>OZ043930.1:3622628-4822628 GCA_964056405.1 Acronicta alni | reverse complement strand
GGCCTAGTGCGGGTTGGCAGACTTCGCACGCCGTTGAGAAAATCTCTAAGGCATGCAGGTTTCCTCACGATTTTTTTCTTCACTCTTTTTAAGCGAGTGATAATTAATTATTAATACGCACATGATTTCGAAAAGTCAGAGGTGAATGCTTTGGATTCGAACTCGAGACTTTCGACTTGGCAGTCAAATGGTCATACCACACACGTACATATATACATCTTTAAAGTTTATTATTTTTTAGTTTTTATTGCATAGGTATTATTAGCGACTTAAACAGGAGAAAACACTGACTCCTGTAACACAGGTTTTTACTTAACTTAGAATTCAGAGTTACAATACGTTCATAAAAAATATTATTATTATCTATGGAAAACACCCATGGAGTTGGAGAGAACGAGATTATACGGAAGTTGCCCCAATTGGCTTAGTGCTTTTTGTGTAATAAAATTCAAATTTTAGTTAATATGGGTAATATTCAATTGCTGGATAATTCTCCTCAGGTATATAAAAAAGTGTACCTATATAAACATTGGACCATCAAAGGTTATTTTTAAAAACATACCATCACGCCTGGATTCCCCGAAGGGTTAGGCAGAGGTATACTAATGTACACCCACATTTCGCCGGTATGTTTAGGTCCCATGTAATAGGGGGCGAGCCTATTGCCATTAACCGGGCACAAATCCAGACTCCGAGCTGCTACTGAGAAAAATTAATAGAAAAACGCAATAACACTTTGCTCGACCTGGGGATCGAACCCAGGACCTCTAGCGTAGCAGTCGCGCTTAGGACCACTCGACTAATGAGGCAGGTTATTTTTAGTGAAAAAATAAACAAGCCGCCACAACATAACGGAAGATTAGTCAAAGTTAATGATCTGTTAAATATATTACACCAGACGCACTCTGTGGAAGATAAACGTTTGACCCAAATGCCCAACCCATACATTATCTATTGATCGCAAAATATTACCAATGAAAAACGTATCGGGAATCATACTTTGTGGATATTTTTTGGGAAAAACAGTCTCATGAATAAAAAAGAAACAGTAGAGCAGAGATAGCCTAGTGGTATGACCATTGGACTGCCAAGTCGACGGTCTCGAGTTCGAACCCAAGGCACGCACCTCTGACTTTTCGAACTCATGTGCGTATTAATAATTAATTATCACTAGCTTAAACGGTGAAGGAAAACATCGTGAGGAAACCTGCATACCTTAGAGATTTTTCTCGACGGTTTGTGAAGTCTGCCAACCCGCACTAGGCCAGCGTGGTGGATTATAGCCTAAATCGCTCTCAATATGAGAGGAGACCCGTGCCCAGCAGTGGGACAGTATATGGGTTGATGATGAATAAAAAAGAAACTAATCTATAGAAATAAAATATAATGCTGTTCGTTTGTAAGAGCATCACTAGAGGACAGTTGGACCAATTTGGCTATTTAAAAAAAAACTATGATAGTAATAATCTGAATAAAAAGAAAAGGTGGAGAAGTCGCGCAGAAACTTCGAAAATTCAGGAAAATATGAAAGTGCTTTTTCTACAGGATATATTAAAATGTGGAACGTGAATCAGCGAGTAAAAAAAAAAACAAAATATTCCTTTCCTGGGAAAGATGGAAGATAATGTTGGATGTTGATACGTATAGTCATAGGATCCAAAACCACAGTTTCTTCCACAAATTCCACAATAGGCAATTCACACATTTCATAGAAAAAAACCAATGACATTGTTGGACCTGGGTATCAAACCGGACCTCACGACTAGCTAGCCTAACTAGGTTTGTTGCACCGAACCGAACTCAACCGGGCAAAAATCTAAACTCCAAGTCGCCACTGAGAATTTCATAGAAATGTAATGCTCGACCTGGGAATCGAATAGGACCTTTAGCTTCGCAGGCACACTCACGACCACTAAGCTGATAAGGTAACAATACTTGTACATCATCATTATACGTTATTGTACTGTTGAATGTTTCGAACTCCGATCGCGGGAAAAAAATCGATGATATTCATCACTGTCAAAAGAAATACAAGAGCAGAGGTTTTCAATACAAAATATTTCATGGGATTTAATGGGAAACGCTGCGAAATATCCTGTTGTTGTCAGGGTACCTTAATGTATTGTCATGGCTTATTATCAAGAAAAGGTTTATAGAAGGAGGATTTGTATAGCCGGTATTCTTCTGAATCTTTTGTGTATTTTTTTACAATACTGCGTCTATAACCAGGTGCTCGTACACGCGACTGTTAGAGCGAATTCGCACTCCGATCTGAAACGTGAAAATACAGAGAGAGAGAGAGAGAGAGAGCTTCAACGGATGACGTAGAGAAATCGAATAACTGAAATCGGATCTAGTGTGTAAACTACCATACAAATAGTTGTACGACTACTCCGGACCGTATTTTCACGGAACGGATTCGGATCGGATGTAGCGCGAATCCTGTGCTACGCTGTTCTGTGGTCGATTCTGACATAACTTATTATTGGGTTTTTTTTAATGAAATTCTCAGTCCATTTAATGACTATAGTCTCGCCTCTTATTACAATACCAAACAAACAAACTCACGTGTATGTGGTCACGGGTAGACTACGCTACCCTACCGACTACGCGTTAACTCGTGACCATGGACACTGTAAAGGGTCCGAAACGTCGGGATTAATAATATCAATATAACGCGATAAAATCCGTAAAAAGTAGTTTCATTTCAATGTGGGTGTACATTTAGTACACTTCTGCCTAAGCCTTCGGGAATAAAAGCGTGAAGGTATGTTATGTATGTGTGTGTTTACTTTTAATATATAACCTCAACGAAAGTAAACATAACCATGGTCTGCCAAGTCATTAATCTTGAGGAGATACGTAATTCTGACTTTTGAATCATCTACAAATTAATTATTAATAAATTGTCACTTACATAAAGTTTTAGTCAACACTTTATCTGACGTACGGAGGCCAGCACATCAAGCTACCACAATCTGTCAAATTTATTTGATTGATTTTCAACTTTAATACACAATAATAAGGTTCATGTTCAACTGGGAAAATTTGGCAGTTTTTGATAGCTTTACCTGATGATGCCTGTACCTAGACCTACCCGTGACATTTTAAGTGCCATGATTTTCCATTATTCACATCTAAATTTATGTATGTTTATTAAACTTAATAAATACTGACCTAGCCGATTTTAAAAATTCTTTCACCCGTAGAGATCTACGTTATCAGCGAGTACATGAGACATAGGCTATGATTTAGAAATATACCGTGCGAAGCAGGGGCGGGTCAGTAGTTATTATATAAAAGTAAAAATAGAATTCGTGAAACCGTGACATTGCAAGGGTTAGTACAAACTAACGCATATGACCTTGTAAAGGCGACGGCTCGTAGAACAAAGTTGATAAATCTTTTATACAATGTTAGCGGTCACGTCACGCGACGCATTCCAAACATAACTTGTTGGATTTTCAACAGGTTTCAAATTTAGAATATATTTTTTTTTAATAAGGTGCGTGAAGTTCATTTTGATACTTATATATGGAAATTAGACAGTATTATCTGTTATTATGATGAATTAGAGGTTTTTGGAAAAAATATCTTAAAAGCATGTAACAAAAATATTAATGTAAAAAAATATTATTTATTTTAATTTTCCTTTTCTTTTTTAACCAGTCATTAATTCATTACATTATACCTAGCATTGTATGTTTTAATATTAAACCAAAAAGGACAAAGATACAAAACACTTATTTTTAAAATAGACGAACGTAAAAACGTTGGAGGCCATAAATATTGTTTTTAAAAAAGGAACCGTTTCCACCAAAAACAAAACAGAAGCGAGTTAGACAGTGGGCGTTGTCTTAATCGAAAACACGTGCTTTGGTAAGCAATGTGCCGATTATATCCTCCTCAGTAATTCTATCACGTAGAAGACTCGGGCGAGATATTTTGTGGGGGGTGTGCAGGAAATACGGTCGCACACATTAGCCGTACATAAGTTTATAAAGATATTTGAGATGAGCGTGACAAGATTACTGTTGACTCGCACACTATTTGGGGGAAAATGTTACCCCTTATTCGTTTTACATTTTGAATGTTTACGCTACCAGTACCTTCAAAAATGGAACAGAATTTATGTAAATATAACTGCCAATACTGAATTGATTGAATTCAACAATGACACAAGTCAAAATATTACGAACCAAAACGTTGATTTAATGCATACAATTGAGTACATAATTTAAAACGAGAATCAAATACTAACTGAAAATGCCAATATTTTGACTTGTGCCAGTAATGAATTCAGTCAACGTATCTTACTCGTAGGTAGCGAAACAGGCTGTTAGGGTTGAGTCACATCTAACAGAATTTACTTGTTTCATTCAAAGTCAAAAGTCAAACATATTTATTGCTTGGAACTGTGTATTCATTGAGTCTGTGGTCATTTATACTTAGTTACTTAGTAACACATTTTCGCCCAAATTAGTACGATACGCGACGGACGATTGGTGACATAACTATCACACACAAACACCCAGATCCGGAACAGCTACCTATGGGTCATACAATCTAACCGAAACTATCGAACAATCCGAAATAATTTCATATCCGTAACCGTATCCGAAACCGATATCTATTTATATCCAGATCCGTAATTTCAAATCTATATCTACTGACTTTAAGTTTATTTTTAATTATTTTTTAAACATTACCCCATACTGGGATTTTCTTCCGTATTGTAGGTTCGTTAACAAACACAAATTTTCACATGCTTAAACACACTCAGGCTCAGAACAACCACATATAGGTCATATACGCGCCGTGGCGCAGAAGCCGAACGCTCAATCGCTCAATTTTTTTATTAGATTATTTTTAGTTTATACTCCTTACTGGTCATAGGCACGATAGTATTCAATATTACGAAATGAGATACCAACAACATAATGACGTTCAATAAATAAAATAACACAAAAGAACATTCAATGTTCTTGTATATACCAATAGCAGCAGTGATAGCCTAGCGGTATGACCATTGGACTACCAAATCGAAGGTCTCGAGTTCGAACCCAAGGCACGCACCACTGACTTTTCGAATTCATGTGCGTATTATTAATTAATTATCACTCGAACCTGCGTCTTCTGGTTCGGTACACCAGACGCTATGACCACTAAGCCACCGCGATACCTACCCGTCAACCAGAAGACGCAGGTTCGAATCCTGCCCGCGGTCGTATTTTTCCTTTTCTAAATAACTTTGTAATCTTAGCATGGAAAATGCCAAAAATATACAAAAAGATAGTTACAAGGTAAGGTGGCATCGTTCGGCATTGAACTAACTGTAAAGTAAGTTGTGTCGGTTGAAAAGCAAAAACTTGCATTTCAATAGGTGTTACTGACGTCACCATAAAGACGTAAATTCAATATGTGAAGGAAAAATTCGACATGACGGGTAGGTATCGCGGTGGCTTAGTGGTCATAGCGTCTGGTGTACCGAACCAGAAGACGCAGGTTCGAATCCTGCCCGCGGTCGTATTTTTCCTTTTCTAAATAACTTTGAAATCTTAGCATGGAAAATGCCAAAAATATACAAAAAGATAATTATCACTCGCTTAAACGGTGAAGGAAAACATCGTGAGGAAACCTGCATACTTTAGAGATTTTTCTCGACTGTTTGTGAAGTCTGCCAACCCGCACTAGGCCAGCGTGGTGGACTATAGCCTAATCCCTCTCAATATGAGAGGAGGCCCGTGCCCAGCAGTGGGACAGTTTATGGGTTGATGATGATGATACCAATAGCATAAATACATATTATATGAGTTTCCTCCTTCCCGAGCTGAATCGTTGATCATGACCGACAACCAGGTCACCCTCCCCCGGGGGCGACTTTGACCGAACACTAAACGTGTCACCGGACTTCATATCTCAAAAGAATATTCGGGAAAACATATCTAATATTTTTTTTACAAGGAAAATAAAAGGAAATTAAGTCAGACATAATTGAAATGAACAATTTTGAAAAGTTTTTTTCTTTCAGCAAAAAAAAACAATGCTAGAAAGTACTCGTAAGCTTTCAGCATTTTGAAATAGTCCACACTTGCTTACTTTAACTGCTTCATCAGTCTAGTAGTCCTAAACGCGACTGTTACGCTCGTGGTCCTGGGTTCGATTCCCAGGTCAAGAAGTGTTATTAGATATTTCAATTAAATTCTCAGCAGCAGCTCGGAGTATAGATTTGTCCCCGGTTAATGGCAATAGGCTCGCCCCCTATTACCTGCGACCTAACTGCATACCGGCGAACTATAGGTGTGCATTACTGTACAGCTCTGCCTTTCCTTCGGGAAATACAGTTGTGATGCTAAATATTATGTAATACTTCTTATTTAGCAAAGGAAAAATTCGCTCGCGGACAGGATTTGAACCTGCGTCTTCTGGCTAGGTACACCAGACGCTATGACAACTAAGCCACCGCGACTCCCACCCGCCATGACGAATTTTGCCTTCACATTCTGAATTTACGTCTGACGTGACGTCAGTATATAGTAAAGAGTAATGCTGACCTAAAATTGCACTTTATGTAAATGAAAGTTCGTATTTACATATACAAATCGTAAGTATTATAATACATATTGTAAATCAAAATTTTTCACATACATTTGCAAAATATTGTAGTAAAAAAAAGTTGCCCACAAAATTGAGTAATTTGGAAAAAGCTGAAAGTGTTTTTTCTATGGGATGTTTGAATGATTTATTTCAATTTTAGTAGCGTTGCGGTTTGCTACTATGGGTTGTGAGTTCAATCCGAGAACAAAACAAATATTTGTATAAACTATAGGTAGTGTTTCCGGGGCTGGGTATTCGAGTATGTAGGTATTAGTTTTTGTAACAAGCACCCGCATATAGGAGAAAACCATAGTGTGACCACCATAAAAAAAAAGTATTAAGTACAGAATTCCATCTGTTGAATAAGTTAGTTTATTAATTAAACCGTGACCGTGTCATACTCCCGGTGCACGTGATAAATGTTCCCGCTCCCGACAGCGATATCGTTCATGAGTCATGACCGATAACCGGGTCAGCTGGCACTCTATCGTGACCTACTAGATTGTCAATGTCAACAGCCATTGACGTTTCAATGACAATGAAAACTACATGGAAACTATTTCAGTTCCTATTTATAGTACGATAGAAAAACATTTAAACTACGGACGACACTGTGTATTATAGAGATCAGTGGCGGATGAACAACAGTGAAACCCTGTATTTTCAAATCTTTTATGATTCGTTTTTTTTTGTATTTCCAAACTTACTATTCTAAAAAACTTTAACCTTAGAAAAAACACTTAAATTAGTATCACTAATTTTTTACAGTGTTAAAGTGACACCAAAAAGCACTCTTTTAATTTACCATAACACGTATTTTCTTTATGCAATTTATGTATTTAAAAAACTTTATTTGGCCTTAAATAAGGTTCTAATACCACAGGAATTTTAAAAGTCGAACATTTGAAAAAAATAAACAACACATCTAAACATTAAAAAAATATCCGAAATGCATAATTATAAAATGAAATTTAGCGGTCACAACACATAATAAAAGCGATAAAAAGGTTGCCATATCCGCAATTATAACACCTGTCATAATAAAGGGTGCGCTTGAAAATGTTGTTCATGAACGAAAGCAGGTCACTTGCCCGGGCACGGTCTTGACCTACTCCTTGCCAATGCCAGCATTTGCCCCGTTCAAGGATGAATATAACCTTGTTTTTTTACAAAATCCAAACCAATTCAGCAGCTATCGTTATGTGGAATGTTTTTTAATAAAGATTGAAGAAGACAAGGTTAAGTTAGCCTTTGCCCAGCAGTGGGACGAAGCGGGCTAATAAAAAAAATAGTTAGAGCGGATATTTTTGGAACGATGTTTCTTAGACGGCTTGCATAGGAGTTGCCTTGTAGAAATTATCACCTAGGAAAAAGCGTGCACTCATCGCATGCACTCTCACGTTCGGTTCCGTCCGGCATAGTTCGGATATTATCGACAACCGCTGTCCGCCATACTTGTTTTAGTAACATCGTGAGCTAGTAATCAAAATATCCTGGATATCAAATTACATACGGAGTTGAAGGAAAAGCTGACTGGGGGCTGCACACGTATATTATCCAAAAAAAATTAACCGGATTCTACTTATTTAATTGTTTTCTTTTCAGGCTGACACTAGACAGAAGGATTTACCTAATGTAACCTCCTTCATAATACTTAAATGTTCGTTCATAACTAAAATATTATCATAAAAGTAAAATTTCGCTTAATATTATGTCAGTAAATATCTTTTTTATATTTTTTATTACAGTCTAAATATAATATTTGCGAGTAATATTTATTGAAGAACGTTTACAGAAATAAAATTTTCTGTAGACGTTATTAAGTTTTGAAAAAAAAAACGGTCGATGACCTCGACTAAATTAAAAAGCTGCTACCCTGCTATAATGTTCAGAAGGACAAATTTGATTTTTTTCAGAAACATCATTTATCTTTGTCGAATAAGTTGTGATATTAATCCAACTTTTATAACGATTAATTGGAATAAATAAGTTCTGTACGCTATTTATTAAAAAAATAACTATATCGTAAAACTACCATGATGTATGTAAATTGCTATGCAATCGAAAACAGTTTATGTTGTGCCTAGTTGAAGAAAAAAAGTAAAACAAATTCCATTTTCAATTTGACTTTTAATAAAACCTTTTTAAGATTAAAATGCATTTTGCACAACAAATACAGTCGTTTAAATATAGAATGTTATTTGAATGAAAGTCATTTTCTACTGTTTTTATTTGTTTAAAATGGAGATTAAATGTTTTTGAATATTCAATTCTGTTAATGTGTTGAGGCTTTTACCAATAGATAGTAGGATTAGTAGTAAGTCTATTACAATTTATACGGATATTAAAATGGCTGTTAAAATATAAATAATAACAATTTATAATAAGTCCAGTCATAGTTTGATCACCTTTCTAGGGATTGACCATGGTAAGCGCAGCGTTACCTTTTATAAGAATAAATCCTCTCTCTCTAAAATGATTATTTTAATTTAAAAATTTCTTTGCTGCGCCCTACAGGGTCCATTATTGTTTCTTTTTAAGTATTGTATTTATCACCTATTGTACATTATGGAATGCAATAAATAAATATGAATATGAAAAAAATTAACGTGGTCAATATTGACTTTATATCAACCAATATAAAGATACAGGGTCCTGAATGCCCATACAATCAAACATAACTATCATTATGTAGCTACTTTGGTATTCTACGATCAATATTCATTAATAAACCGGACGTTAATCACACTTAAATCAACACTAGCAACTGGATATTTATCAAGATATATGCAAGCCATAGACACAGCATTAGCTAGCTAGCAAACTCAAATTAAAATCACATTTATTCGATTCAGACTATAGACTACTAGTCTTTTTAACAATTTTACTCTGATTACTTCAAAATTAAAAACATATAACAATAAATGTACCATAAAATGATTTCTCAATAGAATAGGGGAAAAGGAGGTCTTTGATCAGATATTAGCATTAAGTAATGTTTCATCATGATCAACTCATAGACTGTTCCACTGTACCTACTGATGGGCACGGGTCTCCTTATCAGTACAAAAGGGATTGGGCTAGAGGTGCGTGCCTTAAATTTTAACTAAAGATCTTTGTCTAGACAATCCAATGGTCATATCTCTAGGCTACAGCTATAAATAATGTTTATATTATAGTAAATTACAAATTTTCAACTAAAATTTTATAATATTACCTACTAATAAGACCTTCGAAGAATTTCATGAATAAAAAAAAAAAGTAACCATCTATAAATCTCATTAAAAATCTATTAATTAAATAATAGAGGCTGAACAGTAATTTGAATAGGCGTCAATCATTCGATTCATAAATCCAATGAAAATAATCGAATAAATTATCAATGCAAGCAATAATGATCGATCAATGTCAGACAACAAAGGCTTATAAAAAACTGTATTTTATTTTTGTAGAAAATATTGACACTTGAATCGCCTTAGAAAAATAAAACACAAAATTTAAAAGAAAATGAAAATACAATAACTAAAAAATAACAAATTTATGAAGAAATATTTTTATAGCGGAAAATCTATAACTTTTATTATTATTTACTATAGATTCATGCAAGAATGTTATTCAAGAATAAATGAATCCTCAATGGCATCAAAAAAGTAGTGGTTACTCAGCGACACGTTGGACAAAACAGATAACCAAGAGGTCCTAGTTTCATTCCTAGGTTGAGCTGTAAAATTAGGTTTGCTATGCATTTTTAAGTAGTAAATAGGAGTTTGATTACCTACATTACTGTATACCAGTTGTACCAGTTCGCTGGTATATTTCAGGTCTCATGTAATACCCGCAACGTCAACTTTAAGGCGTTAGTAGTGAGAAAACCAACTTTTTATCTGCACCTCATCATCGAAGAGGACTTTTGGCTCAGGACATGGGGTTGCGTCGCTTCCGGGGACAAGTGCCACTAGAACGCACTGTGACTAGTGCTAAATGAAGTGTCATACTAATTTAGGGAGAGGCGTCTTTAGCCCATGTAGGGCCCGTGTGCAATGCTATTATTACCCTAGGGTAAAATGGGTACATATAACAGCACACTACAAACTGTCAAATAACCCCAATGAATAAACTCTATTGATAGGAGATTAAATAGAAAATCGATTGAAGAAATTTGACAGTTTTGGTGTGATGATGTGCTATAGACATTATTTAGAATAACCGCGGCGGGTCGGCGGTGCGGTAAGTGGCGCTCGGCGTCCCCTACGACCGCTGCGTCCGTGTGCAACGCACTCCCTGCACCATATTTATAATCGCCCCTGAACTTAGGCCGAACTTTTTATATATGCTAACATTATTTTTTAATATTATAATATATATGCTAGTTTATAACCGTATTTCTTGCGAGCACAAGTCCATCTTTTGAGCTACTAGTAAGAATTTTATGAAAATGCCTAATAACATTGTCCCGCTACAGATATGTTGTTAAACAATATTAAAACCTAACACAACAAGATTTAAAAGTCAGTTGGATCTTCATATTCATTTATCATTCATCCGTTTAAATAAAGAAATAACTGCAATAAATGATCTCGATAGGAAGTAAAACACTGATAACGGAAATAAATCAATTTGCAATTCATTCAGCTACAGGATGAATGCGACGCGCGCATTCTACATACGTCACATCCCCCACCCCAGTTCCGTTTGCTCTTGACCCGGAAGTAGGTCACGATCGAGTCCCGCGCAGCCTCCGACCTTGCTTCCGCTTCCTGGCGGAACATCGATACTGTATGTTATCGGAACCTTGAAAATTATTTGCGGAGCGGGAATTCTATATTTGTGGGAAGATAAAATATCATTGAGGTTACTTTGAGTGCTGTTTTTATTTTATTGTTATTTCAATCTTTTCGAATTTTTAAATCATGTGCGTATTAATAATTAATTATTATCACTCGCTTAAACGGTGAAGGATATCTTTGCAGGGCAGGCATGGCCGGATGTCGCGATAGATAGAGAGTTTTGGAAGGAGAATAGGCTTTGCCCAGCAGTGACACAGTATATGGGTTGATGATGACATTTCAACCGTCTTTTATGCAATTGAATAACGTTCTAAAATTATTATTTTTTCAAACAAAATTATAGTAAACTAACCCTTTCAAAAAATCTGGCTTTAACTAAGACAACAGACGAGCAGTAAGAATTTCATTCCGGTTCATCACAATAGGAAAAGACTAAATTGGAACTATTTCTAACATACCATCACGCCTGTATTCCCCGAAGAGTTAGCCGGAGGTGTATAATGTAGGTACACACATAGTTCACCGGTGTGCTTAGATCTCAAATAATAGAGGGCGTACCTATTGTCATTAACCCGGCACAAATCCAAACTCCGAGCTGCTACTGAGAATTTCATAGAAAAACCGAATAACACAGCTCGACCTGGGAATCGTACCTAGGACCTCAAACGTACCAGTAAATGTTATGTTGATATGATATTATAGTGTTTGCAAGTTGACATCGTTTCGTTTTTTTTACTAAAACAAATATTCCAATGATATATTACACGTAAAATTACGAATTTTTGGAATGCCAACGATCTATCATTCTGAACTGAACAGTGAATGATGAATGAACGACATATATCGTTCATAAATATTTACGGTTCGTATAAAAATAGCGTTATATTTTATTCTCATAAGTTAACAAGTACATCATTGGTCTAGTGGTTACAAATGTAGAAGTTAAGCTTGAGGACTTGGTTTCGATTTCCAAGATCTAGCAAAGTGTAGCAGGCTCCTCATCACCCTAGCTTATTCGCAAGTCTGCTGAATATAAGTATTTTTACACGAAGCGATCATCGGACCTTTATAATCCAAATTATTAGCAAAATTGACATCCTGACCGCCTCAAACGATTGTCACCGGTGTTTGGATGACAACCGGAATCGGAGGAGGCACGCTCGGGTCTTGATATATACCTTTCTTTTTTCTTTTTTCTACCTTGATGGATATATACCTTACTTTGCTGTGTTCACGTGGTCAGGTGTCACTGTCATTATTATTTTAAGTTATTTTTATTTTGACACATTGGCTTTTGGTTCACGTGTCGTTCGTCGTTTTATGTGTGAATTTAAATCCTTTTTTTTTTTTTTCTTCACTTGCCCTCCCTAGCCCTCTATATCACGGCCATGGGATTGGTAACATTCACCACGACCGTGACAGGGGTATAAACACATGTGTGTATTAATAATGAAAACGATAATTTTCTCCAACAGTTTCGGCACAGCTGCAATTTACCGGCACCGAATATTAATTAAGTGAATGCTTTCATCGACGTTCAGAAATATTTAATTAGCGCAAAAATGTCGAGATTTTACTTCATCATTTGCTACGTGTTTTATTATATTTTTTGCTGAAAAAAATAGCAATATTAATACATATACTGTACCACTACTGGGCATGGGTCTCTTCTCAAATTGAGAGGGATTAGGCTATAGTCCACCACGCTGGCCTAGTGCGGGTTGGCAGACTTCACACACCTTTGAGAAAAATCTCTAAGGCGTGCAGGTTCCTCACGATGTTTTCCTCCACCATTTTAAACGAGTGATAATTAATTATTACTAATACGCACATGAATTCAAAAAGTCAGAGGTGAGTGCCTTGGATTTGAAGTCGAGAAAATACTTACAGATGTCTATAGTACAGTTGGGGGGTTCCGGGAAATAACTTATTCTTCTACCTTATTTTATTAAGGCCCATCAAAGCAAGGCCAATTCCCTATCCCAAAAAAAAATTCAAGAAATCTTAATATTTACAGCAATGTTTAACATTTAAAAAAAAACGTTGCCCCGCTCTAGTATTTGCTCCTGTATCGTGGATGTGTTTAATAAAAACACAAACTTTCACATACACAACCACCTAAACTTCGAAGGACTTACATGTAGGTGATACAAATATTTATTCTGTGTAGGGATCGAACCCACAACCCGTGGCGCAGAAGCCGATCGATCATCCGCTGTGCTAAATGTCTCATCAAACAGTGTCTGACGTGACCTACACAGACACACAAACAGACTGTTATATATATATATATATATCACACTTATGAACAGGTATTTCCCGAAACGTGGGCGTGGCTGGCACTGGTACAGTCGCTGACATAACATTCAACTTCACAGACGCGTATCATCCTTTTCCCAAGTATAGAGTCGGAGGGGCTCGTGGCTAAGTCATAAATAAGCTGATCAACCGATCTGCAAGGTTAAGCTGCTCTAGTCGCGGTCAGTCTGTGGATGGGTGACCATTCTTAACATAGAGCCCCCCCGTGCCTCGGAAAGCACGTAAAGCCGTCGGCCCCGGTTGTCATACGAACACCTATGACAATTGTTAGTGGTAGTCAGAAACCCAAAAAGCCTGTCTATCCTCAGGGTATTAGAATTACCACTGTTATGGCAACAGGTTAACCCTTATTACATGGAACTATAGTACAAATCTGATTAATACAGGGGAATAAAGGCGTATTTCCTATATTTTATTATCTAATTTTGAAAACACTCCGCGAGGAAACGTTGTGTCGGCAGTGGGGACTTTGACTGCCAACTCAACTATTCCTCTTTCGTTTTACAGGGTCGGCAACGTGATACCCCTGGTGTTACAAGCGTCTATAGCCTACGGTAACCGCTTACCATCAGGTGGGCCGTATGCCTTAGTAGTATAAAAAAATGTAAATCATATTTTAAAAACTACTAAAATATTTATCTCTAAAATTTCTCTAACTGTAGGTACCTATGTATAAATATTTGAATGTACAAAGCACCTAGATTCATTCCCCAGGGTTGTTACCGGAGAGATACTGCACATTAACTAATTACATAAAATAAAACGCAACAAAGGTTTCCTTCCTCCGTTTATTTTATTAAAGATAGCCAGTATTTCATTCTCTGTATTGCCCTGGGCTCAGCTTGCTTGTCTTTTTGCTCTTGCGATTATTGGCATCGGGATATGTGCGGCAAAGGGATAGAATCAGAAAGGTATTTATATTAAACAAAATAAGAAACAGATATGACTTAAGTCACTGTACATGTATATTCGAAGCCAGAAATCCTATTCGATCCTATTCAACTATCCTTCTTCTTCTTCGTCGTATCCTCATGGCTGAGGGATGTGACGACTGTGGGCTCCATTCACCATCGCTCGCCAGGCTGCACGATCTTGGGCTTGATGTACGCTTGCCTGCAACGTAGCTCCAGTTGCTGTTGTTACTGTGTCCACCCATTGCATAGGCACACGACCCCTACTCCTCTTCCCAGCTATGCGGCCTGTGATGATCACTTTTTCTAAACCGTCTGGACCAGATCTGGCCAGATGGCTGAAAAAGTTTAGGACACGTTGTGTGCAGATGGTCGAGAGCCGCGTTCCTATGTTAAGTTCTTGAAGAATAGACTCGTTTGTGCGACGTTCAGTCCATGAAATCTGGAGCATTCTGCGCCAGCACCACATTTCGAACGCGTCTATTCTTTGTCGGGTGCGAGTTTTCAACGTCCAGGTTTCCGAAGCGTACAAGAAGATCGAGAAGACAAGGGTTCGCATCAGTCTTATTTTCGTTTTGCGGTTAATGCTCCTGTTCTTCCAAATCTTCTCCAGTCTTTTTACCGCAGCTTTGGCCATCTGAGATCTTCTGATCACCTCTTGATCGCAGTTGGTGTCATCGCTTATTTGCGAGCCCAGGTATACGAATTTATGTACAGCTTCCAGGTCTCGTAGCTCATTGCTTCTCTATTGCTCATTCTACTATCCTATTCCACTACTATTATAAATTTGAAAGTTTGTGAGGATGGATGGATGGATGTTTGTTACTCTTTCACGCTAAAACTACTGAACGGATTTTGATGAAACTTTACAGTATTATTATTTATACATCAGAATAACATATAGGCTATAATTTATAACGATTTTGAGTTAATTATCCAAATTACAACGATAATTTAAAGTAACTTTTCCGCGTGGACGAAGTAGTGAGCAGAAGTTAGTACAGAGGCCAGCACATCAAGCTACCCCAATCTGTCAAATTTCTTTGATAGATTTTCAACTTTAACACAAAACAATAAGGTTCATATTCAATTGGAAAAATTGTCAGAACTGCTGGCGTCTGTACATATTAAATTCGATCATTTTTATAAACTAAGACTTGGCGCAAAAATTTTTATCAAACAGGTTTTTTTCATTGGCAATAGTAAAGTTAGTAATAGAATGACCTATTCCAGGCCATGACCGAATAAACTCTAACAATGAGTATTCGAGCATTATGAAAAAGTTGTACAAACTCTCCGTCGACTGGGCTTTACAAGGGTCCCCGTTATTATATTGTTAAGCCCTCTGTCTACGATTGTACTTTGCAAAAGTTTTACAACGATTTTGGTTTTCATAATTTTATTCCGACTTTGACTAAGTAACTTTTTCTTATAAATTTTATTATCTTCACTATTTTGTGTATGATATTAGCAAGCTAAAAAAGTAGTGATAGCCTAGTAGTATGACTATGGGGGTGGTAAGTCAAAGTTTTCGAGTTCGAATCCAAGGCACGCACCTCTGACTTTTCGAATCATGTGCGTATTAATAATAAATATCAATCAATTCAACGGTGAAGGAAAACATCTTGAGGTTATCGACATACCGGCGAACTGGGGGTGTACACCTCTGCCTAACCCTTCGGAGAATATAGGCGTGATGTATGTTAAATAAAGAAATAATATAAATATTTGCGACAATATTTTACACAGCCCCATCTAAGCACAGCTTTTACTATGGGTACATTATTTATGTGATGAACATAAGTGTGTTTGTCTGGGCGTTTCTTATGCATTAAGTATGTATTTACAAAAAAAAATATAAGTATTATATCCACTGTCAATTACCCATAGTACCAGCTCTGCTTAATTTGGGACTGTGTAAAAAGCCCCAAGTATTTATTAAAAAAAGCGAACCCACGACCCCGCGATCTGCGACCGCTACACAACAAAACGTTGTGTAATGTATCGAACATCATTGTAAACAACGATAATTTAAAAGATAAAGACCATGGAGTTTCTTGCCGATTCTTCTCCATAGGAAACGACTATTTTGGAACCGTGCATCTAGATTTGACATTTCATAAGTGCCTGTATATGGTTTCTATGAAAATAAAACTATTTTGATTTAATAAAATAAATGCTAATGACGAGGCATCAAAAAGATCGTTTACGACAAATGCAAATTCCTCGCAGGCATCAGCTGCCTTCCACAAAGCTATAAGAAATTCTAATTAGCTGCACTCCCTCGTTAGCCGTTCCTCATTATTCATGATAGTTCCTCTCCCCGCTCATTGGATCTTTAGCGACACTCAATAACTACATTATAAACGACGTCTTGGCGAAGCAAACGTCGCCGTAGAGCGCAATATAATTTGTAAAGCAATCCTTGGCTAGTCGACGAAGTTATTCGGTGATCGTTTCTTAACGTCTTGTAGTAATTTGGCACATTATAAATATAATCAAAAGTTCACAAATGGTAGACAAAGTCATCCATTTTTACTTAGTACCACTTCACAAAACAAATTCGTCGATAGATAATATTATATTGTCAATAACCCGAAATAAGCCTCGCTATGCATCTTCTATCGCATATGCTATGGTGAATGCTCCGAGGAATTTTTCGGATCGATCCCTGCTGTCACTCTCCGCCATCGTTCCACGCGACAGCAGTTCCATCCACATCATCTAGATGGTTGGCAGTCCACTACTGTGCGTTTCTCCAGAAACTTTCTGCCTCGCACAACTAAACTGTGGAATGAACTGTCGCCTGCAGTATTTCCGGACCAATATGATCTTAAGGAAAGAGCGTACTCCCTTTTAAAGGCTGGCAACGCGCTTGTGACTCCTCTGGTGTTCATGGGCGGCGGAAATCGCTTAACATCAGGCGATCCGTCTGCTCGTTTGCCCCATATCCCATAAAAAAAATAACCATCACCGATTGCGGTTTGCCCTACCTAGACTGCAGTCTTTCTAGTCAGAAACTCAAAAAGCGTGACAACTAGTATATCCTCAGGATATCGGTAGATATTGATGATTACTGATTTGTAAATTGAAAATTAAAATATATGGAAATTGCAAAATACTGATATTCAGCCGCATCTGGTTAGACTGGCAGCCGAAGATAATAATAATAAATAAAAAAAAATCTCTTCCACAAAGCTAATTCAAATTATCTTCATCATCATCAACCCATATACTGTCCCACTGCTGGGCACGGGTCTCCTCTCATATTGAGAGGGATTAGGCTATAGTCCACCACGCTGGCCAAGTGCGGGTTGGCAGACTTCACAAACCGTCGAGAAAAATCTCTAAGGTATGCAGGTTTCCTCACGATATTTTCCTTCACCGTTTAAGCGAGTGGTAATTAATTATTAATATGCACATGAATTCGAAAAGTCAGAGGTGCGCGCCTTGGGTTCGAACTCGAGACCTTCGACTTGGCAGTCCAATGGTCATACCGCTAGGCTATCACTGCTTCATCAAATTATCTTAATAATCTTAAATTTTAATTTATATGCTACTGGTGTTACAATTTTATGCATGCTGTGACACCTTAAAATGCTGTGCATTTAATTCTATTATAGTGATTATATTGTAGATATAAGAAATAATATAACAGCTACTATCTAATAAATAGATTAATAGTCTTTATGTATATTTTTGGCATTTTCCATGCTAAGATTTTAAAGTTATTTAGAAAAGGAAAAATTCGACCGCGGGCAGGATTCGAACCTGCGTTAGGTACACCAGACGCTATGACCACTAAGCCACCGCGATACCTACCCGTCATGTCGAATTTTTCCTTCACATACTGAATTTACGTCTTTATGGTGACGTCAGTAACACCTATTGAAATGCAAGTTTTTGCTTTTCAACCGACACAACTTACTTTACAGTTAGTTTAATGTCGAACGATGCCACCTTACCTTCTAACTATCTTTATGTATATTTTTGGCATTTTCCATGCTGAGATTTTAAAGTTATTTAAATTAGATTAATAGTATCGCTCGTTTACATCGTGGGGATACTTGAGTAATTTTCCTGACCTCTCCTTAGCCTGGCCACCTTATACGCAAACCAAAAGTGCAATCAAAACAACACAAGTCGTTAACACACTGTTGTTTTTAGTGTAACACTAATCAGGTAACCTTGTCTGTAAAGGCTAGTTAGTGGGCAAATATTTTGAAAGCATTAATAAGTGATGTTTGCACTGTAATACTTGGAAGGCGGAAGTAATGGCAAGTAGGAAAAAGAAGAAATGCGTAATTGCTAAATGGAGAAAAGGTGATTCATTCAGCCCTGTTACACAAACTATGGAAAAGTTTTCAAAAAATACAACAAACACTTTGCTCGACCTGTGAATCGAACAGTCACCTTTAAGACTACTAGACAAGTATGCAAGTTGTAGCATCATCATCATCAACCCATATATTATCCCACAGGTGGGCACGGATCTCCTCTCAGATTGAGAGGGATTAGGCGATAATCCACCACGTGCACCTAGACTCGATATTTCATAAGTGCCTGTATATGGTTGAAAATAAAACTATTTTGATTGATTGATTGATCGTTGGCCTAATGCAATATATGCCGTTTTTTTTTATTGCAATGAGATTACAAACAGCAAGATACACAAATTTTAATGAAAGGAACTTCGTTCCATCCGGGTGTCCCTTGACACCTCTCAAGTTTTTTTTATTGTTATATTATACAAATACGATAGTACCTAATCGAAAAAGACATAAACAAAAGCTCATCTATCCAAGTCAATCGCAAAGTCCAAATGACGTCATTATTGCCCGGGAAACTGCTCCCTAATAATTTATTCAAGGCTAAGGATGGCCATCTATCATGGCCAGGGATAATATGGCCCAAAAATCACCTGCCCCTACCCTTGAGGCTGGATAACCGGGCCAAGTTCTGCCGGATAACCAGGCCAAGATCGCCCGGATATCGGAAAACTTCCGCGCTGGCAAGGACACGGATTTAGGAGATTTTATAAATATTTAATGATCTATGCAGGACAATGTAAATATTTACTTCCTTGTTAGATGTTTGATTATTCAAAAAAGTTTTTTTTTATATATATAGGCTTGCTTGACTTGGCTACCTTTACACAAGTAGTTAATAGTTCAAAACTATTAATATTACTAGGTCGATGTACTAAGAAATTGTATTGACCGAATGTATTTGCGAGTTTTTTTTTTTTAAATACAAATTCAGAAAAAAAAATTGAATTTGATAAAATCAGAACTTAGTTTGCTTTTTTTCTATCGAACTATTGCGTTTGCCACGATCAGTCTATAGATGACCGACTATTCTTAACACATCAAGACCTCCCCGTGATTCGGAAAACATGGTTAAGCATGGTTGACATCCGTTAGTAATAGTCAAGAATGGGAAAAGTGAGTTTATCCTTAGGATATCGATGATGGCTGATGGCTTAAACTTCGTGTAAACTACTTATGATCAGCCGACTTTGGTTAAAATGAAGGCGACCTTACCTTATTTGAGAAAAGTCAATAATGGTGTTTGTATGAATTTCGTTTACAAATGATATTTTAAAATTACAAGCGGCAAACTCATTGTGATGCGAATCTTATTAACATGGACGGACGCTGTTGTCATGTTTTTTTAAAAAGAGTGTCTATGGAGTTCATGTCAGTTCTTCTCCATAAGACCCACTTTTTGGAACTGTGCAACTAGTTTTGTCTTTTATAAAGTGCTATTTTAATGATCTAAGTAAGTAATTGAAATTTGACTTTATAAAAATAAGGTATTTTTTTAATCCACCTATAAAATCCTGAACACAATATCCGTTGGATATTATTTACTTTCTTTTTTAAATTCTCGAAGTATCCTCCTCAGATTAACTTACAACATTTGAATACTAATATTAAGTAACTGAAAATATTTTATTACGGACAACTGCCTCGTTAGCCTAGTGTGTGTAAACGTGATTTTTACGTTTGAGGTCGATTCCCAGGTCGAGCAAAGTGATATAGCCTATGATATTCTTACTAAATTTTTACTTCAACAAAAAAGCAGTGATAGCCTAGTGGTATGAGTGATAGGTATATGGTCTCGAGTTCGAATCCAAGATTCGGATTCAGATTCATTTATTTGAAACCGAATCTGAATCTTGCAAGGCGCCTCTGACTTTTCGTACTTTCGTAGACTTTTCTTAAGTCAGGTGCGTGTTAATAATTAATTATCACTAGCTTAAACAGTGAACTATATATATATATGTATATATAATATAATGCTTGTTTGCCACCTTACTGGTATAAAAAAAAACACTATTACATAAAATGACATACCATCACGCCTGTATTCCCCGAAGAGTTAGGCAGAGGTGTACTAAATGTATACCCACAGTTCGTCGGTATGTCCCATATTATAGGGGGCCTATTAACACTAACTGGGCACAAATCCAAACTGAGCTGCTACTGAGAATTACATAGAATAACACTTTGCTCGACCTGGGAATCGAACTCAGGACTTCAAGCGTAGCAGTCGTGCTGACGACCGCCACGGTATTTCAGTAAGGTCGCCTCAAGTCCCATTTAAAAGGAGGCAAGTAATTCATATCGATTCCAATTAATCGAGAAAACATTATATTTCGAAAAAGTGCAAGTAAATCGATATGACGAGATTAAATTACTTGTATTTTACTCAACGGTAAAGTTCAATAACTTAGGCTGCGGTCTTGTTCACAGTGACGAGGAGGGCGACAGTGATAACAGCGGGGCAGATTATTGTACTGGATTAATTTATTAGTACACATCAAACTGTATTGTTCTACTGAACTATTCAGAACAAAATTGTAAACCAAAATTAACACTGTAATCATGTTTTCCAGGAGTTTCTTTAAATGATTAAATGATATTTATTTCTGTAAATAGATCTTTTAAAGACACTTTTACAAGTCAATATATTACATATTTTTTTAAGCTAGATGGCTCCGGCATTTCCTAGCTGATTACCTCTGAGAAGAAACGCCGAAACAAACTCAGAGAATCATAGTCTCTTTTAAAGTCCAGACAATGTATAGTAACAAATATGTGTCTTACAATGTAGTGCAAAGTCTGAAATGGCCTTTTGAAGAAAGAGCCATAGCGAGTTTGAGTAGACCAGTCCCAACTGACGGCACGCATGCATCAGTTATTGTGTAGCTCAACCATAATTTAGGGAGCTCAACAACCCGTCGCACGACGATACCAGATCAGAGGCACATTTGCGTAGGTCACATAAAAAAAGGCTCTTGCCGGTTTTTCTCCATAAGACCCACTTTTTGGAACCGTGCAACTAGTTTTGACTTTTCAAAAGTGCTATTCTAATGGTCTAATAGAAATAAAATAACTTTTGACAGAAAATGACTCTTGACAGACGCATACGTTCTCGCCCGGACCTGGGTGTGGGAGGGTTTCCAATATATTTTCATCCTCGGAGCCTTTCCCCAATTATGTTGGGGTCGGCTTCCGGTCTAACCAGAGGGTCTACTCCCTATCTCCGTCAACGAAGTTACGAGCCGTTCGAAACTTCGGAGTCCGATAAAACAAGTGTCAAATTAAATTTTTCGAACGGGTAAAAACACATCGAGAGGACAACTGTCAAATTGTGTTGTCATTCATTCTTAGTTCGGGCCCCGAACGAATCATCCATCCGTAGTTGATACGGAGGAAACGCCCGTAACTAAGGTCGGAACTACGGACTTCGTGCTTCGGGAGTAAACCCCCGGATGCGCTGAATATCAATATTTTGCACAAAGCGACCGCTCCTGAGGATAGACTAGCTGCCATGTTTTTTGTGGGGTTCCGACTACCACTAACGATTGTCGAGGTGTTCGTATGACAGCCGTCACCAACAGCTTTACGTGCTCTCCGAGCCACGGAGACGTCTCAATGTGTTACAAATGGTTACCCATCCACAGACTGAGCGCAGCTGGCGCAGATTAACCTTGCAGATCGGTTTATTAGCGTATTTATAACTTAGCCACGAGCTCAAGAGCGTAGTATCCAATATAATAAGATCTATATTATTATGCAAAAATCCCGCTGCCATCTTGAATAGCAGTCCGCTACCCGCCCCGCTCATCGCTGCGGTAGAGAACACGTCCTTAGAACACTCCCGGGACCGTCACTTATAGGTATGTGAGAGTAAATGAACCCACGTCTACCATTACTGCGATTGAGATTAAAATATGATTGGTGCTTGTGTTTATTGTTATCATATCCCTTGAGATTGTGGCAACAAATGCATGTGTGTACTAACGTTATGCATGTGATTCCGTAGCCTAATGAAGGGCAAAAAAATACCCACTTTTGATAAATATTATTCACGGACTACAACAACGTTCCATATAATATGCTGGATGCATGCAAGACTGGGTTCACTATAGTATGTATATTGGATGCATAAGTACAGCTTCTTGTGTAACAGTGGGTATGAATCATATTGTAATTCATTAAATGGGGTAATTTTAGCTCCCCAGGAGTTTAGTTGGTGACTTTAGTGAGAGACTGGCATTTTTAGTGAGTTTAGTGAGTTACTGGCAGTTTTAGTAACTTAAGTGAGTTACTGGCAGTTTTAGTAACTTAAGTGAGTTACTGGCAGTTTTAGTGATTTTTGTGAGTGACTGGCATTTTAGTGAGTTAAGTGCTTGACTGGCACTTTTATTGACTTTAGCGAGTGACTGGTAATAATGACCATACAAAAATTTGCCAGACACGCTACCGTCGCTCACAAGTCCAGGACGCCTAACAAGCGCGCCACGTTATAATTTTATCGTCGTTTATCTCGTGCTGAAACTATGACTGGAGACGAGATACTGTGAGGGGCGTGTGTGTCGCGACGTGCATGTTAACATACTTTAGATCACAAGTGTAGGTTAGCAGTGTACGCACACGTTTAAAAATTTTATGATGCAGTATCTTGGAGAGGTTTCATCAATACGATTTATTTTATTTTAAAAAGCAAGCAGGCTATTTTATATATATCTCGGAAACTCGGAGAGGTTCTGAGATGCGTGCCCTGGCCTTATACTTAATCCCAAGGCTATCACTAATTAACATTAAATTTATTCATTGTAGAGCTTCTTCATTTTATAGTAACATTGGAGCTTACTTAAATCAAGTGAAATACTTTTACATTTTCCTTTCACTAATACAATATCTTGTACCTGGATGGTACCTAAAGTTGAGAATTAAGTAAAAGCTAGTGTTAAAAAGATGAAGAAAAAGATTGTAAGCACCGCAAAGACATTAACAAAGAGTAACTGTTCTGCACTAAGTTAAAGAGATGAACTCAACCTCATCACCCAAAGAGGTTTCAACAATCCAACTAATGAATTAAAACCTCTTCAAATGAACAAAAAAGTATCTTTAAAAGGAGTTCTCTGTTAAAAATGTTTGATATTTTTTACAATTAGCGCATCCAAGAATCTCACTAATCGTATTCCATTTGTGAAAACACGGGTTCTAAATGATGATAAGTAATTTCTTATTTTGAATTAAGATTTTACTTTTTAGAATAAAAAGTATTGTTAGAATTTTTAATTTAGGTATTTAGATACAATAATTGGAAAATATGGTTTTAACTTATAAAAAATCTTGTATTTTTTTAAATGTAGCATTAAATTAGATTATGGTACAGAATCTGTATTTCTTTTTAATTTCGAATAATACCGACTATTTTAACAATTGCAAACAGTTCAACTTTATAATAAGATGTGACGTGTATTATTATTGCACTTGTATTCTTGCATTATAAATTATTCTTATTCTTCAAATTATACTATTTCCACAAAAAAAAAATATTGTTATGCAAAAACCGCACGCGAAAGATAATTTCAAAAATCCGATCTCCGAGCTGCCACTTAAATCTTATACAGAAAAACCCAATAAAACTCCCGGCATCGGAATCGACCCGGTGATCTAAAGGTTAAAATTAGTCACTAGACCAATAAAACAGTTAGACCTATAAACATTCCATGTTTCAACACCCAAGAATCAAACCCACTCCCAATCAGCTATTTCCAACTAAAAAGTAATCAAAATTGAATCCAATAGTTTACAAAATTGTATAAATTAACATAATTATTTAAACTAGTGGTCCCAGAGGGTTGAAATCCGACCTTTTTAAGTTTAAATGTTATTAGAGTTGCTTTTGTCAATGCTTTTTTAAAAAGCAATTGACATATTAACATTTATGACGTTTTTTATCATACATACAAAACATTTTTAATTATTATTTGGCAGATTGCTATAAAAAAAAACACTATTATTTGCTAAGATGGGTCATATTATTCTAAATCATGTACACAATGGCATTACAAAACTATCGTTGAAATGAGATCAGGAACAAACTTCTTTCAAAAATCAACACAAATAAAAATACCTACTGTCTTAATGTAAAAATGACTTCAAAAAGTACAGTAAGTTGAATAAATTACTTTGACTTAAACTTAAATTCTTGCTTAAAACTTTTGCTAAGCTTCATTTGTCGAATTTTTTTTAAGCACCTAGTTAATTAATGCTGATATATTTTTTATTTATCTTGAAATATATTTTTCATATTACATGTTAGAGGTGTAATATTGTTTCAGCGCATAAATATTTGTGTTCCTGTGGAAATCGAACCCAGAGCCTCAGGATCAGCAATTACTTTTATTATTCGAAAAAGACGTATATATTATGTATCGATGCCTTAGTTAACAATTGCACTAACTACAAAATTGATAATTATGAGGAAAACGTTTTAAAATTTAGACATGATACGAAAACAAAGTAAAACAATAAAACAATTATGCATTTATTCACAAGACTTTGATTTTTGACTTCGACTTTTGACTTTGACTCCATCATATCTCAATATTGTAATATTAGTATAACCATAACATTTTAAAAAGGAATATAATAAACCGCGCATCAAAAATACTGATTGAGCGACAAAATTATTTAGTGTGCAATTCAGTATTTTTGGTGCTAATTTCGAATATTTTGATTGAAAAAAGGGGATTTACAGTTAAAGTATTAAATACCACACTTTTAAAAATAGCTAAATAAACATTCGACCCCCTATTTAATATTTTTTTTCCACTAATTGATTATGTTGACATGTAGGTACTTACTAAATGAAAAACTCAAAATATCTTCCAGGTTGGTTTAAGGTACAAGATCTACTAAACCAGTGATTCATGTTCACTAATCTCTATCAACACATATTACACTAATAAAGCACTGAAAACTGAAAAGTCAAATTAAAAATTTTGCAGTACAGAAGCCAAGCACATCAAGCTACCACAACCTGTCAAATTTCTTTGATTGATTTTCAACTTGAACACAAAACAATAAGGTTCAAATTCTAATCTTTATTGCTTTCATATGTATATAAGATGTTATAATAATTAGGTATCAATATGAAACCCTGTAAGGGCGCTGCAAAAACAAAAAATATAATTCTATGTCATTAAGTATTAGATAACAATCAATTATTAATAACAAAGTATTTTTAATTTAATCTTATAAAATTTTCTGTCATATTCAATTGGGAAAATTTGACAGTTTTGGATAGCTTCACCTGCTGGCGTCTGTTTAATTGTGAAATAAAATATCGGTATATATTAACTTTATGACGCATTTAACTTGTTTTGAATCACTTAATACATTGCATAATGTTGTTAGCAGCTCAGAGTTAAGATTTGTTACCGGTTAATGGCAATAGGCTCGCCCCCTATTACATAGGACCTAAACATAGCGGCGAACTATGGGTGTACATTTGTATACCTCTGCCTAACCCTTCGGGGAATACAGGCGTGAGGGTATGTAGTTTTGTTTTTATATTCTACCGTAAAACGTACATGTTTTGTTAGGCTATAAGTAATTTCTACAGCTTTTAATATATCGATGTTGAGAATAATAACCGTAATATGTATTTGTGTAAGCAATTGTTAGTTAACCTTATAAAAAAAGTAACCAGTATAAATTTATACAACACAACATTATTTTTAGTAACACGCAATTTTATAAATGATTTATTAAGCATCAAGTGCGGTAAACACCTACTTTGTTGACAGCAGTAAAAAAAACTGTGCCATATAATAAAAAAAAACGATCTGTATCTAATGATTTCTGACACTTACGCATAATACTAATAATAATAATTCATAATATTAGACATTATTGTTAATTAACAAAAATGTAGGGTAGCTGGCAGTAATTATAACATCAAGACTCCCATCACCTCTTACTACCCTTGACCATGGATGCTGTAAAGGGTCCGAAAAGTTTCAGGATATCAATATTACTAATAATCGGATAAGGAATCGGAATATCGTAACGTGATAAAATCTGTAAAAAGTAGTTTTATATTTATTATGTTTAATATTATTAAATAACGCTTGTCGTATTCACGGGCATGCCAAAAGGGCTTTTTGGGACATAAAGTACTCTCCTTGCATTCCCAATATGCAATCAAACTCCTTGCCCAATTAAAAAATATATAAAAAATTAAAAAAGTAACACACAGATTTACTCTTGCATTACTAATACGTGTATGGATTCATCAAATCAATGTTTACATAACAAAACACCACAATGTGCAAGCCTATTTTTATTTTTTAGAACTCAATTCCATTTTACAATTAACCCTTTGTTTGCTGACGATCATAATCATATCACATAAAAACTTTTTTGTTATATTATTTGTAAAAAAATAAATACAAAACTAACCTTGATCTCCTTAGAATATACTACAGCAACACAAAATATTCTTTACGATCCAAGTTTACTAGCAATACCTTACGGGGTAATAAATACTTCACTGCCAGACTGAGTACAACCCCGTCGGTTTTTACCAAGTAACTGAGAGTAATAACAGCGTAGACAGATAAACCTACATATACTATAGTTTGATAGCAGGATCCGGTGATAAAAGTATATGCAATAATTTTGTTATCTATTGTATACTCCGTTTTGCTATTTTATTAATACTAAATGTGAATTGAATTGTGTTTCGCGAATTTTGTTGATGTTTTTTATTTTATGCTGTTAGGTTACAAAAAATATTTTTATAAGTCGTAATATTTTCACTATCACACGTATATTATTATTATTTCATTTTTATAACAAATTTCTTAGAATAATATTTAGAATTTACTTAACCATATTTTTAGAAAATTAAGATGTGAAAAGAACATTTTGAAGATACCACTATTAAATTTACCTATTTTTTTTTTCAGTAATTGTAACGATGTCACATTAAAAAAATATATAATCAAAGAACATTTATCACAAATAAGCTTAAAATTTTTTTTTAAGATCTCATAATTGAATTGAGAATAATATTTCACTTTTTTTAGAAAATTTACTGTATCTTTTTCACAGCCTATGATTTTTATTTCTGTAAAATATTTAACACGCAATTTTTTTTGCTAAAATTTCATAAAATAACTAAATAATCCTATCAAATAAATAATCAGGTACCACAAAAAAAAATATTTTTAAATTAAGAACTAACCTTCGGCCGCTCTCGCTTCCCTGGAATCGTCGACGATCAACAGGTGGGGTCGACGCGGTCGCTCGAGCCCTGGCTCGGCGGGTAACACGGTCGTACCGACTTGGGGAACGCCCATCGCGTCCGGCGGTCTGGGCGCGAATGTGCCTCGGAAGCCGACGGGGGGCTACACGCAGGTGTACGCTGCAGTTGGAGGGTTGCGCTTTGTAAGTTCGATTCGATTGTACTTGGCAGCTATAGTACCATGTCGATAAAATTATTACGTTGTTAGTATCTTCGATACTATAGACATTTTCGTCATACGTAGTTTACGAACACGCAAAATACAATTGCAATGCGGGTAATCAGAAGTTTTAAATGATACTTAAAAGTTTCTATCAAAATCAAAATACTGTCAGATAATATTAAATTCGTTATTAAAATATTATTATTAGAATGAGAACCCGTGCCCAACAGTGGTACAGTATATGGGTTGATGATAGTAACTCATTTCAAGAATTCATATTATATTTTTTAATCATGTTTTTATACATTTCTGCGTTAACAACATTTGGATTATAAAATTTGAAAATTGATTACTTTATGACACGACAAGACATTTATTATATATTTAATTATTTGTATAGCTATTTCTGTAAATTAATAATAAATTTATAGAAAAATATATTTACATTATTTACAATAGACATCAAAATAATACTTATATATTAACAAAATATAATATAACAAATAATACGCTACTAAGCGTCAAAGTATTCCTTGGCATCGCTGTCGTCCGGCAATATGTCCAGAAGACTTCTTAATAAAGAAATATAAATTCTTTATTTATTTCAGAGAAATATAATTAGAAAATAATTACAAAAGCGAGCGCAACTCCAATTTGAGCTTTCTAACAGCAATTATTTGTTTTTCGTTACAAATAAAAAATAATGATTAATTGTTGATACATCTGTATCGTTCTAAGAAGTCTTAAATTGTTAATTATTTAATTACAATTCAATTAAAAGAAAATAGCTTGATACAAAGCTCCATAAAATATTTACAAAGTACTTTCATTTTGACAAGTGTCTTAACTAACATAAGGCCGTTTGTTCTTAAATTATTAAACAGGAGCAATGAATGAGCTTCAGTTAAACTCGAAACTTTATACTTTACATTAAAAACAAATCGCTATTAAAAAATATATTACATAGATACCTTTGTGGTGTAAAAAAAAACTTTTTCGAGATGTTCATGTATTATTTTTATTATACATACATACACTCACACCTTTTTCCCATGGGGGTAGGCAGAAACTAAAGAACGCCACTTGCTACGATTCTTGCATAATTCTTTCGCTTCGTTCACATTCATACATCTTGTCATACATACACCCCGGATGCGAGTACTACGCACCTGACCTTTTATTATAGAACCTTAAATACCTACGTTATACCAAACATCATTAAAATCCATTCAGTCGTTACTGAGTTAAGTCTTAACGAACATACTCACACAAAAACTATCGCAATAAGTGCCAAGACCGTTACCGACTATTTGTCTTACTTCGCTCCATAAATATATATTTATTATTTTTGTATACACTAGCTGTTTGTGTCCGGCATCGCTCGGGTTATATTCAGTAGATTTTCAAAAATGATTGTTTTAGATAGAATTACGAAGACGACACAAAAAAAATGCCGAATCAATAGAACCGTTCTCAAGTTATTACATGCAGCAAAAGCTTTTATTTATAAATATAATTATATTAGGCTGACTACCTCATTAGTATAGAGAACCTGGGTTCGATTCCCAGATAGAACAAAGTGTTATTGGGTTTTTGGATTTATGTCCTGTTAATTGCAACAGAGTTATATGGGACCTAAACATACCGGCGAACTGTGGGCGTAACTACATACACCCTCTGCCTACGTTATGTTATTATATATTAAGCGGCCATAAACAAGTTAATATAATACACCCACGAAAATACATAAAGTATCAAAACCAAAGCCTAGAGTAATCCACCACATACATTGATCAGACTAATGCTATCATTAAATGCACGAATAGATCGAAGCCTGTACACTCAAAGATCCCTATGTTTACATAGAGCCTACACGTGTAAGAGGAATCTAGGTAAACATTAACCGTCTGCCGTGAATGCATATCAGCTTTAATCAAGCCATAATGTATCTTGAAATAATATTTTGAGTGCACTTTGAAACTTATTAAGGCGCAGTGTAGAAAGTTTCTGAATGATGAAACGGCATAGTGGTAGCTATCGGCTTTTACGCCTCGGGTTGTGAGTTTGAAGCACAGAACAAATATCTGTGTAACCTAGAGGTAGTTATTCTGTATCTGTGTGTTATGTGATAACTTGTGTTTGGACCCACAATATAAGAGAAAACCATATAAGATAAATAATGAGTTACATTAATGATTTCAAAACATAACCACACTTCGTGAGTATGTTTAAGTTCCATATAATAGGGTGCAAACCTATTGCCTTAAACCGGGCACAAGTATATCCAAATTCCGAGCTGCTACTGTGAATTTCATAGGAAACTCCCAATAACACTTTGCTGGATCTGGGAATCGAACTCAGGACTATACAGGTATGATGGTATGTACATTAGATAGACTTGCGTTTGACTATTATTTATTTACAACTTATTGACAAAAATAATAATAACCATAGTCTTCGTGCATGCCCTTCTAGTACCAAAACATACTTCAAAGTACACTTATTATACTTGAAGTATCAAACATACTCGTCCAAAACAATAATTGTTCTAACAACCATATATGCGAACCTTATCGCTATTGATTCAGTTGTTCCCAAGGTCAGCGCAAACATAACGCTTGACAAAGATATGACATGCGATCCTTCGCTTTTGTGTTATACGATACGATTGTTTGAAAGGAACTTGTGGAATACATACTATAGTATATGTTATCTGCACCCTGCATGATCTTTGAGAATGATATTACAAACGTATGATCACCCTGTACTCCCCGAAGTTTTAAGCAGAGGTATTTTTATTTATTCATTTATTGTATTAAAAAAAACCGGCCAAATGCGAGTCGGACGCGCGCACCGAGGGTTCTTTACAAACCTGTAGGTATTGCTGTTTTTTTTGATTGCGTTGATATAGAAGTTTGATTTTGTTACAGCTTGAAGGTATTATAGACCTGAGTATTAGATATGAATTTCAATTTAATACCTCTACGCGTTCATGAGGAAAGGGGGTAGTAACTGTAAAATTATTAAAAATATTTTTATAATATGATGTAACTAAAAATTTACGGTTATCGCCTTTATCTGTGTTTAGACGTTGTTTTGTACCAAATTTCCAGATTCTGAGTTCACGGGAAGTACTCTGTAGGTTTTGATTCCCTTGCGAGTTTCGAAAAATTGCTGAAATTTGCGGCATAAACGGCTGTATCTTTTGATTACGTTGAATTAGAAGTTTGATTTTTTCACAGCTCCAAAGGACAGTAGACTTGAGTATTTGATATAAATTTTAGCTTGATACCTCATTGATTTCTCCTGACGAGGAAAAGGGTCTTGACATACGGACGGACAACAAAGTGATCTTATAAGGGTTCCGTTTTTTCCTTTTGAGGTACGGAACCCTAAAAATAAAGCACGTAAAGCCGTCAGTCCCGGTTATCATACGAACACCTATGACAATCGTTAGTGGTAGTCAGAAGCCCAAAAAGCCTGAAAACCAGTCTATCCTCAGTATCAGTATTACCTAAAAATTGGGTTGCGAAGGTCTGGCAGTCGCTTCGTGTAAAATACTGATATTCAGCCCCATCTGGTTAGACCGGAATTCGACCCCAACATAGTTGATAAAAGGTCAGAGAATGATTTTATTTATACATAATAATTTCACAGTTTATAATATCTAAACCGTTAGGTGAAGGTGGACCTTGGATTGGAACTCAAGACCTTTGACTTGGCAGTTCAATGGTCATATGACTAGGCCATAATCATCATCATCATCAACCCATATACCATCCCACTGCTGGGCACGGGTCTCCTCTCAGAAGGAGAGGGATTAGGCAATAGTCCCCCACGCTGGCCTAATGCGGGTTGACAGACTTCACACACCGTCCAGAAAAATCTTTAAGGCATGCTGGTTTCCTCACGTTGTTTTCCTTCACCGTTTAAGCGAGTGATAGTTAATTATTAATACACACATGAATTCGAAAAGTCAGAGGTGCGTGCCTTGGATTCGAATTCGACACCTTCGACTTGGCAGTCCAATGGTCCATAATAGCTTGCGTATATATGTATATGTGAAATTCCGCATAGACCCATATAAACAAAACCTATGACGCATCGTAAAAACCTATATGGTATAACGTTTATGAGCTCCGTCAGTCTCGACTAAGCTTAACAGCCCCCAAGCGTACTTCCGCGCTACTTAGCTCAAGCGCAATGTTATAAAACTTAAGTGACTGGTTTACTTACTTACTTAGGTTCACTAACGCGAGTAGATTACTTAGCATGATTTACATTTTAATACTCGTACCACATGTATCGGAAAATTTATACATTTTCTTTGTTATAATATTATTATCTTTGGATAGGTGAAGAGTGTTTTTCACTAACACACTTAAAAAAATATTTGTAAGCCATTCAAATATTTGTATCGTCAAGAAGCGAACCCACGACCCACTGCGCTAATCGAAAATTTTTTTTTTTTTTGGTGATTACCATATCTTGTAATAAGCCACCTATGTAAAACAGTAACATAATTAAAGAAATAACAGTAATGTTAAATAGGTACATAAAATAACAAGTAATTAAAAAACTACAAAATTGCACACAAGCATATTCCGTGAACAGCCCACGAAGTTATAAATCTACGAATTTACTACACTTCGTAGCCCGTAGCGCTACGTCGTAGCAGCGTAGCAGCGTAGCTCTGAGACTGACCGTTGTGTTATCGAGGAGACTGCGTTTTGTTTACAAATGAAAATGGATACCATCACGGTATCATTTACAATTGAGGGTAAACAGACTGAGTAATCATTAGCGTTTTGCTTTCAAATTCGGCCTCCACAGAAAGGTCGGTAAAGTACTTTGATTCCACGAAAAAGAAGTTCAGGTGTATAGCGACTGTTTTGCCAATATAAATATTATGTTTCTATAATAACTGCGACTGCTAGTAATAGTTCGATTCCCAGGTCAAACAAAATGTTATGCTCGGAGGATTTTTGCCCAGTTAAGGGCAATACCATTTTAAGAGACCCTACCTCTCTTAAAAGAAAATAATTTGATATGATTCATTTAAGTGCAAGCTTAATGTTGGCCGAGTATATTATTAAGCGTGGTAAAATGCACATTTATTTTTACTATCCCCAACACTTATACTTAGCTAACATATCGAATATCAACTCAATACCTTTGCAATTAACTTTTGTTTTCTTAATTGTATATAGATGTACATATATGGTATATTTATATATGTTACACTCAAAAATCGAAAAAGCTCACTGAGCGAAAAACCGCTCACAACGTGTTGTGGTCAATTATATTAGAAAGTAGAAGTAACAGTCTAATAGTCAGTTGTTTTAATATAAACTGATATCGAGTTTTTGTGTTTATTTAAAAAAAACCTAACATGCTAACCTAGCCTAAGTAATTTGTTTTATTGTTTAGTTTTTATAATTCTTTGCATTTTGAAGCTCATCCTATATAATTGACCACACCGCGTTGTGAACTGTTTTTTCACCCTATGAGCGTTTTCGGTCTTTGAGCGTAACATATACAATATAATAATTCTTCGGTACGTGTGTAGGTCATTGAACTCTTCATAAACGGCTGTTGGAGCGATTTTCATGTTTTTTTTTGTGTTCGAGTGCGTGCCTTGATGTTTCAAATTAAGGGGGCGTTGCAATAAGGTTGCCGGACAACGTCTGCCGGGCCCACTAGTATCGCACATTTATCCATTCCCAGGGTAGTCTTTGGTCGTGGCGAATTTCGCGGATCTCATGGCCAACAATAGGGTTTTAAAAAAATCTCGGCGTCTGGGGGTATATGGGCAATACGCTCGCTCCCTATGACATAGTAGGTACCTAAACTACGGCAAAGTGCTGATATACATTAGTACATCTCTGCCTAACCCTCAGGGGAAAACAGGCGTGATGTTATACATGTTAAAGTTCATCGTTTTCGAGTGACAACATAATCCCATAATAATAATCTCAGAATACACAGTCGAGTTTACAAGAGGACTAAACAAAATACCCTGCATATGTGTGCGTAAGACATACATTAGTGTGTGTTTGTGAGTGAAGTATAAACTCACACATAGGTAAATTCCTAGAAATCAGAATTAAAGCCCGTCCTTATGCCGGTGGCATAAGGTTTACTTTACCTAAGCATGTTTGTGGTTAAGCTCCGTCTCGACTGCTTATATTATGCACTTGCAACAAACCCTTTTGTAATTAGTGAAGTAATATTCTACAGAATCCTTTGGGATAGTTATGATGTTTTCTACATAGTAGTTTAAAAAAAAAACAACAATTTGCCATCACGCCTGTATTCCCCGAAAGGTTAGTGTTATGTGGGTAAACTCGTAACTCGTTAAAGGATTGAACTCCGGATACCCCACATAATGAGAAATCTTACATTTATACAATTTCTTGACTGCTGCGTCAGTCCAATATATGAGCTTGTACGTACCGGTTGTGTTATTGTGACTAATACCCCCCCCCCCCCCCCCCCCCGGATATAACAGTTGGCGACGAGGACAAAGTGATAATACGCGTATTTTTTAGAAATGGCAAAAGTAACGGTCGGCACGTTGACAGTGTTTAATCATGAAATTTCAGAATGGCCGTTGTACAAAGAGAGATTAGAACAGTGGTTTCTAGCTAATGAGATCGGGGTGGACGTGGACAAAGCCGGTTGCAAACGTCGAGCTATTTTGTTAAGTAACTGCTCAGAATCGAGTTACAAACTGATCCGAGATTTAGCTTTACCGCGGGAAGTCGGTACCCTGAGCTATAAGGAAGTAGTTACTTTATTGGATGGTCATTTTAAACCGAAAAAGTGCACATTTGCAGAAAGATACAAATTCCATAGTGCCACTCAACATGTCGGCGAAGGATTGGCAGAGTGGGCGGCGCGTGTGCGTGGTTTAGCGATGCACTGCGGGTTCGTGGCGTTACACCTCGATGAACAACTTCGTGATCGTTTCGTGCTTGGCATGGAATCAGGACCCGAAAGAGACAAACTATTTACGAAGAACTTGTCGGAGCTGACCTTAGTCAAGGCTTTGGAAATCGCTGAAGGTGTACATAGCGCTCGCATAGGTGCTAAGGAATCATTGCAACAAACAGAAGGGTCTACACAACTTCAAGTAATGAAGATGGACACGACGGCACAGCCTGGTGCAGCGAACAACGGGCGCACGCAGTGGCGTGGCCCTGCAGCGGCAGCACGGACGGATAGCGGACCGCGTAGGCCTCAGAATGCAGCTGATGGCAATAACGGTAGTTGCACGGCGTGCGGCTACACTGGACACCTGACATCGACGTGTCGGTTCGCACGTTATAAGTGTAAAAAGTGTGGCGTTCAAGGTCATCTAAAACGAATGTGTGAAAAAAATGTTAATCAACAACATTATGTCGAGTACAGCGGGGATGTTGATGACGATGGTAAGCATGTGTGTAGTAACATTCGCACCTTTCACGGCGAACCTATGCGGGAATCTGTTATTGTTAATGGAATACAGTTAATTTTTGAAATAGACACCGGGTCACCAGTTACCGTCATTTCTGAGCAAATGTATAAAAAATATTTTTTTAATATAACTTTAGGAACTAGTGACATTATTTTGCACAGCTACAATGGTGATAGGTTACATATTTTAGGGAAGATTAAACTTAACTTCACATATAACAGCAAAACGCATACCATAAGTGGATACGTTGTACGTAACGGTGGGCCTCCTTTATTGGGTAGGGATTTCTTGTCCCGGTTTAACCTGCAAATATGTTCCTTAAATAATTGCACATATCTTGGGGGCACTACCTTAAAATTTCCGCGGTTGTTTGAAAATAGGTTAGGGTGTTTTAATGGTATCGAAGTAAATTTAGCATTAAAACCAGATTCGAAACCGATTTTTTTTAAAGCTAGACCCCTACCTTTTGCCCTTCGTGATAGCGTAGAAAAAGAGCTAGACCGTCTCGTTGAGTTAGGTGTGTTAATGCCTGTAAAATACTCCGAGTATGCCAGCCCAATTGTGCCTGTATTGAAACGAGATGGTTCGATGCGCCTTTGTGCGGATTACTCCGTCACCATAAATAAACAGCTGTTAGTTGATAAATATCCGTTACCCAGATATGACGAGCTGTTTACAAAGTTACACGGCGGCAGATATTTTAGTAAATTAGACCTTTCACATGCTTACAACCAACTACGTCTTAATGAAACGTCACAGATGCTGACTTGCATAAATACACATAAAGGTTTATACAAATTTACTAGATTAGTTTTTGGTTTAGCTAGCGCACCAGCGATTTTCCAAAGAAGTATGGAAGCACTCCTTTCAGGATTAGACGGTACTCTTTTATTTCTTGACGATATTTTGGTATGTGGGGTAGACAAGGCTCAAATGGTGACTAGGTTGAATAATGTTTTCTGTAGGTTACAGGACGCAGGCTTAGTATTGAACAGGGAGAAATGTTCATTTTTCCAAGAATCTGTATCATATTTAGGATTTGTAATAGACCGTAACGGTATACATAAGTCTCCAGAAAAAGTGAAAGCTATTCTACAATGTCGAGTGCCTACTAATACGTCAGAGTTAAAATCATTTTTGGGCATGGTGAATTATTACAGGAATTTTATAAAAAATGCCTCTTCAATTTTAGCTCCTTTACATAATTTGTTACAAAAAAATGTATCCTGGTCGTGGACCAAGGCGCATGATGAAGCTGTTTCGACTATTAAACGCGAGTTGGTATCTGAAACTACCTTAGCTCATTTTAACCCTGATGCACGTTTAATTTTAACAGTGGATGCGTCACCAAGCGGGTTAGGCGCTGTTTTATCACAAGTCGAAGATGACGTAGAAAAACCTATCTCATATATTTCGCGTTCACTTAATGCGGCAGAAAAGGGATACAGTCAGATTCAAAAAGAAGCTACGGCTATAATTTTCGGTATTAGAAGATTTCATCAATATTTATACGGTCGAACTAAGCCTTTTATTTTAAGAACTGACCATAAACCGCTAGTTTCTATATTTAATCCAGACAAAGGTATTCCTGAGATATCAGCAAACCGTTTACAGCGTTATGCTATTTTTCTATCGGCATATAATTATAATATAGAATATGTAAGTAGTGTCCGTAACTGTGCAGATTATTTAAGTCGAGCGGTGGCAGACGAGTCCCCGGCCGCGCTGGCCACCTGCGCCGCACGTTCTTTCCAAGAACGCGATGAATCATCAGTTGATAAGTCTATGTATATACGTTTTGTTTACGAAGGTGAGAATTTTTTGTCTTTGTCGGATATTAGACATGCTATTCAATATGATAAAGTAATGTTGACAGTTATTGAATATGTACAAAACGGGTGGCCGAATAAAATCAATGAACCATTAGTAAAGGATTTTTACAGCCACCGATTGGAACTATCGGTAGAAAATGACTGTCTAATGAGAGGTCATAGATTAGTAATTCCTAGTAATTTGAAATTTAAAGTGTTAAAAGAGCTACACACAGGTCATTTAGGTATTGCTAAAATGAAAGAGGAAGCCCGGACCAGATTTTGGTGGCCGGGTATGTCTGTTGCTATTGAGCATCATGTCGGCGCCTGCGGCGCGTGTGCATCGCAGCGCGCTGCGCCGCCACGCTCACCTCTGTCGCCGTGGCCGTATCCTACCCAGCAGTGGTACCGGGTTCATATTGATTTTTTGGGCCCGATCAACGGTAAAACATATTTAATTTTAGTGGATGCTTATTCCAAATGGGTTGAATGTTTTGATGTATCATCAGGTTATAATTCTCGGATCGTTATTGAAAAGCTGTGCGAAACAATGGCCAGATTTGGGTTATTTCATACTATTTGCTCAGATAACGGTACCGCTTTTGTCTCGTATGAGTTTAAACAGTTTTGTGTCCAAAACGGTATAGCTCATTTCACTTCCCCTGTTTATCATCCAGCCAGCAACGGTCAAGCAGAGAGTTATGTTAAAATAGTTAAAAAGGCCATTAAATCTTTTCTGTTAACAGGGACAGTTCTACGGGACTTAAATATTAAAATACAGGAATTCTTGTTATGTTACAGAAATTCTAAGCATTCAACAACTAACAGATCCCCTGCTGAGGTGTTATTCGGTCGTAAGTTAAGATGTAGATTAGATATTTTGTCACCTACCATCTCAACGCCATCCGACGCATTACTCGACAAAACGGTGAAAGAGAAACAGTGCTTGCAGATTGACAATTACCGCGGCAACCGTAAAGTGAGTTTTAGTGAGGGTGAAGATGTCTTAGTGAAACTTTTTAAACATCATAAACATTATTGGTCACGTGGTGTGATAATTAAACAGATAGGGAATTCCGTATATTTAGTGCAACATGACGATCAGGTGGTTAAAAGACATGCTAATCAGTTGCTTAAATATAGAGGGAGGGAAGATGAGCGGAGTGAACAGGTCGTTCCCGCATTTATTTTGCCTTCAAATCGGTCGGACTTGGTACAACCGACACCCGCCAGCTCTGGTGATGAATCGAGAGTCGATGTTGAGATACCCGGCTCGGAAGTAGATCACAGCGACAATGGTGCCAACACGGCAGGAATTTCGACAACCCCCTCTATAGGAACTGAGCGTGAGCTACGGTCGAAACGTAAACGAACGGGTTGTCGTAGACTATAAGAAGTTTTTCTGATTAAAGGTGGAGGGATGTTATGTGGGTAAACTCGTAACTCGTTAAAGGATTGAACTCCGGATACCCCACATAATGAGAAATCTTACATTTATACAATTTCTTGACTGCTGCGTCAGTCCAATATATGAGCTTGTACGTACCGGTTGTGTTATTGTGACTAATACCCCCCCCCCCCCCCCGGATATAACAGTTAGGCAGAAGGGTTTGGTACTAATTTACATCTACACTTTGCCGGTATATACAGGGTGTAACAGGGTGGGTGGATCATTGTAAGTCAAACGATGGGGGACTTTATACCTATCGATATGACTGCCATGTATGTTCCGCGGTATTCAATGGTTCCAAAGTTATTGAGTTTAGTAGGCTACTTAATTTAATAATCACACAAAAATAATTCTCGATTGGTTTAGACAGATGTATATTGTATAAATTCTAGTTCATTACTTATTTAAATTGTTCTTTTTTTATTATTATTATTTTTAAACTTTAATTTCATCATCATCATCAACCCATATACTGTCCCACTGCTGGGCACGGGTCTCCTCTCATATTGAGAGGGATTAGGCTATATATAGTCCACCACGCTGGCCTAGTGCGGGTTGGTAGACTTCACAAACCGTCGAGAAAAATCTCTAAGGTATGCAGGTAATTTAACTAAACTTTAATTTAACTTAGTTTATTTAATTTAGCTTAATTACTCATATTTGATAAAGGTGTATACTTACCCACTAAAAAACTGTGTTTGTCTCGAGGAGGGCCTAGTAATCTGCTGCGTTACAGGGTGTCTACGCTTGAGACACTGGAGCTTGATGCTCAATGAAACGATGTACGTTACGTAAATAATAGTTTAATACTTTAGCACTATTCACAATAATAAATTTTAGTTTTTAAAAGCGGACGGAACACGTCCTTCTGCTGCGATTAAGATGCAAGTCATTATACATTATTAAAAATATAAGGTAGATAATTTTATTTCTACAAATGAATTCGAATGCAACTACCGACATTAAGAAAATAAAAAATTTAGTAAAGATAGCAAAATAGTGCCATCTGCAGCGTTACAAGTATATAAATTCTGTCAGGCGCAGACATCTTCCCCGCCGTTAAAAGTCGCCGACTTTTAAGCTTCTATTAGGTTTTCCGTCGCTGGTAGCGGGCAGAGTCGCGTGAAGGACCTCCGGTAGCAACCTTGAGCAGTTTGAACGTCTGCTACGCGACTTACTCCATCAGGCCCAGGAAATAGCTTGCTGATTCGACCCGTGTGCCAGCATAATGGTGGTACATTCTCCTCCTGTAGCAGCACGAGGTCTCCAATTTTCAGAGAGGTATCCTGGGTGCGCCATTTTGAGCTCTGTTGTAGCTCAGCCAGGTACTCCTTTTGCCACCTTCGCCAAAAATGCTGGCGGATTTGTTCAAGTCTTTGATGGCGTTTCAACTGACTGGACTTACAGTCTTCAAGGCTCGGTGAAGGCAGCGCAGTTAGCGGCCGACCAAGTAGGAAGTGGCCTGGAGTGAGGAAAAATAAGTCATTGGGAGAGGACGACAAAGGACATAATGGGCGACTGTTCAAAATAGCTTCTACTTGAGCAAATAGTGTGGATATCTCTTCGAACGTCAAGTGCGTGTTGCCCATTACACGTCTTATGTGGTACTTGGCCGATTTCACTCCGGCCTCCCAGACACCACCAAAATGGGGAGCGTAAGCGGGAGAAAATAAGAATTTAATTTCTTCGTCATTTGAAAATTCTGTAATAGCGTTACAATTACGTTTTAAGAAGTCACCTATTTCTTTAGCCGCGGCAACAAAATTGCGGCCATTATCACTGAAAATTTCAGTGGGTTTACCCCGGCGGGATATGAACCTACGCAAGGTAAGAATGAAAGCATCCTTTGAAAGGTCGCTTACTGCTTCCAGGTGGACACACATATCTAAGGCATACAAATATACACAAATAACATTTTGTGATTTTTGAGCCGCGACCTTTTCTGTTTAAGACAAAGAAGGGTCCAGCAAAATCGATGCCCACACTTCGAAACGGGAAGTCCACCGTAACACGCTGGGAAGGCAAGTTACCCATTAAGGGTGATAAAGTCTTGCCCCGTACTTTCCTACATTTGATGCAGTTATGCACCGTACGCCTGGCGAGGTTCCGGCCATTGATTGGCCATATGTACTCCCTAACGCTAGCAAGGAGAAGCTGTGGGCCAGCGTGTAATTTACGTAGGTGTTCACGCTCAAAAATTAACTTGGTAAGGTGATGTGAAGAATGTAAGAGGATAGGGTGCTTACTATTATATGGAATTGCTGAAGCATCCAAACGGCCTCCTACTCGAATTAAAGCATTTGTGTCCATAAAAGGTGTAAGTGCTATAATGCTAGATTTTGGACTAAGAAGCTTATTTTTTTTAAGTAGTTCGTAATCCACAGGAAAAGATTCCTGTCGTAAGGGCATAAAAGATAAAAAGATTCTTGTAACTCTTCCAAACTGAGTTCATTAAGACACCTTGAGTTAGGATTTCGAAGATTATGTATGTACCTCAATGCGTAAGCATACACTCGCCTTAGCCTTAAGAATTTACTAAAATGTTGAAATGGAATTATTGAAGAATAATTATTATTGACATTAGTATTAATATTTGATTTTATTTCTGGAACATCACACTCTTGCTGAGATTTAAGAGATAAAGTAGGCCAAGAGGAATCTTCTTGAAGTAAAAATTTTGGGCCCTTCCACCATAGATCACAGTCCTTCAGTACATCTGGATAGACTCCGCGAGAGACAAGATCAGCCGGATTGTCGGTTGTAGGTACATAACGCCAACAAGAGAGACTTGACAGTTCCAAGATCTCCGCGACTCTATTCGCCACGAAGGTTTTTAACTTTCTAGAGCTAGTATGCAGCCAAGCAAGGACGACGCTGGAGTCACACCAATAAAACTTACGTTCTATAGGGAACCTCAAAGAATCGACGACGGCCCTGCATAATCTAGCGGCAAGTAACGCAGCACATAGCTCCAGACGAGGAATTGTACACGCTTTAATAGGTGCCACCTTTGACTTGGAACACAAAAGGTTAACGTACACATTGCCAGCTATATCAATAGATCTTATAAAAACACAAGCACCAAATGCCCTTTCAGAGGCGTCGCTGAAGACATGCAGCTCCGTTACAACGGGTGAGTGACATAAAATCTGCCTTGGCAGTGTAATTGAGGATATATGAGACAAGCTATTTGAAAACTTATTCCAAGACTTTACTATATCTCCTGCAAGAGGCTCATCCCAACCAACCTTGTCAAGCCATAACTGCTGCATCATTAATTTAGGTATTACAATGCAGGGGCTAACAAAACCAAGTGGGTCGAAAATTTTAAATGAAGTAGATAAAATATGACGCTTTGTAATTTTATCACTAGTGGGAGGAAGTTCGAACTCATAATGTAAACGATCTGTCTTAGAATTCCACCCTAATCCCAAAGCATTTGAGGATTCACTAATGATTAATGTATCTGTTGAACTTTCAGATATGGTTTCAAGAACCTTAGAAGAATTGGATTTATATTTTCGTAAATGAAAACACCCTGCTCTCAGGGCCTTTGCTATGGACTCTCGAATATTCTGCAACTCATTTTCAGAGTCACATCCCGTAATCAGATCGTCAACGTAAAGATCCCTTTGTATTATAGTTTTAATTAGTGGATCGTCGCACTCCTCCCCCAGCTGCCAAAGACACCTTGTAGACACATAGCTTGCACTTGCGAAGCCGTAAGTCACAGTATTTAAAAGCAAGGTCCTGAGAGGCTGGTACTCATCTTCTCTCCATAGAATAAGCTGAAGATTTCGATCAGACTCGTTCATCACACATTGTCGGTACATTTTTTCTATGTCCGCTGTTAAGAGGTATTTATAGAAGCGAGCTCGAATTAATATGGAGAAAAGAGAGTCTTGAATTTGAGGACCAACCATCTGTATATCATTGACAGACAGGCCAGAGGATGTGCGAGCTGACGCATCGAAGATCACTCTGATTTTAGTTGACTCACTGTTTTGTTTAAATACGGGATGATGAGGCAAAAAATAACATAAGTTAGAAGTTAAATTGATTGATGAAATTTCAGTAAGGTGACCTAATTCTGCATACTCCCTGATAAACTGTATGTATTGTGACTTAATTTCGGGCTGTCTCCTAAATCGTTTTTCTAAATTATAAAACCTTTTCTTTGCCATGTTATAGGAGTTCCCAAGACAATCAGGTGAGTCGACGAGAGGTAACCTTACACAAAACTTTCCATTTGCTAAGCGGTAGGGGTGTTGCAAAAAATGCTTTTCACATGCCTTCTCGCTTTCAGTCTGATGAGATTTTGTTGGGATTTCTTCAAGTTCCCAGAACCTGTTTAAACTACAATCCAAGTCCTTTTTATGAGAAGAATGAGTAAGTATATGATTACAGTTAATATTATTTTTAGGTTGCAGGTACTGTGGCAAGGGGCCTCCAATCAACCAGCCTAACTTGGAGCTGTGTAGCTTAGGGCAGTTTGGCCCTAATGACCGCTGCTCACCACCTATAATGTCCCAAAATAAATCTGAGCCTATGAGTACGTCTATGAAACAAGGCTGATTAAAATTAGGGTCTGCAAGTATTATGTTATTGGGGATATTAAAGGATCTAATATCAATAAATGTATTTGGTATGGAACCTGTTAAGTCCTTCATTACAAAGAAGTTGGACACAACATTGAATGCTGAATTATTCGATTTTAATTGGGCAATGCAATATTCAGATATAGTGGCCGAATGATTGTTGCCAAAACCGATAATTCTAGTAGCATCAATAGGACAATCTTCTAACAATAATTTTTGTTTCAGATTTAGACTGATAAAAGAGGACTGGCTGCCACAATCAAGTAGGGCTCGCACCATTTCAGATTCACACGTCTTAGGATTGACTACTTCGATTAGAGCAGTAGATAGAAGAGCTAGTCTATCCTAAGACGTGCGGGGTTAAGAGTTCCAATCACTGCGCTAAATGTTTTGTCACAATACAGGTAGACACACGATGTGTCCAGGTGTGCGTGAGCACACCTAAGTCCTAAATGCTTCGTCCACGTGCCACTATTACGGTCCAGAATATCTTTTATATTCAACTACCTCCCTTTGCGTTTCAATAAATGGTCACGGTTTTCCGATAACAGGTTTAAAATCTTTTTTTACTTAGCGATTATTTTACTATACTTTTTTTCTGCTAATCGCCTCGTGGTCGTTATCCGAATGCTACGCTTGATAATGCATTGAGTTCGATTCCGCAGTCGAGCAAGATGTTATTGGTTTTTCCTATGAATTTCTCAGTAGCAGCTTGGATTTTGGATTTGTGGTTAATGGCAATAGGATCCCTATTACGTGGAACACTGGGTGCACTTTAGTGCAACTCTGCCTAAACGTTTGGTAAAAACAGGCTTGAAGGTATGTTACTTTTTTTATACGTTTCCCCATATCAGGATTTTCTCCTTTGTCGTGTAGCGTTTACAACTCCGACAACCTGTAGGTCATACAAATATTTGTACCCTTCGGGGATCGAACATACATCTCGTAATAAAAAATATATTTTTTTACTGTGTTCTAACTTGGATTCCCTGAATCCAAAATCAACCGGAAAAAGTTATTAAAAACAAGACACTTCAATCGTTCGAGAGAAAAAAATATTTTTGAACATTGAGGTATACAGTTAATGATATGTACTATTTAAATTAACAGTTTTATGATAAACTTAATAATCTATAGTTTCTTATTTTAATTGAATTGTTTTCTATTTGAGAGGTAAATGTTTAAAACAATAAATATCCTTTCATTTACTACAGATAATTCACAACTTACACTTTACCTAAAATTATATTACTGTACTTAAATAAAAGATTGAATAACTTATCAAGTTGTAGCGCGTAGTCTGCAACATGTGGAGCAATAACTCTTCTTGTGGCGCCGTCGGTGTTGTACACAATGTTATCGAACTCAATCCCATTTATTAGAATAACAACCTTTTTGGACCATCTTGACCTTTGTCTTTACATTTGTAACAATATTAAACAAGTGGAGTGCTTTTCTTTATTAAGCTAGATAATTAATAAACGTAAGGGTTGAAGGTTAGACCTCTTGTGAAAGATAGACAAACTATATTAATTGAATGATACAAATATAAGTCAAACTATATATCTTATTAAGGATGGCTCCTAGAATTTACAATAAGATCCCTAACGCAATCAAAAAATTAAATGACATTCATGATTTCAAAAGGGCTTTAGCTGAACTATTGATTAAGAAAACATATTACACAGTAAATGAATATCTGGAAGACAAATTTTTGAATTGTATACCCTAAATTAAATGTAGTAATATAAATTGATTAATGTTTTGTTGAAATGTTTCATACTACCTACTTTATTTTATCTTATTGTATTAATTATTTTGAATTATATTATTAATTGTGTCTATCTGAACTTTTTCCCAATTATCCTCAACGTGTATGTCTATAATTTTATCTTTAGTTAATTAATCGGTTTTGATTGTATTGAATAATTGTAATTTGTCTCATTGATTATCATTTATTATTTTACACTACCTACTCTTAGTTTTATATTCCTTAAATGCTTTTATTATTTGTGAAATTGTAGACCTTAGATGCAAAGTCTTATTATATAAACAATTCGTATGCCTTTCGGCGGGACATAGAGCAAATTATTATATTTCTTCATGTAACATCTTTTATAACCTATGTACACGAAATAAATGAATTTGAATTTGAATTAAATCTTCATCTGTATCTTAAAAAAACGTTAAATACGTCATCATCACCAGAATTACGTCATTTATTGTCAGAATGATGAGTACTGTTTTGATGTACAATCAGTATTTTTGATTAGGGATTAAAAATAAACGTAGATTTTTTGATTTGCTGTTATAAATATACTACATTCATACTCTTTGCGGTCAAATACGTGTGAAAAATCTTTATGACGTTCAAATGTCTTCACAAATATAGTAACACATAATATTATTCTTGTAAAAATATAAAAATTACCACTTAGAAACCTACAATTACATATTTCACTTGCTTGCAATTTCGGACACATAAATTCCCAAATCGATAATTAATACCACGAATTGGGTCTATCAATGAAAGCAATTATGAAGGCACACATAAGTTGTCACAAAACAAATTGAAAACAATTCTCAAGGGATTCGGTCCCACTTAGTTTCGTCTTTAATTAAATAACCAATCAGAAATCACTTAATTATAAATCTATTGTCAATAGCCGACAGTATTATTTTCACAAGTTTAGTTACAAACATTGATACTTAGAAGAGAAACAAATGGCCAAAAGTTTTGTTAACATAAAAATGGAGCGAAATTAATTCCATTTTCGTTTTAGAAATAAAATCATTGCGCCTGTACTACCCGAAGGGTTACGCAGAGATGTAAGTACTAATTATACACCCACAGTTCGCCGGTATGTTTAGATCTCATGTCATAGCGGGCGAGCCTATTGCCATAATCCGAGCACAAATCCAAACTCCGAGCTGCTACTAAGATTTCATAGAAAAACCCAATAACACTTTGCGCGACCTGGGAATCAAACTCATAGCATAGTAGTCGCGCTTAGGACCACTAGACTAACTAGACAGTTAGGCTTTAAGACTAGATACGTGATGTGTAAAAAAACTGACTTAATGACTGACACACAACTTGTACTCCACAAAGCATGTAGTGTCACACTCCTGAGAATCTTCCAGAATGTTTTACTGTATATAGGCACTAGTTCTGTGCAATAAAAACCCAGAGGGACAGACATGGCCTGCCCAGTCCCATTTGGGCTTTGCAGCCTTTTGACCTACGTCGGTAATTTATGTTACATGGCTAGTAATCTTTAAACTATATCTAATGTTTCAAAACCTAAGTACACTTCAACCCTTTGCTAATTCAACACAAAATTATTAACACCAGCATATTCATCTTACTAAAGGTAAAGTTGGTTGGAAACTATTTGTTGTTGAAACTATACTTTATTCCAGAACACGTAGTATATTTTGTGTTAATCAAAAATATAAACCTGTCTATCATTTTAATGTGTATAAAGTGAGGCGTTACGACATGATGAAGTAAACAATGGTCGAGCTACACAATGACTGGTCTACTCAAAGCCAATATGGCTCTTTCTTCAAAAGGCCATTTTAAACATTGCCTTGCATGGTAACATTCACATATATTTGCAACTACCTACTACTACGTCTGTAAAAGAGACTATGGTTCTCTGAGTTTGTTGCGGTCTTTCTTCTCAGATGTCAATACTTAGGAAACGCCGGAGCCATCCAGCTTAAAAATTAAATTAAAAATATAAAACATTGTTACTTTCTTACCGTGGGAGAGCCATGCTTCGGCACGAATGGGCCGGCTCGACCGGACTTGATACCACGACCTCACAGAAAACCGGCGTGAAATAACGTTTTCGTTGTGTTTCGTCGAGTGAGTGAGGATACCGGAGGCCCAAACCCCTTAAAAGGGCGGCAACGCACCTGAAACTCCTCTGGCGTTGCGGGTGTCCATGGGCGGCTGTAATCCCTTACCATCAGGCGATCCGTCTGCTCGTTTGCCCACCCTATCACATAAAAAAAAAAAAAAACATTGATCTATTTACAGAAATAATTATCATCTATCATTTGACGGTCCACACAAAATACCCATTTTAGCTAATGAGCGTATAAAAATAAGGAGGTAATTAAATAAAAGTCGACATTTGATTCCCGGCGAACGTCAAGCACATGAAACTGTTTGCCTAAAACCACGCCAAAAATAAACATTTGTGTGGAAATAATTAAAATTTAATTAAGCGGTGGCACCTACGCTGTGGCCTTGCAGATGAAGGTTGGTACACACTGAGGTGAAAGGACTGTTTGATTGATGTCAATAGGGTACAATTTAAATTAACTAAAATTTTGAGCCCGTGTTTGTACAAGCTTTAGAAGATTAAATTGATTGTGTATAAAATCCCACAGTGACCACATCGTTGTTTATTGAATGGGTTATATTGTACAGAAACGAACTTAATTATTACATAAATTATGAACGAGGTCTCGTATATAATTATTTTATTATATACTATCATCATCAACCCATATACTGTCCCACTGCTGGGCATGGGTCTCCTCTCATATTGAGAGGGATTAGGCTATAGTCCACCACGCTGGCCTAGTGCGGGTTGGTAGACTTCACAAACCGTCGAGAAAAATCTCTAAGGTATGCAGGTTTCCTCACGATGTTTTCCTTCACCGTTTAAGCGAGTGATAATTAATTATTAATACGCACATGAATTCGAAAAGTCAGAGGTGCGTGCCTTGGGTTCGAACTCAAGACCTTCGACTTGGCAGTCCAATGGTCATACCACTAGGCTATCACTGCTGTGTTATATACTATAATTAACAATATTAAAGGTGATAAAACTTTTATTATTATTTTATATTCTTAATACAATGTAATAATCATACAGTACAGAGAGAAAATTTGTCATTATAGTTGTTGCTGTTATCATCTGAAATTCTTCAGTTAATGGATATTGTTTTCTTTTTCATTACCAATCAATATATTTTTTACAAAGCAACTAGGATACATTTTACTGTCTATAAGAGAGGCTAAGTATAAAGAGAGTGAATGTTTCAAATTTGAATACAAACATAAACACGTATGATTTTTGCATAATCCTTACGCCGTTACGTCCCACACGTTACGAGGTAGTGGGCGGGGACCCTTACCGCATTATGTAATAATATCCATGTATTAAATAAATTTTAGTTAAAATACGAATGTCAGAAAACTTGGCATTTACAAAACTTACTTTATTTAGATGTTTTGGTAGAATTTCAGAGGTCAACAGATCTGCAAAGGTAAGCTGCACTAACTATGGATCTACACACAGTCTGTGGATGGGTTACCATTCTTAACACAGACGTGGACGATTACTTAGCTTACTTAAAAACCAATAACAATTTGCTCGACTTGGAATCGACCCCAGGTGTTTCTTATGTATTATAACGTAAATAGTTTATTTGCAAAAAAAAGTATATAAGTGTTATATCTATTGTATAGTACCCATAGTACAAACTCTGCTTAATTTGGAACTAGATGGTCCTGTGTTAAAATATTTATTTATTGAACTATAATAAAGTTAAGTTCATAGTGTATTCAAAACTCAGCTGAACTCAATTGTAGGGATGTCAAAAGTAGCTATTCAATTGTCATTGAAATACAAAATTTATATTACATTCACTTTTCGTAATGCGTTTATAAAATTGAGTACAAAATATTCAGATGGAGTCCGTGCATCTGAAAATCGAAATTGAAATAAATGTAATTAATAATAATAATATTTTTGGGACATTTTACACAACATCATCTAGTCCCAAACTAAGCAGAGCTTGTACTATGGGTACTAGTAATAATAATATAATATAATAATACATAAGAAACACCCAGACAAACACAAATACTCATGTTTTATCCACACAAATATTTGTGTCCTGTGGGAATCGAACCCACCACCCAATTGATTCGCATTGTTGCCTGTTCTACAAAATATTAATTTAATTTTAAAAACGTAATTTAATTGGATAACATAAACTAATATAAAAACATAAAGGCCTTTGTTCAGCAGTGCCCCCCTTGTGGTTGATATTATGATGACGAAAAACATTAAGAAAAATAAAATGTTTCCTAGTCATTTTTGTTTGGCTAGTATTTAACTGCAAATCAAAAAATGTTATTTTGTATAACAAAATAATTCCCAATCCTAAGCAAAAATACTTATTGCACAGCAAAATAGTCACCTCAAAATATTGTTATTATATACACATTCTTGGTCTTCAGAATCGGTATCATTCAGATTTGGTTCTGGCGATGTGTGGTCACAGTTCTAACCTAACCTAACCGATATCTGTATTTTGTCGCTCAATCAGTATTTTTGATGCGCGGTTTATTATAAGTATTCCTTTCTGTTTTCAACCGACGAAAAACGGAGGAGGTTATCAATTCGACTGTATGTTTGTTTTTTGTATGTTGACAATGTCAAACCCAGTGTCAAATATTTTATTTCAATTAAACCATTAGTATCAATGACCATAATCAAACCACAGACGTCGAAAACGAAAATGTTTTCATAAGCAATGTTTTCATCTTCCCAATTAAAATTAATGCTTAACTTGTTGAATTTGTATCCGTGTTCAAAGTCAAATGTTTTATATCAATTTGACCGGGTTTTTCTTGTGTATTCATCTTGATCATATCAGCCACAGGAGATCCACTGCTGATCAAAGGCCTCCACCATAGATTTCAACGACACGGCCTCCAGCGAGAGGGACTGTGGACCTAGTAAAGTTCGCTGGAAGCCCTTCGATGCTGGCGGCACAGAACCGATCCTTGTGGAAGTCTATAGCGGAGGCCTTTTTTATATATTATAAGTATTTATTTACAAAAAAAAAGTAATATATCTAGTACTAAACTCTGCTTAGTTTGGGGCTAGATGTTGCTGTGCAAAAATGTCAATAAACAAATACATTGGCTCTTTAGCATAAGCATAACGCTCTTTTTCAAATAAACTCTGACACTTTCAAAAGAACATTGGCCTGTAGTACATGTCATTTAATATCAAATCGATAGGACAGCGTGTATGAAGTATTTTCACGGTTTTTACCAGATAATGTATGAATGAACCTGGGACGCTAAGTGACTAACGCGCTCCACTGAACTAAGAGGCACCCACGCAGGGCTAACTACTATGCAAGCTGCTTTTATTTTTTTCTACTCGACTTCAAAAACGGAGGACATTATTATAAGTTCGTCGGCATATGTAACAGAAACCCTGTTAGCCTTTTAACTGAGAAATCAGAATCGATATTTAAATCTAACTTGTGTCTCATTTTTCAGTTTTTTTATTCTCTTACTCCGAGCCTTTTCTCAAATATTGGGGTCGGCTTCCAGTCTAACCAGATGCGGCTGAATATCAAAATTTTACACGAAGCAACTGCTAGCTGCTTCTGGGTAATACCGATATCCTGAGGATAGACTGGTTGTCAGGCTTTTTGGGCTTCTGACTACCATTAACGATAGTCATAGGTGAACACCTATGACAATCAATGACATGATAACGTATAACCGACGGCTTTGAAATGGTCAAATCTTCTACTCATATATAAAAATAAATTGCTGTTCGTTTTTCTCGCTAAAACTTAAAAGCGGCTTGATCAATTTTCATGAAATTTTTGGAGTGTATCCCTTGATGGCTTAGATTCACAATAAGACTCGGTAGGTGGCGCTGCAATCTGGTTGCAGGACAATGTCTGCCGGGACAGCTGGTTTATCATAATTTTGATCGTCGGACCTGCTAGTATAATAAATATTCCAAGGAGTATATCAAATTGTTAATAAGTCAAAGTATGACAAGTGCAAATAGCTGCTAGAACTTTCTTAACCCATTACGAAGTAAGTTCCATTTTCAAACTAAAACTCAAAACAAGCAACACCTCTTTGCGAATACCTGTCAACAAGTTGGTAATACAGACAGTAATAACCTCTATTGTAATATTAAAATATATACGAAGAAGTTGTGTAAGTAAACTTTTCATCAAAAACTTCAGGTGACGGCGACGTATATTAAAAAATTAAGTTAACCCGCCTGCTCGCAGCTAAGTCAACAAACTTTCTTTTTTTTTGTCAATATCAATTATTGTGTCGTTGAACTTGGGTAAATGCATATGGTCATATGTATAATTTTAATAGGTCACCCAAATCCTAGTCGGATGAATACTATAGCTTTTATTTATGAAATTCCTCAATGTTCTTTTACCTTTTTAAGTTATTAAGCAAAGGAAAAATTCTTCGTCTGCGTCTTCTAGTTAGGTACACCAGACGCTATGACTACTAAGTCACCGCGATACCTAACCGTCATGTCGAATTTACGTCTTTATGGTGACGTCAGTAACACCTATTGAAAAGCAAGTTTTTGCTCCTCAACCGACACGACTTACTTTACAATAAGTTCAATGTCGAACGATGCCACCTTACCTACTAACTATCATTAAGATTTCAAAATTATTAAGCCATTTTACGTTTTTAAATCATTTTCCCAATAATTTCACTGGCTATAATACCCTTCAAACGGAAACATAATAATATAACATTCTTATCATCACATTATTAGGTACTAAGCGACAAAAAACACAATCAATGTTATATAATCATCGTATATTTTTGGAATTGATTATATTCGGTCGTCTGAGCTCATTCCTATTAATTCACAGACAGAATCAGCCTGTCAGACACCTTCAATTACAGATAATTATTGTAAGTTTATTAAACTAAGTTAAGATAACGCCTACAAGCGCCATCTCCACAAGCTAGCGCGTATTTTTCAAGGGTTGGTTCGCTTGACCACCTTCAAGGTCATCAACTTCAAATCTATTAATGCACGAAAGTGGGATCGTTGTGGTCTGAAAGAGTATTGACTCTGGTCTTTTTTTTATACCACTTAGTTACAAACAAGCATACCGCCCACCTGATGGTAACCGGTAACCGTAGCCTATAGACGCTTGTAACACCAAGGGTATCACTTGCGCGTTGCCGACCCTGTAAAACGAAAGAGGAATAGTTGGGTTGGTAGTATAAGAGTCAAAGTCTCCCTCACTGCCAACACAACGTTTCCTCATGGAGCACTGGAAACCTTGCTCACCGTAAAGAACACAACACAGCTCAAAGCAATGTTATTTAACTTCGATTTTCTGCAAGGCTGAGGTATTTCCCCAGTCGGGCACCTCCAATTTCAGTGGAATTACTCCCACTATGCCCTATCTCCCTTCAAAATCTTCGTATAACAGCGTTAATAGCCTATTTTTTGCAAATTTGAGTTTTTCTATGAAATTCTTAGGACTTCAAATATCTGTGGACCCCAAATACATGACAGGAGACAAGGGCAAGGGTAGTAATGACTTATAGATCTAAAACACGTAATGATATTTCTCAAGAATTAGTCCACACTTTTTTTTAAATTCACATCACCTTTAGGTCTAAAGGTTTATGACCTCGCTAGAGTCTCCGCCTACGTTGTTCTGAAAGAAATTTCAATCATAATTTTAAATACTTTAATTTTTAAATATTTAAACTTGGAAAAGATTTTAAGAAAATATTAGTCAATTAAAGTTTTCTAAAGCAACAACACGCTTGTATCCCCGATGGGGTAGGCAGAGATGTAATAATGATTGATTAATGTAAGTTGCAATAATATCGTGCACATTAATAATAATAAAAATTGAGACATCTTACACAGCACCCTTTAGTCCCAAACTAAGTAGAGCTTGTACAGAGCCCAGCACATCAAGCTATCCTGTCAAATTTATTTGATTGATTTTCAACTTTAACGCAAAATATTAAGGTTCATATTCAATTGGGAAAATATGACAGTTATGGATAGCTTGACCTGCTGGCGTCTGTATTATGGGTACCAGACAATTAGTACAATACATACCTATACATGTACCTACTTTTATTTTGTAAACACATATTTATACACCGTTGTTTTTTTTGTCGTCTTACAGCCGAAAGGATTTATTTCTACTCATCATGATCATCAATTTCTTGTATGGGATCAACCAAGAAGTGCAAAAAACAGTTACATCCTACATTTTGTCAAGAGACCTGAAGTATTTTTTAAGAAATAGCTGTTTTTTTAAAACACGCGCATTTGCCCGCGGTTTCACTCGCGTGGATGTAGAAACAATATTAGAATCAGAAATTAAAGAAATATAAACCAGATAAACACAAACACTTATGTTCATATCACATAAATATTTGTGTCCTGTGGATATTGAATCTACGATCTCGTGATCAAGGAGTCAGCATCCTGCCTGAAATCATTTTTTTCTCTCACAAGATTTATATAAATAACATAACATAATATACCATCACGCCTGTATTCCCCGAAGGGTTAGGCAGAGGTGTACTAATGTACACCCACATTTCGCCGATATATTTTAAGTCCCATGTAATAGGGGGCGAGCCTATTGCCATTAACCGAATACAAATCTGAATCTGAAGCTGAACTGGAGCCTATTTGACGCAGTCGTGGGGCACACATTTTTTTATCCTTATTTTATTTGTTTTGCCATCATGTTTTTTAATATTTTGTGTGCATTGTCCAAGACTGTATCAATAAATATTTTTCTTTCTTTCTAACTTTTCCCAATTGAATATGAACCTTATTGTTATGCATTAAAGTTGAATCAATCAAAGAAATTTCACAGTTTGTGGTAGCTTGATGTGCTGGCCAATTACTATTACAATAACAATTGAAATAGTAACTTCAGAAAATTCTCAGCAAACGTAAAAGTAAAATATAATAAGAAACAATTAGTAAATTAGTGTTTGACATTGAACTGATTGTAAAAGTAATTAACTTACTTGTTAGGATACAAAGTTTAACGGCCGCACCAATATTTGGTTGCACTGAATGAGATCAAAGTAAGTTCGATCACATTTAGCGAAATTTTCAATGTTATCGGTTATCGGTAAATATTATACAAACGATCGTTTTAAAATTCGATGGAGTGTTAAGAGAAATTCAATACCCTGTGTATACCTTACAAATGTTTAAATTCGAGCCGTAACTGCGTTTAATAGAGGTGTGCTGTTTTTCTGTATTTTAGTGTTAATAAAAAATGGTTTTACCATTTTTCGGTATTAACCAGTAATTGGGTTTTAGTAGTCGCTTCGTGTAAAAACATATCTGGTAGATTTGAAACTGACTACTATATTCTGAGTACCTGATTAACATATGACCGAGTTTTGTTCAGAAATAACTAGGTGAATTTCTAATATACCATCACTCCTGTATTCCACGAAAAGGTAGGCAGACGGGTACTAATGTACACCCACAGTACGTCGCTAGGTAATACAGCAATTCACGTAAGAACCCCGGCGCCTAAGAACAATACATTTGACATCGTCTGTTATTTGTTACTTGGTGGATTAAAGAATAAAACTGAATTCGTACTAATTAAAAATTAAGTAAAACTTATAACTTACTACTTTGGTAAAAAATAAGTTAAACTGAATTCGTACCTACATGTATATCTAAGTGATCCCCCTATTTTTTTTTCTATTATGTTGGGTTAGGCCTTTTTTTATTGTTGTTAGATTTGCGTTTGACCTCAGTCTCAGGTAAGTGACGACGAGATGGAAAGTGGCACACGATTACCCAGAAAATGCCTGTTCATTCTCACCTTAAAGACACCAAGGCTATATGAGTCCGGGAATACAGACGCAGTGAGAGCATTCCACTCCTTTGGCCTAACCAGATGCGGCTGAATAACAGTATTTTACACGAAGCTACTGTCATTAGTCCTCCACGACACAATTTCTTGCCCATACCGATATTCTGAGGATAGCTTGTCAGGCTTTTTGGGCTTCTGACTAACGATTGTCATAGGTGTTCGTATGACAACTGGGACTGGCGGCTTTACGTACTCCATGAGCCACGAAAGTGTCTTATTATTATTATATTATTACTAGCTGCCCCCGCAAACGTTGTTTTGCCATAAAAAAAAAAATAAATAAAATTTAGGGGTATGAAAAATAGATGTTGGCCTATTCTCAGACCTCCCCGATAAGCACAAAAAATTTCATCAAAATCGGTCAAGCCGTTTCGGAGGAGTATGGCAACGAAAACTGTGACACGAGAATTTTATATATTAGATGGTACTTCAACGACTTATTCACTAAACACACAGTAAATATAATATACACATGATATTTTTATTTAGCAGTGTATTCGTCACTTATATGTAGAAGTGCACAACACTGACATAAAAAAAAAATTTGCAACAAAGCTATAATTAATTATAAAACTATTATAATCCTCTAACTACTAGACTCCTTAAGTAATAATAGGACACCGGTGACCTTAAAAAAAATAGAAGAATTACGTAAATAAGACTGGAAGTTTTTTTTTTTTTTTTAAATGGACCGCTAGCAGATGCAACCCCTGATAGTATGTATATTGCGCAAGTACAGAGTTATACTGGAGCTCCCACATAAATAGGCCCTGAGTCTCCCACGGAATTCTTGAAATGGGTTCTTGATGAGTTAAGAATGGTCAGGTATCCACAGATCGCAGCCAGCAATATCATCCACACCGCAGTTACCAACTTTTTGTGGAGCAACGTTGCCAAGTGTTAGTGAGCAACATCCGATAACAATAAGTTATTATATTATTGTTGTTAGTATATGTTGCCGTGAAAGTTACCTCATGTTATCGTGTTGCATTCTGTTGCTCTACAAAAAGTAATTGCGGTGTGGATGCTCCCTTAAACTTGCAGATTGGTTGATCAGCGTAGGTACTATAGGACCCTTATGGGATCCTAGGAGGCTAATCAAAGAAACTCTCGGTTAAAAGGTACTTTAGGATTTTATTCTTCAAAGGTCAAGGGAATTCTCACTGACAACCATCAATCACTTGACTAAACATTCTACAATCAAATTCAAATGATTACTTCTTCTTAAACCAGTCATATGCTGACTCCTGGTAGCGACCTCGACAGTTCTTAGCCACGAGCCCCTCCTAGGTATCTATAAATACATAAACAATTCTTTTATAAAGATAATAGTTGTCAGAGTTCTTTCGCTGTTTGTTTTTCAGTGGAGCGTGCCAACGGAATGAGAGAAATGAAGAGATGGCCCGTGAGGTGCAAATGGAACAACGCCGGTTGTGGAGACGTTATTACGACATACTTTTTTGCTTAACTTACTATAAATTTAAAAATCACACTAATATTGTAAAGGCGAAAGTTTGTGAGTGTTTATGTTTGTTACTCTTTCACGCTAAAACTACTGAACGGATTTTGATGAAACTTTACAGTATTATTATTTATACATCAGAATAACATATAGGCTAATTAAAAGTAACTTTTCCATGCGGACGAAGTCGCGGGCAGAAGCTTGTATTTATAATAAATTATTGTATTGGTGATTTGAGACAAACCGAAATAACAGTACAGCTTTGAGCTGTGTTGTGTTCCTAACGGTGAGCAAGGTTGCCAGTGTTCCACGAGGAAGCGTTGTGTTAACAGTGGGGGGAATTTGACCCTTATACTGCCCACCTAACTATTCCTCTTTCATTTTACACGTTCAGCAACGCGCAATGCCTATAGACGCTTGCAACACGAGGGTATCCTCATGTAACGGTAACCGCTTACCATTGAATATGTAATATTAAGTAATTAATTAAGCCCTCCACATCCACATTGCAATGCTTGTAAAAGGCCGCTAAGTTCCAAGCACAAAACATTTTTTATGTAACACCTTATGTACACTTGGCATGCAATAAATCTTTGAATCATTAGGTGGGCCGTATGCTAGTTTGCCAACTTAGTGGTATAAAAACTAAACTTCATTACTGGCACCTATATTGATTCGGGAAACAATCGTAAAGTTCCAGAAAGTTCCATATGCTTTTGTTTTTTAGCCATTTGCCATTTAGTCAGAAGCCCAAAAAACCTGACAACCAGTCTATCTTCAGGAATTCAATATTACCCAGAAATTATATTGCGCAGGTCTGATGGCAGTCACTTCGTGTAAAATACTGATATTCAGCCGCATTCGGTTAGACTGGAAGCTGTTCCCAACATACAATAGAATAGAATAGAACAGAATAGAATAATCTTTATTGCACACCATGATAAGGAACAACAATTGGAATTCATTAAATTAAGGGTACAATGGCGGGCGATATCTACCAGACAACCTTTACATCATTCGGGCAATGCTCGGAAAAAGAAAGAATAATAATTCTTATTCTTTCTTTTTCCGAGTAATTATAATTACTCATTATTAAAGTTATTTAGAATTTAGCGTCTGGTGTACCTAACCAGAAGACGCAGGTTCTAATCCTGCCCGCGGTCGAATTTTTCCTTTTCTAAATAACTTTAAAATCTTAGCATGGAAAAAGCCAAAAATATACAAAAAGATAGTTAGAAGGTAAGGTGGCATCGTTCGACATTGAACTAACTGTAAAGTAAGTCGTGTCGGTTGAAAAGCAAAAACTTTTCAATAGGTGTTACTAACGTCACCATAAAGACGTAAATTCAGTATGTGAAGGAAAAATTCGACATGACGGGTAGGTATCGCGGTGGCTTAGTGGTCATAGCGTCTGGTGTACCTAACCAAAAGACGCAGGTTCGAATCCTGCCCGCGTTCGAATTTAAAACTTTAAAATCTTAGCATGGAAAATGCCAAAAATATAGAAAAAGATACTCATTATTATCTAAAACGACATTAGAAAGAGAAAATGACCTTATTTTATTACATGTAAAGTATTCAATCGTTAGACCGAATGCAATGTACAGAGGCCAGCACATGAAGCTACCCCAATCTGTCAAATTTCTTTGACAGATTTTCAACTTTAACACCAAACAATAGGGTCCATATTCGATTGGGAAAGTTTGACAGTTTTTAATAGCTTGACCTGCTGGCGTCTGTACATACGTGCGTGTATTATTGAAGTTTGATGATTGGGGTACATAGTGCAATCGAAATTGATTACAAGCCAATTTTCTAAACTCGATCGAGCTTAATATGCAAATGTTTGAGTTATCAAAATCAAATTACTGATCGTTCTACTGATTTGTATGTAAACGTATTAGTTTCAACAAAGTGTACTTCTGAATATTGAAAAAAATAATATTTAGAATGATTATTACTTGCAACGATTTAAATATTGTGTTACACTACAAAAACATGTAGGCATTTTTTAATTCTCGAAACGCTTTAAGATCTCTTTTATTAAAAGAGTTTTTATAACATAAAATTAAATAAATAAAAAATATGAGACAAAATTTGAGACCAGCGATTTTTTGACAAAAGGTAGCCTATATCCTTCTCCAAGATCTAATCTATCCTAGTACCAAATTTCATCAAAATAAAAAATCGGTTCAGTATTTTAGGCGTAAAAGCGTAACAGACAGATATAGTTACTTTCGCATTTATAACTTACTTATGGTGTACTTATGTATACCAACAATTTACCTGTATTTCTTAAGTCCCATTAAATAAGTGGAGCCTATTCTTTTAATGTTTATTTAGTAACTTAGTCTTCCGAAATAGTCCAATATAAATATTATGGTATTTGAAACTCTAGGGTCCATGGCAATCATGAATTTTGTACAAAAACTTTTTAAAATCGTCCTTATTCCATGTACTTTTCTGTCTATTGTCAATCGTCGATATTGGAAAACAGCAAAACGAGGGTAGTCGTCGTTCCAGATGACAACACACTGGCTGTCAAAGTCACTAGAGTAGCAATGTGATTTAAACGATTCATTGGCAATATTGTTCATTAGCTGTGTTCGTTGCTAAAAATAGACTATAGGTAATATATAATATTTCTCTCCTTCGTGAAAAGTTGTAATAAAAGTAGGTACTTATGTGATGTCTACCAACCTACCTATTTAAAATCATAACTCGACTCTTAACCACAAACTTGCTCTCACAAATCTCTTTTAAAGTTCCTATCAGGTCAGTCCGACGTGAAATTCCATTATCCCTGCCTAGCTGCAGTAACAATGTTTCCTTTCATAACCCTATCTTAAGAATGTGCCGAAAATTCAATGAAATACTCACTCAGAATAGCGATGCCCCTGACATCTATAATAACTCACTTATACAATTCAAAAATAGCATTTCTAAGTTACTTTTCCAATAAAATTGTAATTATTATAATAATCATTATCAATTTATCGATTTTTTTTTGTCATATCGTAACACAATCATAATAGTATTAGCAATAGCTTTTTAAAGTTGTAATTATGGAATTTTATTGTAATTTCTACTCACATTTATTATTATTATATAATTACTTAGGTCTTATCACTAGCAAGTCATGCTGTGTGCACATAGCTTTGGAGTCACAGTCTACTATGTTCTATTGACACTATTTATAACCAAATTGTATAACGCTGTAACTCTGTTTTGTGTACCTATAAAATAAATAAATAAATAAAAAATTTAACCCACATTAGCCGAGTATATTGCCATTAATCAGGCACGAAACAAAACTCCGAATTATGACGAAGTATAGTACAGAAAAAGCATTGATAGCCTAGTGATATGACTGCCAACTCAAAGGTCTCGATTTCGAATCCAAGGCATCTGTGACTTTCCAAATTCGGTTAATTTAAACGAAATTTAAACGATGAAGGAAAACATTGTGAGGAGATCTACATACCTTAGAGATTTTTCTCGCCGGTGTGTGAAGTCTGCCAACCGGCATGAGGCCAGCGTAGTGGACTATAGGCTAATCCCTCTCAATCTGAGAGGAGAACCGTGCCCAGCAGTGAGGAAGTATATGGGTTGATAATGATAGTATAGAAAAGCCCAAGCACCATTGAAGTAGGTGAGAACTTGTGAGAACAGGTGAGCTGTAAAGAACAAGTTAATCAATTCATATTTAGAATCACAGATCCTGTGCGGCCCTACCGTGTCCGCAATCCTGCGGCTGCGACCCCGCCGAGGCCGCGGAAGGCTGAGAGAACGGCACACCGTAATACCGGCACTCCTCACCCGCCGCGGCCCCGTAACCCTTCAGCCGCAGTGTCGCCCATACGACACCGCAACCTACATTGGCCGCTCCAGCGCGGGCTTCCCGCGCGAAGCCCGCAGGAGCAGCCCCTTCTTGAGGTTCTACTTCGCTTCACCGTGAGCCTTCAATCCACGGTTACTAAGCCCCCCCGCCGCGACAAGGCGACAACCCCTTGGGGTTCACAATAGTACCTACCTACATACATTTCAATTTCTGAGTACCAAGAACCTTATTTACATGTAGGCGACTAAACTAAAAGAAAAAACGAATCAGTTTAGCTTAGCCTAATGTAAATACCTAATATATCTACTTACATACTTAGGGTATGCACGGGTGGGACCTTAAGGTTACTAATGTCTTCCATAATATATTAATAACGTATTCGCTACATACTTAGGACGCAGTAAGTAGGTTAGGTTTATTTAAAAGAACTGTTGAAATGTCAATGGTTTTATCTCGACTAGGTGAAATTCTGACAACTGATTTTTTTTTCTATTGTTGTGATTTGTAAAACATACCATTACTTTGTATTCTCCGAAGGGTTAGGCAGAGGTGCACTAATGTACACTTACAGTTTACCGGTATGTTTAAGTCCCATGTAATAGGCGACGTCTATAATATTCGCGTAAATGTTAGAAATCAATAACATCACTAGTGTCAATTTAAAATGTTTCATTCATTATCTACGAATCATTCGTTCTAAAATATTCTTATACTGCCAACCCAACTATTCGTCTTTCGTTTTGCATGGTCGCACCGTTTGTCACCTTAGTGGTATTAAAAAAAACAACCCGTGTCACAGAAATCAATTGCTCAGCCGTTGCGCTGCGCCAAAACGTACGGTCTTCGCGGACCGTACGTTTTGGCGCAGCGCAACGACCTTTACAAACATACAATTCACGTGTGAATTGTATGTTTGTAAAGTCCTCCGAGACAGAGGGCTCGTCCCACAGTGCGAGAGCTAACTTAAAAAAACAACGGTCAACTCTCAAAATGTTCACAAACTCAACAAATGCACGTATTACGTGTTTCGTTCAGAAAATCCCGGTGCGGTGTTACAAAATGTGAATCATTTATCTCGTGTAAACGACGTCACATTTATATTCAAAATGGCTAACCTTGGTATTGTTTTACCGACAGAGCGTGCCTCCATAATCTTTCCCATACATTCATAAATAATATTAATATAAATAGGGTATTTCAATATGGGATGCATGAAAAGCCAAGCTTGCAGTGACTAACTGATCTCATTATCATTCTCCGACCCCAACGAGGTTGGGGTCGGCTTCCAGTCTAACCAGATGCGGCTGAATATCAGTATTTTACACGAAGCGACTGCCATCAGACCTCCGCAACGCAATTTCTGGGTAATACTGATATCCTGATGATTGAAAGGTTGTCAGGCTTTCTCGGTGTCTTAGTAATTAACTTCTAACTACTAAAGATTGTCATAGGTGTTTGAAAACCAGGACTGACGGCTTGACTTGACGTGCTCTCCGCGGCAAGGAGACTCGATGTGTTAAAAAATAAAAACGAAATGCTGTTCGTTGATAAGTTCATCTCTTCAAAACGACTGGCCCGATGGCATTTTTTTAATATGTTGATATCGTCTCATCAATGATATTTTATTTTAATATTGGACCGCCATAATACAACTATTTTTATTGTAAATATTTCCAACTACATTCGGATATAGTATCTTGTATCAATCATTAACCCACTCAAGCCCACTACAACGGTAAATAACGTTAGTAAATAACAAATACTTACATATTTTGTGTCTGTATCCCTCAGGGGAAGATAATGTTGCAACGCTTGTTAACATGTTAATCGACAAGTGCAAACAAACCTGATTGTTTATCGGAAATCATTCCAACAAATGACACTATTATGTAGTTAGTAGTGTAGTATCCTGTCGGGTCGATCCTGTAAGGCTGGTAAGTAACTTAACGTATTCACTGGCTCACTAAACACACCAAGTTCCTGAGCTGTGTAGCCACACACTTTTTCATTTTCACAGTCAACTACTTTCCCGCCATTCTCCGTGACTGACAGTTGACTTTTGTGACATTAGCTACCTCACCCGTGTGTGTGAGACAGTGTTTACATGTCTATTTAATAGATACACTACAAGTAGTTAATAAGAAGTAAGCAGAGAAACGTCAAGGCAGCCTTTGTTTTAGAGATACAAGTTACTCGTTGTATATAATTTACATGGCACGGATGCAAGGTGCCTATTCCATGGAACCTAAAGATACCGGCGTACAACTACTAACATTCTATTATCATACCATCACGCCCGTATGGAATATAGGTACATATATTAATTACAATGTGTAATAAAAAAAAGTGATAATACAACATCCCTCTCATTCTTAAAGAAGACCCGTACCCAGCAGTGAGACAGTTTACACGTCATAGACAATACAAATGTCAGAATGAATATGAAATAAGAACTGAGTACGTCAGATTCGACGTAGAAACCTATGGTTTGGCAATTCATGGTCTATCGCAAATCTGTCTATTTACCTTTAATTTCCATCACGTAAATAAAATCCACAAGGATATTAATAATTATTAATAGGTACCAAAATAAGTTCCAAAGCGTTTCTGTAATAAAAGTAATGCTGTTAAGAAACCCAAGTCTTCATATTGGCGAGTAATTACGTTATATTAGTAATATGAGGTTTTAGTAACCAGTGGGGGTCGACCAAGGCTGTTTATATCGAGTGATATTGATCTGTTAATAATACTCTGCTTAAGTTAAGTATTATAGCCGATAATATTGCGCAAATATACTTTGTTTTACGTCTATGTGCGTTCGTTAGTTGGGAAAAGGCTTTTTTTACTGCCTACAGTGGCAGACGAGAAAGCGGCCCAACTGATGGTAAGTGGTAATCACCGCCCATGGACATCAGCAACGTCGGGGACAGAGCTGAGCCGCAGCCTGTGTGTGTGTGGTAGAGAGCTCTTTTTAGATCTCGTTTGTAGAAGGATATGTCATAACGCACGGAAAACAACGTAGCAGGTAGTTCATTCCAGAGCCTGATAGTACGTGGAAGGAATGATCTTTGGAAGCGGACTGTGCTGGAAGAGATCGATTCCAGGTAATACAGGTGGATTCTACTGCGGTGTCTACTCTACTGTTGGAGAATGATGAGGATGATGTCGTCATATTTCTCCGAGCCTTTTCCCAACTTTGTTGGTGTCGGCTTCCAATTTAACTTCCAGTAAAATGCGGCTAAATATCAGTATTTTACACGAAGCGACTGCCATCAGAACTCCTTAACCCAATGTCGATATCGGTATTGCCCAGAAATTGGATGGCGAAGGTCTCATGGCAGTCGGTCTGTATAAACTACTGATATTCAGCCGCATCTGGTAAGACTGGAAGCCTACCCAAGTAGTTGTTGTTGAGATAAGACTAAGAGAGAGATAAGATGTAAAAATTACAAGCAAAGAATTTGTTTCTAAAATAATAGGATTTATTCCTCTATCGTGGGTGCATTTATAAACACAAAATTTTCACACACACCCAGTCTAAAACAACTACCTGTAGGTTATACAAATTAGTTCCGTGTGAAGATCGAACCCACAACACGTGGTGCAAAAGCTGATTGCTTGGCCTATGCCAAACATGCGTCTTTAAGTAAGTAGTTCGCCGGTTCATACGTTTAGTTCCTATGTACCAGAGCGACAGGAGACCTCAGCAACTATTACACTTATAAAGACAAACAACTAAATATTTCACCGAAAGGGTTAAGAAGAACGACCTTCAGCCTCGTGCCTCAATCATACAAAAATAAAGGAGAGAACACAGAGTATAGAAGAAAGAGAGATGTGCTGTGAAGGGCAACTTTTTTTTAGTGCAAATCGAAGGAGTCTTCCTTACATTCTTCTAGTTTGAAAACTTTTGGACCACGCTTAGCAGCGACAGTACCTTCTTGTCTCTCTATTTATCAATTGTAATACTTTTCCAGTTAGAAAAAAATCTTAACTTTTTAAGGAAATAATGGCTAGATAAATGTAATAGTTTCCTAAAAATATTTAATGTTTAAAAATGCCTATGACCTATAGACCAAAAAGTACTTGCGAGAATCAGCTCGGAGTTTGCATTTGTGCCCTGTTCGATACTCGTCGAACACATCATCATCACCAGTTTTTGGCTCAAGTAGGTTACGATAATGGATATAAGAATTATATACTTTTTTTTGTAAATACATACTTATAATACATAGTTGGCCACTAAATTGAGATAAAACTTTTACTGCGTCAAAAATAAAAAGATTCTCCATTCTTTCTTCACTCCGAGGAACGTAGAAACATTACCCCACCGTGTCCTATAGCAGACGTCATAAAAATTGCCTAGTTTCTTGAAGGTGAACGATAGATGTAAATGGATCCCGAGATGTGACACTATATGGACACCCTCGTCATGTGTATACTCGTTCAAGGGGAATAGACAACTTGTAATGTAGGTAAGCACGGATGAATGGACAAAAGATTCTTTGATAGAAGTACAATTGAGACCTTATTGTGTTGGCAAAGTTTAAAATCGTTTATGTATTGAATGAAGTAAACCTACTTTTTACAGATATAAATTTAATAACAGCTTCCTTTTTTTATGAGACGGCAAATCCTCATGGATATTCTGGCACATGGGGATATGCCAGGGTTTGTTGGACTCCTACCAACTAAAAACCGCACTTGCCTGCTTTTGCCGCGACCGTAACACGCTGTCCAGACTTCGCTGGACCGCTCCAAGGCGAGCGCTTCATACTATATGGCATGTATATGTATATGTAAATCATTATCTTACTACTTAGAGGGAGCCATTCAAGGGGAGAGGTACCCTCCATGCGATTTGAGTGTTATTTTTCTTAATATCGCTATATGATTATATGGCTCGTGATAAAGAGAAGTCAGTAGTCAGGTTCACACGGAGGTTGACTGCTCCCAAATGACGTCACTCAAAGCTCTAAGGCCATAAATCCATAAAAAATATTATACTCTTTGGTTAAACCATTACTTTATGCTCTCAAATTATTCTCAAAGCATTTCATTCATCTCATTAACCTTCAACGTAAACAAGCAGCGACCTCTAGAGTACAATTAAAGTGCAATTTAATTATAACTTGGAGATTATTTTTCATTGCTGTATATCAGTTTCCTGCTAGACAAATTAATTCAGTGGTAAAATAATAAAGTAATGGATATTGCATGGAGCGCTCTCTTTAGGCTAAAAATGGAACTACGAGTCGATTTATATTTATTAAATACAAGTTTTTAATTATTTCTATACTTACAGAAAAGTTTCAGGCTAAACAAATATACTTAATATGTGTATATTCGGTGGTAAAGTTAAAAAATAACGTAAGTATTTTATACCGGATTGAGGAAAGTTTAGCGCAGTGTTCGATAGATGGCGTTTTTGATCAAATTAAAAGTCGCTATGGTTTCGTTACCGGTCGTAGCATATAAGAGATGTAACTTATTTACTTATTAGTTATTACTGCTCCTGCAGACTTGAAGGTTGTAGCTGCCGCTGCAGTAATAACTCATTAAAAATAATATATAATACACCGTGAAATTATTCTTGTCTTAGAAAATTCAGCCGAATGTGGTTACATTGGAAGCCAGCCCCAACATATTTGAAAATAGACTTGGAGGTCAGGCATGCGCAAAATGTGTCACTGAAATGAAAAGATCGAAATGTGTCTTTTTTACAGTGAACTATATCCTTCTTCTAGTTCAATAGTTCAGTATAGTTCAGTTGCTCATCAAACTTGTAATTATCTATCGTTCGGTTTTCATTCACTATTTCATCTAAAGTTAGGGAATAGGTTTTAAAATAACAGTGCATTGGATCATGTTATCGCAAGCTAGTTAGAAGAGCTGAGATACGACGCACAAACTAAAATTATACCACAGATTTCCCTTCATACTTGATCAGGCTTAGGACTTTATTTATTTATTTATTTTTATTTATTTTATAGGTACACAAAACAGAGTTACAGCGTTACTTATACAAATTGGTATAAATAGTGTCAATAGAACATAGTAGACTGTGACTCCAAAGCTATGTGCACACAGCATGACTTGCTAGTGATAAGACATAAGTAATTATATAATAATAATAAATGTGAGTAGAAATTACAATAAAATTCCATAATTACAATTTTAAAAAGCTATTGCTAATACTATTATGATTGTGTTACGATATGACAAAAAAAAACGATAAATTGATAATGATTATTATAATAATTACAATTTTATTGGATTGACACTCATTCCAACTAGAACAAACGGATTGTAAACTAATATCGTAAATAAAATCGTAGTGCTATGCTATGCTACAAACTCTTCTGACCCTGACAACATCGCTATTCTGTTGGAATACAGTTTAAATTCCCATAATCCTCCTCCTTCCTGTTTCGTTTGGGTCGTTCTCGTTCCCGGCCGGTGGACTATACACTGATATAAAGAACTATTTGAATTACAACTGAACTAGTGGACGAATGACGGGACCAACTGAAGTAGTCCATTTGAAGGATTCATTCGTGAACGACTCACGTCTATTGGAGGATGATGAACTTCTGGTTTAATTACTGGGCAATACCGATATCCTAAAAATAAACTAGTTGTCACACTTTTCGGGCTTCTGACGTTTACATTGACGGGTTACGTTTTCATGTATCCATACATTTAAACAGATATGTCATAATACTCATAATTCATTCTATTTCCAGCTCTTAGGCATGATTACATTGAGCACACACAATACAATTGAACATGTTTAATGTGCTGTAAACTCTAAGATAACTTTGAAAGTATTAATAAAATCTGCATCCATCCATCGGTTTCATAGACAAAAAACCTTTTTTTATCTAGTGGTCTAGTGGCTCGAGTGGCACGCTGCTGATCACAAGGTGTTCAATTCCCACAGGATATTACCCGTATTACCTAGAATTGATCTCATCCAGCACAGTCAGGTAGAGGCAGAGGTGTAATAATTGTACACCCACAGTTCGCCGGTATGTTTAGGTCCCATGTAATAGGAGGCGAGCCTATTGCCATTTCATCATCAACCCATATAATGCCCCACTGCTGGGCACGGGTCTCCTTTCAGGATGAGAGGGATTAGGCTATAGTCCACTACGCTGGCCAAGTGCGGGTTGGCAGACTTCACACACCGTCGAGAAAAATCTCTAAGGCATGCAGGTTTCCTCACGATGATTTCCTTCATCGTTTACTCCTTTGGCTTTTATGATGATGACGTCAAAAATACAAACGGGTTGATACTTATTCTACTTTATTATACTTTTATAAAGTACTGAAAAAAACACTTATCGCCATCTACAAAAGCTGAAATCGATTAGAAATAATATTGAAGCTATGCCCTTGACTACTCTTACCACTCAACTTACCTACAGCGAACTTCCCTATTAGCTTACCTTGATACACCTTTACGTTATTTTATTTTACCTTGTTATCTTCGTATGTTTTATTTGCTACTCACTTTATTTACCAAGTGCCGAGGCCATTCTTATTAAGGGGACGGGGCATTGATAGCATCATTTGTTGAAAGACAATCGTTACTTTCGAGACAAAAAGCCACATAAAGTCACAAATCTTTGAATGGCTTCAAGTAAAAAACCATAAATAAAATAAATCTTATATAGAGTAACAGCTTGATTAGCCCAGTGGTACCAAGCGCAACTGCTAAGCTAGAAGTTCTGGGCTTGATTCCCAGGTGGAGCAAGTGTTATTGTGTTTTCTATAAAATTCTCAGTAGCAGCTCGGAGCTTGGATTTGAGCCCGGTTAATGGCAATAGGCTCCTCCCCTATTATATGGGACCTAAACATACCGGCAAACCATGGGTGTACATTAGTCCGTACACCTCTGCCTAACCCTTCGGAATACAGGCGTGATGGTATGTTGGAGTGCGATTGTGTGGAATTAAAAGGCTCCCTTTGTGTACGATTCAATACATTTTTATTGCTTATAAATATGAAAAGAATATTATAGTCATTGTGATATTGTTCATCTTACATTATCACTTAGGTAACATCGTAAAAAACTCTAAAAGAGGGTTTCGCTTAAAAATATATGATTTATTGTAATCATTGAGTGACTTCCTATGAAGAAAGAATTCGTATAGGAAATTAGATGATCGGCAAGGTCGTTCGATGCAGACTGCATATATCTGGTCCTTGTGGAAATCTATTGGGAACCTATGGATCTCTGACGGTTGGTCTGCTTCTGTTCATCCCTGGCTGTATTCATAAATGTGTGTATTTTAAAAAAAATATAAGTATATTTATCATCAATTGTCTAAGACTCATACTACAAGCTCTGCTTAGTTTGGGACTAGATGGTGCTGTGTAAAACTGTCCAAGAACATTTAATAAATTTAAATATAAATTCCGTTGTTCGGAAAAAGTGCAAGGACCTACAGTCCGCTACAAGTATGCTATCGTCGCAAAATATATAGGAGGAAAACGTATGAACTACGCGTTAAAAGATTCTTACAAGCTAAGATGTTACGCGGCAGTAGTTGCTTTTAATACCGAAAAACCGAATATACATTATATAAAACTGTTTTCAATAAAAGTCCACCTGTTTCTGTAAAAAAATTCGACCAGCAAAAACACGTACAAAATACTAGAAAGAAGAAAACTGTACCAAAAAAGCAACTTGAATTCAATGCTGACAGGACTGATTATGGGCAAGCATGTCAAAAGCCCGACATGCCTTTCGATGACTATCAAACCGCCAAAGAATTGTTTCTGGAAAACCTGAAACAGCAAATACAGAACCGACACGAAATTGAAAGCGATACAGTATTACAAACAGAAACCGCTCTATGGTTGGAACTAAGAAGGTGTCTGTTAACAGCATCATATTTCTCCAAAGTTTGGAAGCGGCGTGAAAATATCAACTCTGCGCCTCTTGTAAAGAACATGCTGCATACTCAATAAGCCACGTCCCAGCCATCCAGCATGGTAAAACAAATGAGACCATTGCCTTGGAACAATTAGCGAAGCAAGAAAATATCGCCATTAAAAAATGTGGGTTGCACATTGATGACAAATATTTTTTCTTGGGCGCTACGCCAGATGCATTGTTTGATGAAGCCGATGAAGGTATAATAGAAATAAAGTGTCCTTTATCAGCTTTCGGCATGAATGCCGATGACGCCATAAAAGCGAAAAAAATCAAGTTTTGGAGAGTTCAGAATGGGAAGACTACTTTAAACACCAAACACGACTGGTTCTTTCAAATACAGGGCCGGTTGCATATCACAAAAAGATAACTATGTTTGTTTGCTGTATGGACTGGACCGGATCAGCCTTTGAAAGTAGAAAAGATAGTAAAAGACGATGATTTCTGGGCAAATAAAATGGAACAAAAGCTACAAAAATTTTACACGACATGTTTACTGCCTGAAATTGTTGATTCCAGAAAAGCACGTTCTATGGATATTCGAAACGTCTCGTACTAACATAATTATTATTTATAAAGTTTGATTAATGTTACAAATAAAGAAACTAATAAGTATTTCATTTTTCACTCTGTTGCTACACCTGAAAATAAAAACATATTGGGAATTATACATCTTTTAATAGGAAAATGGTGGACAGCCAGTATCCTATTTATATGGATAAGTGGTCTCTCACACGCACAGGCATTCACACCACACTAAACACCGACCCCCCCCCCCCCCCAAGCACACTCGCACCCCTCACACGCACACACACATACACACACACACCACGGCCACATATGTCTCATCTAAAACGTCCATTACACGCTCATTCAATCATAATAATATAAAAAAAATATACCTACAATAAAACTTCTAATGACTTACCTTATACATATACGCAGGTCAAACTATACTATACTTTTAATATAGCGAATGTCGTACTACGTAACGATATTTTTATAGAGTAAACATAACATTCAAAATAGCAGTTACGGATCAAAATTGTATGATCCCGCTGCAGTGTATCGCAACGCACGCTACAATAGTCAAACGCTCACTCACACACGCACTGCGCTTCGATAACTACCTACCTATTCTAGTAACGCGACGAAATTGATAGGGACTCTTAAGGGGAGCGGCCAGTCGCCCGCAAACCGTCATGTAAGCAAGTTGTCGCAATAAACCAACAGTGAATGCATCTACGTATTTTATTTAATAGAACAATTAGTGACCTTAATTCAAGTAACTAAAGTGCCTAGACTTGTCTCATTTAAATTGGTGACTCTAAATTGTCGCAACATGAACTATTATCATGTAGCTCTCACGCGATAGAAAAGGACACACGTAACGGGTATCCTCTTGGGAAGGCCGGAGGTAAGGAGAGGCTTGGAGAACTTCTGTAAACTAAAATTATCGGAGCTTGTAGTCAGCCAATAGGAGCGGCCTTTCGAAACACCTGTAAGCAATGCCCTCTACAACAAAACCGCTTAATTCAAAGCATTTCACTAAATTAAAACATAAATCATTGAACTACTGCCAACACCAATACATTAGAAAGTAAAACAATAACGGGTATAATTTCGGTTTCCACCAGAAAACATTAAATCACATCTGTGAAGTGAATATAGATGGCGTTGACCCGCAGTTTTGGGTTCGAGGTTATCGACCTGTCGCCAGAGGCAGGATGCGTATGAAATGCAAAATAACTAAGAGTTACATAGCTACCGTTTATTTATATATTTTTTATTAAAATCCCGCCTGTTTCAATAAGTTTGCAACAGATATTCCATAACATTACCTAATTATAAGGTGCAACGAACATATTGGTATAGGCATAGCTACTTTTCATTGTCTTTCAGTTGATGAATTTTTATTTTTCACAATGATTTCACCTGTTAATTTTCACAGTCACTTTTAGTTCGCAATAATTATGTTTAATGACACAATAGCTACTTTACTTACTTAAACTGATTTACAATCAATGGTGCTACATGAAGGGAAGCAGACGTCGAATTTAATTTTTTTACGCCACGTGTGTCGGTTGTTGTATGAATAAATGATATCCGTAAACAAAATATAATTTCTAAGTGACTTTGTTTATAAGACGTATAAGAGCCGGTGCGACGGTGGAGTAATAATTTCATAAGATTTTTCAAATGCTATCTCTTAAATTTTACATACCTAGTGGTACAGTAATGATAACAGGTAATTATTTTACCCTGGCATGAACTTGACTCATACTGTGGAGGTTGGATGCTGAAATCTGTCAACCGGAAAGAGTGGAAGAAGGAAAGGGCGGCCTTTGCCCTACAGTGGGACGATCACGGCTGATAATAATAATGATTAATAAAGACAGAAGGATTTGTTTGTGCAATTTTAGATGAAGTTATGATGACGAATAACTATCGGAAGTATAACGTGAAGGACGGCACAGTTGACATTTTTGTCGGGCATGCCACTGTCCTGGTGAATCTATCCGTCATATTATCTCTGGTTGTTCTCTTCTAGCTAACACAGAGTACTTGCACCGACACAATCTAGTAGCCATGATTATCCATCAACAACTTGCCCTGAAATACAGCCTTGTGGACTCAGAGGTAGCGTACTACAGGTATGTGCACGACCCAGTTCTCGAAAATGGCCATGTCACCTTATACTGGGATCGATCTATTATCACTGACAGGACTATTATGGCCAATAAGCCTGATGTAGTGGTGATAGATCGATCAGAACGTCGCGCAATGATTATTGATATCACCATCCCGCATGACGAGAATCTCGTGAAAACTGAAAAATATAAACAAATTAAAAATATTTTGATTTGGCGCGCGATGTTGTCGATATGCGGGATGTGGATTCAGCAGTCATTGTGCTGATAGTCGTTTCAGCCAATGGTCTAATAGCCAAGAGCCTCGACTTAAAACTGAGCAAGCTTTCGTTAAGTGGCTGGGTCAAAAGTTTGATGCAGAAAGCGGTACTCCTGGACACGGCGCGCATCGTCAGGAGATTCCTTCCTTCCATGTACATACCCATGCATCCGTTATAGTAGATTCTTATCTTACGGAGATGACTCTAAAATCGCGTTAGCCTTAACCTTTTATATTTGTCTACCTTTCTCTATAGATAGCGATATCATACAAATCCGTCTGAAGAGGTTAGGTAAATATAAAATGACAACCTTTTTACTAGCGTAAGATTGAATTTTTATTTTCGGCAACGTTTCTGCGTGTCTATAACAATACCTTTTTGGGCGGTCAAAAAGAAATATATTCATTTCACGTGTAGAAATATAATATTTTCCGGTTGTCATAAAAGGTCATTCTCGTAGGCGAAGAAAGGATTGTTGTAGGTAGTTTTTATTTATTATGTTACAGGGGACAGTAAAAGAGGACAGGTTTACAGGGTTACAGGGAACTGTAAAGGTCGCTGGGAGTCGTTGAATGCAGGCGACATATAACCGGTCTTTGTGGAAGTCTATGGGGGAGGCTTTTGTTCAGCAGTGGACTTCTTGTGGCTGATATGATGATGATGAGGGGATCCATTGGTCAATGTAATTCAACTACTTTTGTACTCACTTGATTGAAATGTTTGTAGGTAGGTAGGTAATATGATGTTAATGAGATATTGATGACGAATTTCAAGCCAAATATAAAACAAGAACTAAATAAAGGTAGCAAATAGTCTTTCTACAACCAAACCACGAAGATTGTAGACGATTAGGTACACCATAAACTAACTCAACTAAAACATCCAATAACATTAATTCACTCACTTCGATAATTATTATGAAAGAAAAACAATTTACGAAGATAATCGAATGTGCACAACAGCTGATCTTAATTTATTGTAGGTATCTACTTCGCTAACGATTAATTCTCTATTTCATTTTCTTGATCACGTAGAAAAAACTCATCAATAATAACTGTTCGTAGTAATAGAAACTCTTTATTTCAACGAGTATTGTTGCTAAGTTCACTGAGGCGTTCACGTTAGTCGGTCATTTTTGCAGCCGCGTTGAACAGAGTAGGGAATGGAGTAGCTAGTGATGAATTTTTGAAAAATTATGTATCGAGTACCTACATAGTTTTCTTTCGTATTGGACTGTTATTGGCATTAGCACATTCTAGACATACCATTGTAACAATAAGATGTCTTTATATTCTAGCTACTTATCGGCGGTTATCGGCGAGGCTGACTGTCCTGTTGTTTATATAGCGACACTCAAGCTGGCTTTTAGTGCACGCCAAAGAACAAGTTCTTCTGAAAAAGTGAAACAGTTCAGTTCTATTTTAAATTTGACTTCCAAACTATGTTCGTAACCTAGGACGATTTGATCAACGACAAAAGTTTTTTTAGCATACGACTACTTCCATTCACTACTGTTCCTCCCTTCTGTCACGGGTATCTGGACACGATATCCGACACAAAAAGAAAACAGTCTGCTCGAATACAGCCCGTAGACTGTATTCCCGAATAGACTAGAGGCTATAGAGGATATAATTAGATTGTGTAGCTACTAGGTTAGTACGACAACATTTTAGAAAGTTGCAAAACGCCATCACGCCTACTTTCACCGAGGAGTTAGACAGAGGTGATTAGGTCCCATAGTAAAGGTTGAACCTATTGCTATTAATCCAGCGTAAATTATCCAGTCCAGAGGAAGTAGTGATAGCCTAGTGGTGGACCACTGGACTGCCAAGTCGAATTCATGGCACTCACCTCTAACCAAAGAGTATCCTCCAGATATTAACAATTATCACTCGCTACGGTAAAGGAAAACATCGAGGAAACCTGCCTTAGAGATTTTCTGTGTGCGTGTGAAGTTTGCCAACGCGCACTAGGCCAGCTTGGTGGACTAAGACTAATCCCTCTCATTCTGTGAGAGGAGACCCATGCCCAGCAGTGGGACAGTATATGGGTTGATAATGATGAGCGTAAATCCAAACTCTGAGGTGCTATTGCTTCCCAATAACACTGCTCGATATGCTCGAACCCGAGACCTATAACTCAGCAGTTGCGCTAACAATCACTAAAGTGCGTAGGGTTGTTTTTGTGTCCACTGTCGGGTTCGCACGTGTGGATGTGATATTTTGTGGTTATTACCCTTACGCCCACTTACCCTTGTTTTGAAACTACGAATACTGCAACGAACTGCGGGATGCTGTAGTGTACCTAAAGATAGGAAGGACCGATGAGCGGCCGTTCTGTACCATTTCCCACTGGCGCAGTCAAAGCGAAGCGTCGTGACACGTAGGTCAATAGCGCTAACCATGGCTTTGATATATTGCCCATCTATGTACAGTCTACTATACGTAGTTGACTGATATTAATACACACTAGATTTGCGTTCGTATACGCTTTCTACGTATGTTTATAACATGGAGCACGCTCGAGTATCGCCGAATGTTTTCAAGGTAATTGAGAAAATTCCAAACAACGATTGAATTATTACATCAATTTATTAAATTAACTACTAAATCAGTGTCATAATCTAAACAAATCATATGGAATCATCCATACAAGAATATCTTAAAACTTACATGACTAACCTTACAGTATTACTGATAGATTTCCCTATTGAAACTATGATTGACCCTTGGAAAATACATTTTATAATAAGATAGACAATGACTCAAATTAAAACCATGGCAATCGCATTGAAAATAATGAAACGAAATATTCCATTAGGAGAAATAATATAAACACATTTTTATAAACATGCATGGGTAGTTTGAAACCAAATCTGAATGTAACAATAAACTGAAAATAAAAATAGTTTTTTATTTTAGAAATTAGGAGTGAAATATGAATTTTTGGAATGTCAATTTCGTCCAACTTTTGTACAATAACTATCGGTTTGTGTATACTTTTTTAATGGGTTCTTTTACGAATATAATATAATCCATAATAACCATTGCAAAATCAGTAATTCATAAGTGAGAGTAGGTTTAGAGTAACAAAAAATCTATTATGACTATTTATAAAAACGGATTTTAATATTAAATCCTTTGGTTACTAGATCCAACTGTTTTGGACACAAGCTTACATGGAAAAAATATACAGCGTCAACTTATTTGAATAAAAATTGCCTTTCAATACTAGGCTTTCTTTCGACACAAAAAGAAATGGTCAATATTACATCGAATTGCACAACTGTTGCACTATATTTTATACCACACTGGTATGTTACAGACCTAACTGTTAGTCCCTGTCTTCGTCTGGCAGTTCTCTCGGCATTATACCCGAAATTATATTTTTTGAAAATCTATCTTATTGCTCCACGGGATGCGAAGTTTGTTCTACACAGACTGTAACGATCAGCCACCTAAACTGACTTTAATTAATGTTCTTGTAATTTATATAAATGAGGTCTCACAGGTTCTAAGAGACATGACCATAAAAATTATACCCTTCCATAGGCTAAATAACTTGTGCTAAGAGTTATTTGTTTGACAACATCATTTCGTAGCAGCGAGCACTTAATATTGATGGTGACAACATCGAATATGGATGTTTACGATGGCGTCGAGGAGTACGGTAGAATGTTGAGGAGCCTATGGGGCGGGTCGGTCGGCTAGTGGCGAGCGTCGCGGCGGCGCTCGCGGTCGTGGTCGCGGTCGGCGGGCGGAGGGTCGCGGTCGCGGCGCTCGCGGTACCGCTCCTCGTAGTACGGCGCCGCCGCCGTCCGGCTCTTGGCGCTAGCCGCATCTCCGGCGCCGCTCTCCGCTGTCGGCTCTACTGGCGACTTGCGTGGCCTAGTGACAAAACATTTACAATTTAATTACTCAGTATCCATGTAAGCCACTTGAGTGTCTTGTTGATTGTGATTACGCAAGTATATTGATCATCGTGATCATCATATCAACCAAAGGACGCGGACGCTCACTGCTGAATAAAGGCCTCCAATGTCATTATTTTCACATATTATGTTCTTTAATAAATACTTAAACATAAACCAAATAAAATAAAGGTTTGCTTACCTCTCTTCGCGACTGTGGCCCCTATTGTAATGGTCAGTGCGTTCCCTTTCCCTGGAGCGAGACCTATCGCGTTCACGCTCACGATAATCCCTGTAATACCTGAAACAAAGACATTCAACATCAATATTGTTTTATTTAAAAAGAATATGGAGGGCTTAAACAATACGGGATATAACAGTCACGCCACATGTACAACATTCAATAAGCACAATACGACGCTACTTTTGTCCATACAGGAATACAGTGTAGTTTATCGGCACTTATAACGGATAATAACTGAAATGTAGTGAAAAACACCGAATGTATCAGGCACTAATATCGACCTAGACAACTGTACACGGCACAAGGTAAACGTGCGAGATGATAGCGAACATTTGTGAAGAAATGCGCGACACTTACGCATCGCGGTCACGCTCGCGATCACGTTCCCTCGAGCGTTCCCTGTACCTGCAAGCAAGGGCACAGCGTCAGTAATACTTTAGCGGCTGCATTATATTACATTACCGTCCTGACCATCTTTCGCATTCCAATTCTGGCCAAAGGACCTCTCCCAAAACTCTATGCAGTGAACGCAAACTTAGCCGTCTTGTTTTGGTGATGTTGCTTCCCTGTCACGGTTTTAGGGTTGGTTGACCTTTGATTTCTAGGGTTTAAAGTTAAAAGAAATGTATTTCTCAAATATTACCGACACATTCGCGTTTCATAATGCTGGTTTATCGTGCACTTACCTACATACTGTTTTTTTATACATATACGTAATAGGTTTACGCATGTTTCCAATAACAATTTCGTAAATCGAATGAGTCTGATCTAGCTCGAAGGAACATTAATTTGTAGTGTCTGCGTGAGCTACCAATTACAGCCCAGTATGTGCCAGTAATGTTTGGGTGCTCTAGATTATATCTCTTACTAGCTGCCCACGCAAACGTTGTTATGCCATAAAAAAAAAAATTAGGGGTATGAAAAATAGATGTTGGCCTATTCTCAGACCTCCCCGATAAGCACAAAAAATTTCATCAAAATCGGTCAAGCCGTTTCGGAGGAGTATGGCAACGAAAACTGTGACACGAGAATTTTATATATTAGATATTGCTGCACCAATAATGTAAAAAACGCATTACGACTAGACGATCTCAAAATCTGCAACCTAATATTTGGATATTAGGCGGATAGCTTACTATCGAAATCGAACTTTCAGTGCGTTATATTTTATTAAAAAAAAACATTGATAAAGGTAGGTTGTTGAGGCAAGCGCGGTTGTTGCGGGTCAGGTTCTGGGTTGGATTCTCAAGTCGAGTAATGTTATAAAGGTAGGTTGTTGAGGCAAGAGCGGTTGTTGTGGGTCAGGTTCTGGGTTGGATTCTCAAGTCGAGTAATGTTATGATTTTGGAGTTGTCTGATTAGTTGGAATAGGCTCACGCCCTATTACATGAAACCTAAAACGTACCAGTGAAGTGGGTACGCATCGTTATCTAATCCTTTTGGGAATACAGACGTGTTTAAAGAACCTTCAGGGGTAAAAGGTACAGTCGACAAAAGAATTAGGTAGAAGTACATCTGCACAATGAAATCTGAAAGTGCGCGGGAGTCGTTGGATGCAGGCGGCTTATAACCGGTGTTTGTGGAAGTCTATGTATGGGTATGGGTATGGGTATGTGGGTATGGGTATGAGTATGTGGGTATGGGTATGGGTATGGGTATGGGTATAGGTATAGGTATGGGTATGGGTATGGGTATGGGTATGGGTATGGGTATGGGTATGGGTATGGGTATGGGTATGGGTATGGGTATGGGTATGGGTATGGGTATGGGTATGGGTATGGGTATGGGTATGGGTATGGGTATGGGTATGGGTATGGGTATGGGTATGGGTATGGGTATGGGTATGGGTATGGGTATGGGTATGGGTATGGGTATGGGTATGGGTATGGGTATGGGTATGGGTATGGGTATGGGTATGGGTATGGGTATGGGTATGGGTATGGGTATGGGTATGGGTATGGGTATGGGTATGGGTATGGGTATGGGTAATGGGTATGGGTGTAATGGTCGCGGTCGGTGGGTACCTACCTGTCGCGGTCTTCTCGGTCTCGGCTGCGGTCCCGGTATCGGCTGGCGGAGCGCTCGCGGCGGCGCGGCGTGCGGTGGTGTGCGCGCGCATCGCGGTCACGGGACCGGGAGCGGCGGGACCGCTCGCCGCTGCCGTACGACTTCGTCTCCACCCCGTGCAGCGTGTCTTGCAGCGACGAGATCAGGATCTTGCAGCGGTCGTCGTGGGCAACCTGATGCCAACATTCTATTAGTTTGGCTTGAAATTTAACAATAATGTGACGTAACTGACAAGTGGTAACGCATAAAACTTTCGAGATTACTTTTTAGATACTTAATTAACACATAAAAACCAACATAGGTTATATTTAAGTCTAAACGGCGAAAATCTATACACAAATAATGCAAATCCTGCCTTAAACCTGATCTGTATCAGAAAAAAAAAAATCTTTGACACGCTTAGTGCAATAACAGTAAAGAACACGAAGAAAAATATATTTATATATATACAGAATGCTTATGAAGATGACAGGCATATTGATTGTTTCTATAGAAATTAAATTTGATTTAATTTAGACAGGTACCTTGCTCTGTTTGATGAGTGATATAGCGGTGACGAGCGTCTCAATGGCGGAGGCGTACTCGCCGGCGGCGGCGTCGCTGACGGCGCGTGCGATGGCGCTGGACGACACAGTACGGTTGCGGGACATGACCTCCTCGAACTCGGCCTCGCTGATGCCCTGGTGCGGCGCGTGCGGCGCGTGCGGAGCGTGCGCGGCGTGCGCGGGGTGCGCCGGGCCCATGCCGGGGCCGTGGTGACTGCCTCTACCGGCTTCAGCCGCCGGCGGGTAATTCTGACAAATAAACCATTCAGTAAACATCCTCAGCATCATCAACCCATTTGCTGCTCGCATATATATCCCGTCACACCGAGAGGAGTTAGGTTAGCCACCACGATGGCCTAGTCCGACTTGGTAAACTTCACACGTTAGTGTGATCGAGAGAAATTCTATCAGGATATCGAAAAATCAGAAATGCGTCAAAAAACTTGAAAACAATAGTGTAGGTCTGGCAGTCGATGAGCAATCGTCCGAGCTGAACGACATTATTCTCTTGAAAGAGGATATAACCTATCTGGCATATCGACCCGCCCGCCATTTTGTTTTCTCGGCGCACTATGAAAGTGATATGTATGGGTAAAGGACACATAAACGAACAAAAATGTTAGTATGGTAAATAGCTTTGGAATTTCTTGTTGTGTAACGAACCTGTGGTGGTCTTCCGTAGGGTTGTCTCGCAGCAGGCGGTGGGCCTTGTGCGGGTGGTGGCGCGCCATGAGCTGGGTGGCCGTATGGCGCCCCTGGACCTATACATACGAATTATTTATTTATTAACTTATTTAAAACGGCCACAGGCCACTTACCCTAATTGCAACAAAAAAACACACTGTCTTTACTTCTACATATTTTCGACACTAATATTAAGTTTATAAATAACTAGCTGCCCCGCAAACGTTGTTTTGCCATAAAAAAAAAATTAGGGGTATGAAAAATAGATGTTGGCCTATTCTCAGACCTCCCCGATAAGCACAAAAAATTTCATCAAAATCGGTCAAGCCGTTTCGGAGGAGTATGGCAACGAAAACTGTGACACGAGAATTTTATATATTAGATTATATTGTTAAGCAAAATTGTCTGTTTCATTGTAATCACAGGATTGGTAATTAATAATATTATAACAATGGTTAAAGTATTAATTAATTGAACATTAATTTTTATTATGATAATACGCGTTCATCTAGTTATTCCCAATGTTGTGGCAATTTCACAAAATCCTTTCTTAGCTTAGGTATAGATAGTCTATCTATACTATAAGCAACCTACACTCCCAAGTTGGCCTGGACCTCGCTCGTCCCTGTCGCTCTCTTGTATGCTTAACCCAATTTCTATACGGACGGCAAAATGGTATTCCCCCTTTTAATAATGTAGATCCGGGGCTGGACTAGTGAGTGACATAATTGTTTTTTTCAAAATTTGAACCGTCTAATGGGAAGCGTTAACCATAGCCTATAAACGCTTGTAACACCACCCTGTAAAACGAAAGAAGAATTGTTGGGTTGGCAGTATAAGGGTCAAAGTCCCCCCACTGCCAACACGTTTCCTCGCGGAGCACTGGCAACCTTGCTCACCGTAAGGAACACAACACAGTTCAAAGCAATGTTATTTCACTTCGATTTTCTGCAAGGCGGACGTGCTTCCCAAGTCGGGCAGCTCCAATTTGAGTGGAATTACTCCCAGTGTGCCCTACCTCTCTTAAATTCCGTTTTTATTATATAGATTAGGTAGTTACCAGGTGGTCCGGGTTGCGGTGGCGGCTGCACGGCCGGCTGCGGCTGTACGGGCGGCTGCTGCGCGAAGAACGCGGGGTTCACGTGCGGGGCCGGAGCGCCGCCACCCACGCCCACGCCCACGCCCACGCCCACGCCTGGTGACAACCGACAATATACTACACCACTACACCACTACACACTGCACACTACACTACACAGTACACACGTGCAGCGATATAGGGAGCTCGAAGGACATAGACTGCTCAATAGGGTATTTCGAAAACTTTTTAAAATCAATCTTGAGCCAGTAATGAACCAGTAAAGTTTTTATTGGAATTTGATAAAACCGAAAAATGCCTTATCATCAATTTTTTATTTATTATTTTGAATTTTCGCGCGAAAACGCTAGCCACAATGTTGTTCTATTTCGACTCGTGACGTCACTCCGTTACTAAACATTATCCCCGATACCTCTAAAAATATACGGAACCCGGATATTTTTAGAGCTAAACTGAGCTACTGTACTGATCTTTTGTTAAATTATAATAATTTAAATCATATGGACAGAAAACACCCCGGAAGCTCCCCATATATGCAGTAATATGTAAAATGTCCTAAATATTTATTTAACAAGTAGGGCAACTTCGACAGATTTTAACTATAACCACACTATTTTCTATCCTAGATAAAGGACAGAAAATAGTGTCATCGGGATTCATTTGGTAATCACCGCAAACATTGATTTTCAGAATATTATCTTAAATCAGGTTACTTAAATATTCTATTCCTATGCGGGGTCTACTGGGAAATTACCGACATCCAACAAACAAAACGATATGGGGTAGGACACATAGGCATACAACACCAATTTCATCAAGTATTGCGTTTTATAAGCAGGTTTTGATGATTTATCTACACAAGCAAATTATAGTCCATTTAGTCCATTAGCAGATTTTTGACACATTCAATGTCTAATTTGCTTGAAATAAAAATAAAGAAAACCAAATACAGTCATAATTAGCATGTTAATACACCAAGTAGGTCATTCTTCAAAGTAATATCTGTTAAACTTACTGACTTCGGGTGTCTGGCAGTTGAGTCTGCCGGTTATATGTGGTAGGTATCCACTAAGACGATATTTGGGGTAAATCCTCAAGAGATGGTAAATGTCAGCAATGGTAGCACCGCAGTACCATAGAAGTAAGCTTCGTTTTCCTTTTTGTGAAGAATGACCGTACGAAGTTAGTATGAGTGTTAGATATTATAAGGTAATAAGTTTGTGTGCGTACCTTGGTAAGGGGGCATACCTGGGTGGTGGGGCAGCGGAGCGGGGCCGCGGGGCACGCCCGCCATGCCCGCGTGCCCCGCGTGCCCCGCGTGCCCCGCGTGCCCCGGCGGGATGCCACCCGCGCCGCCCTGCACGCAAACAAATGTATACTGTTACACAAATGCAATATAAAGTTGGTACAGAGTTTAGTTAAATAGAAAGAAACTTTAATTTACATCTAAATTCAGATTAGGTTGCTTCACATCAAACAAGTCATGAAGATTGAGCTGCTATGATACAGCTGAACCATAATAACAGTACATATACTAACGGGGTGCGGCGGTGGCATTTGATGTGGCATCTGATGCTGCGGAGGACCATACTGCGGCGCAGGGTGCGGAGGCAGCTGCTGTGGGGGCCCACGAGGACCCCAGTCCGGCCCGGGCCGCCCTCCTGGACCCCCTGGGCCACCTGGACCACCGGGACCACGCTGTAACTGCGGCGGCCCTTGGAACTAGACAAACAAAATAAAATTGGTGAATAAAGGTTGACTGTGTCAATTGATTGTATGTGTGTGACAAGTAGTGATGCTTAATTTACATTTTGAATTAGGGTTCTCTACAGTCTAAATAATTTAAAATTATAATAAGGTTTGCAGTATCATTTATTTTAATTTACATATACTATTACTCTATAGATGGATATGAGCAAAGAGGGATGTTGAGAAAAAATGGATGAACTGTGTGAAAGATCTGGAATATAATTATACTGAGGGTATGTACTAAGTGATGAGGATGATGAGATGGCGCCGGATAGAATAGCGACCAAGGAATAAAGGGCGTACTGGGCGGACTCCCAAATAAATAGGGCTAACTCTGTTTGTCCGTCTGTTACGGTTTCCCGCCTAAACCGATTGATGAAATTTGGTACAAAGATAGATAGACCTTGGAGAAGGACATAGGCCTTTTGACCTAAAGCCTTTGGAATGCGGGTGAAACTGCGGGCATCAGCTAGTGTATTAAAAAGTTTGGTGTGTTTCAATGTTTTCTTGCATTATTAGCTACAAAGTACTAACTTTAAATAGGAATTCGCAGATTTCATTAAAAAAAACTATTAAACCAATCATATTTTAATAAGTACCTGCATAGGTGGTCCTCTGGGCGGGGGTCCCTGATGTGGTGGGGGCCCTTGATGCTGCATGTGATGCGGCGGTGGGCCCTGGTGCTGCGGGAGGTGATGCGGGGGCCCGTGCGGAGGCCCATGCGGCCCATGGGGCCCATGCGCGCCGCCAACAGGCCCGCGCAGTTGGTGGTGGGGGGCGCCACCGGCCATCATCATGCGGGGGCCATTGGGGCCCGGCCCGTTTGGACCACCCCCAAAGAAGTCTGTATACAAGTTATTGTGTTAATTTCGAATATCCAATGGTGGTTTCAGGGAAGGTTAACTCATTTCGGTAATGTTTATGGTAGATACAAAGAAATAGAATGAATCGATTCTGAGGATTACTTGTTTTTTTTTCTATATCTTTTTATGCAACCGATATATCCCGAATTCCGAGGGATTCCGAAGTCGGTTTTCTATTTCTACAGTTATTGAATAAAGATATCATGCTCACATGATTTTCCTACATTGCGTATGTAGGTATGTTTTTTTTAATTACCTCCTGGGTGTGGACCGGGCGGTCCGCCTGGGTGTGGTCCTCTCATTCCTGGGTTGTTAGGTCCAGGTGGTGTAGATCTAGTCTTAGACTGACTCTCAAACTGGTTCAATGCCTGTGAAATACACACCGATTGTATGCTATTGGCAAAATTTCAAATAATTACAGCGATACGTCTAAAAAAATTATGAATGCTAGATTTCGTTATGTTGTTTTTCCTTTCATCCGAATTAATTAGAACCTACTTATTAATTAAGCGTAAGGTGACATTTCTACTTCTAAGCTCTCTAACCTAAATAATCGTCATGTCAAGCGGCATCGCAGTTCCGACGAAATACTACTTCTCTGAGGTTTTATGCCAGTAGATGAGCAGTGGACATTTTGACGATAAAAAAATCAGTGTATCTAAAGACAGTTCGGCTCGCAAATGTGTCGCATTTATGATAATTGTCCTTACTCATGTTTAACTAAATCAGTTGAGTGCCTTTAACTGCGCGGCCGTTCGGAAAGACTAACTTCTAAGATCATTTTATCACAATTAAAAAATTGTCATTTAGGTATTTATATTTTTTTTTTTTAATTAATTACTAAAACATGCAGGTATTCTAATACCTGCGGTACACTGACCATATAACTTGTTAAAATAATCAAACTTATCGGTAGAAAAGGCTCTATCAGTAAAATACCCCTGAAGCTACTTTAAAATTTCCCGATATCTTCGTCTAGACCTCATTATGAAATTGAAATAAGATATGTATTCACAGAGACCCAAAATAGGTCTCCAGCTATTTACCTGTTTAGTGGGTAAGGTGACGACTGGATGCTGGCCGTGAATCTCTTTCTTGGGAAGGCGGTCCATTATCATCCTAATGGACTGGTCAGAGCCGAGAGATATGACGCAGAACCCCTTCGACTGTCCATTCGCCCTATTCTCGAAGAACTTCACATCTTGGAAATCGGTAACGCCAACGTCTGCGATGGCGTTTGCAATGTCTTGGTCCGTCGCCCACTGCAAAAGGTTTTATCCAAAACTAAACCACGATACAAGCTGGGCAGCTAAGCGATAAGTTGTATACATACGTGATGAAGCCATCCCGACTTTGACGTATGGAACCGCGTCCAATAACATACCTTTTTACGCGCATAAGAAAACCGCCGGATTATTAACACGGATTACTCTAATGTCGATCGATGCACCTACTTTCTGCCGAAGTTGTGTCGAGTGGATAAAGCAAGCAAAAATGTGTCACTCAAAATGTGTTTGTGAAACCTACACAATCTCAAGTCCATTGGCACGTAACGTAACACGAAGCACTATTTCGAAATAATTTGAATTAGTTTTTTTGTCGATTTCTCATTTCGTAACAGGAGACTTCGGGAGAAAGGAAACAGTTTTCATTGTAACCATGTTTTTTATTTTCATTCATCAATTTATCACAGATATCGGCAGTATCAAGATAAATAAGAAGGGCAGTTCGCAAAACTGCAGACCCCAACACTCAAACGGGAAACGAGATCCTTCTAAACAGTAAGAAAGGATAGATAAATTAACTCACTTAGTACAAGGACTTAACATCTTTAGATTACTATAATTTTACATTGTAACTCGTAACACGACTTAATTTATTGAAAACTAATGAAGTTGGTGATATGTAGTTTCTTTACACTAGACAGTCAAGTACAAAAATATTTTAAGTAGGGAGTTAATACATGTAAAGTTTAATTTAGCATTGTTACAATTTTTGTTTTATGCTATTCACCATCTGCCAATAGTAAATGTTACAGGGGATATAACAATATCTAGATAAAGATAAATTTTCTTTACTTACATTCTTTGAAATTATATAGAAAACTTGATACAGTCGTGACAGAAAATATAAATTACGAGTGACGCCGCGGAGCACAAATAATTTTATCCATGTATCCATGGTTGTACATAGGTGAATTTAAATACTATCATTAAATAATGAAATAGTGTGAATATTTCGGTTTATCAGTATTATCATAATATTTACGCCCGGATAGATACATTGTTTAGATAAGTGTGATACATAGAAATTAATAAATTTCACTTCCAACGATAACAACTGCTAACGCCAATTTAAAATTAGTACATGTATACACAACAACATAAAATTGGACATGTTCCAACCGCAGTACAGACAAAATGTGAAACACATCTGTAAGTTCATAGGAACAAAAAATAAAAGAAACAATCAAAATATAATCAAAATGAGACACAAATCGCTACATAATAACGCGGAACAAGCTCAAACATCTTACCTCTGAAAACCTGACAAAGAAAAACATTAGTTAAGTAAAATACAAGGTCAACTAAACCAGAATATTGGGTAAATTATATTATGTTCATGCAATTCCCGCCCCCAAGATTCCGATTGTAATATGACAAGCATGTTGAAATAGGCAAGTAACACTATGTCACTACTTTAAGAAAATAATATTGTTGAATACACTGCCTCCTCTATGCCAAACTAGTTTATTGCCTACACATATGTGACACATTTAGATACTCTATGTTATTCACTAAAGCCATGTATAATAACGAAATTACGATAACAGACAACAATTTCAACAATATTGTAAGTTATTATTATGTGATGTCATACAAAACACCAACATGTTTGTTCCAAATATGTGCAAAGACAGTGTTTGATATATCAAGCAAATTATTAAAAACAAGTGTAGTTAACATGTAATCACTGAGGGGTATCTATATGTTACATGAACTAATACATAAATACATATAAGACATTCATTCTTCAACACTCATAACAAGGGAATCTACAAAAGCATGTTGGTTATCACTTTCACATTTCAATTGTACCGAACCATCTTGATAGCCTAGCCCACTAAGCTAAGGATAAGTCCAGACCATGGACTGGTCTGGACTTATCCTTTTTATTAATTTTGTATAACATGTTCCAAATTGTATGGCCCACAGTGTACTATTGCAACATGTTACATAACTATGTTTCATAACATGAAATTGGATAAGTCAATGCACCATTATAAGGTAAAATGTGAAACATGATTATTTCCATGCTTTAGTGGTACTTCCCTAAAGTTAGACACACACTATCATACTGTCAAAAATTATCCTAAATCACAAAGACAATAATTGTCATAGAACCAACAATAATATACTTACATCAAAGAGATATTTACAAGATTTTTTTAAATGGTTTGTACTTATAATTCGGACACACCTATTGCATGTCAGGTAATATAAACGATAACTTACATGAATAACAAAGTAGCATGTAATTGTGAACATTTTTGGATTTTTAACAAATGAAAAGAACTACTATGATTTAATGAATGGTTGTACATAAGAAATGAAAATATGCAACTAGGTATTTACAAAATTACACACACATCTATAGCCAGCCATCACACAAACATGTCTTACTAATGATCACACATTTCCTAACCCTAATCTTGTAAACTTTCGTGTAGGAGTACAGACCAAAACATATTTTTATATGAAAATATCTCTTTGCAAAGTATAATTTGATCATAAATGTTGAATTCAATAAAATAAAATATGAAAACAATAGAACAAGTATTAAAAATATCACAAGTCAAACATTCTGCAAAATGCAGAATACATAGACAACTGAATCGTGGAAACAAATCTTTTTGATTAAGATCATCTCCTTGATTGGTGCAAAAATAAACTAAAAATAGTCATGTAATATTTTGTAAGTTGTTCACACAGGATTACTAGTTATTATGATGGTGAAATTTGTGTAAAACAGTACCAGTGTGAAAAATTTACTGTTTCTAAAATGTTGATAATAATAAGTATTTATTTTTTATAATCATATGAAGCAAAAACAAGTTATACTTAGTTCAAGTACTCAGTAAGTATACAAATCCTTTATCATTGTAACATTATGGTATTTTTTATAATTCCTATACACATCTAGAGGATTTATAAGTATTATTACAATTAATTGAGGCAATTTATGGAAACACTACTACTATTAGTATTATTATGTAGATATACACTATTTACACAAGAAACATGATTAAAGATAAACTAGACACTGGATTATGTGCAACAAAAAACCCTAAAATATGCATTGCTTTTCTTTCTATTCCAAGATTGTTTTGGATGCAAAAAGTTTTTTATTTAGGACTACATAAATCATTTGATATTACATGTTAATATTATAAGACAATACTGTTTCAGAATCAGATATAGCATAAAATTATGCTGTATACGATTGGATAGATTTGATTAGTTTGATGCATGATGAGCATACAGGTATGTAAGTAGTATAATTTTTTTTTTTAATATTTCAACAAGAATTTGCACAAAACATGTACAATGAAGAAAAATATTACTAAATATGCATTTGTCTATATAATCCAGTCTCTATTGGATAGTATAGATAACTATTGAATAATCATAGCTGACAATTTTATCTTATTTTAAGAATTTATAGGTACCATCTTGTTTTTGCTTCGAAATAATATAAGTATAGCAAAATCCTGAACAAACTAATGTCTATAAATTTAGGTTCCCCATTGTTTATTAAGTATGTTGATACATATTTTCATATGATAATGTAACTCAAATCTCCTCAGACTAGGAGACTACATAATTATTAAAGTATTGTAAATCAGTTTCGTCACATTGGAGTGCAATAAGTATTCTTTGCAGATTTTAAATTGTCAGAGTGTGAGAAATTCCATAATAATTTCATGGTAATTAAAAGACCAATCAAAATATTCTAATTTAAAAGTATCTAGAATTTTGCTATACCTAGTAATTTAATTTTAGTAGAGATATTTAGCCAAACAAATAACTTATAAGGCCTTATTTCATAACCAAGAACTAACCATTGAAAATAAGGCCCATGATTGACATGTGCTGCTGTGCGAAATATACTTAAGACACAGATGCACATTTACTAGTAAATAGTAATGGCAACCAAAGGAATATTGTTAAAGTGGCATAAATAAACTACGATATAAATAAAATTAAGTAAATTTTCTAGAATAAGAAATTGTAACAGTTAATTAGTACATCACATTCAAATTTTCCATTTGGTTCCCAAAAAGGACTGCCATCATTCCTCAGTTTTTGGTACTTTGCCAATAAAGTAAATGTAAATAAATCACAAGAATGTAGTATAAATAAAAAATACTGCAGGTACAAATTTGACCAAGTATTTGTCAATAATACAAATATTTTTAAAGCTTTTATACTAACATTATGACAACAAATTTTGATTTTATAATTAATAAACAATTCAAAATGTATATTTTACATACAAAGAACAAGTGATAGAAGAACAGGTTATATTCTACTGACATTATAAAAATATGAGTTGTTTACAATCCCAACATTTATAAGACATTCAAATTTAATATGAAGCTTTAGGCATTTTATCTTGCTTACTAAAGCGTTTGATCTAAGTAGGTAGGTACTGCAATGTGTTTCATAAACATTATGAGTTACCCACCTGCTTAGGTCAACTGATCCTAAACTTGTATTTCTCAATTTCTAATGACATAAATTAAAATTATCTTATGTAAAACAATAAAATAGATAATATACCTAAATAGCTAAGTAACAAAACTAGAGTGATGGACGGCAATCCCAGAGACGAAAGTTTTCCTCATTACCAAGAGAAAAACAAACGCCCAAAACAATAAAAAATCCTATATTTACATTATAATCTAATTGAGACAAAATCATGTACAAACCCAAGTTAGGTTGCCGACGTATAGCTGAAAACGGCGGCCATGATGGCCGTGGTTTGATGCGTTGTTGTGATAAGGGAGGCTGCCGTTGGTCTCCTCCGGTGGATGCTGGTGCTGCGGCGCCGAATTCGGAGGTCCATCACCATCTTCCGGTTTTACTGCTGGTGCGGCGATCACGTCGTCGTATAAATCCACATTTTCACCGCCGAACTCGTCCTGAAGAAGACGGCGACAAATGAATAACTTACTTGGAAGTTACAGTAAACACGAAGATGCTGGTCGTGTTATTTTTATTTCTATACAAAAATTAGGCTTTAATTAGTGTTACGGGCACTGTTTTGCTTACCTGACGATTAAAATCGGACTCTATATCATCGGCGTATAAATCTATATCCACGCCTCCATCCGCCATTTTGCGAATTCTGCGTTGCTTTGAGTTTGCTTTGCTCTAGCTAGCTTTGCTTGCTGCGCCCATAGACTAGAGACATAGACTGCTCAGTGCTCACTGCTGCGCCGCCGGTAAGGAGTGTCAACTGTCAATTCAAGCGGAAGCTAGTGACGTATACTCAAGACTCAATTACAGACTGCAGCACCTCCGTTTTTCGTTAGTCAACTATTAATAATTTTACTCTTTGTTTCTTCTCACAAACCAAAAAAAATACCTGTGTTTTTAGAGAATAGACAAGATTTATACCTATTTAGTTATGAATACGAGTCCGAAAAAAATTATATAAACCTATTATACTAGATTAATTTATCACAAAGTAATAATTAGCGAAAATTAGAATTAGAAATTAACCGCTGATTAACAATAAATAATTCGTTTGATTAAACATGACTTTTTATTTAATTTTCGCAGATACAAATACAAATATGTAATAATTATTATTATCATCTACATTTAGTCGAACTAAAACAATACAATATTTTTTTTTTATACCCCCTGCCATGAACATGCAGGTAATAATAATATACCTTCATGGCCATGAACAACTGGACTACCATCAGTGATGTAGTTGTAATTTAAAGAGATCAGTGACTACTAATAGGATCGTTTAAAAAAATGTTATTTATTATCCAAAAGATGGCTCTGTAACATAACCACAGTTTATATTTTATAATGTCATTTTTCAACCATCATTACTAATTGAGCAACTGCAAATTGAGTGATTAATTTAATTTATTAAAGTTGTGATTAAATATAACAATAAATTATTATTGTTCCTTACAATATTTTGAAAACAGCACACTCTATTGACAAAGCTAAAAACGTTCTTCAAGGACATTGTTTGTTATTGTATAGAAGTGCCCTCTAGAAATTAAATAAGAACTAATAGTGACATAGATGGCACGCGCGGGGTGAGGGGCAGGAGGGACGTCATCCATCCCTCGCCATTTTCCGTCAAGCTCAACTCAATCAAGTTAGCTTCTGTCAGTCGCTGTGTTTGTGTATAGTGTTGTGAAAAATTATCTGTGTCGATGAATCTCAATGGGAAATCGTGCTGATTACGACTCAAAACCATGGGTCGATTATTGTGTTTGTGGCTTTGATGCAGCTTTTGATCAGTGATAATGGCCAAGTGATTGGTAAAGTGGAGTGTTTTGTGTCGTATGCTGGGCTCTCACGGCTACTGTGAGATCCTTTCTCTGGATAAATCGTCCCCAAGACGACGTCAGAACACAGAACAGAAAGGTGACACACCATGTCGTCGAAAAACATACCAGGAGATAAGGTATGTTGTGATTTGGCTACGTAGCCGAGCATTTTCGGCTGTAAAGGTCATATTTTTTTTATTTCTAAACCCGCTCCTTTCTCTCGTCTTTGTGACCAGCGTTCACACTGATTACATGAACAGTTTACACTGTAAACTAGATAAAGCTATTGGAAACCTTACCTTTTGGAATTATTTTGATTGCTTTGACGTTTTCCACACTCTGTTTTCATTGTTTGACATGGGTTTGACCTAATTTAATTGGCCCTATTCCCTTTCCTATCCCTTATTTTATATCAAATACCTATTTTACATTCGAAATTGAAATAAATGTGAACATTATTTACATCCAGTAACCCACAATCTAATTATTTAAAATTATTATTACATATTCTATTAATATTTTTGCACTCATAATGATAAAACACGGCTGTAGTATTGTTTTCTTATTAAGCATCATAACCATTGTATTAATTAATCATGGTGATGCTTAATTATAATAAGTATTTATTTACTTTCTGTAGATATTTTTTTTTTGTTTATTATTTTGGGCCTCCAACAAAGAATATTACACAGCACAGAATGTGTAGGTATTCAACTAGCAGGCCACATCATGCACTATATTTTTATAATAATATACATAAGCAAACATACCTACCTGCTTATGAAGTACAGTGCAAAACAAAACGGCTTAAACTAATTAAAATTTAATTATTGTAACCATAAATAAAATTTTCTAACCAAGATTACTTCGTTCAATTGGCCAAAATATCAAAAAGTTTGTACTTCATATTTAATGTTTTTTAAATAGTATCTACTGTCCATAAAGTGTTTATTTTTTTAAATATATATATGTTAAGACACAAAATCTCATATTACCCACATTTACTATCAAATTTATCAGAAATTTTCATAACAGTACCTACAAAAGCAACTCGGCCCATTGCTTTTGTATAAATAATAGGTACAATGTTTCTTTAAAAACAATATATTTAATTAAAGCTTTGTAACAGGAAGATTGCTTGTTTATGTTTCAACAACAGTTTATCTATTTATTAGCCCATATGTAATGGTATTATAGTGCGATATAGGAAACTGATGTACAACTTCTTTAATGGTCTAGTGGCAGGACCAAACCATTCCGTTCTGTGCTAGTGGTTGTATGAACGGCCGCTGAGCATAGGATCCTGGGTTGAATTGTCAATATTTGCCATATAAACAGTTGTAAATTTTTAGTGGGAGCCTGGTACCTATTTGTGCCCTGTTAGTTATAATAAGGTCAACCTAGGACATGTAACATACCATGCAATAGCTGTTTATGAATAAAGACAAACATAGTATACTAATTTGTAGATAGTCGTTCTTCCTAATTAATATTTTTTTAAACTATTTTAAGTAATATCAAATGTAATAAGTTAAGAATTTACATTGATTTTCCATTGATTATTGTTAGGAGCGCCCATTAATTACGTGAGGCGTTTAGGGCTTAATTGAGATTAAGCCCTGCCGATCAAGCACAACTTCACGTATTTACATTAAAAATACACAATTAGAAAAATCTCACGCGAGAGTAGGGGCGGGAAAATATCGCCAAAATCGCCTCACGTAATTTATGGAACCCTATACCTATAGGCATTTCTTGTTAACTTAGTATGCATAAATTTGTGTAGTTCTACCTATCCAATTTCAAACCGTGGGCGCCGATTCTTTTAACATCAGGGCTTCCGCCCACAAAAATGATATTATGTTGTTATTCTCGATAGCACTTAGTAAGCTGACAGAAACAATAGATGTCTATAGAACCTGAACAGGCAGTACGAACAATAATAAACTAAAGTGACACCGACAAGTCTTCCGTTTGAACGCACCGATGAACATCCCCGCCTACGCTACGCAACCACCTTCACGAAACGACACCAACTACCGAGCTTAAAATATAACTTCAAGCACCCAAGCATACCAGTTTCATACCTATTTATAAAGGAATAAAGACCAAAATGTATTGCCTTTTTATTGGTCAGAAATATGCACCAATGAACCGAAGATTTTACTGCAGTCATTCTTTCAACATGACTAGATGATCTGCGATTGATCACTTCAAACGATAAAAGCCGAGGTTCTGCGACACTTATCCGTACAAAAAGTAGGTCGACACGACAAAAGTTGCCTTACCAGTAAATCAGCCCTTAAAGAACCTAAAATGCGGTGGACCTTTTATACAATAAGCCAGCGGGCCCACATTTGCGGACATGAAAGCGAAGTGAAACATAACTACAGCTTATACGACCATAAATTTCCAGATCCTGCACCATTTGGCGGGAGTTTTTTTTTTCTTTTGTCAGACGCACACTACACACAGCTCTATCTAGTAGCTAGTAGCCGTCTATAATGATGGCCATCTAAACATTATGAAACCCCAACAATCTGTGTGCAATTTTCTACTTTCTGTACAAATTACTGCGCTCTGTTTTCCTTTAAATTTTCCGAAGGTTTTCTTGATTTGTCGATTGGCAATGCATTAGACTAAGTAAGCGAATGCTAGGATAGGAGTAGGAATCAGACTAACCAAAACATAGAGATCTACCAAAATACCTAATCACAAAGTGTGAAAATTGCTATTTTACTTCGCAATCCCAATTATCGCGAACATGATACCACTCGCCTACTCCACATTCTTGTTCAAATATTTGCAATTAAACAGGCTACAAAGTGCTACAATACAAAGCAAGTGTACCGTTTAATTAGCTCTACTGGCATGTGCGTTTTTATGTAATTGTACATTACAAGTCACTTGATTGATCATCTTCAACAAATTCGACTACCTAATCCAAAGCCAAAACAGAAAAAGCCCTTACGTGAAAGTATAAAAACTTCTCCCAGAAACGCTTATTTCCAGTCTTCTGCGAGTAAATCGCTTGACTGTCTTTTTTCGATTATTTGTAGATAGGTACCGATTTCACCAATACATAAACAAAAACCGACACGTGTTTCAACAGATTTCCGAGCAAACAAGCTTTTTCGCAAATGTCTATGTCTACGCGTTTCCACACGAATAAATAGAATCTGTCGGAAAAATATTTGTGCCGCATTCTAAATTCAAAACGTGATGTGATTTTTTTATGTCGACCTGGCGATGGCGTAAGCCGCGTAAAGAAGAACAAAGATAGGTTAAAATGAACCCATCTTTGTTCTTCTATAGGAGTGGAATTTTAAAAGTCGCTTTTCTGTTACATAATCGAAGTTACATTGTTTTGTATCTTACAAATCATCATTTATTAACAGAGGGATGTTTGTTCATTTACCAAAGAAGCATTGTAATAGGATGCAACAAAGCATCAAGCCTTTGATGTCTTTAATCAAGCTTTTGTTGTCAGTATTCCACTGGCAGTTCGTTCTTTTTTTTATACATGATACGAAATATATTTTATTAATTTAAGTATTGTGATGGTCAATTAAAACCCTTCGTTGTAAGTATGCTGCTGGTAATATTATCGAAATTAGTAGTCTGTAATTTGTGAGTTGACGTTTTAAACATGTTTTTTTTAAAGCCTAGATGTTAACTATTTAATTGTAGACAAAATATGATAACTGTTTTAGTTTTAAGGACATACCTAAAAGCCCATTAAATACTCGTAATACTAAAAAAGTTGGGAAACCTCTAACTACCTACTGGCAAAATATCTAAATAAGTATAGCTGTTTATTATTTTAATGCTAGTAAAGGAAGACAGAGTAAACACTGGAGATTATGCCTACTTCAGCTGTCTCTTTGACAAGACACAATTTAATTGCCATAAAAAAATGCACTGAAGCGAGAGATTTTGAAAGAGATAGGAACAATATAAATGAATATTAGATACATAAATACATTAGATATACAGATAAATACATTAGATATGACATATAAATACATAAATAACTAAATTCCCCTAGAAACAGAAAATATAACATTAGCAACTGAGCATTTAGGATGAAGGAGGTAAATTAAAAAATTAAAATTTATTTTGATAAACCTGATTCAAAAATAATTTGGCGAACATTCTCTACAATCATTAGTCACCAGAATTCAGGTATTGTGATTAAATAAATGAACGCGTATGCAAATGTTTATATTGTATTAGAAAACATGCGTTCATTAACAAAACACGCGGTGCTAACGGAACTACTTTCTCTAATATGAATTATGCAAGCGTGTTTTTAATGAATCAATAATATGAAATTCACTATCGTTGTGCACTAGCGGGCGAAGCGTGAATTACTCTAATATTTATACAAACAAAGTTTAATCGACCGTTATTTAACTAGGTGATATTTATTATTAAGTATGTACTTAAATTCATCAATTTTATTTATTACAATGACTACCCAATTAATCACTAATTAGCACGATATGGCTTCTCACGTCGAGTGATAGCATTTTGAAAAAGTCTTTTTTTTTTTCAAAACGTATTAAATTCTTATTGTAATTAGCATTACAATAGCAAAATAGTCTCGATTTCAAAACGCTCATTAATCTGAATGGAGATACTTTTCATTACCAAAACAAAGGAGCGCAGAAAAAGGAGAAAATGAGAGATACAATGGAGTTTGCGTGAGTCGACGTAGCATATTATCCGGCGAATAATTTACGTTTTAGCTGTAGTGTACTTTTATCACAGAAAATTCTAGCTTGCAGCTAAATTTACGCAAAAAGAGTCTAGCTATTCTATGTTTTGTATTTAAAACTAAAATTTGGTTAGTTTCTGTAAAATTTGTGCTTGTTAAAGTAGGTAAGTACCCTGGGTAGTTAATTCTTTTGTTAGTTTATAAATAAAAACCTTGAACTAAACGTTACAAAGAATGTAAACTAGGTTTTTATAAACCCAAGGTCTAAGTCGTGAGCGAATTTATGCTATGTTAGATATTATAGCATTTTCAATTTAGAATTTTTTCGTTTCGTTCTGTATGTAAACTATAGACTCGGGCGCATCAAATGGGAATTGTATAACTTTTCTTTTTTGAGCCACGCAATTCAGTGGCATGTCAAAACAACGGACAGAGCAGTCGCAAGGTTTTGTATTAGAAGGGAGGCTTATGTTTCTACCCCTTTTTCTGACATTCTTATAGCAGAAGCCATATTTTACTAAAACAATGTCTTTTGTCTGCCGTTCTTCAATTGTAAAATGAATCCATTTAGTCTGGAATTATGCTTTAAAACTAAATAGTCTACTGATGTGTTTTGTCTAAATATAATCTATTTAAGTGCCTAATTAAAACTGAAGCTTCGGCTTAATAGTTTTAAATTAAATTAAATCATTGATGAAACAAACTGATCTTTGTTTTTAGCGATCGTATCTAAAGTTTCGAATTACCTACTATACATTAGGATTATGGAACACGGTCTAGTTGAGTCACCCAGGACTTTGAACGGTGCCTACTACACTTTGGTCTAGGATGGAAAATTTAAGAAAATTATTAATTGTAATCATAGTACATACTTAAAGGCGGTGGGCACCCATTTTAACTCGGAGTGATCAATCTTAACTTAGGTAAAGGAAATCATAATTTGGCTTACGTAATTGTTTTAATGAGCTTTTTCGCAATTAGGAGAGGGAAGTTGGCGAGTCTTCCACGCACGCTTCTTTCCACGTCCTGCAATTAAGTATAATTTAATTATTGCCGCGATATTAACGTACTTTATTGAAATTTATTGCACCTTATTACGTATAAACACTGCTATATAGTTTCACAATTACACTACATTCACTTGCACAGATATGCTGGTTCAAGAAAAAATATTAAGTGCGTCACATCGGACGATGGTTTTGTTTACTGCAATATTCGGATGTATCTGCCAGTAACTCTTCAGCGGGTGATGTTTAAAATGTTGATATTAAAATTACACCGAAATCTTGCTTCCAATAACGTTAAAAACCAAGGGGTAGTGGGTAACCAAGGTAACCTGTTCATGTAACCAGTATTCAAAGAACACATTAGAAAAATATGTTTTGACTTCTATTTAACTACTTAAGTATATACCTAAAAGAATTTGTGTACTATTTCTTTGACTATTAGGATCTGAGTTTGCAAGACTGCACAAACTAAGTACTTTGAAGAAAATGGGCTTACTACTTAGTCTAATAACCGAACCCCGAAACGAATAAATCACCAACATTTGTAACCCTAAACTCAAGTGTACAAATGCGCGGTGCCACAATTTGTGAAACAGTTGTGCTCGGTCACCATGTCAACTTATACACTGATGACCTCAAAATCGAGAGGTTAACGATCTGCAATTATGACGTCTAGATGAGCCGCTGTCTCGCTCCCCGAGTCCGAACAATACCTCGCGTAACTGTACTGCTCTTGCGGTTTCGTCACGGCGACCACTGCTAAAACCCCTTGATCCATTTTTCCATTCCACTTTCCGCAACATTATGGTGGTCGACCGCTCACTAGGTTAATGTTCTGCCACAATTATCGGATTGGATTCGGTGTTTCACAATGTAACGTTTATTTTTGATTAACGTCGTGTAATCACGAAACCATCTGAGCGCTTTCAAGTCGGAGAGGGGCAGAAATTTATGTTAGGGACAACATTATAGAAAACTTCACGATATCTAGACGTAGCCATAACTTTGGTCAGCTGTCCTCCTGAATAGACAACGGAATTAAGTGACTACTGGTTTCAGTTTAGCGAAGAGTTCATCGTCGAGTATGTCTTTACAAAAAATATCATGTACATATAAGTATAATTATATATCCGTTCTCTAGTACACATAGTACAAGCTCTGCTTAGTTTGGGACCTAGATTGTGCTATGTAAAATGTCCCAAGTTTTTATTGATTTATTTATTATGTATCCTCCTAGCCTTTTGCGGCTGAACTACAGTATTTTACACCATGCAATTGCCATTAAACCTCCGAGACCCAGCTACAGCCACGGGCTTGAAATCTATAGTTAGTATGGCTACGAAATGTTCGGTCGTTTTTATTTATAATTGAAAACATCCTTATCTGCACACAACACGATTCATTGAACCTTATTCATTGCACTGAAAATATATAAATAAATCACAGTGCGAAGGAGGATAAAAATCACGTGCGACTGACAGAATACGCGCATGTTTTTGTCCCAGTTTAACTTACACAAAAGGATACAACATTTTTGCAATTTAGAAAATAGATTTCTTTCAAGCTTGACCACATAGAAATCGAAAGCTTCTGTGATCTAGAACGTTTGCAGCATGTTAAGTAGGTGTTCCTTTGTTTTCTGAACAAAACTTGAAATGGACAGTTGTGTAAAATTAGAGGAATGACTCACTGAAAACGTAGGAGTTTCGTATGTACCGTTACGTAATTATCCGCGAACCGTTAACGCAAAACTTTACGTTTTACAAACGACTGTGCGAAATGAAATGTAATTTACTTTAATGACCTCTAAAGAACTTTTTAATTTGACGGCATTGACAGTACTAACTGTATTATTGACCTGAATATTTCAAACCAGTAATTTCAGTGATATATCTAAGTTTTTGTGTTAATATTCTCACATTTCTCACGCGGTGTCCTTAATAAAGTCACTATAAAATATGAACGGTACCTACTTCGTATATCTCAGTGCATTTACATATACTTATTTACTCAGCGCAGTCTTTGAATGTTTTGCATGATTCATTAACATTAATTAACAATCTCATAAATATTTTATGTGTATCATCTGCTCGTATTACACGTGGATAGTTTGCCATTGCGCATCATTTTAATAAACTTAATGTTGCCTCTTTATTAATAAATAGCTCTCGGATCCTAAAAGACTTTGTGAGACAAAAAGTAGCCTATGGCCTTCTACAAGGTCTGATCTATCTCTAAACCAAATTTCATCAAAATTGGTTCAACGGTTAACCGTAACAAACAAACAGACAGACAGTTTGGATTTAGCAGTAATATTTGCGTATTAAAAGTTACTTACTTAATTTGTGAAAAAAATCTTGAGGAACCTGTATGCCTGGGAAATTTCTATTGGCATTTTTATCGTATTATGCCCTGATCCCCTCATTCTAAAAGGAGACCCGTGCCCAGCAGAAGACCAGTATATGAGGAGATGAAATTGCTATTATAGTTGCTTTGTTAGATTTTATAGGTCTTCATTCTGATCTTTTGACGGCTTTCAAAGATCAAGGCTAATACCACGCAATACTTACATCATACACTTGCGGTTTCCCAGCAATATTACTCAGATTTATTATGAGAACTTCTCATTTCAATACTATTCCACAGTTGTGTGAAGCACATAGTTTTCCACATAGTTATTTCGTAGACCCAGTTTCTGCCAGCCTAAATCCTACTTTGCTACAGACTTTGCTACCTGTACCGTATTCTAGATTAATATTGGGATAACGCTTTGTTCATGAAATTAAAGTACCAAATCTGGCCTGTAAAACAGTATTATGACTGTCTGACTGACAGAATACGCATAGCAAACCGGCACGGATCAGTTGAGCTAACATGCGCACCATAAATTATTTTTTCGTCGCATATCTCTTACGGAAACTATTGCTAAAGAGGAAATAATACAACGACAATATTATGTCGCGGACTCTCAGCACAAATATTACCCACCTGGAGATTTGAAATTTGGATGAAATATTCCTTAAGGTTCTGGACCTAAAAGATTTTGGGAAAATTTTCACAGGATTGAGAAACCGTGATCATTGTAGGTAACACCGCGGGAAACAGCTGGTGCTCAATAAGCAAACCAAAGCCTGCGCATAATTTATGGGTCCACGTTTGTACTCATTACATCTAAGTAAACAAGTAACTAGATTTTCATTAAGATTCAGCTGTCAAGTTGTTTCTCCACAAAATGTAAGGCATCGTGAAGTACTTACTCTAGGCACAGTCGCCGTCACCGGTTGGAGACAGGTTCCGGGTCGATTGTTTGTTCCCGTTTCCTAAATGTACCAGCAACTAGGTTGTAACATTGTAACATGCAATTAAATTGTTATAAATCTAGTATGTTGTAGTTAGTGTCGCTTTAAGTATACCGATATCCTCAAAAAACGTTGGACTAACATTGAAAATTAAGCCTACATCGCTGTCTTCAAATAACACAATGTATCCATTGATAGTCTGCATTTCATTTTAATTTTTTTCGTATATTAGAATTTATTTTCAAAAGCTCCGGCCGTATTCAACTCAGAAAAATGTATAACTATTATAGTAGGTACAGGTACAACGAAAAAGTTAATAAACTGGCTACTATTATCATAATAAAATAATAACCAGTCGCCATATTGTAAGCTGAGATCATGTATTAATTACTCGCCTTCAGTATGTTGGAAACATTATAACACGTATACATTTTACGTATTAATGTATCTGTGTATGTGTGTGAGTGTCTATGTCACACCAAAGCACGACCAACCACCGGTAAGTATAATAATCACAATATCTAAAAACGCTGATTCATCATACGCTACTTTTGCAGGTAAGTGTCTCATGCTGCATTTAATTCCATTGCTCGAAATACCTTAGTACTAGTGAGCGGTACATTACTCTTGGCTCCGGTTATTTCGTACCAGGCCTGGGCGTGACGCCATTATAACGGTACCTCGTGGTTATTGCTCTGATCTCCATGTGATAATCAAGCGATTACTGTTGTATCTTACTATTGCTACATAAGTAGTTTGTTCAACTTGGACTTGTTGCACGTGATGAAAGGTTGCTTAGGAATTTCAAGATACGGGTGTGCCTACTCGTATCCAAATTATGATAAAAGAACAAAAACAAAATATGAGTCCTAAATTCGACAGTATCCTTAAAAAGTTAGATAAAGGCTATGGAAGCGTGAATAGACAAGTACTTTAATAATGAAGTCTGTTAAGGAACGTTTTTATACGACTAAAGGTGGATGCAATGTTAATAACACAAGAGGTAAGTACGAGATGAATGTGGGCGATCTAACAAAGACGTTACTGACTCATATCTCGAAACCGTTGATGAGGGACATTCACATCCCAGCGATTTTGTAACCTGCTCCATTGTTGTTCATCAAATCATCACTCACAATATACTGTATAAACCGTTGTAAAGAAACGACGTTGAATCGATTAATCAGGCTGTAAAACTGCTTTTATTGCAGGCTTAACTGAAACATTTTATGACAGGTTTGGTACTCTGATTAAGAAAGTTACCGATACGATCTTAAAAATAAAATGTATACCGATAAAATATCGTTCGGAAATCTACTAAAAGATTTAACAAAACAAAAAAGATCACAACACCAATTTGAAATCCAAATAAATCACAAAGAGTTGCTTGGTATTTTCTTTTAACAAAAAGGTCAAGAGTGGGTAGTTGCGTAGATTATGATCAGGAACCGATGTAGAAAGTTGTTACGTAGCCCGGAGTTTGGTGCGGTTGAGAAAAACTCGGCTAGTCGTTACAAAACCTATCGCAGGCAAGACGAAGTTTCTCAGCAGAACATCGAAACATTTTTAATTAACGCTGTGGTTCACTGAGATTACACAGGATTTACGTTTCATGTACTTTGTTACGGATGTAATAGAATAATGAACTGGGTCTGAACTTTGATTGAAATGTCAATAGCACTGCATAAGTCCACTAATGATTAATCTGGCTGCTTCAATGTCAGCTAACCCAAAATTACTGTGATATTACTAAAGCATTCGTACGCATTGTTCCACTATTCAACACGGGCCTTGACTCATTTCAAATCTACTTTTTTGTTATTATAAGAACTTTAATCATTATAATTCAGACCAATTACAGATACAAAATTTTTCAAACATGCCTCTGTTCATTACTTTGTTCTAATAAAAACGAAATTGAATTACCAGTCAAAAATATTTTGCCATTCAGTTCATCTTAATTTTCTCGATGTAACTTGATGTTAGACGAATTGCTTCGTACCGCATTAAAGTGTTTGCCTTGCCCAATGTCCCGGGGGATAAAGCCTCGCCCTTGTGGGGGACGGCCCACCCTTACCACCCAGTTTTCACCTCTCACAAGTAGAACAATAAATAAATTGGCCGTTGCTTTGTTTCTGCCTCGATGTCTGAAGGCTCGTAATTCGCTCACATAAAATCATTGTGCCTTGTTGCTCGAGTTCCTTCGTTAAAAGCCCAGTTGGGAATGGCTGCAATTTATTAGTTGCAATAATGTTTTTAATTCTCATTTGAATGAATCCATAAAATCTAGACTATTATTTAGATATTAAACTTCTCTTATATTCAAATACAGATCCGTATTGCATACCTAGGTCCAAATGTTTACGTCCACTCGGCTCTCATCGAATAGAATCAATATCAATATCGCTTACCTGTTTGTTTATTCTACTATCTAGTACGGTCTTCAACAGAACTGGTATTGTATGTGACACTTCCAAAACATGCGTGTGTTTTAGAGGCTAGGCTGGCGCATAAAAAAGTTACAATAAAACCACGAAAAGTAATAATATCAAAATACGTAACAGTTTTACGATAGCTTAATGAATTTATGACGTTAATTATGACGAATGTATTGTATGTGTTTATGACTAATTTAAAAAAGGATATACAATTCTATAAAAAAAACTTGTACTAACATCTCAAATTCAAAGTATTCCATGAGATTCCAACTTGTTCTCGCATTAGATACCAAAGTTTGTATGAATTTATCGAACCCATTGGTACAATTATTCAATACGCTATTGCGCCTGAGGGATATGATTCAAACAAGATTTAAGTATAACCATTTTGACAGGCCGTTAATAAGAATGTTGCACCCTTGTTAGTTTTACACTCACCCCTCTAATAGAACACATGCGTGTAAATAAGTTTACATGACGCCTCAAAAAGAAAATAGTAAGGGAAAACTGCAACTCATGTTATAATAAGAAATTTTTGAAACATCGTTTTTAGGAAAAAAAATTGGGGTATTAATGACACGAGTTTGTCAAAATAAAAAGACCGAAATATACCTTAAAAGGTTTTCATGCTTATTTAGAAGCTCGCAACGTATTACCTCCGCGGAAAAGCGTTTGTGACGCCAAAGTAAAGTGAAATAAGAATTGAAAGGCTGTGATCGGACGCAGACGTTTTTCCATTAGAATCCTGAAGGCAGACTCAGTCGGGCCATTACGTCGCAAATGGGTCGAGAAGAGCCCGCGGAATTCACGCGATTCTCTTGGATAAAGAAGCTGCTGAATATTTTATTTTCTATAGGATATGACGAGCGACACACTTAGCATAATTCTTCAATCAACAACAGTTGTGCGACATTGGAGCACATTTCTTTTCGAGAATGTAGCCCTGAACTAAATCGAGACAGGTAAATTTGCATCATTTATTAGACGTAGTATTAATTATCATTAAAGGTGTTTTTATTAGGTCAAGTCTGTCACAGAAAAGAGTAATTATATAAACACCTGAAAAAAGATAGGTTATATTTTTATTTATTACTCTGGTATGTGTGTCTGTTTACTAGGAGGGACCTACGTCAGCCACAAGAGTCAGTAGACCGTTTCAAATGCGTGTGACAAACAGACTGATAAATACATTTGTTTAATTTTGCACTATTGTCATAATTTTGTTGTCGTACGTTGTTTGAATGAGATCTGTAATACCAATAACAAATAATTATTAAATTCAACGGACACAAAACTTCTTGAAAGTTTTTATAGACTAGAAATACAATCGTTGTTGGTGGGATTCCACAAAACATATCTTGGTAGCGAGTAGTTGGATCGTTATGTCTCAAGTAGTTTTCTAAAGCCGCTCGATATTTCTTTTGTGGTGATGTAATCCGATTATTCGATCTTAGGACGAGTTATTGGGACCTGTAACTACAATCCGATTATAAGATTTAAGAGTATGTACTGTAACTACTCAATGGGGGAGTATTTGTAAAAATATTTGACAATGAGATGTTTACTTATACTTATCAAAAGAACTTCCAATGATAATATTGGGTTCACTGGTGTGAAGACTGTAAAGTTTGCGACATCTAAGAGTAAAATTATTTTACTTTGTGAAGCCTCGGTAGGCAAGGTAGAGCAAAATGCAGGTTCAACATAATAAAAAATATAATTCACCACTGCCATTACGAATGCGTGCCCTTAATAATTGTCATGCGTCGTATTGGGCGAAAATAAATACTTTTCCTTTCTTCTTTCTTCTTCCCTCGACGTTTCGGTATTTAAGTACTGTAACCCATTGTCATTAACAGACTAGGTATTGCAATTTCTATTTGAAGACTAGGCTTAAGGAGAAACAGCAACACATTGTTTTATTTTCAGCTTCGTAAAGTTTGCACTGTGCTCTTGTTTCATTGTAAGCTACGTATAAAACTACATCCATTCCGACTAAAAGCGTCGAAATTGAAAACATTTTCTTCCCTATAAGAGTCAGAAGTAAACAGAACATGTGGGGGAATTTTACTAAATCGTAGTGTCTAAACATAAAACCTGCTGTTAGAGTAATTGACGTGAACCCTCGCGATGGACATGCCAGCTCATTTGTCGAGGGTGATCTCTGTCCACATAATTTATGAGGCTACCACATGATCGTGACTAAATAGCCAAATGCGTCCCTTGATATTATTACGAGGTTTCGTGGTCATATTCTGCAATATATAGAAAGACACGTTTATATGTAACTAAAGGAACAGTTCTTTCACAAACGTATCGATATTCAGTGTGATTACATTACCAAAATTCACTGAGTCAGTCACTGCAATAACAAAGGATTATTATTGTAATTGTCTTGACTTATCTAATCAAACGACTGTCGCGAACGATAGTATCGATAATCTAGACAAAGAAAGTTAAGATTAAGGTGACTTATCGACTAATGCTGTGTAAAGATATAACAATAATCCCCACTAATGCGTTTTGGGGTTGTCGTCCTGTAGTCCAATATGTGTCGTTATGGCGTATCAATGAGGGTGCATTCTCAAGTGCAGGCAATAATCCTCTTTATCGTAACTGTCGCGTGTCTCCCTGCTTGAGGGGGAACGTTTTGTAATTTTATTTCGCCCCCGTCGCAATTCGCTCGGGATTCGCGTCGTCGCAATTCGCTCGGGATTCGCGTCTCGCATGCCTATGTAATATGAGCTGTATTGAAACGATTTACTGTCTTGTCCAATATAAAAGTAAAACAATTTTTTCCCTATCTGAAACTATAAATTTTCTTCTTATTTATGTATTTGCTTGAATACTTGTAAAGTTTACAAGTATTAGAAAAAAATCTAAGGTTGAATAATAAAGTGTGTATACTTAAGCAAAAGAGAAAGGCTCTGTTGAATCGCACACGCTGCGGAATCTAATCGTTAGAATAAATTGAAAGTTGCATTCGAACTAGAATTACGTTCAGGTCACTAAGAACATAAACCGTCCGATTTATTGGAACATCTGGCGAAGGAGTCGTACATCAAGCATAATGGCTACATAATTCGCATGGAGTGTTCTGCACTGACACGCTTAGACTGCGGAGATGCGGGTAGATGGTGAGCGCCGATAAAACCTGGCTAGTTGGAAGTTTTATTGAGCGGCCACTGGCGCAGCCTGTTTCCTCGTTATCGCCGACAGGGGGCCTTAAATCAGGCGCCTTTCATTCTTAAAGGCTTTAAGCCTGACGTTCCAAGCCGGCCCCGGGGGAACGATGTTTAAAGTGGCCACTTCTTACGTTTGTTGATGGAGTACCACGTTTAGTGCTGTCCGCGATGTTTCAAAATGCAACTATATTATGACTTAAACGTTTCCGTAGCTGAGTTATCTGTGAGGACGAAACTGATTCTGTAACCTTGCACAATGAAAATAGGAATTTTGATAAGAGTATTTATGTTGTCTGATAATATTCGTCCTTATTGAAGGTAAAGGTAATAATAATAATAATAATTTATTTCATCAGCTTAAGAAAAATATAACATCTAGTGATAGGAGAAAGGTAAGAACTAAATACTCCAAACACCCACTGACTACACAGTTCCCACTAAAAACACAATCTTAATAAAATTCAAACAGTGTTTCTGATATAAAAATTATGTACGAGACAGTGGAATTGAAACTTAAAAAAAACGCAGTTTATTAATGCTAGAATCGCATAACACTGCGCTAGGCAGAACTTCCAAACGGCAATAAATATGATACAGTTAGGAACTAACTAGGTATGAAGTCATTAAACTTTCTGCCGATGATCCGCAACGCGAACCACTGGCGTTTAACTTACCGTGCCGAGTTAACGTTCAACTTCTTACCTTACGAATGATATATCCCACTTTTGGAACAGTTAGCATTGTAATGCATACTCGTAGTTGTAAATCGTGCTGTAAATCGCAAGTTTCTTAACCCAGTTTTGATGACGCAGTTATTTTGCGCAAATCTATGCGCGAGGTATCAAATACATTTCCTTGAACACTAAAATGCCTAAGTTCAAGGTGCGGTGTTAGTCACGCCATTATCTTGCTTTGTTGGAAACCGCTCGTAGATCCGCTTCGAAGTAAACTATAGCGATGTATGGGGCAAGATTGTATCTTTAACAATTCCAGCAGCGCCCGGTGCTATCGCCCAACACCGGTGGTAATCCATTTACCCCTGTTAAATTTAAAAATACGTGTAAGAGATAAACTTTTATGGACTTTTTTGTATTCATAGGTACCTGCTACATTAAATTACATTACATTTTCATGTTATTGATTGTTCATATTATATTCTTTCCGATCTACTTAATAGTAATTTGTAAAGCTAGGGGTCGCCACTTCTAGCCTGGTTGTCATAATATTAGATACAGACCTATAATTTTACATTAAGTAGGTACCTAAGCAGTAAGTCCATGACACGTAGCCATACTGTGAACGTCATTTCGTGTGACTAACATCGTAAGTAGCCCTGATTATTATTCGCAATATGCCACCAGGAATTGTGTTGAAAAAAACAAGTTCTATGACAAGATTCTATATTTTTTCTTTAGTCACCTAATCTGAACAATCAGAAATACTTTGGTATACCCCTAGTGAGCTTCGCTTGGAGCCACGTACAGAAACAATGTATTAACTTGTATATTATATAACAGTAAATAACAAGTTACGTGCCACTAATACAGTGTTCCGAGCTTCGTGGTAAACTCACTCAATCGATTCTCCATCAAATTAGTGGTATCTGCAATATGGGACCGCCACAACGCTGATCGCTGGTGTTCCAAGAAAGTACTATAAAGAATATTAGAATACGGATGGTTTAGAATTGACTAGGTAAGTTAAAAAAGGTAGGTAATAGATTCAAAAACATAAACAGATTTTCCGTCTCGTTCGTTTTGGTCTGTAGGAATCAATACAATTCAATGTCGATACTAACGGTATATGTATAGGTACACTAATTTATTACCGAACTAATTGGGTATCTTGATGTTATTAACGAACTACGTTGAATTTAATTAGGTAAATCCCACTCCAGACAATTGGCAGTTATTGATGAGAACGTATTTCGTACAAAAATTTTGTCTGAAATAAAATATTCATCGGATTGTCTCGCGGGGTTTTTCTCGTAAAGGCAAATTACTTAGAACAAAGGGAATATCGATCCGTCGACTGATTGGTAAGACACGCAAATAGAGTTTTATTTTGCTGAAGTTATGAAATGCAGCATCTAGGGGACAATGAGACGTAATGATGTAATGCTGTTTGGAAAACTCAAGTGATGAATTGCTTGGAATCTTGCCAGTGAAGTTAGAAACTGGTCATATTTTATGTTCGTTGAAATATTGAATATGTTAGATCACCATATGTGTACACTTGTACTTGTGTTAATTATATTGTTATTAAAATAATAATGGCTTTTGAAATGACTTTTCCCCAAATTTTCAAATGGATACTAAATTCTTCAAAACATGTAATAAATAAGAAACGTGTTTTTTGCATCGATCTTGGGGACCTAATGTTTCCCCGAGGAGTTGTCTGCGCTATAATTCAAATGAGGTGAATAAGACGAGGGGGTGGGTCTCTTTTCATTTTTGCAAAACAGGATTATGATAATGATGACTTTGGAACACGTGCCACCATTGAGAAAGAGGGGGATTTGCTCCGAGATAATGTCTGATTTATATCCAAGATAATCATAGAAATAGAAGAAAATACTTTTAAATTACATACCAAAAATAAGTTGTTGAAAAGAAACGTAAACATTTAACATTAAGTGGATTTAGGCTTAAATTATGTTCTTTTAAATCGAACAAATTATTCTAAAAATATAGGGTAAACAAAGATAGTGACGATTATGTGTTGAAGCTATTTTAACATAGCCGAGAAATTTATGTTGTTTCAAAGTAAACTAACTGGAACTACAAAGGTTTGATTGTAATTAATAGTGTTAGTGAAATCCAATCTGAAAAAAGTAGGAACTGAGAAGAACTTGAGGAGAAACTTCTGGTTTACTATAGTGGAGTGTTTTATTTCCATTTGAAACAGCAGACTACTACTAAACATCCTTCATTGAACACCAATATTTATGATTAGAACAAAGAGAAATACCCAAAAAGGAAATCCTACAAACAAGCACTATACTTACATCATAATCGTAGTCCAAAAATAGTCTAACTAAAACAAACCGTTTAGAACTCAATATCCTTTAAGGAGTCATAGTTCCCGCCGTTCCGGGAATAGAGGCGGTTTCTAAAACAGCTTTTTAGTGTGTATCCCTTGCCTTAGGGTGTAGAGTTACAAATCTCCGTGATGGCACCCACACTGTACCAACGGTTGTTCATAAATCTTTTCGACACGCCTCCTTGGATCTTCTTACCGGTTTATAAGTTAAAATTTACTGATTCTGCACGATGACAGTTGGCATGGCTTTGTAAGATTTAAGACATGGGCTTGATGCTGGACGGTGCTGACTGCAGAGAGACTTCATTTTAATTCGTCATTTGGAGAAATATGAATAACGACCTGGATTAATATTTTACTTTGCAATCTGCATTTAATTTTATAAAAGAAACTGTATGTACTCTGAAACTATAGATATAAGTACTGAGATTTCCTTTAATTATAACACATAGTTTAAAGCTTGACAACTTTTAACACAAACGGACATTGAAACTATAAGCAATACCTAAAAAAACAAGAATACAGTTTCATCCACCGTAAGTACCTCAAGGAAAAATATGTTTAGAAAAAAATGTAGGTACGTCCCCTGTGTGAACGTGATCTATCGACGAAAGAGTCAGCAACGCCTGTTTATGGTCGATAAAACGTCTAGGGACGGTCTATTTATGGTGTTTTTTTTATATATATATAGGGGAACATGTGTTGTTATAGTATTAAATAAGATAACCACACGTATGGGTGGCACCTGTGAACTGTGCTGTTGTTTTATATAGCAACACCAATTTTTCTAGATCAGAAGTAACTGTTACAAACATAATATCAGGCCTGTAGTCTCCAAAGAGTTAAGCAGGGATTTACTAATGAACACGTATTCCACAGTATGTTTAGGCTACATGTATGGTCTGTTGCCGTTAACCGGGCACAAATCGAAACTCCCAGTTGCTACTGAGAGTTTTCATAGGAATATCCAAAAATAATACTGCTCGACCTGGGAATTGAAATCAGGACCTCAAGCGTAGCAGTCGCGCTCACGTCCACTAGGCTAATGAGTAAAGTTTGTAACATACATTGACTATGCTATATTATTATCATATACTGAGAGATATGTATTTATGTCTAGTTACATATCTAATCCCTACTAACAATATACGTATGCGGAACCTTGCCTTTTGTCTCATAAGCCCTTTGGAATTCGGGTGAAATAGCGCGAAACAACTAGATTTACATAAAATTGAAGTCTAGTCTTACATTATTTAAAATTTACTATCTGAAGTTGATAGAGCATGTAATTTCGTTAAAACTTATTCTGCGAGCCATTCGTGAGCTGAACGCTTAATTATGTAAACCCTTTTACTATTTACTTCTAGAATATTAAGTACCTAAGAAGTTTTATTATTTCAGTAGAGTTTCAAGAAGCAATTAGTACTTCTATAAGAAATTACTTCTAGTTCGTTATTGCTGTCAGACTTTCAAAAATTTATTTGCGTTGAACATTCTAATTGAGAGGGTACACTGTACACACGTAATATTTTAAATTTAATTTGCTTTGTAAATTGTAAATGTTTGTGTATATCCTTTGTTGGAGATCCTTAATAAATAAACAAATGAACATTTTGATAATTTAACAGTTAGACATCTAACTTCTCTTTGTTAAAGGGCTAGGGATCGCAAGTGCGGTTTTTAGCCTATTACAAGTCCAATGCCACCTCCCTAGGTGGCATTACCGCTGAGTGACGTCACACGTCATCTAGGCCCCACTGAAAATCAGCGCTGCAGCGATTTAATGCGCTGCCGCATCATGCTGAGTGGGGACCTTATTGTGATGAACAACGGCGACGTACAGTACCTTCATTTATTTTGTTATTTCTTCTCTTCTTTGTATGTAGTACTAGTCGCTGTTTTTATGGCAATAAAATCTTTCTTTCTTTCTTTCATTATACGATCCATGAGGATTTTCCGAACACCAAAAAAAAAAGTTTTGAGTTTATCACAATATACATATATGTATTATATTTACAAATAACTAGCGAATCGCCCCCGCTTCGCATGGGTGCAATGCGTATTATACATATAAACCATCCTCTTGAATCACTCTATCTATTAAAAAAAACCGCATCTAAATCAGTTGCGTAGTTTTAAAGATCTAAGCATACATAGGGACAGACAGCGTGAAGCGACTTTGTTTTATACTATGTAGTGACAGTGAAGGTTTTAGTAGTTGGGCTACCTACTAAAAGCTTGGTTTACAAAATGTAAGGTTTTTTAACTAAAGCATTCCTACATTATTTGTTGAACTAATTGCTAAAGAATTTTACCGTAGGTAAACTTAAACAAAGATAGTTATTTTAGATGGGATATTATACTTGCACAATATGATGACTAAAAAAAGAATTTTAACGTTTTAAGTTGTTTAAACCTTAGGATTTAATCTTAACGAGCTCTTAACGCGTCATTTGGAGATAATATTTACATTAGCACACAACACTAATTGAACATTACGAACACATATCAGATAAGCGCAGAAGTTCCGTTCAGTGCCCCTTCCTTTTTTTTGTAGAAACTTTGGGAGTCACCTTTCTCACCAGTTGTTAGAAGTAAACCTTCTCTATTCTTGATTATTCAGTGTACACTACTTGCTCAAATATGACGCCATTAAGTTGTTTTTCCTTGTTATTATTATAGTTGCATTGCTTTAAGTTATGGTAGACGACATGTGTTGCTTATTAAATAACTATATCTTTGCAGGGCTGGGGTCTCTTGAATGAAAGGAATATCACGTTGAACTAATGCAGATTTGCAAATTTCATGCGCCGTTAAAAAAATTACCACCTACGTAGCTACTGTTCTACTAATTTCAATAAGCCTCGAATGTGTACTTGTTTAAAATCAAATGAAGTAAAAGTTAAACTATAGCTAATGCTCGAATTTCGCTCTAAACTCATACAAACATGACTTCTATGTTTGGGTAAATATATTAAGTTATTACCTCAACAAACACAGGAACCAGACAGTTGGCCGCCATATTGGTGCGGTTTTATCTTTTCCTCGAAATTGTTTATCCTGGACGTTAGTGTCAATATAGTGTGACGGATCACTACTGAATGTGGTTAAATCGATAAGTTTGTTTACTCTGCTATATAGCCAGTTTTGTTATTATTTGTCACTATCTAGTCTGTATGGACACATCGGTATTTTGACGTTTCTAGTGAACTACGACATCTGTCATTCACGTGGTGCCGCCGTCATAAATACGTCAAATAATACATTTTACTGCAAAACCTGGAAACCAAAATGGGACGTAAGTACCCAAATCTACCACTATGTAAATTTTCCGATTCGTTACTGTCTCACCACGATAATTACTTGAAAAGTATTTAAAAAAATGATACGATCGGCGTTATAACGAAGAAATCTCCAATTTTCTAGACAATTTTAAGACCCAGTAGACAAAATGAGTTGAAACATTAATTTGTTTAGAGGTCAAAAATGCGTATAACCTCGATTCAAATGAAATCCAGAGTCACAACTTAAAGTTTAAACCATGAAAATCCATAGGAGAAACTATTGTTTTAACTTTAAACAATAGTTTCTCCTATGGCGTCATGCTCATGGAGCGTAAAGCTGAACTCATTAAATACCCTTGGATCGTTCTGCAAGATTAAAAACGCGAAATCTTATCGTCCACCGGTTGTTGCAATCAACCTTGGTTTTTAGAAGTGCGAGACTATTTTGTAAAGCTATTTTGTATAACTATGCAAAAAGTGGGGAGATATTAATCTCGTTGCTAGCTGTATGAATAGTTAAAATTGTTTATTACAACGCTATGTCAGCTAATGGATTCAGATAAACAAAAGTTTTTTCGTATGACAACGGTTCAAAGGTAAAAAAAAAGATCGTGAGTGAGTGCTATGCCTATATTATTAGAAAGTTCCAGTTTGAAATTGTTATTAGAGAAATGGTTATTAAAATACACACATTGACAAAAATGCCTTCCAGGACGACTACTTTAGCTAAAAATACTTGCTTTTGGTAAAATCAGGTACTTATTAGGGTAAAATAAAGTTGATGATGGTGTAGTTGTTGGTATAGCTAATAGTTCTGACTAATGGTGTGTAGTGTGCAAATTGCAAAGCCGGTCCCTGGGTGTGAAATCATTGGAATGAGCCTAAGAAGGGTAATTTATGTAAGAATACGTTCAATACTACTCGACCATAATTTGAGTTCGCTAAATTATGGTCGAGCTACACAATAATGCATGCGTGCCGTTGGCTGGAACTGGGCTACTCAATGCCGCTATGGCTCTTTCTTCAGAAGGCTATTTCAGTCATTGCCCTACATTGTAACACTCACATATTTGTTACTATTCTATGTCTGGACTTTAAAAGAGACCATGATTCTCTGAGTTTCTTCTCAGAGGTCGTCAGGAAATGCTGAGGCCTACTAGCTTAAATAAAAAGTAAAACATTGACTTGTAAAAGTGTCTTTTAAAAATCTATTTACAGAATAAATATCATTTAATAGGTATTCGATTTCATTTTATAGATTCTAGAAACGTGGTTCTCTGACGCAATATGATAATTATAATCAGATCAATTGATCTCAGCTAACATGTAACCATGTAAAATGATTCCCTAGACCGAGGACAAGGATCTTATGACGTCAACCAGCTGGTCAATTGGCTCTAATAAACCGTCCATAACAATCTGCAACCCTTTCATAAATAAAATTACAGCTAAAGTCGTATATTTATTATTACGTCGAGTTATCAACACCAGCATTCTAATTGTAATGATTAATACTGAAGAAATACTGTAATGACGTGTGTTTTCCAATTACGCTGTCTGTTGTGAAAATTCATTGAGTATTTTGCATCGTTTGTTTGTAAAACGAACTTGTTAAATAAGCAATTATGATAACTATCTGCGCATCGTGTAATTCGAAGCAAATGTTTCTGTCGGGTAGTTTGTGATGAGTTGCCGGTACGAATTTGTTCATTCAATTTTAATGTTATTCAATGCTCGATTTCCATTACTGCGACGGTTGTTAGTGGTAGTTAAGTCCGAAACATACAACCAGGTTTATCATTTGGATATCGGTATGGTCCAGAAATTGGCGTGCGGAGGTCATAGTTAGGAATAGGCTAGGATGATAATGACGACCTTATTCAATGCTACAGTGATAACCGCGGGTTAATAGCGTTCATATTATTCCATGCATGGGTGTCTGAGTGAGTCTGAAGTGAAAATTGAAGCAACTCTGATTTTGGAAATTCAACTGCTGATTAGAGATTGCTTGTTTTCAACAGTAGGTACAATCGTAGTTATCGGTACGTGATGAAGTTTGAACATCTAAAACAAGTTCCATAAAGTAATAATTATCCCGATTACTCGCAAAGCAGATCCCCATTATCAAAATTAGGACAAGTCAACGTACTGCAGCATGATTATTATAACCATAAAATTACAAAACTATTGACCAACACGTAACTAGGTATCGTCTATAGACATATGCTGCTTGATATACAATAGAAGGCTCATCGAGTCCCGCCAACGCCACGTCTTGAAGCTACCGAGCCGTGGATCTGTTACAAGTGGGCTTTAAATCGGTTTTCAACGCCATCATCATACACATGCCATTGTATCTCCTATCACAGTTTTAATAAAGCACAATATTCTTTGAAAACAATCGACAGCTGCGTGTTATTGCGATGCCGGTGGTATCCCCAATGGATGCAGCAACATGCATAGTAATAGTGCATTAGAATAGACGTTCACACGTGTTGACATGTAGATATGGTATTTTTGGTGTGCCCTAGATTGTGTGCATTAATTGATACCAACGCGGCGCTATGGGCCTTTCATTACAGAGGGTGATGAAAAAATATGAGCCAACCAAATGACTAACTACTATATTACGTAATAATAATAATAGCATTACGTTTCATAACAGTGTAAGTAATATAGTACATATAGTGTTATTCCTAAGAAAAAACTAGTAATTCTTTGTTGAAATCATGTACTACGCATCATGGATTCTTCTGGCATAGCTAGGCACAGCATGTAGAATTGTATACTTCACGCAAAATCCGCTACGTTTTAATTATCCACCAAAGAAATAAAAACAAGTACATAAATGATAATCTAGGAATTTCCAGTTTTCTAGTAAGCAAGCTAAGCTCGCAAAGAGGAAAAAAAAGGCGTTAACTTCACTGCCGCTAGTTCTGTCAAAATATTTTAAAAGGCTCCATATACAAACGTAATTACTGTTCCCTCCCACGATATGCGAGAATAAGATATCATCAGTACGGTTACAAAACAAAGGATTTTTATTCAATTTGCCACATTGAAAGCGAACTTGCGTCGCAATGAGCTGTGAACTCTTTGTCTGAAAGGTCGCGCGCTCAGGTCATTGGGTCGATGTATCTACTATTTATTATAATCTTCACCACGTTCGCAAAAATATTTGAAGATGTGGAAACTTGTTTTGCATTTTAGAATAAAACACGTACGTCGGTCGTAAATAAAATTCAATTTATTAAAATGCACATTTGTTCGAAATTTGAAATTCAAAATAGTGGTAATTTTGTTTCGTTTTATTTCTTAGCGACTAATTTTTATTACTATTGTAGGTACAGCATATTGTAATGGTAATCAAAATGTATTTTTAGTGCTTGCAATAAAACCTCGTGCAAGTGACCTATTTTAAGTACCTACTCCACTCACTCTCAACGAGCGATCTTTACTGATTTAGTCGATTATAGACATGCAAGTTTGGTATTGGGCAAGTTCTTCTCCTCTCAGAACAATTATTGCTCAATACAGCGCTTTCGTTGCATCCGGTACATAATTTCATTGATCTTGTACACCGGATAACCTACATTTTTATTTAATTTAAACTGAGCCACTTTGATTTTATCTTAATAAACGACCTTAAAATGTTAACCGAATATGTATTTGGTTACGATTGATGACGATTATAACATTGGTACAACCCTTTTTTTCCCTCATTAGCAATCTAAATGTAAGTAGTTGTAGCGGTCTTTTCAATGTCTCACTGAGACCATATCTACACGAAATTATATAAGAAAATAATTATGTGTAATTAAAAGAAGAAAAAAGAGGAATCCTTTGCCCTACAGTAAAACGGCTGAATAATAACAATAATGATGTGTATTATTGTTTAAAATATTAGCGAAGATACACAACTATCAAGTGACAAAGACGACAATGTCGAAGAAAAATTGGACATCACAGTAGCAGATTTCTTATTTTTTTATGGGATAGGGGGCGCCTGCAACACCAGAGAAGTCGCGTTTCCGGCCTTTAAAAGGGAGTTTCTTCATAGCTTAGTTGGCTAAAACATCCGATGAACTGGTGAATGATGATGCTACGGTTGTCGCTTACCATCATATCATGTCATGCGATGACATCTTATAATAATATTAAAAAAACTAAACTGAATAACTCGGGTTCACATATCCAAGGCCTAATTTTTCTTTCACAAAAATTCATAACATAGAATCCACTCAATTAACTTCCAAAGAGCCGTCATAATGAGTCCACTTGTGTAACTCATAAACTGCGGTTATAGTAACCGATTACGTAACCAATGTTTAGTCACACGTCCATTGATGATACAAACATTACCACATACTATCTCACTATTGTTGGCTGTGAAAGTGTTGCTAATGAAAATGGAACGCGGTTTTTTTTCTTTTTTTACGCGAATTTTGCTCGATTGGTACGATTATTTTACGCAAACAAGTGTGCCCAATGTAATAATTACATATTTAATACATAACAATAAAAAGTATATTAATACATAACATTGTGAATTAGATTTGTTTTTTAAAAAAAGTATAAGTAATAAAGCCTATTTGAATAGCTATGAAAAAATAAATTAAACCTTAAAAATATTCAGTAATTTATAGCGGTCATCTATGAAGAATATGGGGTAAAAATATATGCTAATGTAATTACGTCTTCATTTACATACGAAAATTACAGTGAATTATCCAAATTATGCTATTTTCTGGACTATACAGCCGAGGTCTTAAGGACTTAAGGTACCTGTTTGAAACCAGTTTTGCTATAAACAGGCTTGTCTGGATTTGGTTACAGCAAAAAGATAGTTTTAAAACACTTTTTGTTTTACACTTGAGGATTGTGGCGGACAGCCTCGATCTTCGATATTAATACATAGATACCTATTCCATAAGAATTTAAACATGTTTGCAGAGACCGATGTGACCAAAAAAACAAGTGCTTTATGACACTTCGATTTGCTAAAGTTAACTTTGGTGTGGTTTGTCTGTCAAGGGACAATTAGCAGGAACAATAAAAAACACAATTATTACGACCCTCTGGAGAGGTCCTCCTGGATTTTATTATAATTCAGCCCATCATTTCTGGGTCCAGGTTTTATCTCGAGTGACGGAACTTACGCCACCACAGTGCCGAATGAAACTTTATAATTTTAAACAGCGATGAATCTTGTTTAGGTTAACCTTTTTTGTTTTACCATATCATTTATATTTTTTTGTTTTGTTCCTTGCCTCCTTCAATAAGGTATGGTTAACGGCCATGTTATTAGAATACACATGTCGGTATTACCTCTATCCGTGTAAACAAATGTAATTCGTAAAACAGGTGTACCAACACTACCGAAAGAACATCCGTGACCCTACTCCCGCCCTTGTTCGCTTTGGTAATGAAGATAACTTTTAACAGTACATTCTGTACATTAATTGACTTGTAGAGTGCTATTCTATTGTGTGGTAAACTGTGATCTTTCAACCCAACAAGTAATTGTTCAACATTGACCGTGGACTCTCGTTCATGTTATTTTTCAACCTTCAAGTCATCATAATTAAGTATATTGAGAATATAATGCGTTCGTTAAACTGATAACTGGTTTCCTTATTGTTGCAAAATGTAATCTAATTATATTAATTGTCAATTAATGATACATTAAAATATCATAAACTGTTTTTATTATTTTCGTCCAATACAATGAGACGACACTAGAGATAATTAAGTTACTTATAATTATTATCAGTTTAAAAATAGAGGGTAGTAATGTAAAAAACCCACAATAAAGAGTGAATAATAATAAAAGTCGTCACTGTGTAGGTTGCTGTAGTTTTTCCTATAGGATTTTGAAGATAGTATACTCCGTTTATTATAATATTAGAAAAAAGAGACTCGCAGAAGCAGGAGTACGAAATCTTTTATTTCAAGTTAAGTTCAAACAATTTTAATAAATAATGTCTTTTTTGTAAAGCATTTTCTATCTATCTACTCGTCACGAGGCTTGGATAGGTACATGAAATGGAGATTAACAAATATACACTGACGACCTGTGTGGTCTAGCGGTTCGAGTGCCGGACTGCTGATCATCGGGTCGTGGGTTCGATTCCCACAGGACACAAATATTTGTGTGGATAAAACATGAGTATTTGTGTTTGTCTGGGTGTTTCTTTAAATGTATTATAAAAAAAAAAGTATATAAGTATTATATCTATTGTCTAGTACCCATAGTACAAGCTCTGCTTAGTTTGGGACTAGATGGTGTTGTGTAAAATGTCCCAAAAATATTATTATTACATTAAATTTACCTGGACCTGCACCGGGATCCATAGTTCCACAAAACGTACCACTTAGTACGAACAACACAAAACTAAAAATTATAACGATAACAAAATAATAACTAAAGAAAATCAGTAATAACTAATAAAATCAGGAAAAATCAGCAATAACAACAAGAAAAGGCGTAGCATTCACAAGTATCCACAAGTGAATGACAATAATTGACAACTGCAGAATATTTACGGAATTTGACGGATAGTTGACCTCATAAACCGACAAAATAAAAAAAACACGTGCTGCCACAACTTATGAAGGGAATATGTAAATTTTAGATTTGGTAGAATTATAATGACGTGAAAAACATACCCGGTACTGGCCACCCCTGCTTCTTTTAGATTTTAAACATCGACACGACAATATATTATGTAAAAACTAAACAATATTAAATGAAAGCCTTGTAATTTCAGAAGGTAGTTATGTTAATTAAGTACAATTAAATGTGACAGCTGTTATTTAAATTGATTATATTTAACTCCACATCAATCTTGACTGTAATAATGTTTGTTGTACTTTTATTGCAAAGTGTGCACCTAAAAGAGCCTTTTTTAACTTCTGTCTAATGCTATATAGTAAATAGAGTATAAGTTTTTTTAAGATCAGAGAGTGTGAATGGCACGGGCCAAAAAAGAGGTAGGCACTAATTGAAACAGAGACTAGGATCTTCTGCTAAGCAAAATGTTTCACTATGCATCAGAAACCTAGTTTGAAATCAACATTCTGTTCTCATTTGTCATAGTTTCTGATTTACTGATACTGTCCCAACTTGAAAAATAGCTTTTTACCGTGTACATACTTCTTCTTATATTACGTTTTGTGACGAACTTGTTAAACTTTTTAATAACAAGCGACATTGCTGCCGTTTTACTCGTAAACTGGAAGGACATAATGTGACGTCATTCCTCGTCAAGCTAATTAAGCGTAGCGGATGTGACTCGTTAACATCTTTCATTTGCGCGGTTAATTAGTATTTTCATTATTCACTCACTGCAATGCGCCAATTAAGTTTAAAAAGGTCGTTGGGTTAAAGGTAGTTGAGCTATAAAGACGCAGGGCAGCAACCGGGTATCATATTCGTCTATCAGGTAAAGAAGCGGTTGACCTAACGACAATGCAGAGGGTCGTCTGATCTAGAGGAAATTAATATATAAAAAATAATAAAAGCAATTATTGTTCTCCAAGGTACACAAAATAACACCATACATTATAATGCTATATATATAAATAAAAAATCTATAAAAACTTGAGGGTAGAACAAAAATTACATCTACGTAGCCATCAATATGATGTATAAATAGAATAGCCATAATAATTTTGGAGATGTCGATATTGTGGTTGCGAATGTATGGTAGACAGGCTTTATTTAATACTTACTGTGCCCCACGGTTTCACTTTTCCTTATTGCTCGACTTCTAAGGGTCGTAGCTTGATATTAAATAAAGCCTATAACCTACCTCAAGAATTGGTATACATCAAATGCAAAATATTTTTTTCTAATTCGTTAGTTTCAGAGATAAGTTCGTTCGACACGATCGACGATTAATTATTATTAATCATCGATGGTCGTTCTAATTTCAAATTTTAACAGTGACGTTTTTTTTAGATTGCGACAACATAAACTAATAGAAGATACTCAACTCTGTGACTATATTACGTTTTTTATGGTGCTTCCTCACCGTAGTTACTTTTTGTGTACCAACAGAATGCAATATTACAACATTAGGTAACATTTTTCAACTTTCACGGCAACATAATACTAACAACAAAAAACTTCTTGCTATCGGATGTTGCCCACTAACACTTGGAAACGTTGCTCCACAAAAAGTAACTTCGGTGTGGATTACTCTATTGTACAACTCTTACGAAATTACACGAAACAATATTATTTCAAAGTATTGCTTGTTTACGTTGTATTTTACTTCTCTGTGTACTATTACTAATCATAAGTAAGTACATAGAAGAAAGGCTTTAAAATCAAGTCACGCTCATAAATCACTTTCTACACGTGTAAGAACCCTCATATTGCATTAAAAAGAATTAAATTCTTACATCTCATGTTACACAATGTATAATTTTCCCATTTGTAATCAACAGAGGAAAGAATACTTATAGACTTATAGTGTTTTACAATTTAACGAACTGTGTTTAATAAATAAATAAAAAGTACATTGACATTTAGATTTGCTGGTAGGGTCGTGAATTCGCGATTTATCCCCCTCTTTCATTTTGGATCTTACTTTTTTAATGCCAATAATACTGATGTAGTGTGTAGTATTATGTTTTATTAATAACTCATTTCTTTTTTCTACAGGTACAAAATCATCGGCAGTAACAAAACGTACTAGTAAGCGTAAGATGACCTTATTTAACAATCGGACTACTTATCCTATGTTTAAATAATCTTTTGTTAATTGTTATGAAGCGTTAGTTACATAAAACACATAACGGTATTAATTGTCAAGCAATATTGTGGAATCGTGGCTAAGTAATGACTCGGCTGATCATCATCATCATCATCATCAACCCATATACTGTCCCACTGCTGGGCACGGGTCTCCTCTCACAGAATGAGAGGTATCAGGCTATAGTCCACCACGCCGGCCTAGTGCGGGTTGGCAGACTTCACAAACCGTCGAGAAAAATCTCTAAGGTATGCAGGTTTCCTCACGATGTTTTCCTTCACCGTTTAAGCGAGTGATAATTAACTATTAATACGCACATGAATTCGAAAAGTCAGTACGTGCCTTGGGTTCGAACTCGAGACCTTCGACTTGGCAGTCCAATGGTCATACCACTAGGCTATTACTGCTTCAACTCGGCTGATCATCGATCTGCAACTTTAAGTTGTGGTTACCGCGGTCAGTCTATGGATAGGTGAACATAATTAAAACATCGAGAGTTCGAAAGCCCTTTCAGGCTCGAATAGCATGTAAAGCTATGACAATGGTTATTAGTAGTCGGAAGCCCAAAATGCCTAACAACCAGTTTATGTGTATTGTCCAGAAATTGTGTTGTGGAGGTCTGATGGCAGTCGCTTGGGGTAAAATAGGTACTACTGATATTCAGCCGCATCTGATTAGATTGGAAGCCGATCTCAATAAATTCCTAGAAAGATGACGATTCAAAAGATTCATTGTGATGTTCACATTTTATCATTTGCTTCTCTAAAATATAATTTAGAGAAAATTCGAATAAGCTTCACACATCTATAAAGCTGCCTATTCACTACGTCGATATTCGGCACACGTAACGAGAATGTAAGCTAAAGTTCACCCTATTCGGATACGCGTCCAAAATGATCGGTGGTTCACGTATTAGTATTCAGCCGTCATTCTCGTCGGGATAACAGATTTAGTTAACGCGCTTGCAAGTAGCTCGACATATTAAAAGGAAATTGGATTTGAAGCAGACTTGTGAGGTGGTGATAACGTCTACCAGTTCACTCGACAGAATCATGAGTAGGCATTAGGTAAATTATTTGAATTGCTCTTATTATTATTAATAATAATAAATATTTTTGGGTCATTTTTACACAGCACCATCTAGTCCCAAACTAAGCAGAGCTTGTACTATGGCTACTAGACAAATGGATATAATACTTATATACTTTTTTTTTGTAAATATATACTTATAATACATAAGAAACACCCAGACAAACACAAAATACTCATGTTTAATGCCCACACAAATATTTGTGTTCTGTGGGAATCGAACCCACGACCCCATGATCAGCAGTCCGGTACTCGAACTACTAGACTAGTTTGTTATTGTTTTATGTTTTGTATAAACAAATAATATACGGAATAATTTAACTTTACTATGATATTTAACGAGAGCTGCTCGTAGACAAGGCTGATCAATCGATCGGCAAGGTTAAGCTGACCATTCTTATCGCGCCTCGGAGAGCACGTAAAGCCGTCGGTCCCGGTGGTTATATGAACAATCGTTAGTGGTAGTCAGAAGCCCAAAAAGTCTAACAACCAGTCTACCGGATACCGGTATTGCCCAGAAATTGCCGACCACAACATAGTTGGGAAACTGCTCGGAGAATGAGGATAATATGATATTTAACTATTTAAAAAAAAAGTAATATGCAGGCCAATAGCAGAACATTAAGCACTCTTTACCTTTGTGTTATTATAGCTTAATTAATCATTTACACGAAATTAGTTAAGCTAATGAACATTATTATCTTGTAACCGGATCAAGGTGTTATTTATTTCTAGTAAGTCAAGAATTACTTATCTTACATTCGTTCTTTAGTACTAATAAACGTCCAGTTATACATAATTATCTATATTGTATATATTTATTGTAAATATATGTATACAATATAGATAATTATGTATTTGATTGTATTTGATTGATGCCATAATTATGCAGTATTTTATTGGGAATACCTAAAGTCCCCCAGGTCACAGCCTATAAATAATTTCCTAGACAAAACGTTGTACTTAATTTTTATTACCTACACTCTTTATTCTATTATTATTTTGTGTAATTATGTTGTTTGTGGATTAAAGGTGCTTGTAGACAGTAAGTATTTTATAAAATGCATATCTTATATTTTAAATCAATAAGTTACTTAGGGTTCAACCCTTTTTTTGGGGTGGGAAAAATCCTTATGGATGTGTGACGCAGGATGTGTTGGACATCGGTGGAGCATATGCTGGGGATATGTCCATGTCGTAAAAAGACCTCCGGACTCAATGTGCCTGCGATCGGCTGAGGGGAGGAGTTCGCCGCCCGAGCAGACAATGGCCTCAGCAGGCGGCGTGCCTGGAGCAAACATTCGCTACTGAGGCCTAAAAATTCACCCTAAATGCTGTCATCGCGCAGTCTGTCGTTGTTTTTTTTTTAAGTTAATTTAGCCAAACAAAATACTAAACATAAATGTAATATGTATCACTATTTCTTTACATTGATTATTATACGATGACGTCTGTGGTCTAGTGGCTCGAGTATCGGACTGCTGATCACGAGGTCGTGGGTTCGATTCCCACAGGACACAAATATTTATGTGATCAACAGAAGTATTTGTGTTTGTCTGGGTGTTTATTATGTATTATAAGTATGTATTTACAAAAAAAAAGTATATATAATTATGTATTATATCCATTGTCTAGTGCCCATACTACAAGGTCTGCGTAGTTTGGTACTAGATCGTGCTGTGTAAAATTGTCCAAGAATATATTTTGCTCATTGACATTCAATGTCAATGTTATAATAACAAAGTACAATGCAGTCTAGTTCTATTCGTACTATTTTGTCCATGCGAAGGCTGTCTGAAAGAAATTGCAAAATGAAATAAGACCGTTCATTATATTATAGTTTACTAGCTTTTGCCTGCGATTCTACTCGATCCCATTAGTGCTATGTACAGAGCACAGCACATCAAGTTACCACAATCTGTCAATTTCTTTGATTGATTTTGAACTACTTACAATACAAAACCATAAGGTTCATATTCAATTGGGAAAATTTGACAGTTTTGCATAGCTTGACCTGCTGGCGTCTTTACATCGCACTACTTACTATTTCTCTTTTTGAAATATAAAGCATGTTATGTCCAACGTTAGGATCCAATCTATCTCCTTACCAAATTTTATCGACAACAGTTCAACAGTTGTAAGTGTGAAAAGTTTAAAAAACACAAAGTTTCGCATTTAAATATTCGTATGATGTATTTCTGCTTTCTAGTGTGCTTTGTGCAATATTGTGCCTAGTGTAGTGTGAAGGCACTGTGTTACAGGTTTCTTATAATGATTAAACAAAATAACTACATGATTATTCATCATTATACTAATACATTATGAAAAAATTACATTAACATACCATCAAGCCTGTTTTTTCCCAAGGCTTAGGCACAGGTATTCTAAATTAACACCCAAAATTCTTGTTTAGGTCCCATGTAATAAGGGCCGACCCTATCGCCATCAACCGGCCACAAATCCAAACTCGCGAGTTGCTATTGCGTATTTCTTAAAAAAACTCAATAAAACTGCTTGACCCGAGGATCTCAAGCGTAGCAGTCGCGCTTGCCATCACTAGGTAATGTGATAGTTGGAAAGTTTCATCATCATCATCATCAACCCATATACTGTCCCACTGCTGGGCACGGGTCTCCTCTCATATTGAGAGGGATTAGGCTATAGTCCACCACGCTAGCCTAGTGCGGGTTGGCAGACTTCACAAACCGTCGAGAAAAATCTCTAAGGCATGCAGGTTTCCTCACGATGTTTTCCTTCACCGTTTAAGCGAGTGATAATTAATTATTAATACGCACATGAATTCGAAAAGTCAGAGGTGCGTGCCTTGGGTTCGAACTCGAGACCTTCGACTTGGCAGTCCAATGGTCGTACCACTAGGCTATCACTGCGCTTAACTTAAACGAAATATTAGCCGTGACGACATTCTTCCTAAAGCGTTTAGAAAATGATCAGTTAATGTGAATGTTATGGCATGTACATTTTTTAAATAACTTGATGGCGTGAATCGCGGTCATTATGATGTAAGTCTATTTGGAAACCGTCTCCAGCGAGGCTAACATGCATGCCTAATGCCACGACATAATTTTGTCGTAGCATTATCCCTTCTCTAGCCATAGTTTTGGGACCAGATACTCGAAGACAAAATTATTTCATGGCGCGCACGTTACGCTTGCTGTATAAACGACGCGTGACGTGTTTACATTACGACCACCCTTTTAGTCTATATCCTAGTCATAATGATTAACCCATAAAAATAGGTAGAATATGACTAAATTGGGCCTTGGGGGATCCTCCCTTTCAAGGAGGGGTATCATAATGTTATTTGGATTTTCTATGAAATTCTCAGTCAGTTCTGCCGGGCCATTCCAGGCTTGGAGTTTGAATTTGTGCCCGGTTAATGACAATAGGCTCTCCCCATATTATATGAGACCTAAACATACCAGCGAACTGTGGGTATAATATAAATAGAATACATGTGTGATGGTATGTTATGTTACTTTATTAAATGAATCCCTTTTTTATTTACCCCATGTGATCCCTCTGCTGAATTAAGGTATCCCACATACCCTTTTACTGATGTCTTTCTAGTGAAATCTTATTGACTGTCAGCCAGTCCAAATCGTCCCGCCAGCGTTTTCTAGGCCTCCCTCGGCAACGGCAGTCCTCAGGGCATACTAAACTAAATAAAGTTATATTCAAACATTTTCTGATGGACTAATAATACAGAAAAATAGTTAGAAAACGACCAATCAATCACAAGCATTGACCTAAATTTTACTGACAATATTATTAAAACTAAATGTAACAGTATAGGTAAATAAGTTAATGTTATTTTTATTTCTCCTATTGATCATAGTCATAATGGTACGTCATAATATTGTATAGACAATGGCACTCTCACACCATTACATGAAAATGGCAACGACTGGTAATGTTTTAAAACATTTATTTCAGTCATCTTTATTATTCAGAGCCGTCAATCTTATTTATGCTATAACATTATATAAAAGTCCCATTACGGCGGCTATCAATCGATTGTTTGCTAGTCACTTTCGGCTTTGTATCCAAATTATCGGCATTTGATTCACATCACTACGTTTTCATACTTTTCGAAATATAAACCTAATATATTCTAAAATAGAGCACATGTTTCTTCTTCATCAAACGTGCAGGAATTGATTTTGTGACTCGGTAAGCCTTGAAGTAACTGCATATGAAAAATCCCATTTTATTCGCCAAGCGTTCGTATTGATATGGAAAAGCAAGTTCTTTCACCTTAGAATAAGATTTAATTTTAAACGAAATCACAATTTGTTTTAAGTATAATAGTGTTTGGCAAATGGAGCGAGAAAAAATATGGGGTGACGGTTTTCCATTAGTTGATTGCTATACCGATAGCAAGACTTTTAAGTAACACAGTAGATAACTTTCGAAATGAGTTCTTTTTTTAAAAAAGTTTAAAAATGTATTCGCGAATTAACATTCAACGTTTAATATTACTTAGTACGGAACCGTGAACTCTATAAAATAGGTACTCGGGAGACATGTACAGGTTTGTACTTCATTAAGTTAAGGTGTAAATGTATTTCCAATCCTGTAAGTACCGAAAAATTGCTTCAACTTACTTTTTTGACAGATAAAGGAAAAGCTCCTACGGAAGTGACACTTCACGTCGAACTTACTTATGCGATTGACATATACGCACACTGTTCGGTTGTATCATGTGTCAATTCCATAATTATATTTTTATCTTTTCGTGACGTGTTTACGTCAACAAAATCTCAAGATATCTAGAGGATGTAGATACGCAATGTCATTACATAGAAAAAGTATCGCGAAATGCGCTATTTGAGCTTAAAAAGTATCGCGCACTGTGCTATTTGAGCCTTAAAACTGGTTAAATATTTCGAAATGACAAAAACGTCACCTACAGCACATATCAGCCTACGTCAAACAGTTATAAACGGAAATAACCGGTAACGTTACTACGCAAAAATAATCGACTCAACAACTCGAATCTCGGTACATAGGTATCGAGTCGCGAACAGATAGTGATGCGGCTTGACGTCCCTGCATTTTCCACACGATTAACTTCCGATCGATTGTCGATGAAAAATTGCCATCAGAGTCTTGTCACGATCTTCAACATGCTTCTGAGGTGAATCGATTATTGATTTCCATTATGGCCCCATGTTAATATGTATGTAGCCTCGTGAACTCACTGATCTAATCCCGATTATGGTTTCATTTATATGGCTACGATACCTACCTATAATTTTAGCTAGAAGGTCACTTTATATGTGGTTTATGACTAGAGAGGTTCGCAGTCCAATAAAATATGCTCTCTCTTGTGTGTATGTTACTTCCATTTACTAGTTTGATGTTTTGTTTGGTGTACAATTAAGCATATAAACCATCTTAACCTTTTGACCGCCAAGTCAATAACGAAAATCTGTGTTCTCTTCGCCAAGCACTATAAAAAAGTGGTATTTTTGACGTGCCATGCCGTCGTTGGCGTCGTGAGCAAGTTTTAATTTGACGTCTATAGACGTCCGTGGCGGTAAAGAGTTAAAAAACCATAATGATCAATCAGGTGAAATATGAACGATGGCAACCGCAACCTAAATGTTATTACAAAATTGGGTATGACGTGGCGGCGGGCAATGCGGGTTTGATTTCCGTCCGATTTCCTTTTATGTCTTGGATAATTACACATACAGGATCCTGTCCGTACGTTCAATACCATATAGATCGACAAAATTGCAACCTTAGAATCAAACGAAAACTTATAAAAGCATCAATTTAGTTGCTAATAGAATCTGACCACTCAACAGTTCCGTACTACTTTCTTCCTCTTACTAAATGCTGTTCACGTCATGAAAGTAAACTCTTATACATCGCAACTCGCAACCGATAACGTAAAACAACTTTACTACGCGAATAACAAACACACGGTGGCTACGATTGTTTCGTCGCGTAAACATCGCCGTGTGAGTGGACCGCTTTATAAACAAAGCTCTGATACGCGCAATGATTGATGCACGTGGTTCTAGTTTGTATTAGATTAGATTTCAGATAGTTTGGATTTGACGGAAAATAATTACGTTTTACAGTATCTGTTTGTGTGGTCTTGAACCACTTAACTACACTTGATTAATTTATTTTCATTTGTCCCAATGTGAGTAAGAGTCTTTGCATTCGTGCAACTCTGGTTTTCAAACTGAGGTTATTAATTTAGGTTTTCAGCCTTTGTATAACTCAAAGTTAGAAATTACAGTTATGTATAGGTATACATATCGTTTATCCAATTCCCAAACCGAACATGAAAATGGAATACGCAAATTATTAATATTTCATTGAACCGTTAACTATAATGTTAATCATGCCGCTTGAAATGGGCCGAATCAACCATGGCATAATGCAACGCAGCGCTCAAACGTGCCTTCAGCGATTTTCGAATAATGCAAACTCCGAACCGTGTTTTCTACCATTTACAGTGTGATGATTTAAAGCGATCCAACGCTGTGTGTAAGCGATTGCAGCGATGCGGTCACATAGTTTATGTCCTAATATTCAAATTTAAAGCCGGGTATTTTGATTACTGAATTTTGGCGGGAAAAATGGACGTTAAAACATAAACCATAGGACAATGAATTATAGAGCAATATAAAATTTATAATATAAAATTTCGTGTCACTAATGGATACAAAAAGTTTTGTAGAACATTTCTAGCTTTTCTGCCAGTTTCTTGCGAGGCCTGTTTTCATACATAAAAATTACCATAAAATTTATATATTTTCAGAATTGCTGCGTATTTTTTATATCGTTATATAACATACATCAAACCCTTATAAACTTGTATTATCGTAAATCCAGAAATGGTTTGTAGCTGATTAACCAATCCGCCGTGTTGTTGAAAATGAAATAATAATCAGGTAAGCGTTAGAAAGTCGATTTAAAAATGGCGTAAAAAATTGTCACTCGTCGTGAAACAGGCAATTTTCTACGCATATTCGAAACGAACCGTGAATAACGACCACCGTCGCCGACAGCTTAGCTTCGAATGGGCTATTAATTTTTAAAACGACTTAATGTCTTAGTTTCGTTTCATCGAAGTTGGTGCTATAAATTTGGTACTCGTTACTACGGTTATAATAATAGAATTTAAAATGTTGTTACATTACGGCTTGACTGAGGTTCGTAGTAAAATTTCTGGGAAATTATAATAATTTAGAATACTTTTCACTTTTATTTTTTATGGATGGCAAAATCTGCAGTAAAATATCAGCTGACGATAGACAGAGAATTTGAAAACCTGATGAGGTCTAAACAAAATGGCGGTTATCGGAAGTTAATATTTCAGTGTAACGTTGCTATTTTTTAATCTACGGTATTACACAAAAAATATTATCATAACATTACATCGGGCCTTTATTGCCAAATACGCATAACACACGTCAAATAAGAAAAGTTATGGCAGGGAAAACAATATTACATAAGTTATGATTACGCTGCCTCCAACCGCATGAAAAACCAGTAAAATCACGTCATTCTATAGTACACGATCACCGCAAGCGCAATATACTATTACTACTATAAATCGCGATTAATCCTGTATAAACAATCTCGTATCCCAATCCAATTTTCCATATGAAACTGGAATAACTTTGGCACAAAAGCTTATCGGGTAAACGGGGCAAAAATTTAATATTTATGAGACACTAAATCCAGGTCAATTTGTTTTAAAATTTGCGCGACTCCGTTTGGCCTGGATGTCTATTTCGAGGTTGGATTTCCAGCGGGTTTCAAGAGGTATTAGTGGACGGACGGACGAACGGACACTTCATTTCTATCATAATAGCTGTTGGCTAGCACATGTGCGAGTTTGACAGTTTTTTTCCTCTATCCGTCCGCGTTGGCGGCCAGGCTTTTCAATGTCACTCGTGAAAAATCCGTGGTCGTTTGATGATATGTTTGTAGACAGATTTAATTTCCTTCTATTTCTCATTCAAACGACAACATTTCATAAATCTCTTTGAAGTTTACGTCACAGATTACAGAGTGACTTTCACATGATTAGCATCATTTTGACATAATAACTATACATAGTATATGGTAGCAGTGGGTGGTAAATGGTTAAGTAACTACCTTGGGCAGGGCTCCCATATTAGAATGCGAGGAACTAGGTTTAATCCACCAAGCTGGCCTATTCTAGGTTAGCAGACTTTAGACACTGTCGAGGAAGTCATACAAGCATGGAAGCTTTGACTTATTATAATTGTGAACTTATGTGGCAAAAATATTCATTCAAGCGCTCATGTATTATTGGCAACCCCAAAAGATACCATTTTAAACCGTATTACAAATTCTTAAAATCTAAATTTTATCAATATCAATCGCCAGTAAGATACTGGCGATTATAATAGTCTTGTTTGTTTCTAGAATTTACGCTTTTGTTGAGTGTAATCAATACCATGTGGATACTTAAGTTAAATAGGTCACTCTGCATTGTAATAATTTAAATTTATTTGAATAAACCCGTAATTCAATGTTACTGCCTTTTCTACAAGCCTAGTTAAGCACAATTGTTGAGCAAAAGGGTTATAAATCGCATTCGTTACTTGAACAAAAACTTGAACGTCCCTAATAAAATCAAGTTTCATCGTTAAAAGCGGTGGAACAAAGGAGATCGTTACCATGACAACGGGCCGACACCTGGACGCTTTAGATTGATAGGCTGGCCATTCGTCGCGGGGTGATATGAAAAATTTGCATACTAATGTAACAGAGGTAAAGGGGAACTCTCATAATGGAAACCTGTATTTGGATGTCGGTTATGCTTTTCAGCCTGTTGTCATTCATATACTTGTATAATTAAAAAAGGGATATAATAAACCGCGTATCAAAAATACTGATTGAGCACCAAATACAGATATCGGTTAGGTTAGGTTAGAACTGTGACCACACAACTAAACCAAATCTGAATGTTTTGAGTGTATATAACAATATTTTGAGGTGACTTTTATATAGATGATTTATTTGATGAGCAAATTTATTGCAGTATTTTTGGTGCTAATTTCGAATATTTTGATTGAAAAAAGGGGATTTACAGTTAAAGTATTAAATACCACCCATTAATAAAATGGACCATATTTTTAAATGCAATTAAATAAACGAAATGATTTTTAATGCTTGGTTATACCTTCTTTGAAATAGTTGACAAGCATGATAATGAAACTGAAATATAATTTTTAAATAAAATTATCATATCATGCAACTTTTAAATTTCACTAAAAACTAGTGACGTGATATGGAAAGCGTATCGACATATCGACACGACATCGACACTACACTCATCGACTATTCATCGTCGATCGTTGCTCATGAATATTGATACTACTTTCGCGGGTATCACGTAATCCAGCATCGGATCCTGGGGGCTGATTGGGACCCCTCGCAATAAAGACCGGGATTAAACAGAGCGTGTAGTATCTCTTCCAACACTATTTGCATAAAATAGTGCTGGAAAAGAAGAAAATTTGGTGCCTTGGTATTCTTTTGAGTTGAGTAATTTTTAAATGACGATTCAGTAAAACATCTTCATTTGCTATTGCTGATATTATGGCTTTTACTAAGAAGGACATAAATATTGTTTCCCTAGGTAGAGAAACGCCCAAGGCACTTTAAGCTAAACCCAAAACACGGAGAAATCATATGTTCTTAAATTTTGTATAGGACGATTCGTTTTTATACTCTTTTAGTAACAAACAGCAAGTATGTACGAGGATTATATGCAATAAAAATACTCAAAAGGTTCTGTTGTACAACAAAAAAATAATAACAAAATTATTATTCTTGGATTATATACCTAGATTCACTATAAGTATTTACTTGAAAGCTAATAAGACTGTTATTAAATCCAATAAGTAATAATTAAACAATTTGGATCAGCATCTAACAAATAGAACTGCAATAAAAAGATCGCTCTACTGCGAATTGAACCAGGCCACCGAAGATTGTTAAACACATACACATACCATCACGCCTGTATTCCCAGAAGGTTTAGTCAGAGGTGTACTAATGTACACCCACATTTCGCCGGTATGTTTTTAGGTCCCATGTAATAGGGGGCGAGCCTATTGCCATTAACCGGGCACAAAGCCAGACTCCGAGCTGCTACTGAGAATTTCATAGAAAAACCAAATAACATTTTGCTCTACCTGGGGATCTCGAACCCAGGACCTCTAGCGTAACAGTCGCGCTTAGGACCACTAGACTAATGAGGCAGTCAAAGATTGTTAAAATAAAGTTAATAATAAGGTTGCCAGTGCTCCACGAGGAAACGTTGTGTTGGCAATGGGGGGCTTTAACCCTTATACATACTGCCAACTTAACCATTCCTTGTTTTACATGGTTGGCAACTTGCAAGCGATACCCCTGGTGTAGCAAACGTCTTAAAGGCCACGGTAACCGCTTACCATCAGGTGAGTCGTATGCTTGTTAGCCATCTTAGTAGTATAAAAAATCATACTTAGTACTTCATCGAAGTCTGGCCAAAAGGGTTAACCTACTCTAGAAAGAACTTTTTTTATAAAAAGGTAGGCAGCATGCCAACAACAGTTAGGCAGAGGTGTACCATATACCCACATTTTGCCGGTATGTGCACCTAGACTCGACATTTCATAAGTGCCTGTATATGGTTTATATGAAAATAAAACTATTTTGATTTTGATTTTTGGTTGTTTACGTTATTTAAAAGGACGGCAACGCATTGGTGACAGCTACGATGTCACTGATGTCCATGTGCGGTGGTAGTCACTGACCAGGTGACCCGCATGTTCGTTTGCCCCCTCTGTTCCCATGTAATAGGAGCTATTCCAATAATCCGGGCTCAAATTCAAATTTCGACCAGCAAATGATCTCTTAGACTCAATAATATTCCTCGATCTGGGAATCTCATCTACTACCAATAAACGAATGAAGCAAAAAATCTTCACCGTTAATTTAGTAGCAAATGTTGTAAATTTGATACATCATGCAAACTATCGTAACTAAAGGAACTCACAACTCTAACTTACGTAACTTCCTTCGAGCAACGCTTACAAATTGCTCACGAGGACTTGAAACTACTTAATTCTAAGTGAAACGCAATCGTGAGTGGGGCAGCCTAATCCGAAACTACTCGCAAGCAGATCTGGGTGTAATGTGCCAGCGGTGGGTCCTCTCATGAATACTGAATAGGCTGGGACACTTGGGATCGAGAATGCATTAATTACAACCGGGAATTGCTACGTGGCTGAATCTGTAAACAAGGGATTTGGAGCAAAAAACTCGTCAGAGTTTTAAATTATGTTCATATACTATGCTATGTTTACCTTGATTTATTTAAAAAAACAAATTACTGAAATAAATATTCAAGCGAAACATTGGTAATATTAACAGAACCAGCAAGAGTCAGTATATTACCAGAATGTCTAATATTCGATTATTCAACGATTATGTGGCTTTTATTTAGAAACAGAACAGCTGCTACTAATTAAATGACAAATTCAATTTTAATGCTCGCCATTGCAATTCCGTTGTCCCTTCACAAAGTAGAATATAATTACATAAAACCATTACTTACCAATTTACTTAAAGTCCAAAATCCCTTTTGAAGATACTTAGTGTGGGGAAATTTGAATTTCAATCATTAATAATAATCACAATGGAATCATTAACTAAGTGATAATTTAAGACAGAAGGCGGTGGTCTATGGGTTTAGATGTTGATGTTGAAGTAGCCGTAAGGCCAAATCCGCTCTTAGCAAATTACCATAATGAATTCAAATTTTGGTATATTTGAATAAAAATATCCCATAGACATTACTACTTTATAGATTTCAGATCTTCTGGCGGTCTCTCCACTAAAGTAATTTCGCCATAGTCGCTGTGATGGTTTAGTCCAAAAAAAATACAAACTACATCTGCACTCGAAACTTGTAAGCAAAAAGATATGTAAATAAGTTGCAAATAAATTGCAGCATACTTGCAAACCAGAAGTGACTCCGACATGAAACATAGCATCCATTACCAATTCAAACCTAGTATTATTCAAAGGAAGCTTCTTACCCAAGAACGTACTGCAGAGCAAAGGTGGATATTTGCAAACAGCGCTGCAACCTTGCGGGGTTCCAAAGGTGGTTGTTTGCCCTTTCAGCGCTCGATGTAGACTTTGCACTCTACATGATACGTATACTCGCATTGTGCACTACGGAAGTGTTAGAATCGATATGGGTGTGAAATTAAACAGATGTGTAGTTACAAATTAATTGTTTTAAGTATATTTTCTATTTCCTACATAACAGTTCTCATCTGTTCTTCTTTTCGTTTCGATGGTAAATATTTTTTTATATAACTTGGCCACGTTAATTGCGGCATTGGTGGTGTTGTCTAGGTTCTCCAAGGTGCAGGTGATGGCCATTTTGGGCACTCCAGCAAGTATAGGTTAAGGTCACCGCATTGTCACTCTACTACCATGATATCTACAAGCACCCCGTTCCTCTTGTCATTATTTTTCTTCAATTAAATTATTAATCTGTAAATAAATTATTTAGCCATCAGGATTTTAGTAGTTTGGCATTCATTAAATTCACTTTCCGATCTTCTCATACTTTTAATCTTCTGTAATAGTGTATGCTTCGCTCGTATAAGGACTTTGCTATACAAGTTAAGCAATAAACTTAGCAATGAGTGTACTTACCGTGTTTATTTGCACATCAAATATTACTGTCAAACAGAATTGCACAAGTTCTGTTTCAGATTAATTTTCTATTTACGTGAAGATGTTGATATTACTACATTCAGAGGAAAATTGAATTAAGTTTTTGTTTGTATATACAACTCTGAAGTAGAACGGAATGAAGGAAATGTTTGATTTGTTTTCTTTGTGTCGTCAGTCAAGGGTTTGTTTTTCATCAAGCAGTGAAAAGCAAGAAGTTGAGCAATGCTTTGTTTGATTTCGCAATACGTCATATTTTAAACACTACTGGGGCAGTTATTTAGCGAAAGAAAAATTCGACCGCGGGCAGGTGGTGAAAACCAGACGCTATGACCACTAAGCCACCGCGAGTGCCACCCGCCATGTCGAAATTTGCTTTCACAGGTTCTTCATTCTTCAGGTTCGAATCCTGCCCGCGGTAGAATTCTTCCTTCGCTAAATAACTTTAAAATCTGCATGGAAAATGCCAAAAACACGGTCCGTTCTTGGATACAGGCCTCTTTACAAATATTTATAGCATATGGATGGCATACTTATACACTTCCTTTTTCTCCTGAATTTTCCAAACCGTTAGTTAGATAACTATAAGCTATACAAACACATTTTATGTAACTCATTCCCAACTATTGCCCCTTTACTTCAGTCGTACAAGGAAAATAAGCAACAAAAACTTATTGTTGTTCTTCTCCCCAAAGTTACATAAAAGCATTTGATTGGATGTGTGCCATAATTTAACATACATACATAATATCACACTTATTATCCCTAATGGTTTGGGCTGCTGGAACAGTTAGAATTCGTGCCAAAGTACTACACTTACTTAAAACCAGGCTTGGCATAGATGGTCAGTTGACTTTTGCCTATTTTGAAAGTTCACTATAATTTGGTATTAAACTTCCATTCATTTGTCATCGTCATAGTTATGGTAATTTTTGCTGCTATACTTAAACTCACGCCACGGTCACTACTACTGTGACAATTTGGTGAAACCCTTGCTCAAGATCGACTTTGAAGATTTAAGTACAAAATTTTACTTCATATTTTCCTAATCTCATTCGCATGGAAAATAGGAACAGAAACCTGTAAAATAAAATGATGTAACAGTCCAAGAGTAAATGGATACCTCTTCTTCCATTTGATAATCTACAGGTACTAACTAATATTATAAAGCTGAAGAGCTTGTTTGTTTGGTTGATCGCGCTAATATCAAGAACTACTGGTTCGAATTGGTAAAAATATTTTTGTGTTGGATAATCCATTTATCGAGGAAGGTTGTATACAGTGTGTTTGGGAAACGGTTACCGATACGTTAAGGGCATATTATATGCTAATTGTATCGATAAATGCACTTTTATATATATAGAATTGTATAAAATAGATATAAATCTGCGCACCTTCCTGATGTCGTGTGTGAGGCAATCCTAACCCTACACCTCAATGGGTATGTTCAATAAAATGCTAATTTATTTCAATTTAAGAGACCTACAGAGGTGCAAATATAAAGATAAGCCGTGAGGCTATGGAATAATTAAACGATATTCCTAAATAATAAACAAAAAGGGTTAAAAAATATGTTAAGTTACGAAATTTTACACAAAAGTTACTTATAGTTTTTGCGTTTTCTACTCTAGCGCAAAAATAACCATTGAGCATATAATATGCCCTTAAAGTATCGGTAAACGTTTCCCAAACACTTTTTATAATATAATATCACGCTACGACCAATAGGAGCCGGGCAAATAGGAAAAAAGGCGGGCGACACCGCGGGTGACAGCAATTCTGTAATCAAATCATAATTAATTTATGTTTATCTGAAGAGTACTTCAATAAGATCTGTGTCAAGTCCTTATATTATTTCAGCTAAGTATGTCAAGCTTTTTCAAAGGAAACCCTTTCACACTCAACATTTGAATGACAAATGCTTTGAAAGAGGCCTTATAAATCGTGACCCTTATGTGTAGTGTATTGAATCAAAGTGGGTGGAACATGTGCCTCGGTCGTCGTAGCTCTTTGAGCCGAAATAAGGGCGGAAGACGTGGCCCCGACTCGGTTCGTTGATCACAGCATATTTTATAACTGAACATTTAAAAGAGGGTACATCGTAAAATTGTTTTTTTGATACTTACTGTCTACGCCTGAACGCAGCCTTTCTTCATATTTACAAATTATTACGAACGCACCGTAACAACATCGCTCGCTGCGTGCTTCACGGCGGAGGAACTGCACTAACTTCACTACGCACGACACGGAGCTGGTACGCGTCGCCATTTTGTCTCGACACAAAAATTGTATAATCTGAATCTGAACATTTGAACCAGTTGAAAGCTAGTCTTTCAAGGGCCGGAGGATGGCGACCGTGACAGGATTATGATTAACAGTGATAACCCAATGTCCGCAATCTAACGCAACTTTGACTTCTCGTAATCATGTTTTAAATGACGGCATGTGAAGTCTGTGTATCCCGCAATTCACTTCTACCTGTCCCCGATAAAGGGGTAGCAGAAAGTAAATAAGGATTATAATTTATAATGACTTAATAAAGTATTGGCAGCAGTGATAGCCTATTGGTCTGCCAAGTCGAAGGTCTCGAGTTCGAACCCAAGGCACGCACCTCTGTCTTTTCAAATTCATGTGCGTATTAATAATTAATTATCACTCGCTTAAAACGGTGAAGGAAAACATCGTGAGGAAACCTGCATACCATAGAGATTTTTCTCGACGGTTTGTGAAGTCTGCCAACCCGCAGTAGGCCAGCGTGGTGGACTATAGCCTAATCCCTCTCATTATGAGAGGAGACCCGTACCCAGCAGTAGGACAGTATATGGGTTGATGATAATGATGAATAAAGTAGTACTGTTGCATGACATTAATTTAATTATGTCCTAATACTACTTAAATCATCATCAAGCCTTTTCGCTTCCTCCTCCTCCTTTTCCTTCCCGTCTTCCAGTATTTTATGTTATATCCTTCTTGGATAACAGCGAGCGTTTTTAATAAAATAAAGCCGCGGATCCTTTCGTTGCTCTTTTCTTTCTGTCTAAATTATATTCTCATGGGGCCATCTCTTTAATGAGTTCTTCAACATATCTTTGTTGTTCTGATAATTTTTTTTTTTTTTTTTATATCATTTTAGGTGTCTACCTATTACTTTTTAATATTTATAGACCGTAACCATGGTGTAAGATATTCAAAAATAAAAAACCCGCCATGTAAAACTGTATGGCAGAGCGAGCCGTCATGCTCACGTAAATGTCCTGCCGATGGTGGCGCTGTTCATCCGGTCGATCGGTTCCCTAAAATATGGTTGAGCTAATCGGCGCGGATGACCAAGTCATGTCCGTGAACGTGATGCTGTCGGTCGGGGCTGGTCGACTCGCACGGCTAAGCAGTTGAATATCGTAAATAACAGAGAAAAAAAAAAAACAACGGACGCGTAGTATTAAGTTCGAGTAATGTTCCATAGGAGCAGCCTAACTGCCCAAATATAATTAATTACGCAAATGAATCAATTATTGTAAAAAAAGGCGCGGACCTCCAAGTCCGCGGAAAATAACTCAATAATAAAAAATAAAAAAAATATATTTATAGATCTCTTTATTTTAAAATATGATCATTACTTACTAACTCAGTTACGTAAGAAACTGAGTTTTGAGCTTTCTACCACACATAGTAGGTGGCGGCACAGCGCTGTCCCCGACTTTGTTGTTGTGCATGGGCGGCGGCGGTGACCACTTACCATCAGGTGGGCCGCTTGCTCGTCTGCCACTGTAAGCAATAAAAAAAAACAACAAAACGCAAGACTAAGCCCAACACGCACTTTTAAGGTAGAATTAGTATGGTTGTTAAACATATTTTGTTACGCAATTCAGCCAATATTCACACTAGGCGGGATTTTCTTTGTTCATGGACGCCATTACCGATTCATAACACTTAATGGTCCTATATTGCACGTTACGGCCATTAACCTTTTTTATAACCATCGTTGAAGGTCATTAAGGATGATAGTCATTACAAGAAATATGTCTGAAAAAGCCTATTCAGAAAAAAATAATAATAACTACAGACATTATAATACACAGAAATACAATATAAAACCTCCTTAAGATTTCATTGTATTTTTAAGGTTGTGAATTAGTGTAGGTATGTGTAGAAAACCGACTTCAATCAGCATCGATTGCTCCGAATTCAGAGAGACGAAAAAGTGAAAGGCGAAAACGTGGATTGACAATGTCACTCTCGATTAACTTGTCTTGGATCAAAACACCAAATGATCTGGTGATGAATTGGGTTAGTACAATCTAAAGCCACAACAAACCCACCAACCTAACTTTTGTTTCTGAGTCGACCTAAATCGAACTGGGATCTTCTGACACACATCCCGGGACATTATTCGTCGTCCCATTATATCGAATCTTCTCATAATCTCGGTTATTTGAGCTCAAGGCGAATTGGAGCTGCCCGACTGGGGAAGTACCTCTGCCTTGCAGAAAATCGAAGTAAAATAACACTGCTTTGAGCTGTGTTGTGTTTCTTACGGTGAGCAAGGATGCCAGTGCTCCACGAGGAAACGTTGTGTTGGCAGTGGGGACTTTGAACCTTATACTGCCAACCCAACTATTCCTCTTTCAATCCAGGGTCGGCAACGCGCAAGTGATACTCCTGGTGTTGCAAGCGTCTATAAGCTACGGTAACCGCTTACCATCAGGGGGGCCGTATGCTTATTTGCCAACTAAGTGAAATAAAAAAAGGCGAGTATGTCAGGACAGGACAGTAGCCAAAAATTTGAAAGTTAATAACGTGACATTAAAGACTAACTAAAAAAAACTCGAAATTGATGACGTCTTTGGTCTAGTGGTGCCAGTATTCTACTGTTTATCACGAGGTCGGAAGATTTCGATTTTCGCAGGACACAAATATTTATCTGTTGAGCATAAATGTGTGTTTGTCTGGGTGTTTTTTATGTATTATAAATACGTAGGTAAATATTATATCCATTTTCTAGTAAGAAAGAAAGAAAGAAAAATATTTATTGACTATATATACAGTATATAGTACAAGCTATGCTTAGTTTGGGACTAGATCGTGTGGTATATATATTTTTTATACCAAAATGTATTGCCCATTGACTGCCTACTATGTAACTGCGAAGGTAAGGAAATCTGACATAATTATATATTAGTTTCCTTTGTTTTAAATGCCAAATGACATTGACTCCGATTCGCTTTAAAAGCCATTAATTACATAGCATACGCGTACTTACTTATTAATTAAAGTTTATTATGTAAACTGACGGATGTGATTTCACAAACATATTTTTCCTATTTGCTATAGTAGGTGCTTCGTTTTTGGGAGTTGGAGAATTCTCGCGGATATCTATTGGTTCCATGGAAGATGACTGTTCCAACATTCTGACGATGTTACTTCGAATACATTTTTTTATAGTACGGAAAATCATTATGGATCGCCTGCCACCTACTACGGGAATGCGGCAGGGTATGTCGGACGAGTACCGACTAAAAACCGCCCTTGCCTTCACTTGCCCAATTGTCATGGCCATGGGATACTTCGAATACCTGCTGCTACGCCCAGAGGATCCGCTCCTGCTCCTATTTGAAGTACTAGCTTCTGCCCGCGACTTTGTCCGCTTGGAAAAGTTACTTTTAATGGCTAATTAACTCAAAATCGTTATGAGTTATAGCCTATATGTTTTTCTGATGTATAAAGATTAATCATGTAAAGTTTCATCAAAATCCGTTCAGTTGGTAGTTTTAGCGTGAAAGATTAACAAACATCCATCCATCTATTAATATAAAATTAAGTAATTATCCGTTTCAGTTAGATTTTTCTTTATTTCTTAAATTTATCCGTGGACAATGGTGTGGGTTACATGTTTACCTACTTATCTTTAATTATCATTGCATTATAATATTAACATGTAACTGTTTTTTGTCCCTATTAAATAAAATAAAAATAAAAAAAATAAAATCTAACCACCCTCACAAACTTTCACGTTCATGAAAGTATAGGATAGGATAGTAGGTTATGATAATCTAGCAGTGACAGTCTTGTTATCTCAGATGACCATGTTTTTGCTGAGTGTGCATGCACTATCGTCAACCAACAGGCAAAGTAGAGGCCCAACGAGGGCCAAGTTAGAATTAAAAAAAAAAATATTTTACTTCCCTTAGATACCAATATTAAATTCTAAAACCAAAACGGCCAATTCGAGATTTTTTGGAATGAGAAGTAAAATTTTATGCCTAATTAAGTATTTTAACTAATTAATAAAACAACATGTAGCTGTAACTACTGAAACATCGGTTTAACGGAGAACACCACGCTTATATAATATTAAATTACTAAATGAGAAATGAGTGAATATTTTATTTTGTAAAGTAAATATTTAACCTCGTTTGTGTACAGTTTTGTGCTAAAATATAAATATTTCGCAAATATGAAAATAAGTTTAAGAGATATTTTTTCATTTAGACACCAAGCCGTATATGTTCTTTCCATACTTGCCTACTATAGTAGGTTACAATATTATAGATACCTTTTATATTGTACATTATTAAATAATATTGGTCACTTTTTATAATTTCTGACACTGCTTAACTATGAAAACTATAAAGATTTTGAAACGTCGTCGACAGCGGGGCTAAAATGGTTGCAATCAGCAATTTCTATTTAAATCTGTTCAATTCGACAAATTTTACATTTAAAATCCCTACTATATTAAATGCGAAAGTAACTCTGTCTGTCTGTCTGTTACGCTTTCACCCCTAAACTGCTGAACCACGAAACCGTGCGGAGCAGCTAGTTAGTTGCAAGTTTATAATTTATTACTAAAGAATTTAGAATTTTACATCTTATACTGAAGTCAGTGGCAGTAGGTAACCAGTGTATGTTCCTAGACTACCTATATAGCATTTTTAGTCGATTAGAACTTATGCGGAAGAACCTGCAACCGTTAGTCGATTAGTATCGTGTAGTGTTGTGCCAGTGTCGCAGTATCGATTGGCCGCGGGGCGAGCGCAAGGTCGCACAATGTCGCCACCCTACACGCCTGGCCTAGCACTGCCGGCATCGCATTAAGCTAGATTTCTTTAATTTTTGATCAACAGAAACAGTGTGCCTTGAAGAGAAAGACGCATTTGTCATACTGAAGCCGGCTTGTGATGTCTCGTCATTGGTAGTGTTCGATTGAAAAGATAATCGATCTAACAAAAGATTTCGCTTTTAATTGGCAGATTGGGAGACACTGTAAATTGTCTTCTATCTCTATACTATACGATCCGCTCATCTTAACACAAAGCAGAATATCATCTATATATAATAGAGTGAAGATTCTTCTAACCTGTATTTCCGAAAATGAAAATATCCTACATCAACGATTTACGTATATCTCGAATACGAAATATCGACTGACAAAACCCGATTGGATTCTGTGATACCAATATAGCATGTAATAGAAACTTGTTATGTACTTGTAGAACCGAGAAGAGCTGAGGTAGAATTCACAAAAGGCCATAAAAGCGAATTTTCGGATTCGGTAGCAAATTATACGATATATCGTTTGGGCTATATCGGAGTGCCCAAAAACTGGGAGGTGTGATGGTAGTCGCTCCGCTGATATTCATTCGCATTTTAAACTGGAAGTCGACTCCAACATAGTTGGGAAAAGCAAGGACGATGATGATGATGATGTAGTAAATGCCATGGCATTATCCAATAATTATTTTCTAAATATATACAAATCATCACGCCTGTATTCCTCGGAGGGTTAGGCAGTGGAGTACCAATGTACACCCACAGTTCGCCGGTACGTTTAGGTCCCATGTAATAGGGGGCGAGCCTATTTCCATTAACCGGACACAAATCCAAACTCCGAACTGCTACTCAGAATTTCATAGAAAAACTCAATAACACTGCTCGACCTGGGAATCGAACCCAGGACTTCTAGGGTAGCAGTCACGCTTAGGACCACTAGGCTAATGAGGCAGTTTTCTAAAAATATTTTTCTGTATCGTGCGTATTTTTACGAACAGCAACTTCTCATACGACCTCAGAATGACACTAATGTAAGTAATATTTTCCTACAGTTCAGAGCGAGATAGCTCAAATTTCTCAGCCACTGGGCCGATCCCATCGCCAAAATATTCCATTAACCTGTACCAACTGTGTGGTTATTACGTTTTTAATTATTAATTTCACACAAATGCCGCTTTGTTTGCGTTTAAAACGAACAGAGCGCTCCGTGACGGTTTGGAACAATAATTGTTTACCAAAACCTCGACGCGATTGATTTCATCGAATCAATTGTCACTTCAAAACACGCATAATTCGATTTGGTTTATTACGTTATGCTAAGCATAGACGATGATATATTATGTAGTATGCCAATCTATATGTCATCCTAAAAATACTATAATTTTATCAGCTTTTCTTGTTCTCAACTTCTTATGGGCCCTCCAATAACCACTTAGCTCCAATGCATTTCCATAATCAGCATGCTGCTTATGGAAATTAGGAAGAAGAACCCTATTCTTCCTTTAAGTAACGTCCATCCTCTAAGTCAAACTGACAAATATTAGTATAATGTCTTATTCATAATGTTTAAGTGCTATCCTATACTTAAATTACATAATATTATATAATATGAGGCTGTCCTCATACATGGTTCCATAAAAACGAGAGTGCTCCGCGAGGAAACCTTGTGTTGGCAGTGAGAGGTCTTGACCCTTATACTGCCAACCCAACTATTCCTCTTTCGTTTTACAGATTCAGTAACGGGCAAGTGATACCCCTGGTGTTGCGAGCGTCTATAGGCTACGGTAACCGCTTACCATCAGGTGGGCCGGATGCTGGTTTGCCACCTTAGTGGTATAAAAAAAAAGCATCGATACAATACTAAATTCTTACTTAACCACAACAAAAGCTTCGGAACTTTATCAACGCAACTTGTCACCTAAACACGTTTCACCCAAAATATCCCACGATTCTCTCTGCTCATCCCCGTTTGACGAGTCCATGATGCCAATTAGCCTGATGATAAATCAGGATTTTTTGCCACCTTAGTGATATAAAGAGAAAGAGAAGAAACCTACATCATTCTTTATTTCGTATAAGTTCGAAGGTAGAGTCCTCGATTAAAAATGCACGACACTCGTATCGTCTAGTTATTCTTCAAAACTACTTTCCTAGAACGCGAACCGTGTTTGCCTTGCTTGCTGAATTTTCCATATTACTTGCCTTAAGGTTTCTACGGAGAGTCCAACTTTGACTAACATTAACCATGAGTAAAAATATCTATAAACTATTTGACAATATTGGGTACGCTGCTAACGCGTTCAACTGCTTGGCTCAAGGCTATCGTTTGCTCTAAACGTTTTTTTATTATTAATGATTTGAGTGCGTTTGGCAACTCTTCACCTGATTTAAGTGATGATACTGCCGAGGATGTAGCACGCAAACTCAAATAATGCCTATTCACTCTCGCCTTGAAGATTCCTAAATCAATGTATCGGGACATTATTAACAACATTATTAACAACATTAGCTACGCAGATGACATGGTACTGCTGGGTCCTACGGCGGGGTCGATCAGAGAAATGTTGAAAGTCTGTGAGACCTATGCTACTGAGCATGGGTTAAGTTACAATGTAAAGAAATGTGAATACATGGTCTTTAAGGCTGACGGTAAATGTTTCGAAAACTCGCCTGAAATAACGCTATACGGGTTACCAATAAGCAGGGTCAACAAATTTAAATATCTGGGACATTTTCTTGTCGACAGCCTTAAAGACGATGTAGACATCGAGAGAGAGCGTAGGGCACTAGCGGTCAGGGGTAACATGCTGGCCCGTAGATTTGCGCAGTGTACCGACCAAGTTAAAATTACTCTGTTTAAAGCATACTGTCAGAGCTTCTACACTGCCAATCTATGGGTCAACTATACCAAAAGATCGCTAGATGTCCTGCGTATACAGTACAACAATGTTTTCAGGATGCTGTTGAGACTGTCCCGGTTTTGTAGTGCCTCGGAGATGTTTGCGACGGCTCGCACGGACGATTTCCATGCTATAATCCGCAAAAAAACCGCATCCATCTTAAGGAGAGTGAGAGACAGTGACAACAGCATATTGAGAACAGTTGCTGAGAACTACAGCTCACCAATTGTAGGCAAGTTTGTGCAGAGGGTAATAAAGTAAGGGTACTTTATTGCGTTCTGCACAGACAGATTACCTACCTTATAGTACCAACTCACATATTTTGCTTACTAACATTAGTTCATAAGTCACTTTACTAACAAAATATGGATCTGTATTGTTGTCCGAAATAAAAATAATTTAATTTAATTTAATTTAATTATACAGGTGTTACAAACTACCCGTAAAGCCGAAAGGAGGTTAAATGGGGCCTTATAACGAGTCCATTCACAATATTTAAGAACCGTAGTAACGCTGTATAAAAGACCCTAAAAAAAGGAAAACAACAACATTTATGAGTTAAAAATAGAAAAACTATTAAAGTAGACAATTATTAGGTAAAATAGGTACGTAGGCCTTTCTGTTAAATAATCTGGTTCCCTGATATGACAGTTGACAAAATTGTTGGCTTTGATAATTAATTATATTTTTACGGGGTATTTTGTAAGACGTTGTATATGTATACTTAATAATATATATAATGTACATGTGGGGATTATTATTTAGCCACGAGCTCCTAACTCCATTGTAGCAGTATTAAAAAAAAACTATTAAAACCAGGCATTGAAGGAAAATTGAAGAAATATGTTCTATATTAGGTAGTCAACGAATTTAATGCAATATTTCCCCCAGTTAATACAAACCACGTATCATACCTCGAAAACAAAGACTTTGTTATGACTAACTTTACGAATAACATGTTCATATACATACATAATTATAAAACTTTATCAGAAATGTTTATACTCGGAAGAGGTGCATAAGAACTCGTCCGATTATATATTTTTTTAACTTATCCTTCTTGTTAATTACCTATTTCAAGTTGGCTCTACACCAGAATTAACATAAATGTCCGTACACTCTTAAGGGTTGCAATCGTTTAAAGCCCTTATATTACGTACCTGCAAGTGAGACCTCAACTTAGTTGGTAAGATCTATTGATTTCTGACATTTACGCGAATATTATACATTGAAATAAAACTACTTTTTACTGATTTTATCGCGTTATATTGTAGACCTCTACAATATAACGCGTATATATAAATAGTCTACCACTACACCTACCTAGGTGTAGACTAAGCGGGTCTACCCGTGACCATGCACGCTGTAAAGGTACCGAAACATCGGGATTAATTATATTAATATAACTCGATAAAATCCGATAAAAGTAGTTTTATTTCAATGGTAAGATCTATTCACACGCTAATGACTTTAGATCGAAATTCGCTAAGCTTATTAGTGGAACATAAAAATTATCAAAACGTCAGATTTTGTTATGTAGTACTTGTCGTGGTACAACCCTACTTGCGTGACTATTTCTCTTTACCGCTTGGTCTCGCCAATTCCACTGCTAAATAAGGGGCTTGTGTGACTCAGTAAGGGGCAATATGTCTGCCACATCGCGCGGTAATTTCAGAGAACCACGAAATGTAAGACTTTCCTAACAAGCATTGTGCCACTTTTTTTATAACAAAAGGATACTGAGTATCTGTTTTGTTTATAAACTTTTAACTTAAACTTTATGTGACCTTAAAATTAGCCTCAATACTTAAGAAACAAAGAATTGTTATGCCTACATCAAACGTTTCATTAGTCAAGTTTGGTTTGGCTAATATTCAAGACAGTTTCAAATAACATATTTTTATGTCTTTCAATATGCGGCAATGTGTTTATTCTATGTTATAAAATATTTCAGTGTGTTAAAGCCTCTCTTGTCGGGTTTGGACATTTGCAACGAATCGAAGCTACCGTAAAAGTCCGGACAAAGCTGGATTGCAGCGCACGTTACTTTGAAAAACAGTTTTTAGTTAATACATAAGCAAAAATACACAGAATGCGCCGACACGGGTGCCCCGTTTAGGAAATGGGTCACAGTGCCATCTATACAGGGCCGTCTCGACCGATCGATTCGACGACGAGTCTCGCGATTTCCGTATCCAATTCTACACAGTTGGGATTTTCCCAAATCTCATGGTGCGGTTTACAAATTACTCGAGTGCTTGAAATTTTGTACGTTAAAGATAAATTCAATTGGAAACGATCGGGGAATGTCACGGTGTCGTGTTTTTGATTAAGTGATATATTTATTTCCTTGACACCGCTCTTATCAATAGTAATTTTATTCGTCTTAGTGAATTAATTGAGTTGCTTAAGTTTACTAACTATTCGTTATCCAATGTTTAATTATTTTGTTTAATCACTCTATTCATCAAACTTTTGTCGATTAATGATCTTGGTTTATACTGAGTTCAAGTTTTCAACATTTTATAGTCGTGCCGCCTTTACCACAGCTTTCTAAGTCGAGAAATGTATCTCCTCTGAAGTGCTTTTAGACTCATTACCAAACCCTTTTGGTCTCAACTCCTTAAGTGTCCCCTCTCCTGTGAAGGTTTTAGAAGGCACGTGTGATCTGAATAACAATCGTTCATTTTGGTAAGCTTGCGAAAAGATACACAAAGTTTTATATCGGGAGAAAATAAACTATTTCTCTTGGGCAATAAATTTCTTGGAAGATCGCTGTCACGATCAGTCCGGTACCCTTGTCGTTCCGATTATCTCGGCTGGGATCTGTAGATTAGCCAGTCGATCGTATGACCATTTTTATGTCTCGTTATGTCTTCCGCGTGGCTCGTCTCTTATAAAAATACGATTTATGTCACACGAGAAATTTTATTGCACTGGCTTCTTGTTTTCCATGTCTTATTCTTGTAAAGAATTTCCAGTCTTTTTGATAATAGTCAGACCTTTATAGTATATTTTTCCGTAAAAGATGAATAGAGAGCTGTTCGGTTTAACTGAAATAATTTAATTTCCACGTTTTCCATTAAAATGTTTTTATGCGCTGTGATGTAAATTTCTGCTTTGGTTAAATTTTAATTATCTTCATTTAGTTACGGCTGCTTTACGGGAGAGCATCAAAGAGAAAACGAACAGCGTGTGCAAGGTTATCTTTTTTTAACCCTTTTTTTCGAGATGCCTCTGTTAATGTTGATTAAATGCAGTGTTTTAGTAATTTCAGAGCGCAAAAGAACGCTCAAACGTCGAAATCCAGCGAAGCGTGTTGCGAAACTGCTAAATCGTGAAAAAGATTGGAAACAATGGCGCGCTCAATAGTTGTTAGTGCACGGAAATTACAGGGAGGGAACGATTGGCGCCCGCGGCGATTTCGTACGAAAAACAACGCGATTTTGGAATTGGATCACTCGATAGTTTTGATTGGTTTTCGGGTAATGGTCGCCTTCCCTTATTTATATAAATTTCACTTGTATTTATTTATTTACAAAAAATAATTTTTGCCTTACATTCCTTCATTAGGTTAACCTTTTACTAATCTAGCAAGTTGTAAGCTGAGTAGTTTGTTAGAAATCAGCGAAAAGTCCGAAAGTCAGGCTATTAATTTGACATTATGAAACGTTTCAGAATTATCTGGGTCAATCCCTACTTGGAATCATATTCTTGGGACAAGCATATAATTTCTTAGCAGCCCAAGCATTTTCGCCTAAATTTACGAGTTAAGGCTAATTTTATAAAAAAAAAAACTTGAGAGGTGTCAAGGGACACCCGGATGGAACGAAGTTCCTTTCATTAAAATTTAATAATTAAAAATAAAAAACCTGTATACACTCAACAATTCACAACGCGCGAAATTCAAATATTGTCATTCACTCAATAATGTTTGAATGCTTGTCAACAATATTTGAATTTCGAAAAAAGTGTCGTGACAACTTTTCGTAAGATTTTTTTCCGTCTAGCCCCCTTTCACAACGCGCGATAAGGAACTTCGTTCCAAAAAACGTGACTTTTATAATGTTCCAGTTCCGGGAAATTTTCCCAATTCAGTATGAATTATTGTTTTGTATTAAAGTTGAAAATCGATAAAAGAAATTTGACAGAATGTGGTAGTTTGATGTGCTGGCTTCTGTACTTTGACCATTTTCAGATTTTAATAGTTTTGGTAGCATAAATTTACTACAAATAATATGAAAATTAAGTCCTATATTACATTTTGGTTATTCAAATTATCATCGACACTATTAGGTGTACTTACATTAAGTAATTGATTTATGATATTACGTTACAGCATATTGTTTATGAATGGCCTTGCTTTTAAATATGTACAGATGCCAGCAGGTCAAGCTATCCAAAACTGTCAAACTTTCCCAATCGAATATGAACCTTATTGTTTTGTATTAAAGTTTAAAATCTATCAAAGAAATTTGGCAGATAGGGATAGCTTGATGTGCTGGCGGTAAGGTTCGTAAGTAATTGGGAAAAATTTACAGTTTTGGATAGGTTGACCTGCTGGTATCTGTACATTGTTAGCGAAAAAACATGCGTGGCGTCATGAATTAAAATAAAAATTATTTAACTTAATCTGTGCAGTAGGTAGCAACGTTAGCCCATTAATGCGATTATACCATTTTAGTAATGGGCGGACAGTGCTCAGATTAACCGTATCTAGGTCAGCGGGTCAGCGCGAATGGCTATTTTGGTGCTATTGGTAATTTATAACGGATCGATTTGTCTACTTAGATGACCTTTTTATAACTTATTTGGTTTTTTATAAATTATGTAGCTTCCGAATGGCTTTATCAATATATCAGGACTGATACAGCAAGGGAGAATGAAGTATAAAATATTGAAATTTCCTCAAACTTCCTTTTCACTTATATTCAACGGCGACTGGTGACCAGAAACTGAAAGAATGCCGTTTATTAATCTAATTTCCAAGTCCATAAAACTCTAGCCATTGCCAAGCTGCTTGTAGCTTCATCGATGCATGATCATAGGATGGTTAAGATAGAACAAGCATCCAAGTATTTAAAGTTTCCCGCATTTTTAGCTTTAATTACGTTTTTCATTAATTACGCTACATTTATCGTCGTCCACAAACAAACTCAACGTAACATCTTAATGCTGGATACAGGCCTGCGATAAAGAAATATAAGAATAGGTAAAGTCGTGTTAAAATGATGAGAATATAACAGACCTGAATTTTGTGCCGGATATTTACCGGAGAGTATCCGCTACAAAACGTTAATTTTGATGGGCGTATTAAAAATATAATTCCTTCGGTATTGCCATGGTTATGGAAATGTGGATATGAAACGGGAGTCTGAACAATTCTTTACTTATCATTTTGTATTTTTTGGCATTTTCCATGCTAAGATTTTAAAGTTATTTTAGCGAAGAGAAAAATATATAAAAACTCTTTACTTAATTTTACGATCATGATTTATTAACACCAGTAATGTTTATTTTACAGCTATCTAAAAAAATTGTCTGGGTACAATGTTTAACTATCTATAAATCAATCATGTAAAAACAGAAGATAATAAATCGTGGCGATAATTACGTACTACAAGATACTTTATTTGTTCCACGTGAAGTAACCTAATCACCCAGAACCCACTAAGGAAACATAATTTAGAAACTTATCTTCATTACAGTGGGGGACAAACACGGCCATGTTTACCTAAAGAATTAAAGAAAGCTTCATTTGACTTGAGCCAGACAAATTAACCATTTTATATAGACCTATGGTCAGGGCTGCCAGGGTCAAAATTGAAAAGATAAACATAAATGTCATTTTAACAGCAATTCCTTTATCAATTAAAGTACTAAAAACATGTAAGATTAAGAATTGTGTTAGAAAAAAAAATGTATTTTTTAACAGGCCTTGTTCTGATTCTACAGAGCTGTAAAAAGCCGAACTAGGTATAGGACAGCCCTATTTGTAATGTTTGTTTCCTCAGCATTTAATTTCTAAGGCTCCCACTGTTTACATGGTTCTGGTTCGACGGGACATCGAATTTACTGGTTTTTCTTCGATCTGTTTGTATTTACGTATGTTTTGTTTTGTTGCAGGTAAGCGGAGGAAGCGGAAATGGCGTAATGTTTGCTGCGAGTCTAATAAGACGGGAATGGAAATAGATGTATGTTTTTATGACAGCTTAGAAAACTTTTTGATGCAGAATTGTTTTAACTAAAACGCAAACACAATTCGACACGATGTTTAGCCAGGTTTCATTTTATTGAGGAAAAAAATTCTTATAAACAAAACTTAAATCAACTAAGTACTCCATACTTTTCTTAATCTTGCGTTTTGCATAAGCCTCATTACTAGTACTAGCCAGACACATAATAACTCATTTAACAAGGATAAAATCTCCAAATTGTCTGCAAGAATACATAAGTGCGCAATCATCTGCCAAAACTGTTACATCCCGCTCAATTCTTGCCAAAATCTAGACTAAACCGGATTTATTCCGAATCATTTTATTGTATCAGTAAGCTATTGCAACACATTGGATATTGTGGAAAGTATCAGTTTTTTTGACTAACAGAAAGCCTGTCTTTAAATCTGTCTTATCCAAATGAAAATAATACCTACTTATATGAAGCTAAAACGTTATCTACACAAATGTCTTAATCGAATTTTAGTATGGAAACCGGAAAAATGTCATACCAACAAATTTTCTCCAGTTCACAATTACAGAAAACTTTTTACTATCACCTGTTGGTAACTGAGTCTTCACTAACATTAACAACTCATTTTAACTTCCGCATAGCTCGGACTCCGATGTTTTTTCTTTCTTTTTTTCTATCTTATCTTGATTATGTTCTATGAGCGATAATGTATTTTTGAAATAATTGTGGTAACATTCGAATCTCTTTACAATAAAAATTCCATTATTACTGCCACCAGTACTGGAGTAGCAGCGAGGTGGTCTACATCCGTTCTTCCGTCGAGATATATGTACAAAAGGTTTATGACTTAGCAATTGGTTTCAATCTTCCAATGTTTCATACACACGCGAAAGCACACAAAGCTTTATTCGTATGTTGGTCTCATTTGCTACAATTTCATGTGCTATAAGTCCAAAATACACTTACAGTAACAAAGTTATTACAACATTGTGCCTGGAGAATGGCTGTTAGCCGAGATAAGACTCAGATATAAGATTTCACAAGTTCTTGGAAGGAGTTTATAGTCTTTTAAAGCCTCTGTGTCGCTTGTAGTGTGCCATTTTCTCATAGTTTTTTTCCTTAGGGGCGAGTTTTTAATTACTGCAGAGATTGCGGCTTGGGGCTTCTTCGACCAGTATTGTATTTGCTGTAAACAAGTTTTTACTTTTGCGACACGATATTAATCTTTTAGCTGGAACTGGTCTCTGGGTTTAATTGCAAGTATGTTTAATAAATCGATTTCTTTAGCTTTCTATAATTATAATTTCCTGTTTGATCATAATATTGAATATACTTGTGATATTATTGACTTCATTAATTACAATTATATTAACAACCAGTAATTGACATTTCAGTAAGGATTTCTTTCAAGAAACTTACAGATAGTGTTCTCTCGTGACATTATGTCACGGAATTTGTTGACATTTTGTGTAGGGCGATTCGAGAAAATGTGTGCTGTCGCGTTACTCCATTAACAATGTATGGTTGATTTGCACACGTTAATGACTTACAAATTGCTCAGTAAACATTTAGTCAGTGTGTACTCGAAGAGTCTTTGTAGATGGCTGTTATTGTACTAGGAATTGTATATCTTTGTTAACTAGATTATAAGCATTTGCATAAATAACTACGTTTACGTGACATGAATATACAAGTTTCATCTCACGCTTAAGGTTGACCTCGTATAGAAATTTGTTTGTTTGTGGTGCAAATATAAATTTTAATCTAAAGGTCATAAAACAATGTATTGCTCGATTAAATATCAATACGATGATGTTTTAAAACTATTGCCATTTAATAGACAAGTCGTAGGTCAACATGAAACTTTATACAGCCTGCATGGTTTAACTGCCTCGATGACCTAGTGATAGCAATCGCAGGGTTCTATTCCCTGGTCGAACAGTGATATTGGATTTTTCTCAGTAACCGCTTGGTAATAGTCTCACCCGCAATTACAAGTGACCTATAAGCATATCGGCGAATTGTGGGTAAACGCTAGTCCACCCGGTTAACCCTTCGGTAAAACAGGCTTGATTATATTATGTTTTATGTTTATCCAGCATAAATGAGTATATCCAATAACACATTGACTGACCTAGTTATTAATTCCAAGACCTCGCGATCAGAACTCGCTCCTCAAGGATAAGGTATCTACATAAAGTTTCACTGAAGCGAAAACATTCCATGTAACTGAAAAAAAAAAAAACTATGGAGAACCTTTTTAGGGTCCCGTGCCCATTACGAATTCCTATAAGTTCGTCACGTACGTCCGTCTGTGTCCGACATTCTTGTGATGCTTTCCACGTCGATGTCTGAACGTGGAGACAGAGATATGTAATAGAATGTGCCTGAATGGGTATCCTAAGAACTATGAAATGTCTTAAACCATTTGTATTGTCCTTAATATGACCTTGATCAGGAGAAAAGGTGATCCGTTTGCCTTGACTACAGGGTTACTAGTAATTCGAAGCATTTTCGTTAAGGAGGAGTAAGGTGTCATAGGACATCCATCTATCTTGACTACCGACGATCAAGATTCATGATAGTAAAAGTAATCTATCCTTCAAGCTTTTTGAAATAAATAAGAAAATGAACTACTTAAATGAAGAAATCGCAGAAATGTGTTCAATAAGAGGGATCGTTGTTCCACCATTCAACCGAGATACGATACATGATTACACCTAGTTCGGATGCAGATGTTCCTATGTTACGAAGTGCCGCTTGCATAGTAATACGACTATTCTAATGTCAATTAAGCTTTGTAACTGTGTGTGGAACCTTTTGTTGAAATAAATTATAAAAAATAAATTAAATTTCAACTGCTTGTGTATACAAGTACAATTTGAGCGTGTAAGTATCTCATTGGGACTCCACAAATATTTAAAATATGATTTAGAATCTCCATGTGAATTAATAGTCATGTTTATAATACTTTATTGACGCTACGGCAATATTCATTGATTAAAATGAATAAAGTTATTTGCTGTTGCCTTTTTCGTGGTTTTCGTTTTTTTGTGGTCCTTCAAAAAAGTGATCAATAACTTGCACTACTTAACTTTCCTACTCATCATCACCATCAGGCTATATTTGTCCACTACTGGACGTAGGCCTCTCGTGAGTTAACGTCATAGAGGAACAGAAGCGTCCACCAAGCTTCTGTTCTACGTCACCGGCTCTGTGGTTTCCAAAAATGAGACATTATTTTTACTAGTAATTACAGTTACATATTTGGTCAATGAGTAGTAGTTAGTGACCACGGTTCATTGGTGCCACAAGGTCCCGTACCTACATGTCGTACACTAATTTCAACCAATAGCGACCAACCCATACTGGATTTTATTTGCATTGCCCGACCTACCCGTTCACGGTCACTAATTGATTATAAAAAATAAACTAAGTAGTCCATGGTATTACCTTGGAATTGAACTGAAATAAATTATTCATTGTCTGATGAATTCATTAGTTTCAGTGTTGACATGAGTGATATGAAATAATTGTGATAATGCTTCTTAGAGGTTACATGAAAAATAAGGTGGAGAAGCGAGGAAGGTTTTAATTTGCCCTCTCAGGTAATTATATGTATGGCATTGACATTATTGATTACATGACTAATGTTCTCTACGCGTTCACAGCAGTACAGTTACTTAATTAATTGGACATACTGTTTACTGTCTCACTGCTACTGCAGAATAAGTGGGTTTAGGCGGATTGGATATAGGTACCTGTCATTGTCATCACATAGGTACCTAGTTATTATACAACTAGCTTCTGCCCGCGAATTTCCTTGTCAATTATCAATTTCATTGTCAATTTCATTGTCCGCGTGGAAAAGTTACTTTTAAGTATGGTTGTAATTTGGCTAATTAACTCAAAATCGTTATAAATTATAGCCTATATGTTATTCTGATGTATAAATAATAATACTGTAAAGTTCATCAAAATCCGTTCAGTAGTTTTAGCTTGAAAGAGTAACAAACATCCGTCCATCCTCACAAACTTTCACATTTACAATATTAGTAGGATCCATCAAAAGGAATTGACAATTGGCAATGATTTTAATCAATTAATATGATTGGTTTCTTCCTTTGCCACAGATCTAAGAAAATGGCTTTCGCTTACACGTTTTTCACACAACGACATGAGCATATAGTCAGTTGGACCGGTCCGGTCGCCGCCCGGTACACTAACCAAATTTAAGGAAAGGCCACTTAAAAAGGTTCAAGCGTACTTTAACAGGACAAGAGAGGAATAATAGAAAGAAAATTATAATATGTCTTGTTTGATAAAAGCCATTACGAATTTATAACATTCTTCGGTGACGGAGGGATTTTTGCATTAATAAGATTTTTTGAATTAAAATTGCCGTAGCGTCAATAAAGTATTAATAAACATTGTATTATTATTTCACACGGAGATTCAACATGGTACCCATTAAATCGTTGACCCTATTATTAAATTACCATGCAATCATCATTAAAATCCAGATGACCGGACATTAACCTTAAAAAGTGATTACGAATTAATTAAAACTCAATTAAATTCTGTTGGCCCGAGACAGTTGGTTGATACGAGACATAAGAATCGGTATGTATAGCTATCGTCAGTCGTCACGGTCCCTAGTCCCTACGTGACACGAAAACTGAATGGTGACAAGATGGGGGCACATTTTCGTATGAAAAAAATACTCACAGAAGGCTTACTTTAAACTAAAACATGCTCAAAGCTCTGCCTCTGGATTTTCGTATTGAAGTGATGCACAACGATTCTTCATTTGCACGGTATGTGGTGGAAAGTAACCTTAGTAGATGTCGTATATGAATTAATATGGTCAGATCGAAAAGAACTAACTAAATATGAAAACCAAAGGACTGTTTTTGTGGTAAAATTAGGGTGTCTAACCAAGTGACGTGTCACGGATGCAAACCAGACCCAAAATGATTGTGCATCCGCCCACGAAAAAGGCGCAGTACCTAATCCTTTATTGCTCTTTATTAATTCGATTAGCTTGAGTCAACCTTCTATTAAAACTTTTTTGTGATGACAGGTACAAAAATATACGGGATACTTTACACGTGAGGTGCTAGGCTAATTGGCATCACGGACTCGTCAAACGGGGATGAGCAGAGAGAAGCGTGGGATATTTTGGATGAAACGTGTTTAGGTGACAAGTTGCGTTGATAAAGTTGCGTGGCTTTTTTTGTGGTTCAGTAAGAGTTATGTGTTTTTTGGATACTTTTTTTTATGCCATTAAGGTGGCAAACAAGCATCCGGCACACCTGATGGTAAGCGGTTACCATAGCCTCTAGACGCTTGTGACACCAGGGGTATCACTTGCGCGTTGCCAGTATAAGGGTTAAAGTCCCCCCCACTGCCAACACAACGTTTCCTCGCGGAGGACTGACAACCTTGCTCACCGTAAAGAACACAACACAGCTCAAAGCAGTGTTATTTCATTTCGATTTTCTGCAAGGCGGAGGTAGTTACTTCCCCTACTATGCCCTGCCACTCTTAAAATACTGATGGATTAAATTAATAGAATCGCAATAATAGACACGTTATACTATATTTTGACGATTATCCATAATTTGACGGTGTTGGTGTTAAAAGTCACGTCACGTCTATAAAGATGACCTTAATCAAAAAGTTACTGTATAGTTTCGGGCTGATACTGTTGATTCGCTACTGTAGAAAAAAAAAAACTCGAGTCTACTAAAACGCTCATCAGATATAAGACAGTTTAAGTGTGTAAGTTCTGTCTCGATCTATTAACAAAAACCTATATTATGAATGATGTAATCATCTAATTGACAAAGACCGTAACATATACATTTTAAAGTTACATAATCGATAAAGGTTTTACATGCGACCTGTAGTCATTACCTATTACTAAAGTACAGAGGCCAGGACATCAAGCTACCACAAACTGTCAAATTTCTTTGATTGATTTTCAACTTTAAAGCAACACGATAAGGTTCATTTTCAATTGGGAAAATTTGACAGTTTTGCATAGCTTGACTTGCTGGCGTCTGTACATGAATAAATAATAATTAAATGGAATTGAATAGTGTTATAATTTAGCTTTCACATGAACCTATTGTCTGTTTACCAATCTATTTCAGATATGTTTTACAAATACGATACGCCACTGCGACTGTTTGCGCAGTACGAATACTGGCTGCGAGATTAAAAGTCAACAAACCGTGTTATAACAGTAATAGCATAGAATTGTAAAACAACAGGCGTACGTATCCAAATACGAGCATTGTCTGCGGCTTTCATAGGTATGTTTAAAAATCTATAAGATTACCGCTTCGCTATCGTCCAGGGGATGGATGATGATAATATGTGTCATCAATTTATTTCGTAAATGTATTTTAAGGTCCTAGGTCCCATTCCCAAGTGCAATCCGAGTGCAATAGCGTTTGCATTTTTCTTCAGTGACAAAGGCTCCGTACAAGTTAATTTCCACCGACTTCCCTTTTGACCAATCACTATTAGTGTTTGCCAACAATACGAGGGTGCGTTTTTAAGTTCGCGGAATGAGAGGGTTGGAGGGGGGTAATTAGGCTCATTAGGATCGTAACGTGTTCAGTTACTCATAATTAGTATAAATACAAGGTTTCATTGTTATTAGACAATTAGTCTTTGAGCTATCGTCAACCAAGCAACATAATCGGGAGTGAAAAGTAAAATATGGAAAAAATCAAATATCGTGCCGTTATAAAGTTCCTTACCAAGTAAGGAAAATCTGTTGCGACCATAATGAATGAGATGTCATTGGTTTACGGTGACTCTTGTCCAGGAAAAACCATGGTGTACAGATGGCACAGTATATTTAGACAAGGAAGGGAATCCCTTGAAGACGACCCGAGGCCGGTCAGGAGCATCGAGGTGACCACGCCAGATCTTATCCAAAAAGTCGAAAAAATTGTACTCGACGATGCTCGACTAAAGAAGAAACAACTCGCAGAAATGGTTGGACTATCCGATACAACCATTTTTAAAATCTTGCACGATCATCTTGGCATGACTAAGGTCAGCGCAAGATGGGTGCCGAGAATGCTCACGCCACCGCAAAAGCAACAGCGCGTAGAGTGTTCACGTGCATTTTTGGACCTCTGTAATGAAGACAAGGATGGTGTATTGAGTCGAATTGTTACTGGAGACGAAACTTGGGTTCATCATTATGAACCTGAGTCGAAACAAGACTCCATGCAGTGGCATAAAAAGGGCACAGCACCTCCCAAGAAGTTTAAGGTGTCACAGTCAGCTGGGAAACTCATGGCGACGGTCTTTTGGGACTCAGAAGGAATATTATTAATCGATTATAAAGTTAAAGGTGTTTATATAACCGGAGAATACTACGCTTCAATATTAGAGCGACTAAAAGAAGCCATTAAAGTGAAAAGACGGGGAAAATTGACGAAAGGTGTGCTGCTTTTGCACGACAACGCGCCCGTCCACAAGAGCCGCGTTGCGTTGGCTGCCCTGCATAAGGTGGGCTTCGATATTTTAAATCACCCACCCTACAGCCCAGACCTGGCCCCCAGTGATTATTACCTCTTTCCAAAAATGAAAAAAGAGCTTCGTGGTAAAAAATTTACCACCGATGATGAATTCAAAGAGGCAGTTTCGGCGTATTTTGAAGACAAAGAGAAAACATTTTTTTATGAGGGTATAAATAAACTAATTGAAAGATCTGAAAAATGTATCCGTCTTGCAGGTGAATATATTGAAAAGGAAAAATAATTTGGTTTTTTAATTTCCACCCTTTATCCCCCATTCCGCGAATATAAAAACGCTCCCTCGTATTTATCTTGCCTGCAAGGTACACATTTTTGACTGCGGGTTTCGTCTTACAAAATTACCATTCGCCACTTCATCTTAGATATTAGGTCAAAGTGCCTTCAGTTGCGGGTATTCAACCCAAAAAGTCTGATAAAATAAACTTAGAAAATTATCAGTATTGCTTAGTTATTGAAGCAGGGGAAGCAAATATTTTAAAATGTTAATGGATGTCAGCATATTTTACACGTTGAATAATATTTCGACAACGCTAGGTTTTCCCATAGGTGCCTTTCAGTCTATTTAAATGCGCCTGTGAATATAGATCAGTATTTTTCAGAATACGTGAAATAATTAGTTCACGAGAAATATTTTGACCCTAAAGTGCAACATCAATGATCAACAATCACTAGAACGAAGATTCGAAATCATCAATAAATATTTTTCTTTCTTTCTTTCTTTCTAAATAGGAGGATGTTTCTTTCACCGAGAAGTAGAAGAGTTGTTAGAATTGGTGAAGTAGAAGAGTTGAAAATATTCCCTTTATTGCAAATCCAAAAAAAACTCCTGCACGTCCAACGATTTATCGTTGCTCTAAAGTACTTAAATAAACATCTTATTCTAGAAACCCCAGACTTCCGCATTCACTGCTTCGCATAAAGAAGAACCCCGGTATCAACCTTTACGTATAGCCACTACAACTATGAATATATAATTAATTCAGTAGCACAGATGCCGCAGCTACGGAATACCAAATGACCGTAATTAGACCCATCTGCCAAATTATTAATCGGAAACGAACTAACAGATCAAATTGCAAATTGAGTGTTGCGAAAACCAATCCACGCATCACAACATTTGTTCTCATTATCATGATTATCGACGGTGATTGTTTGCCTAGATAATTGTAATTTTATTACCGGGAACATAAAGGTTAAATTCACTATGAGCATTAAATGATATTGTGTTACATTATCAACAATAGATTGAATTCCGTTAAAAGAGACATTATTTTCGAGTTCTGTCAGCGTATTTAAATAAATTATTGACTTGTTTTGAGTGTACTGTGTTTATACGTACATACACGCACGTGGATTGTTATTGGGAAATACTGTGTATTTAATAATAATAATAATAGAGATTGTGCAAAATTGCTCTTGCACGATCTCTTCTCCTTCCTATCCTGGACTACGCTGATGCCAGCTATCTTGATATTACTGAGGACCAGTTTGATAAGCTTGAGCGACTCCAAAATGTATGCATCAGATTTATATTTGGCTTGCGCAAATATGATCATGTCTCTGAATTTCGTACGAAGCTCAAATGGCTGCCTATCCGCCTTCGCCGGAATGCTCATATTCTTTCTTTACTATATAATGTTCTTTTTAATCCTTCCACCCCGTTGTACCTAAAAAGTCGCTTTGAGTTCCTTTGTGACACACACAGTAAATGTCATCTAAAATCATCTGAAAACTTGAAATTGAAAATGCGGATACATTCCACCAGCTTTTTTGACAAATCGTTTACGATCCAAGCAGTTCGCCTGTGGAATGCATTGCCAATTAGTATTAGAGGTGCTCAATCGCTGCCTATCTTCAAAAAGCTGGTGAAAGATTATTATCTATCTCTTATTCCTAGGAACGCATAGCTCCTTAATCACTTGCTCTATCATTCACTCTTTTCCTTATTATTATTATTATACCTATTATATACCTATATATATATATATATTTATACACACTACATATTTATTTACATATTATAATAATTATTATTATGTACTTATTTATATGCATCCATATGTAATGTTATAGTACGCTACACTAGCCACTGTGTTTCCTTTCTTCCAGTCTATCCAAAGGTTGTCTGGAAGAGATCCCCTTGTGCGATAAGACCGCCCATTGTACCTACCTATATAAGTTTTGCCTCATTTCTTTTGAAACTGTGTAATTGGTGTGCAATAAAGCGTATATAAATAAAATAAATAAATATATTCTCTGTACTGCTAGCGGGTTGAAAATAATGAACATGATACACGTGTATTACGTCTAATTTAGTGATTTCGACCAAATCTTTCATACAGACAGATCCGTTCGTACCGACAGAAATACAACATAAAAACAAGCAACACCTTATTACAGAATAGAAGAATAGTACCACAGTGATACCACTGAAATCTGAATAACAAGACACTTTGTTGGTATTTCCGCAATGGGGTCGATTCCAATATAAGTAAACTATCAACCTGTCCAAAATAAATATTGGTCACATTTCGTATCATTTAATAATCGTATATTACCTGTAGCTAGTATAGAGAAATCTCAATGTGGAAATCCGCGACCTTTAAGCATAGAAGCAAGTCATTTTGCGTCATTCAAGCGTCATCAAATACATTATTGATGTGTAACAGAAACATTCATAGTTCCACTTAAGTCCACCATCATATGCCAGGCAAAATAAATCTTTGGTCGTAAGACAATCACTTGACTATAATAATTATAGCTTGACTATGCTCTGCTCAATTTGTGTGTCTAGAATCTTATCGGTACTAAATGTCGATGATGTATTTGCGTTACTAAATGTCGATGACGTATGGTTTCGTATGTTCGAGCTAATCTCAGAAACTGCTGTGAAGCCTTTGATTTGATTTTGGTTTGCTATCAGTACCTATTTTAACTTAATGATATTATGCATGTAAAAATACTACAGGTGTGCCTAAAAAGTTGTATTCAAACGTTAAGTTCATCTTGAAGTCTGTCAATGTCATCATTGAAGTTAAGTAATGTCATCATGCTCCTACATGCCAGATATGCATCATACTTTCCACGTAAACTGCTCTTATTAATAGGTAAGTATCGATTTGGAACTACACATAGCCCTACTTGAGTTTATCCTCTTGGAAGACCAAAGACCAGATGCGATCAATGATCATAAATGTTTAGCGTTTGCTTCCATTCCCAGCGCGTCCGCCCAGCAGCGCAGGCGCACGATTTGTAGCATAGCTTACCTTTCTATTATTGTTGCCACAGTTACTGCGTTGTTAGCTCGTGAAAGTTCAATGTAGTACCTGTTGCACTTAAATGAAACGGTTTTTTTTCGAATTACACATTCATACAGTTCTTGGAAGAACAAAAATGAGGTGACTTCTGGTTTTATCCAGATATTTATTTAAAACTAGTTTTTATCTATCTCGAAAAACAGGCTCTATAAAAACTCAAATCTTGAATGTTGGAAAATGTTACTGTAGTGTGTCAACTGAGGCGAATCATCATACATACATACATTGTATTCACTTAAAAAACATTACCCTCCTTTGGCAGTCGGGTAAAAACACGTTTAAAGCAAAGCTCTTTTTAAAACAATCACATTTTCCCATGCATTTACGTTATCTTGGTAACGGTTCACCCGCACGCTCACACAACATCATAAGTCACTCTTTGCATAGGAAGCAGTAACGTTACATCATTTTATGACTAATGTGGCCTTATTCCAAAACGCTTAGTAAACCTCTATTAAAAGATGAGACTTTTTAATTTTACCTATCATTGTCATTTTAATGTCAATATTGTGAGACAATACTAGATAATCACCTACTTTTGTTAGGGCGAAACTAATAAACATTTTGGACACTACACCGTATCTTACCATAAATATTCGACTCGAATGAATTCTTTGAAATACGAATGAAATAAAAAAATACAATGCAGCGCTAAAACTAGAATAGATCACTATAAAGGCAAAGTCCAAATACAGCAGCTGTAAAAAATATACACCAAAAAGTATTTTACCCGGAGGTTTCTCGCGACAATTTGCTTAAAAAAGATGGGAACTTTCCAGAATACATTTATTCTATTCTGTTTATGGTTTAAAATGCTAAAATTTCATTAAGCTTTCTCCATTAACCTGGGTAATGGAATGACTAATCTAGGGCACGAACTATTGTACTATGATATAGACTGTAACCTGGGACACAAACTATTGCACTATGATATAGACTGTAACTTATTCTGGTACGATTGACAAGGAACTTCTTACATGCAAAAACCTCCTCATGTAAATAAACTCACCTGCGAAAAACAAAAGGCTCAATGAATAGGGACACATATTTCTAATTATTCGTTTGTAAAATTACATGAAACAACTAGTGTGAGTGAATGGAAAAGTAAGTAGAATCAAGTAAGTGTTGTTTCCCTGGATGCAATGCAAACGGAACTGTAAAGTATTAAGTTGTTTATTTGTGGTTCGTAATGCATCGCGACGACGGTCTCGTTCTGGCAAATAGCGAGATTGGATCTTGCGTGGTAAACACAGCCTGCAGAGAGCAACGCCCCATCTCTCATGCACTAATGAAAAATCTTAAATCTGGTCCTGTCTACCCAGAACTTTTGCATACGAAGTAAATTGAATTCAATGATAAACATCGTTTTAAGATGTTTGAATAAACGCTTAAGACGAACGTTTATTTTGTTGCAGTCAGACGTGCACGATGCAAAAGATGTTTTGCAACAGAGTTTGTGTCGTCTTTTTCTTAATTATTTTATTAAGTAGTCTTCTCGAAATATTCTCGAATTATTGAAAAATACTGCCGGCTCTACTAAAATAAAAAAATACTAACTGCATCTATATTTTCTATATTCGCAGTAAATGTTAACCAGAACAGTGACTAGATTGGTGCCAAAGCTGTACTTAAATCCATTTGGCATAAATACGGAGTGTTAATATTAATAATGCTGCACTATTTAATGGCAGCCTGCCAAACTCATCACCTATCTAATCTAGTTCAACAGGAACTGTCTGTCTAGGTCACAACTTTCACGATACGTATGATGAAAAGAAGATGAGATGACAATATTCCCTGTAGATAAAATGAGAAAGTTCTCTCTCTCACGCTGTTAATGCAATAAACAATATGTCTACCACCTATGCAAAGAAAGACTGTGTTTCACTATGTATTTTGACGCTGGCTTTAAAAGTACCTGCGGAAAAAAACGCTTTTTTTACTATCGAGTAAAACAAGTTCTTAAACTAATTAAAACAAAACTTAAATTGCTCTACATCTAGTCTATTAACTATACCCTCACCATCAAACACATTTGAATTAAACAAAAAGAACTCAACAAAAACGGTAATGAGTTCCAACACAGGATCGTAATCAAGGAAATTCTGAGCCAACTAATGGGCTCCTCCATCCACACAATGTGATAATCTACGATCCTCAGTGCACACAACGCTAAGAATTTAGATTGGTTCCCGATCCCCAACGTGGAATCTGTCCACTCCAATGAATTTGTTAACCGTCCCCTCCGTGGTCACTCGTAAATTAATTATTTTAGTTAATAGGTCGTGCTCGGGCCGGAACCTTCTAGAAAAAAAATCTAGATTGTAATTTTAGTTGAGTTCAGACTTAATAAAAATGTAATATTAAGTTTTAAAATGTAAGAGATATGATTACGTAGACAATTCGAATATCATAATTAAGTTTTAAAGGTCCCTAGACTTTTATTACTACAACACTCGTGGGATGTTTTTATATAATGACTAAGTAATTTATTAATATTGCATAACATAGTAATAAATGATAAATAATTGATGAAATGATATTTATTTCTGTAAAAAGATCTTTTAAAGACACTTTTACAAGTCAATATTTAACATATTTTTTTAAGCTAGATGGCTCCGGCTTCCATTTCCATAGAACCCGGTTTAACTCGTTGCTATGCACAATGCACATCCTAATAAGTATTGAGAATTCCATTGAATGGTAAGATAATAATGTAATTAAATTCTTAATATCCTTTTCTTTTAAACATGACGGTAGTACTTAGTGACTTATCACGTACCCGCAAACTTACCATAACCATAGGGGCTACCATTCGTCCTGTGATATAATGATTTCCACGCATTATTCATGTATAGCTGCCCCCGGCGGTATCACCCGCCTTTTTCCTTTTTGCTTGGCTCCTATTGGTCGTAGCGTGATGATATATAGCCTTCCTCGATTAATGGACTATCTAACACAAAACTATTTTTACAATTTAAACCATTAGTTCCTGAGAGTAGCGCGTTCAACAAAATAAAACACAAACTCTTCAGCTAACTTCTAACTATAATATTTCTCTAGATTTGCAATCCCACATTATAAATTAGGTGGTAAACTATCTTTTTGTATATTTTTGGCATTTTCCATGCTAAGATTTTAAAGTTATTTAGAAAAGGAAAAATTCAACCGCGGGCAGGATTCGAACCTGCGTCTTCTGGTTTGGTACACCAGACGCTATGACCACTAAGCCACCGCGATACCTACCCGTCATGTCGAATTTTTCCTTCACATACTGAATTTACGTCTTTACGGTGACGTCAGTAACACCTATTGAAATGCAAGTCTTCTGGTCTGGTGTACCAAACCAGAAGACGCAGGTTCGAATCCTGCCCGCGGTTGAATTTTTCCTTTTCTAAATAACTTAGGTGGTAAACTTAAAATTAGGTACCTAGGTATCATTGTGGTCCCTGGTGAAAAACAGCAATGTTGGATCATTCTTATTTTTCAACCGACGAAAAACAAAAAACGGAGGAGGTTCTCAATTCGACGTGTATATTTTTTTTTTATATATGACCACGCATAACTATTTACTGTGTAGTCCGATTTTTATAATTCTTTTTTTATTCAAAAATTGGCACCGACTTAATAATTATGGTTAATTATGAAACGTTTATTATTTTTTGCTTTTCAGTTTTTCGGTGGTTAAATTTTTTTGTTAAAAAGTTTTTTCAGCCAGTTTCAGAAAATGTAAGCTTAGCATCTACCCAACGATGTCAAAATTTTCACCTACAAGTGTGCGACTTACCTCGCTGGTCGCGACAGGTCAAAATGTTTGACAGATTGTTAAAATGACATGTCAGAGGTGTAACAGGTCGATCACTCTCACAGATCCTCGGCATTATTTCGCCAGAACCCTTCTCTTAAAATTCCTAAAACATTCCCTTGCTCCCAAAATTGATATTAAAGATTCCTTCAGTGTTCAAGGGTCAATAATACCTGGGTTCGTCTGGAATTCTCCACAAAAACATTTTCAATACGTTACGTGATTTCAGACCAAAAAATACAATTCGACACCGGTTTCAAGCAATATTGCTTGTATCTAAAAACCTGAATTTTATATTTTTGTGACTGGAATACGTCAGATGCATTATTTTTAGTAATCGTTTCGGTCATAAAATAGGACTCAATATTGGAATTTCAATTATACTGGGTACCTATATAAAGTCTGCCTGCATTTTTTAAACTAAAATTCGGCTTTTCTTGCAAGTTTTTTCAGCGAACATTTTCAGCGATAACATTTTTAATAGTTATTAGAATCAGTAGTGCAAAGTTGATTCGTATAACTGTTTTATACATTCTTTACTTATAGGTACCTAATGACTAACTGTTATGATCTATAAGTTTATTTATAGCATTCGCCCAATATCTACCGATGCTGAATGGTCAGTTTTGGTAAAGGGGAATCCGGACCCAAAACATGCTTTCCTTGATTTATTGTTTGGAAATAGTACCAGCTACGGTTCAAGGGTAAGTAATATAGAAATAAATGGTATTTATTTCTGTAAATATAATTATCTTTTAAAGACATTTTTCAAGTCTATATTAAATACCAGATGGCGCCGGCATTTCCTAGCTAACAATCTCTGAGAAGAAACGCCGAAACAAACTCAGATAATCATGGTCACTTTTAAACTCCAGATTGGAACAGAAATATAGTAACAGAATGAACGGTTGAGATGCTTATCAGATGTGTTTTACAATGTAGGGCAAATTCCACTCGAAGAAGCCGGTTCAAATTGTGTGGAGCGTGGAGCCTTTGCCAGACATGGAATAACGAATAGGTGCTCAGGGTACTACCATACAAAATTATGTCATCGCATTATTTCGTCTTCAGCCATAGTTTCGACACGAAAGACAAAATTATTTTGTGGCGCGTATGTTAAAAACACTATAATGGTAAACTAGGTTCGAATCCTGCCCGCGGTTGAATTTTTCCTTTTCTAAATAACTTTAAAATCTTAGCATGGAAAATGCCAAAAATATACAAAAAGATAACATTATAGTGATTTCCTGCTCGGATTTATAGCGAATGTCAATTAGTGTTTTAAACTAGATAACACTTAAAATATATAATATTGATTTTTTACTTTAAGTAATACTATTATAATTACGTTTCGTATTGAGACCATTAGCTAATGTTGCCTTTCGAAGCATGTTACTTTACCAATGGGATTGTGTTTAACCTCTTAATTCCTAATTTTTAAAAATCAGATTCTTTTAAATTAATTGAAAAATCTTTAGAAACTCACCCTATTGCGTTACTTACTTACGTTTTTTAGCATGCCCGGTTAAGTTTCTTTACTTAAAAAAAAAGGCTCTTTATAACAAAACCTCGTTTTTTTTACCTAATAAAAAGTCACTAAAAGCCTTCTCTTTTATTTACTTAAGTAATTTCCTCCACGCGAAACGGTTTCGTAATCATAGCGTTTTAAAACGAAGTTACGTCACAGTCGAGACTGGTTTAATTAACATAGCTAATTAAGTATTATAGTTTTGTTGTGAAGCGTATTAACACAGAAAATAAATGTTCTGAGGCAAGTTAGTTATATGATAATTTAAGCTGTGAACATCTTTACGACGGAAATCTAGGTTATGCCTTCTAGCGAGCCTGGGGATGTTGACAGCTTGGGTAAAATGTAATTGAGTTGTTCTGTTAAGACATTCTCAATTCCATCTTAGAGGATTAGTGCTGAGTAAATAACAATAGTCTTTCTTCCAACTAGAAGGATACTTAAAAAATCTACATGGGTGTTTACATTAATTTGTCATTTTAACAAAAGCAAACCGATATTAGCCATTTATCAAAATTAATTACAGCTTAAGTTTCAATAAGTATTCCCAATAATGGACCATCTATTTATAATTTTAGAAAATGGACTTTAGACAAGAGATTCCATCCATCCATTCCAAAGGACAGAGGTGAAATTAGGCAGAAGGTTATTCTGCCTAATTTCACCTCTGTCCTTTACGTATCCATTGATCCAAAGATTAGCTATTCAACCAGAGCCCACATTATGTGACACTTATTTGGTAGGTAGCGAAAGTTTTCCGACTTGGGTGTGATCTATGTGTAGCGCACCGTTTTTGTCGCGGAGTAATAACAATTGAAACGCTGAAGTTTACCTGATCTGAGATATCAGCTTCTAGACTCTGATTTCGGTATTAACAAGAGCAGAATAGTATGTATTTGGTATCTCGAACCTTATTCTATTTGATCAACTTGGACGCGAAAAACTGGTATACAATTGTGAATTCCACCAACGCTTGAAAATAAAACCTCAGTTGGTAAAATGACATTGCTGGCAATATTAAAACAGTGGACCATATTATTTCTTTATCAATCAACTAACTTAAAATTCTTTTTAGGGACCTTTTAAAACAGCACATCAACTATCTATGCATTATAGGTACACGATACGTATACTTATGACAGTAAAGTATATTTCTGAGTCTAAAGTATTGTGTTACCATTCCATTTTTATTTTCTTCAGGCCTACATAAAGAGTTTTATAATATGCTTGAAAAGAAACAGATTTAATGTCCAACATTTCAAATTTAAGTTAATTTCTATACAAGGCAAGAAGTGGTCGATGAAAAGTAGAAAAGTAGGTAACTCAATTTCTAGTTTTTACAAAGTTGCTCGAGTTGAGTGAATTGATTGGATTGTGATACCTTTTTACGCAATGTTCCTAGTGTTTTAGGGTTAAATGGTATGTCTTAAATAGAAGAGGTCTACGTCCATTATTGGACTGCAGAATGCTGAACATCAATCTCACAATGAATCCATCATCGTCAACCCATTATTGTCCCACTGCTGGGCACGGGTCTCCTCTCATATTGAGAGGGATTAGGCTATAGTCCACCACGCTGGCCTAGTGCGGGTTGGCAGACTTCACAAACCGTCGAGAAAAATCTCTAAGGTATGCAGGTTTCCTCACGATGTTTTCCTTCACCGTTTAAGCGAGTGAAAATTAATTATTAATACGCACATGAATTCGAAAAGTCAGAGGTGCATGCCTTGGGTTCGAACTCGAGACCTTCGACTTGGCAGTCCAATGGTCATACCACTAGGCTATCACTGCTTGACACAATGAATCGTATTAATATTATAAATGTGAAAGTTGAAACGGCTGTACGGATAAATTTTTGCACTCAAATGGTTTATAACCTAGAGTATATTATGTTTTTTATCCAGGAAGGTCGTTAAGTCCACGCAGACGAAGTCGCGGGCAGAAGATAGTTATCTATAAATGCAACACTACAATTATTTTAGTATATTATTTAAAAACCCTATAAATTGACTGGCTAACCTCGATATCTAAAAATTCTACGTTCTGCCACAAAACTAACCGTAGCTGAACCAACATACCGCGGATTAAATGAAAATGTATTGGATTTTATTATTGAAATCTGGCAACACCAAAACAGGCAACACTGGCAACATTGTTTATATTGGTCCGTTAGTCTAGTCTAATAGCAGAGACTGCTAAACGCAAATGATAATTGAATAGGTACATAATTAATAACCTGTGTTTATTATTTTGTATAATGGACGCCGCACACTATACTGTATTTTATCTGTAAGAATCACCGTATTCTATATATTTTATACATAATATGCAAAAAAAAATATAATATGATAATAAATCATACCAATACCTTATAACCTAACCTTACCTCATGTTAGGCAGCGGTCTACATACAGCCTCGGTTCGACAGTACATGTGTCAAGATCAATGTAATAGGGAGCGAGCCGATTGGGGTGAACTGGGCAGAAAAATACCTTGTACGAACTGGGAATGAAACTGAAGACCTCTCGCTCAGCTGTCGCGCACGGGAGCACTAAAGATAGTTTAAAACATGCAAAAAAGTATTGCTTATAACTAAATTAAGCTTTTTTATCTACCTCCGACCACTAATATGCATTTCATATGAGTTTAATACACTCATTACTGTTGCACTGCCTCTACTCCCGTCACCGCTACGGTCCTGTTGCTTTCATAATATGAAATGTAGTGTACCAAGTATAATACGGTGTAGTAGATAGACTCCATTATAAATAAGTTCACCATTAATAATAATACCTTTCAAGTTAATTCAATTAACTGCCCATTGATTCCGTATTGCAAAATAAACTAAAACAATTTTAAAATAATTATTTAAATTTAAATTAATGAGATAAAATTGTAAATGAGACTGAAGTTAAGTACATATTATTTGTGCCAGGGTTGTTCTTTAAATTAATTATGCTCAATGAATACACAAAGTCATCCATATTTTACTACGATAACGTATACTTTTTTCCGAAAGGAAACAGAGTTTAAAGAGTTGTTTTATTTCAATGTCAGAAATCAATATATTGTGGTTATTTGATTTAGATGTTTCTATAAAGAACTAGTTGAAAGTTTACCTTGTAAATTTTCGTCCATTAGTGAGACAATGTAACTAAAACAGTAGGTAGTTTAATACTCAAGAGTCTGACAGTCTTTATTTGATTACCTTTGGCTAAAATACCTGGAGAATATAGGCATAATGGTATATTATAATATTTATTTAAAGGTAAGATTCCATCGGTGTCGGACACTGAGCCGCAAGTGAACATTTACAAAGTGTTGATTTCTGACATTATACAGTGAAATAAAACTACTTTTTACGGATTTTATCGCGTTATATTGTATACCTATATATAAATAAAATTACTACCCTATACAGCGTCCACGTTTACTGTCGCGTTTACTGGTCTACCGACCATGGACGCTGTAAAGGGTAGTAGTTTTATTTCAATTTACAAAGTGTGTTTGGACTCTATCACTGTTAGATATCCGCACGCAATTACGCACGGTAAAGACTGGTGGAATTGCACCTCAAAATTCATACCCAGAAATTTCATTTTTACCTAAGAAAATTCAAATATTACAAAATTTAATAAAATCGAAGTTAGTCACCTAATTTATTCCCGACGCTTGCACCCCAAATTTCCCCTAAAGCACAATATTATAATGAAACAGTACTGTCCGCTTGGCGCGTCGCTACCCCGGGGCGATTTATCGTTCGCTACACAGTAATTAAATTCACCTACTGCTGGGGAAATAGCGATGAAATGTCCTGATGGCGAAATCGAGGGTTGACGCGGGTTCATAGATTTAACGGCATTTGTATTTCGGCCCTTGCTCTTTGACGAGACGAGAAAGTTTATATATTTTTTTTCTTTTCTAATTACGGAGAATCCATTTATATTGGGAGTTCAGTAAAGATTAGTTGTGTAAAATATATAAAAAAATGACTGAATAAAAAAAGTGTGTTTAATTGAATTAAAAAGACAATCTAATGTCTCAAGTTTAATATTAAAATGGAATTCTAAGGTTATCTAGACGCTTAGCAGCCCTATTGGCACTATCCATTCTAAAATATTGAAATGTTTCCTTGCTATATCATCTTTCACACAATTTTGCTCTTTTCTCATCATAAACGGGTCTCCTGTCAGAATGAGAGGGATTAGGCTATAGTCCACCACACTGGCCTACTGTGGCTTGGCAGACTTCACATGCCATGAAGAAAATCTTTAAGGCATGTAGGTTTCCTCACGATGTTTAAGCGTGTGATAATTCGATATTAATACAACATGATTTTAAAAAGTCAGAGCAGCTCTTTCTTTCTCTTTTTTTACAATTTGTCATTCACAAATGCTTAAAACCTTTGTAAATAATATCCTTTTCATCCTTCTGTATCATATGTCCGAATAACATCTCATAAGTATCTATACTACAGCATTCATGTTCTATCAATTCGATACATTTTACTCTTTCAACAAACTCAATTTCCTTATGTCGTGTTCAGACGTCGCCACTGAAATGTTATTATGTTGTCGCTTATACGCCGTGTCCACTAGACTGTGATGTCTGTGCTCATGACCCGTCACCCTTCTACTGGCGTCTGATTCATCCATAATCATTTACCACACACCGCAAATAATTCTATCTAAATAAAATCGAGTCGTTTTAGTGCCTCTTCTTTATCCTATTGTGCTCATCAGATATAAATTGCACACAGGTCAGCCCCGATACATTACTCATTTTGCCCGAATGCTTTTATAGTGCGCTAAATGGCAAACGATCCGCACATCAGACGTTTGCTTCTTTGAACTTTCTGCTATTGATTAATAAAAGTTGGCAATTGAGAGGAAGAATAATCATGTAATTGCACCCTCTCAATATGAAAAAGATCGCATATCGAAAGTCAAAACGCTCTAGGTTTTTATGGATGTTAATTGGCTTAGCTACCCGTTAGGCCAATATGCATCCGATGTGGTTTTATTTCAGTAGCTCTCACATCCACAAGATATTATCCTGAAGTCTTTCCTAGGGTTTTTATTATACGAGTATACGTTTAAAAAACTTCAAGCGTTTTGACTTTTTAATATGCGATCTTTTTCATATTGAGGCGGTGCAATTGCATTGTTATTCTTTCTCTCAATTGCCAACTTTTAATAATCGATAGTAGAAATTTCAAAGGAGCAATGGTCTGCATACTAGAGCGTCTAAGTGAAAGCAAGAAATCATGAGTTTGTTTCCCATCTGTTGCACTATTGACATGAATTTTCCCCTAATACAAGTTCCTATTAACCTAGATAAAATTAATTAATAGACCACCATAATTTATAGACCACATTAAAATCTTTTTGTAAACCGACTTCTTTTTCGCCGACCGTACTTATTTGCATAACGGTGTATCCAGACTTGTACAGTACCATAACTGCATTATCACAGTGTTGTTCAGTGAGCTGCGTACTCCGGAACTCGTCGCCGGCCACTGTCCTGTACCGGAGTGAAACGTATGAATATGCAACTTGGGACAATGGACACGTGAAACTGTGCCTACTACGTTCGCGTTTTGAATGAGAAACTTGTTGTAACTTAATGTTTCTGAACTGGGCTTGACGGTCTTGTGTATTATAGTCGAGATGCTAGGAAAACATGTAGGTTTAAGTTTAAGCTTAGATTACTAAAAAATGTGTTGGACATTATGTAATTAAAATCGAGCAATTTATTGTAAAAATAGGGGCAGTCAAACGATTGTTTCCTGTTTAAAAGTTTTGTAACATAATCGAGAATTGAGCAAAATATCGTTATATAGTTCGACTAGAAGTTGGTATGCTCTACTTCACTACTACTATTGCCTTGACCACTCAAATATTCTTGCAATTCTTGTAACATGGAAAAATCTAAACTCCAACGCATAAACACTATCAATTAAATTAATTATCTTTTATCTCATAACAATAATTATGTTGTACAAACGTACAAACACTTCTACATAAAATTGTCTGTCTATTCGTCAGACGTAACAGCACACGATTGCGCGAATCGGGAAGCGAAGAGAAAACAATGTCCCCGCATGCTGGCACCGACAGCGCAAATAAAGTTTGTGCGTTTTATTCGTACTCTTTACGTTACGAAATGTACATCTATACTTACCTACAATCATTTATTTTATGTGGGTAGAGGAAATTTCACTGCAGAATAGAAGGTTGGAAAATAAGTACATTGAAACCAATTTTCATCACGGATTCAAAACTTTAAAAAAAGCAGTCCGTTTCTATTAACAACTAGGACGTGATACGATACTCATCTCTACGCTTCTAACGTTTTTTAGGAAAGCTTACAGATTAATAACAATTACTTATAGATAAAGAACAATAATATCCCAAAAAATGCTAATAACACGTTTCAGCATGGATATCGTCTTTACTTTCCCACTCAAAGGTTGTCTGATAGGAAATGCCTAAGTTTAGACCGTTCTTGTACATTCTCGTACGTAAAAAATAAATACATAATTTTCAATTAGCACTTCATTTTGTAAGCTGTAGATGAGACCTCAGATTTAGCTAATGGAGGTAATTTATGAGTCAGTCGCGTAAGGACGTTGTCACAATTAATAATAATACTTTATTGTTCAAAAGATATTCTTTACAAAGGTAGGTCACTAATGTCAGGTAATTACGAACATACATCATGTGTATATATTAATATATTACCAGACTGGTCCCAGATAAGCCTAGCGAGCGCCTACATAATCTATGTTCTGTAATGTATGCTGTAATGTATAATGTATATTATTATGATGCGCTCGACTGTACTAAAAGCTAAGGTGAAGTACAGACAACTATACTTATTGGTTACTCTTACTTTAAACGTAACTTATACTCATACCGACTCGTATTCGTTTGCAAACGTACAATACTAGTCTAGTCCTACTACAGAAGTCTCCATTTATTACGTACGTATAAATGTCGTAGTAAGTATAGTTGGCAATTTTTGGAAATATCCGAGTAGTTATAAGATTAGATGGTAAGATTTTTTCTCTATTGATAAGGTAATTTTCGACTGTGCATGAAGATATAATATGTAAGGGTGAATAGTGGTCAACCGTCAAGTTTCTTCAGTTGCTATGCTCTGACCAAATGTACCTAGTGGATCTGATGATCTGTCAATATATCGGATAAATTGACAGAGAACAGTGTCACAACTAGAGTTACATTTTATGTGGCAATCACTCAAGATCTCGGTAAACACTCCATGAAAGTGCAACAAACCACAAGAAAACTCTTACGTTCTACCTAAAATTAGCAATGCCTAAATGACAACAAAGTGTTTGCCAAACTTGAAAGCACTTTTCAGTACGAGTGACAACGAGGCGAGGCGAGGCGAGGCGAGGCGAAGCGAGGCGAGGTGGAGCGAGGCGTAAAAATGACATTAGCGCGTGGTTCATTGTCCGCGGCCGCTCGCCGTACTGAACACTTGTACAGTCCGCACCGAGATAAAGTTGTCACCGTAGTGTGACACTTCGACAGGTGCATTTCATAGGCTTCAGATTGAGAGCTTAACACAAAAATCCCGTGCCATAACTACTATACCGTGGCTATGCCATGGTATATAGTAATAACAAGGCAATAAAAGAAATACATAGTTGGAATGAATTATTTTTCACAGCAGTTTAGAAGTGTTAGAAGTTCTCCTGAATGCTAAGCCTCTCGAGTTTTAAGCAAGTTTTATCACAGAAATGTGTCTGTTGTATCTTGTCCGTTTAATGGCAATAGGCCTGCCTCCTGTTACATACGACCTTTAATTAAACCAGTGTATAGTCCTTATTCGTAAAATTCTGTTAGCTAAAGTCATTTTGCAAATAGCTTCAAATGGGAAAAGCGCTATTAGAAATAAATACAGCTGTGAGTAGGAACTAAAATTTAGGTAACGTTACAAGAAGTTGTCTCGCATTCGGAGCAAAGTATGTTTCGTGAAGATGCTGATCCTTCCATAAATTCTTACGGTATAACCATGAAAGTTGATTAAAGAACTTTATTCCATTACCCCTTTAGTGCTTTTAAAACTCGAGTAGCCTGATGAAACTACTTTAATTTATAAAACTACCGTCATACCGCTTCATTTGACTTGCCGTCAGTTTATGACTTGAACCGAAGGTATATCGTACTACGATCCTCTGCAACTCGAATGAATGGAATACCCGTCGCTGTTTCTGTTACTATTCAATAAATGTTCGTTCTTTCAATCCACCACAATGCCTGTACTTGTTTTTGACGTGTAACTGCAATGCGTAGAGCATGTCCTTTTGTCTTTTGCTTTATTCATATTTATCTCCTGTTTTACGGTTCTTCCACATATTGTAATTGTGTTCTAATTAGAATAATTTCTTTGTTTCAGGTACAAATACTCTCTTACTTCATGCGGTTTCTCCAAGTTTAATAATTATTACTGTAGTGAAAAATGAAGCTTTCGAAGCTGAATGTCAAAAGTAATGAAGCACATAAGTAAGTAAAAGAAAACAATTTTAGTATTTATTAATACTTGCAATACGTTATCCTAATGTGGAGGGATGGTCAACCAAAAAAAAAAACATATTATGTTTCTCCGAAATTATGTGAATAATCTAAACTGCTAGCTAATTGGGTCAAGGACAAGATAATATGGCAACATGCTAAACAAATTTTATTATAAGACTAAATACAAAAATAAAAAAGTTTTTCAATTTAAATCTATCACATTGACACTAAAAGTAGAACTTCAATAAAGGATCCGTACCGATGGCGAACTATTATGATTCAATCGTCGCCCACTATTAGGGTCAATAAAGGTCGCTATTGGAATCCGGACAGATCTATGAACCAATAAGTAATATAGTTATAAATACTTCTTGGAATTATTTATATCACCACTGATCTACTAGCACCCTTGACCTCTATAATACACGCTGTATTATAGAGATCAATGGCTAGCACTAATTACCGAAGTCGAAATTTTGTGTTAGAAACTTCTTGCTTCTAGCTTGTGATGACTGAAATTTTTATCTGTACTTAAATCGGGAATGAATTACCTTCTGCTACTGAATTGAAACTGCAAGAAAGTTCTCTAAAAGTTCGAAGTACAAGTTTAGGCAAAACTACATAACTTAGGTACTAAAAAATTGATAGCGAACACCTCTAGGTTTTAAAGTACCATCTCAATTTCTTTCTTCGTTAAAAATATTTGTCTTTTAAAAGCTTCATTCTATGTATCATAATCAACAACCCATTAACTATCCCACTACTGGACAACAGCATGGATCTTTTCTCATTCTGTGACCAGATTTTCACAACATATATACTTACATAAAATTTATGGAATTTAAAGTTGAAAGTAGGTACGATATACTACCCGTTGTATCTTTGTTTTCATTCCTTAATTAGTGATTGTTTGTTTAACAAAAATACAGTTGGAATTAGATAACGTCCTAATTAATTAACAAGGTATGTCAATATAGGATTCATGTTTCAAATCCAAATTAAAGCAGAACCAAACCGAAATGCCAATGATAATAATATCGTGTTTCGTCGCAATCTTGATAAACATCTTATTGCAACCTACTGTTTTTTAAGAAAAGATGGATGAGTTGTGTGAGAGATGATAATGGTACGGAAGGAACTAAGTGATGAAATGACAGCTGATAGAGACGTATGGAATAAATACGCGGCCCCCATGTCAATTGGGATAAGGGCAAGGAGGGTCATGAATCAGAAAATGAAAGAATATTAAAGCTTGCAAAATTGCTTGATTATAGCTTATCATTGATCGAATGCCTTGTCTAGGACAGCTCCACTAGACAAGTTGTCATCTTCAGATACGTTGTAATGCCAAGAAATTTGTTTTGATTGAATGTCATTTGCAAATCATGGGATTACAAGATTCCAAATGCATTGCATAAAGTTGATAAAACATTTGCTTATTAAACTAAGAATCTAGTCGCCACTCGACACCAATTCTATTCTAGTCAATCATTCGAATGTCCACAATAAAATTAAATACCGAACAATATCCTTTCCAACATAAAATATCACGCCCTTCCACCGACCGTTTATTACACACCCTTGGAAAGTTTTAATAGTGATATAAAAGTCGTTTTAAAATAGTTTCTAAAGGCACTCTCCCAACTTGTATCGTAAAAAAGTTCAGGTGAAATAAGATTGTCGCTTACTGAGAAACTTTGACGTCACCGTTTCCAGATTTCTTTATTGCAGGCAGCCGTATTGTGTTTAAAGTAACAATTTTCACTTGGAACCGAAATCTATTGACCAGTTTTTTATTATATCTACTATTTTAATTTTTTTTTATCAATTATTTTGCTTTCTTTCTTTTTATAATCTTCTAAATTGAGATCCACCGAACTCAATCTACAAAATTTTATCAAGGCTTTCTGACCTAATCTTATCATTGCAACATAGACTCTGGTTTTGGACCCCATAAATTGTCGCAAGTTAGTAGTTGCTTTCTTTTGACGACGTAAGTGGTCTAGTGGTCCGCGGGTCGGACTGCTGATCACGAGGTCGTGGGTTCGATTCCCACAGGGCACAAATATTTATGTGATGAACATTAAGTATTTGTGTTTGTCTGGGTGTTTGTTATATAATTTAAGTACGATATCCATTGTCTAGTACCCATAGTACAAGCTCTGCTTAGTTTGAGACTAGATGGTGTTGTGTGAAATTGTCCAGGAATATTTATTTATTTATTTATTCTATTAGAAGTGTACTTTGATTTGAATTAGGGTTGCTATTTGTAGTGTATTGTAGCACATCAGTTTATAATTCAAATAGTCTGTAGTTACTCAGATATAATTATAGCATCTCATTTCATAATGTAGCAAGCAACATTCCTGCTCGCGTTACAAAGCTTAAAACAGACTTATTCTTGACCTTTAACGCAAGAATTTCTATTTTAAGTCACGTATTTTCTCCAGTTTCCTAGAAAACTAAATTACAGTCTCCTAAATGAAATTTCTCATCCTACATAAATTGCTTTTTTCTTGGAGTCTTCGTTACACTGTGTGTAATATTTTCTGAGTGGAATCTTTTCGTTTACTTTAGTGTGTCTATTTGCTCTGAGTCAAAAGTTCGCTGTTTGGTAACGTACCCAGGTACTGGTGCAGGGTTCACGTTAACCCTATCCTACTAATTTTGTAATTTCCTTATACATTTCTTCATGTTACAATTAAATGGTCCTTGCTTTCTACATTATTTAGTATCCTCACGTATTCAACGGTCTCGTCACGTCGGCTTTCTTCAGCTTTCCCTGCTTGAATCTAAAAACGGTTTTGAAAAAGGAAATAAAGCTTTTAAAATACTTTTGTAATCAATTAAGTAATAAGTTTCTTTCTATTTCGATTCGTCTTTCATTTTATTATTGGAAAGTAATAACTTCAAAATCACGTACGCAAAAGAGAAAGTCAAATTTCGACACAATGGAATTCGTCATCCATCCGTCATCTAACGTTTACGCATGCGTGACGTCAAACGAAAACCATAACAGAAAAAATATGTTTATTATATTATTCAAAATAAACGTGTGTACGATACTCGTTCAAGTATTAAATATAAATATTTGCTACAATACATAGTCGCGAGCCACATTACCGTTATCGTGTTTACACTCTAGTAACCGTACTAGTAGTCATTTCAATTATCATAATAATACAGTCGCATGTACGTGAGACCGGTTGTAAAATTATCACAGTGTGTTATTAAAGCGGTATCTAATGTGTCAGATAGGCGTCCGCTCCGCGTCGCGGGTCAACGCGCTCTGACTCATATGCGCCGTACGGGCACAGCGGCAGTGCCATAGCTAGCTCCACTCTCGCGCAGCGATCGGTACTGCTTTTTGAACTGGCAAAAGTCCTATACTTTTTCACTAGGCATTCGTTTATTGCAGTTTCAGCATCTTCTCGAATAACTAATATTAATTATTTGTTCCTTTAAATGTTTTGGTTGAAACGGAGAGTTATTCTTTGCCAAAACTTCTTTATACGAAAGTCATTGTTATTCGCATACATTTTGTTTTAATATTATTTAAAGCGTTTCCTGAATAACAACCATTGATATTCCTTAAACTTTGACGCAATTCAGTCCACTGGTTTTCAAAGTTTACCAAACAGTTGCAAGTTCACATAACGAGGTTTTGCTTTGAAATTACAATTGTAGAAATAAGGTGGTTGGCGAATTTGTAGTGTTGTAGTGTTAAACCGAGGCCTGAATTTAATTAAACACCAGTCAAAGCGGGAATGGAATGCCTGATAAATCTCTACGGAATATATGATACTCATGTGCGAAAGCTCTTGCTATACCTACTGTTAATAATAACGAATGCATAATAAGTTGGTTTACATAAAAACTTATGATGTATTTTAAGTGCTCAATGACAGTCTAGTGATATGACCATAGATTGCGAAGTTATAGTACGCCATTTTAAAACTAAGGCATGTCCTAACTTTTAGAAAACATGATTATGTGAATCAACAGCAAAATAAAAAAAATATATATAAAATAGAATTCGCTTTTGACTTTTAGTAAGTGTATACATATTTATGCTGGTGACTGTACATCCGTTTTTGCACAGCATGGGGATAGAAACTAATATTTTAGTGCAATTTGCCTAAAACCAATCTGAAACAACAATCGTACTTTAATCCAACAAGCGAATGGTCGAAAATATTGGAATGCAGTGTGAATTTCAGATATATGACTATGTAACAATGCATGTTGGTTTTGATCCACAAAAACGGTTCAACACTTTGGTACTCGCGTCCGACATTCGTCGATCCCGGTTAGGGTTGCTGACTGGTAAAAAATCTAGTTATGAATGTTAAAATTAAAATTAAATGTAAAAGATACATATATTAGTTTAGTCAAAATAAGTAAACTGTAATGCATCTTGCAAGGGCCATTGTCAAATACAGTTAAGATAATTGTATGTTACCTCTCCGCGCGGTTTACATAATTGACACACGGAAAGTCAAAAAGCGGTGTTTAACCTACTTTTATATGTAGCGATTTACTACGGTAAACCGCTACTGCACTAAGACTACTACTAAACATTTTAAATATCAGTACCACTGGAAGGCACATAATTATGAATGTACTATTTCGGTTTGGTTCCTTATAACAGGTATATCATAGAGATAATAAGGTAAAGTTCACGAGCACGTTAAAAATCGTTGATAAGCGGTATTATTTAGCCTATACCTATGTGCCGACACCATACCGCCACAAATTTCACTGATGGAAGAATAAATAAGCTGCACCAACCCTAGTCAGGCACAGCCCTAGTTGTGTTATATCGAACGAAACGCGTTGTTACAATCATCGGGATCGCATACTCATCAACTAAAACTCGTTCAACAAACTCAGCTTGTGTATTTGTTGTACATATCTACACTATACGAGAACATAGAGTATGGATTTAGGAAATAAAATAGATTTCTATGAGGACCGGTTACCTATATGCCGCTTGCAAACAACGTTTTTGCTAACCATCGCAGGCCCATTGAGGAAAAAATATACTAATATCAGCTACTATGATTGAGCCAATTTCTGTTATTTCAAGTGTACCAAAATGGTTATCCCATGACACAAAGACTGACAGATTTGCTGGAAAAAACTGTCAAAAATTAACTGTCAAAAGTAATTCAATGACGATTTAACAATAAAAGATTTAAAATAGCAGATTTGATTCTCAGGTCGGCTGTTCATATCACATATCTCCAATCTACCTACTTGAAAACCCTGCGTTTTTTATTATACTGATTGTCCCAGAAAGAGGTGGTGGGACAACTTGGATGCGTACCGCAAGGACTGATTGGCATAAGAAAAAAGTACCTGCAAGGACCTGGCTCCAAATGTTGGGACATCATTTTTTTTTTTTCTAACCTATATGATGCCACTGCTGAGCAAAGGTCTCTCCCATCTCCTTCCACTGATCTCTGTTCAGCACTGAGGCCAGTCTGTCCGGAAAGCATCCAATAATCCCACCAGCGTTTTCTGGGCCTTCCTCGGCATCGACAACCATCACATCACAGGCCGGGACTGCAGTACCTAAAAAAAAATCTTCTTGAGCTTGCATTTGACCGCTACTTTGCCTGTTGGTAAGCTATAGGGATCGTAAGTAAAGTACGTGTAGACATTTTAAAAATCCAAATATGTAGGTACTATAAAAACAATGCGTCCTTTGTACCAATCTCTAGCGCATACATATACATACAACCCTAACCGACCCACGTCACCGGAGCTGGGTATATTTTTCCCAAAATAATTGACAAGCAAACGAGGGTGTGATACAGATGTATTGCCGAAACCTGCCGAAGTTTGCCGAAGCCCACCGAGGCCGCCTCGTACAAAATATTGACGGGTTAAGTCTAAGGATTCAGACAGATAGCAATGTGTTGCGAAAGGTCATTTAAAGATACTATTGGCACGATATATTGTATACATTATTATGTTGTTAAATAAGCATTAAGATAACTCGTCTCCCATCCGAGAAAGTAATCTTTCTCTTGTCTGTTTGATTTTTGTCCCGGTTCAAATACTGTTGAATTATTTCACTGAATCTTGTTTTCTCGTCTTAGAAGTTTATTGACCTCATTGTATCTAGATCCAGTTAATATAATGAGTAAATATACCTATTGCACATCCGATAGATATATTGTTAAGTACTATATACTGTCTGATACTGGTACATAATACAAAAATATGTAACACCTACATATGATAGTACACAGTTAAGTCATGAAATGATTGTATTCTATTCGTTTTTTTTTTTGTTGTACATATCCACACTATACGATGTAAATAGTACACAGTTAAGTCATGTAATGATTGTATTCCTTTCGATTCTATTCCTGCTTTACAGTAGTTGCCCAATCTTGTACCCATTCTCAACATATTTCTGCAAACTGTAGAATATAACTAGTGTTTCATATGATCATTAACCTATTTACTCGACCACTACGCTGGCCTAGTGTTGAGTGATTTTCTCAACTGCGTGTGAAGTCTGCAAACCCTCATTAGACCAGCGCAGCGTGGTGGACTACAACCTAATCTCTCTCATTCTGAGAGGAGACCCGTGCGCAGCAGTGGGACGGTATATGGGCTGATGATGATGATGTTTTTCTGAGTGAGCGCGTGGGTGAATAAGCGTACTCACTCTTATTCACATACTTACGACCTTTTTCCACACTATAAATAGGGCTCGGTGAACATAGCACCCGACATTGGAATATTGATTGTTTTGTTATTCTTATAGTTTTTGGTATGTAGTTGATTATATAAGTAGACATTCCATTAGTCATATTAATAGGTCATTACAGCTTCTATTCATCATCATCATCAGTCCTGCAGCCCATATTCGTCGTCAGCTTCTATTATTACACTACTATTTAAGAGAGCTATGGCATACTGGGAGTAATTCCACTTAAATTGGAGCTGCCCGACTGGGGAAATACCTTCGCCTTGCAGAAAATCGAAGTGAAATAACACTGCTTTGAGCTGTGTTGTGTTCTTTACGCAAGGCTGCCTGTACTCCGCGAGGAAACGTTGATATGGCAGTGGGGGGACTTTGATCCTTCTACTGCCAACCCAACTATTTCTCTTTTGTTTTATAGGGTCGGTAACGCGCAAGTGATACCCCTAGTGTTACAAGCGTCTATAGGCTACGGTAACCGGTTACCATGAGGTGGGCTGTATGCTTGTTTGCCACCTTAGTGGTATAAAAAAAATCTATATTATTTTCAAAGTAACGAATCTTGTTGTTATGTACTAGCCAAATTAGAATTTTAATGATTGTCATTAATTCAGCTTAGCAATACACGCTCTTATGTTGGCTATACTCTCATACTCCATAATAACAGTAATTAGCCGGTCTGGATTAGCGATACGTTTCATAATTTATGATGTAATGCGCGATATTTCGCTAGTAGATTTAAATTGCGATAATTATTACCATCAAAACAACTTCATTGGTCTAGTGATCGCAAGGGCAGCCGCTAAGCGTTAGGTCTAGGGTTCCACGATTACACGGTTACACCATGAGGGACCACCATCATCTAGTCCCAAACTAAGCAGAGCTTATACTATGGGTAATTGGGTACTAGACAATGGATATAAATACTTATACACTGTTTTTTGTAAATACGTACTTATAATAAGAAACACCCAGACAAACACTTACATTCATCAAATATATGTATATTTGTGTTTTGTGGGAATCGAACTCATGATCAGCAGTCAGACACGCGAACCACTAGACCACAGACGTCGTCTATCAGATGCTTGGATTGCAGCTAAGTACCTAGTTATCCAGGGCAGTTTAAGTGCATGTGTGTGCATGGACTTACATATGTATAGATAGACCAACAACTTACAAGGAAAAGTATTTTCGAATTCAAATGCGGATAAGGGATTGATTATCGTTTGTTTCAACGGTTACAGAGAATAATAATACCCCAACAACCACCATAAATAATAGCAATACTTAGATTGGACAACAGTATGACGTCAATGTACACGCTTGTGCGTATTTTACCTCATGTAATCCAAGTTTCGTCTGACGTCACCTTTCGGGAATAGCGAGTAGTCTATTCAAGTTTTCAATTTATAAAAATACTGCCTATACACGCGGTTGGAGGGCGTGCCTATGTCTACGCGACGTCATGGCCACAATATGAACAAGTTTCAAGTAAAAATTTTCAACTTACCAACTTGTTACGAATTTTAATATAAACGAGCAAAGTTTGGACGAGCCTATCTTATAAATAAAGCTTAATGAATCAACTGGGATCGCCGACATTTCGTAAATGTCTACGGATAAAATTGAAAATACCTTGGAGCAACATTTCAGAATAAATAAGTTTATATACGATCGTAGTAAAGTTTGTTTTACCTGAGTTGAGATAATAAAAACGAAAATAATTATTTAAACTTAGCATAATAAAAACTGACTTCTGAAAAAGATAAAATATAATTAAAGCAAGCCCCCGAATCCTCCCAAGGGTTACATACGTAAATATCAGCAATAGGAGGTCCACTGCTGAAAAAAGCCACAAAAAAGACTGGTTATAAGCCGCCTGCATCCAACGACTTCCAGCGACTCATACCAGGTCGCCCGTCCATCTCGTTGGAGGCCGTCCCACGCTTCGCTTTCCGGTGCGTGAACTTCACTCTCAAGGGTTAGGGACTCATTATTATAATGCTTATATCCGTGCCTTTATCCCTGTGATATCCTTTTTATAAATGCCATATAATTCAAGGAGTCTTCTGTCAGACCACAAAACAAAATGGTGAACTGCTACCTAATAAAATTTTAACTTTACCCACCTAACAATATAAACCACCGTAAACTCACGCTTAGTACAATTTCATTTATTATAAAGTTATTTTAGTGAAAGAACAATTCGACCGCGCGGGCAGGATTCGAACCTGTGTCTTCTGGTTCAATACACCAGACGTTATGACCAACTAAGCCACCGCGAGTACCACCTGCCAGGTCGAAATTTGCCTTCACATTCTAAATTCACGTCTTTAAGGTGACATCGCTTCGATAAAATAACTTTATAAAGATTATGAAGTAGCATGGAAAAGGAAAAGAAAAAAATACAACGACATAGTTCATTTATTGTCGTTTGGTGTCATCGGTAATATCCAAAACAAAACCATTATCGTTTAATTCAAGTCCCCCTAATAATGTGACACATATAAATCGAAGTCTCCCTTATCGATATACGAAATAAGTTGTAAAAACAACATTAACAGTCCAACTTTCGGATAACCTCCTGAAACAAAAGTGTAACACCGATAAAAGTACGCTGTGAACGATGTACACATAAAACGAGGGTAGTTCCAGATAAGTCTAACAAAGGGAGACATTACGTAACGCGTTGTTTAATTCACAATACTGCTTTATAGGCGTAACGGGAGTAGGAGAATGTGGTTGAAAGAGGTTCAAGAATGTGTATGTGAATATATATTTTTTTATAGGGGCTCTGTTTTTGACTGAGACAACTTACAGCATCACCCCGTAAAATCTTAATACTGAACATGAACAATAACCACCCAATGAAGCTATAAGCAGCGCATACCTGGCGAAAAATTGCTAAATTTTCCTCTCACCTTCAACATTCAAGGAAACATCTATGCAAAAAAACCGTGGACCCATGGTTATCATGGTCGTGTCTGTGTAACCACTATTTCTTCCTTCGTTAACCGTCACCCTATATCTAATTAAGGATCTTGTGTTGCTCTTCAAAACGGCAAGGTGTAGTTGCCATTTCTTCATATAACGACACAATTCATATTTTTGTTCAGCTTCACTTGTTTTTCGTATATATATCTAGTCGGGAACATTTGCTCCACCTTTTTATTGTTAGAATTCAGTATTTTTTCATTAAAACAACGTAATTTTCGATACTGGAGTTTCATTGAACAATTCTGAAGCCCCAACACTTCCATTTAAGCACATTTTTTCATTGTATTAATACTTTTTGGAGGTCCTCTTGACTTGAAAGCTGAACCCGTTTCAGGTGGTATGTGAAATAGCTCCGAAAGCAAAAAAAAATGAATTTTACATTCGCAAGTGTCAGTCAGTTTCTTTTTTATATATTGGGATGAAAATCTGAGAAAATACTTACAATTGAATATACAAGGGGACGTAGAGAAGTTTAACAAAGCCTTCCTATGTAAATTAGAGGCGTGTATCCTCGGAAGCCTTATCAATCCAATTCATAACGCAGCTTTAGCTATAGGTTTTCACTTAGTAAACCGTCTCGTGTACTTAACCCTTCGGGGAATAGAGGCGTGATGTTATGTTATCTAAATTATTAAATCAGATGAAAATTTATACTTTAGGATATTCGCTTTTGAGTGAATGAGGATGGATTAAACAAATAAACTATTTATGATCTTTTTACCTATTTAAGCGAACCAGTACAGTAAAAATCAAAAATTTATAATCAGTAAACCTGACGATAACATAATTATTGGTTATTGACATTATAATATTTTTTTAAACACTACAGCTAAATATTGTCATTAATAAATAAGTTGTCATCATCAGTTGATTTAAGTTAATGTACATTTACTCATTATAAAATATAAACTCACATCAGCAAATTAGATACCGGGAATACATCATCATCATCATCATATCAGCCACAGGAAGTCCACTGCTGAACAAAGGCCCCCCATAGACTCCCACAATGACCGGTTACAAGACGTCTGCATCCAACGACTTCCAGCGACCTCTACCAGGTCGTCCGTCCATCTCGTTGGAAGCCGTCCCACGCTGCGCTTTCCGGTGAATTAATGAAACGAAAATAGTAAGAAAACAAGATGGATTTAATTTACAGTCCTTTAATTACGGTCCAAAGATATGTACGAAAAGGGATCTGCTGAGAACAGCAGACGAATCAACGCAGATTACCGAACGAAAGTAGGTCGAAGGAGACCACAGATTATAGAATCCACGATCTATTCAGGTAGTAAAGTCAATATTTCATACATTCGTAGGTCGAAGTAGGCAGGTACACATACGCAGCACTCGATAACAAAGAAGAGCTATCGCGCTCTCCTAGCCTCTATGTAAACACCAACAATGCAAAAATTTAGGCTTATTGGCGAATTATAAGCATTCTTATTTAATTTCGACCAATACAGAATAAAATCAGAAACTTCTATTATTACTGTAAATTTCCTAGTAACCCCGATTTTGTTGCAAATAACGCCTGCTGGCATTGTGAGGAGGCTGATGAACCGCAACGCCACTTCACCTTCTGGGGGAATGCGGATCCCTAATACACAAGCGCAGTGCAGATCTAGGTAACATATCTTAAGCCCTGATGAAATAAAAGAGCTCACCCCTAAGCAAATCGTGCTGTTTATAGTAGCTGCAGGGCTTAGCGATGATCCCAATATACCGACTACGATCGGAGAGTAATTATAGTCACAAATAATTACTTTAAAAAATCTACTGTTTTCAAAATACGCCCTTTTTATAGGGTGTGTTAATCTATAGATGCTTAGATGATATGAATTCCTTATACAGTTAATTCTTAAATTCCATAAAGGCGAGATGCACATAGATTACCTTTCTTAATCTTATTAAACGTCTGGAGAAGTCCAGTCTAACGTAAATGTCTCAGTAACCGACACAGAACAGTAAAAACTACAACCTTTATGTTATTGTAGATTGTGTGTGGCAAGAGCTAAAAGGTTTAGGCTGTATATGGTAAAAAAATAAAGAACAGTACAAAGATGGCCATTCGGAGCGAGGTTTGCGTTAGGTGCAATGAGCCGTGGAAAATAAAATACAAGAAGTTTGTACTGAGTTTTATTCCCGTCCTGTGTAAGTGTGCGTGTGTTGGACGGCTAGAGTAGGAAGCGAAGTATCTAGATAGTGTAGTCTGTAGCAGATGTTTCAGTGCAACTTGTAAAAGGGAAATAGGTCAGAAGGCTTAGCTCGCCCCAAATTAACCCTCTTACGTCATATTGTTTCCATGCTTAGTGGTGTTGAGTTTCAAAGCAAAACTTTTGTGTAGCACCCTCTAGATAGTTACATACTGTATATTTCAAAACTAATTTTGCACGCAGGAACTAGTAGAACAGACTATGGACACGATTACTGATGACCATAATCAATTTCATTTTACTGAACACTATTTATTCGATTAAATATAATATACCATCACGTCTTTATACCTGAAGGGTAGGGCACAGGTATTAGAGGCGAGCATTCCTCCATTAACCGACCCAAATCCAAACTCCGAGCTGCTGCTGAGAATTTCATAGAAAACCCCAATAACACTGCTGAACTTAAGAATCAAACCAATGGTCTTCCTGCAGTTGCGCTTCCAATTACTAGACCAGCTATTTATTTATTTATGCTTACTGTACAAAAAAGTGTACAAAGGCGGTCTTAATGCCTTAGGTTGGTATTTTCTACTAGACAACCTTATGGTGATGTAGAGACGGTCATGGTAGATACACCAAAGATTTGAGATGAGAGGTAAGATGCGAAACTACAAAAAACTATAAAATATTGCTTAAAGAATATAAACTTTGATTAACATTACACAAATATTTATACATTATAATACTTATTTATAAATACAGAACTATCAAAGTATCAATCTACAATCAAAACAAAATGTAAGTATGTAAGTATCTTGTACTGTTCTTTGGACTTCTCTCAAAGTTTCGCCGTCATTCCAGAGGTCCGTTGAGATAAGCCGCATTCAAAACTTCAGAAAGCTTCTTAACATCTTGAGAAGGTCACGCCTCACCCTTGTTATCGAAAGAAAAAGTTACTTAAATATGGGCTATAGGTTTCAAAAGAAAACAACATTAAAATACCTGTCCCCGTAAGTATTGCTGACCTTTAGGAATATTCAAACCCCCAAAGTGTTCTATTTAGGTGCTTAAATAATTATAAATTTAAGATAAAAGGTTAAAGTATCTGGGATAAGCCAGAGCCTTCTTAAAGTTCAAAAGAACATCACTTTTCCCAGACTGAATTTCCACACGATCTTCAAATACTTTCCCTCAGCCTATCGTAGCCTACTCATCATAAGCCACTTCCCTGGTCTGTAATCAACAACAAAAACATTAACAGACCTCGGTCCAAAAGGTCACATTTATTTCAAAACGCAAAGACCAACTTTTGCGTCACAAGCTGTATATTTTTATAAAAGCCCGTTGTTAATTTTGGCGACACGTTAGGGGTTAAAACAAATACAATCTGCGTGGCCACAGTTCTCACGGACGCGGCGGACCCCTAATTATATTTTACATTTCACGCTCCAGTTTAGAAGAAGCCTCCAAACTGTCCGGAAAATTTAATTTGTTAACCTCAGGTTTTGCATTGTTCCCTTGTAAATTGGTGTGGCGTGACTACTGCCTATGTTACGTCGACTATTGTTTAGAAACTTATTTTGCTACATTTTCACGAGGGTTTTTAGTGAGCCGAGGGATTTTGCAGGATTTAAGCCAACCTTCCATAAGGCATTCAAATTTACATAAAACATAATTAAATAATTACTCACAAATTCTTATATTGTCTTCATAATAGTATTAGTAGCATAGTTTTAAGGATAAGTTGAATGAATGACCCCATGTTGCCAATTAAATAAATAATTAACAACATACCATCACGCCTGTATTCCCCGAGGGGTTAGGCAGAGGTGTACTAATGTACACCCACATTTCGCCGGTATGTTTAGGTCCCATGTAATAGGGGGCGAGCCTATTGCCATTAACCGGGCACAAATCCAGACTCCGAGCTGCTACTGAGAATTTCATAGAAAAACCCAATAACACTTTGCTCGACCTGGGGATCGAACCCAGGACCTCTAGCGTAGCAGTCGCGAATAAATAATTAATGTTTTTGTTATGCTTAGAGACGAATAACAATCGCCTTTCTCAATTTATTCTGAAGTGTTTTTAATGATCAAGCATTGTACGGTAAAGTCCATGCTCCAAAATTGACTAATTGGCACTACAGCAAAATACTCACACTGCCAATATTCCAATGGCAATAAGAACAAGTTATATCCAGTTCAGTGTAAATACTCCTTGGAATATTCCGAAACCCAATCAAGCGTTCGAGTCAGTCAGTCAAATAAGGAACTAAACATATTTAGTCTGTGGTAACTAGCGGGTCTAGATTGTCTGTGTTTATCCTTTGATCGCCAGTCAAACGGAAACTCCTGCCAATGGACCGTCCAGGGGGAATTGAATGCATTGCATTACGGATTTGAACACGGTATGCAAGAAAAATATATGTACCGCCAGCTAGAAAAGTACTTTATCAGTCTTGACATTTCTATTCTTGTAGCTGTTAAAAAGTTCGGTGATACTTGTATTCTTGCAAGCGAAAAAGATCTTAGCTGTAAATTACGATTGCTTGATTATACTTAGTTTGGCCAAATTTGGTTTTATTTCTATTGTTGTCTCACTTCATTCCCAATTCAACTTTCAGTTCCATTTTCTGCAAAGTGGAGGTACTTTTCCAGTCGGGCAGCACTTTGAGTTTCAGAAAACATAACCAATTTGAGTGGAATTACTCCTGCTTTGCCTCTCTTAAATTCAACCATTACCGATAGACGGGCCAATGTAACTACACTGTCCCGTCTATCGCTTATAATACCTACTTCAATAGTTTTAACTTTAACCTTCTTTCTTTTACCAATGTTCATTGTATAGATTAATTGCTTTTTCGTCCATTCTATGCGTGGGTGTAAGTTAGAGTGAATTTCTTATTAGTTTCTACTACCAGAACACCCGCGCCGTCGATGAATTAAAAATACGTGTAGAAAGTGTTTTCTAATTATGACTATACTGGTACCAGACTACCAGGTAAATAGCATGAATCAGTCAAGCTCAAAAATTAAACGTTAACATATCATCAATAAAAAAAAACATTTTTATGATCCTTAACAGATAACATACCAACACGCCTGTATTCTGCGAAAGGTTAGGCAGAGGTGTGCCAATGTACACCCACAGTAAACTGGTATATTTAGGTCCTAAGTAATAAGGGGCGAGCCTATTGCCATTAACCGGGGATTCCGAGCATACCGGGCATCTACTGAGAATTTCCAAGACTTGAAGACTATTATTAGCAGAGACAGATATTATATGTTTATTTGTTTGTATGCTCTTGCTCCCATACGTTCCGATACCATTCATCCGATTGCGATGAAACTAGTAAGTAGTTGTGCGAAAAAAAAACATAGAAAAAGAGGGAATCATTGCAACCATGCCGGGGTACAGTTCTAAATAAACCCATGCTTCTAACAGCAACATACGCACTGAGTGCATTAGGTGTAACCCTCGAGCAGCGGGTGTACCACGCAATTAACCCGAGCTCGTCGGCTCTCATTCAGCGGGTAACAAAGAAGTATCCAGGTCAGGCCTGATTACAAACGACGTACCCGCAGCCCCGCACACGGCGCTGCGACGACGTGGCTAATGATAATTAATTACCGTTATCGTTAGAGGGTTAGTTTTTATTAGAATTAGCCTTTTTTGCTGTGTTCGCCAGCAGTGATATGACCATTGGAATGCCAATTAAAGGGTCTCGAAATCAAATCACAAGCCTCTCGCTGACTTTTTGCAATCATGGGTGTATTAATAATTAATTATCACTCGCTTAAACGGTGAAGGAAAACATAGTGAGGAAACCTGTATGCTTTAGAGATTTTCTCGCCGGCGTGTGAAATCTGCAAATCCGCATTTGGCCAGCGTGGTAGACTTTAGCCTAATCTCTCTCATTCTGTTATGCTGATGTTGTTCTATTGAGATTTTTTAATTGGTGCATATCCCTGTCGTTCATATGCATTACCTACATAGGTATTTTGTTTACCGATCAAAGGAAAAGAGGAGATTATGAATTTTTAACATGATAGAGATGTACGAACATAGGCAGGTCTAGCTATCCAAAACTGTCAAATTTTCCCAATTGAATATAAACCTTATTGTTTTGCATTGAAGTTGAAAATGAAACAAATAAATCTGACAGATTGTGGTAGCCTGATATGCTGGCCTCTGTACTTCCATAGTTCGCTGGTATGTTTAAAGTGTTTATTCCCGCCCGCTCCAAAATTTTGTACCCAAGCGCTCCAAAACTAAAATAAAATGGGGCTTTATTTATTATTTTAATATAAAAATCCTTGGAGCTCCTGGTAATGAATGTATGGAAAAAATAATTTTAGAGAACAATAGATTAGGAGCGCACGGGAACAAGCCGTTTAAAGATCCCGTGTAATATGGGGTGAGCCTATTGCCATTAATCAGGCATATATTCGAACTATGAGTCTGTGAACTGCTATTGAGTATTTTGTAGAACAAAACCCACTTGATGAACTGGAAATCAAACCCAGAACCAAATACTTGGTAGCCGCAGGTCCGACCACTAGACCAATTCGTCTTTAATAATTCATTTTTATATTGCTATGATCGCAAATAGTAGTGGAAAGTGGCATAAACATTTCAGATGGAAAAAATAATTATGTAGGTCAAGCTTAGTAAAAAATTTGAAAAGCTATCTCTCACACAACACACACGAAGCCAGGGTAATCAAACATAATTTTAATGTAATTAAATTAAGTTAATGTAATTAATAGCAACATTGAAGTCCCGTTCACGTCACACCCCAGATTCTCACGGTGACTCAGCGGTCACGATCTTATTTTACGAATATAACCTGTAAAGTCCTGACTATACTGGTTCTATTCGTAAAATAAGCACCCGTTTTACACCACTGACCTAATTTCCTCAATGTGCTCCTGAAATCGCCTGGAAGACGCCCAACCCAATTCATCCGTGTAAGAGTGCACTGCAAGTGACGTCACACTTAGTGTTTGAAGACAATGGACTAGCATCTGCCTTTGATTAAGTGGTTGAGGTTCGTTAAAGTCTAAATTGCTGTTTTGTGGGGCTAGAGCTTTGAACACAGTTGAAAAAGTAACAAACTAATTAAAATTTACTGTAGAAATAGAGAGGATTTATCGCTAAAGCTTTTTTACAGATTTTTGGCAGACGAGGTCCTATACAATAGGGGACTCGGTTAATGGTAGTAGGCACATTGCCGTTGAACGATCACAAATGGAAACTCCACAATGAATACTAAGACTTACACTTATAGTGTATGACCTGGAATAACAAATAGGCTAAATTTTTTCCAAAATTATGGGGGAGTTTCCCAGAAACCTGATAGTCGACCTACTTACGGGACTCGAATGAAATTTCGTACACAAATAGTATACAGTGTCCGGGAATAACATTTTGGCTTTTTCGGCATTTTTTATACCAAAACAATGCGGAAATTTCCCGGAAATCCCGGAAAACTGATATAGGAGAACTATTACTTGTACACTAATAGTTTTTGACTAGCGCTGTCATACTTCCAATCTCGGAAAAAAGCGGGAATTTCCCGGAAACAATTTTGTGACTAGAACTAACATTGAGTAGGTACTTCTTATCCCATAAGATCAATCCGACAACAAAATATGTGTTACTGAGTCTACGCATACGAAGTCGCGGGTAAAAGCTAGTATAACTATATTTTTATAAAATAGTCTTATTAAGTTGAGATGAAGTATCATCAGCCAGGGATTTAGTTCATAGTTCGTATCTATACTATGAACTATATCCTTGGCTTATTGAAATTTTAAACTGAAATTGCGAACGATGGGAGTACAAAAGATCTCATCTACTTTATCGAAGATAGTAACGTCATATTGGATTACACGTCTCTATCCCAACTTCACAAGGTCTTGTCGACACTATGTGTAACGCAATACAGTTTGTTTTTATAAAATTCCTGTCAGGTTACATAATACGCGAAGTGCTTTACGTAACTTCAGCTTTTATAAATATTGTGTTTATAACACATAAGCTCCATTACGCCTATATCCGTAAAGAGTCAGGCTGAGGTGTACCGATTTACGTCCTCAGTTCGCCAGTGTGTGTTGTCACGTAATGGGGGGCGAGCCTATTACCGTCCAGGGACACATGGTGCTGCGTATGATAATAGTCACGGTACACATTGGGTGTACATCAGTGATTCAGCGGACCTCTGTCTAACCCGTCGGGGATACAAGCGTGATGGTATGTTATTGTTGAGCTGTACGATGCAATTTACGCGGACTTGAAATGACAGGAACATGACACAGACATGACATTAGCTGTCGTCAGAGACATATGCGCCGCTCCCACGTCCCAGCTCAGTACAATCAGCAATCCATAGGGGTGGCCACTTTCACTCTTAATTCAAAGATTCTAAGGTCGAAAACAGTTCAACCGCCATTATTACTGATTGTACATCTGTACTTATATTATAACTGTTACAAAATCCTAATTTTTATTCTCTTTTGTTACAGGTAAAGCAGCAGATATATAAGAAACCCAGAAAATACATAAAGTATAATTATATTAATCTCTGAATAGTAAAAACATAGCGCTGTCCGCGTCTCTTCTTTTTATTTAAAAAGGTTACCCCACACTAGGATTTTCTCCTGTATTGTGGGTGCGTTTACAGACACAAACTTTCACATACACAAACACCCAGACCCGGAGCTGTAGGTCATACAAAAGTCGTTCCGTGTGGGGATCGAACCCACAACCCGTGGCTCAGAAGCTCAGCCGCTTCGCCAAACGTGTCGTCAAAATACATAGTTATATAACAATAAAACGTGTCTAGATATTTCTCCGCTTCCTTCTTCTAAACTACGTAACGATTTTGATACGGTTTTCACTAGCATTTAAATAATTTTCTGCTATAAGGTTATCGTCCGACTACAAACTTGTCTTCATTTGCCCTAAAGTCATGGCCATGTCATCCGTGAACTCCTACCCACTAAAACAAAATGGTGAGCAAAATTTCCTGCACATTATGAGGACTCCGAGATCTCCAATGTACTCTACCTCCAATGAAGCCTTTGTAAATGTATTTACGCCTAGACGCATTTAGCAGTATTAATATTGTCAGACGCTTACCAGTAACGGGCTTAGCTCGGAGCCTTGGACCAATATCCATCCACAACATATGTTCCTGAAGTTCAATTAGTAGCTAACTAAGATCATGTTAGGTATAGACGTCATAATAAAATACATTACATCAACTTTAGCTAGTTTCTTTATATTTTTTCTTTTTAGCTTATACGAGAGCAACATCTTCGCTGCCTATTCTCTAACTTTCTAAACCAGACGATTTCGCTTCAACCATCGCCATAATTGGATTCTATTAAGATACCACATAGCACATAACTCGACATTGACCAATCTTGAAAGGTTTCATAGTAATGTCTTTAGTCTTCACTAGGATTTAAGTATTTAAAATTAGTTACTACTTATTTAAAATAACAGTAGGTAAGCGTCTCTATGTCTGTCTTTGTCATTTCGATATCAGTAAAGTGAGACGAAGCTAGAGACACAATGGGGCGTTTTTCAATCAGGAGGTAATCTTCTTCTGTTTAGTTAATTCTTTTCCAGGATATAGTTCACTGCGATTGTTTAATTATTGTGTCCGCTTTAAGGACAGTTAAAGTGTTAAAAAAGAGGAAATATAATTTTGATTAATTTTTTGGATATGAAATACACATACCGCCGTATGTTTCCCAAACCGAAACCTCAATCATTATGCTGTTTTGGTAGTGGTTAACCCAAAACTGAGCAGTGCATGCCATATTTCTCATACAATTGGCACATAAGTTTACTAACAACGTAATTGGCATTGCGGCCACGTTGCCGCACCCATTAATTGCCTAATTCGGTTCACTTCACCAATGTCACTACTCTTTCAGTGTTTTGTCCTTTTCCCGCAGCCGACATGTTTGACCTTGTCAAAAAAAGGAAGAACTATTTTGCTGTTGAGCTATTAATGCTTTTAATTTTGACACCCACACCACAACGTGGATGTTTGATTTCCATATAAATATTGGTTTGAATACCGTTCGGGACAATCGGATGGTAAAATCAAACCTACAACCACAACCGATCACAAAACCTGATCAGCCACTATGCCAAACGTGACGGGACGTTTAAATTCAATTTTGTATAATTAATGCCCCTTAAATTAAAGATTATTTGAAAAAAAAAAAGTTCTGCATTTGTGTAGTGTCCTCTAAACGTTAAACGTCCTGTTCTCAAAAAAACTGGCCCAAAACTATAAAATAAATTCGGTCATTGAAATTGCACCATTGTATTCTGCTATCAGCGCATGCTCCATTCGAATTTGGAATGTATTTTTATGTGGTACATAAAGCCTTCACGAGGATCGCAGGGACCTTTTCAGTCTGCTATCAGCAGTTATGTGTCGTTGGTCAGATGGTGTGTAGCCGCGATAACGGTTTATTTCTCCCTGTTATGTCGTTTCTCGGTTATTCGTATCTTGACCGGGTAGCAAACTTTGTTGTTTGTCTCATATTGACCTGATTTTTAAATCAATATTATTGTTGTCGATGTCCATGAGTCAGAGCCTTGTTTATTCATTTATGTTATGTAATTTTTTCAAATAAAATACCTGTATGTTTAACTTTGAAGCTAATCATCCAATGACTTACGCTATGTGGCGTTTTGAACTGTTAACAAGACTCTATAGTCACGCTTTCAGTGTTTAAATTCATGAAATTTACAGGAATCTTTCGTAAACTTGGTAAGTTGCCAACATTTGATCGTCAATTACGAAACGCGTTGCGACACTACATCTGCTAAAAAAACGGCTCTAATTGGTGCTTGACCCCGTCCGTCAATCGAGTCAATATCAATTTGTACCTAACAAGCTGTGCCACTCTTCACCATATTGATATTGATTGACCCGACCACCATTGGAATTTAAAAAGACTTAGCAACATTAGAGTATGAATAAGACAATCTTCTGTTTGGTATAAAAAAGTTACGAACATCAATGCAATTTGTTTTTGAAAGATTTTTTAAGTTCAATCCCCAGGTCGAGCAGTGTTATTGGGTTTTTATATGAAATTCTCAGTAGCAGCTCGAAGTCTGGATTTGTGCCCGGTTAATGGCAATAGGCTCGCCCCCTATTACATGGGACCTAAATATACCGGCGAAATGTGTGTGTACATTAGTACACCTCTGCCTAACCCTTCGGGGAATACAGGCGTGATGGTATGGTATGCTTAGTGCTGAATAGTTTATATCAGAACATTGTTGAAGGTGTAGAATTTATTAACCCGTTACGTAACAAAGAGAGATAGAGATTAGATATGTTATGCACAAAATGATAATTAATGACTTATACGAGTAATGTATTTGGAACAAATACAAAACAAATCTATAGAGGAATTAATTCATTTTTTTAAATGACATAGATTTCAGACTGACTTCGCTGATTTGCCGATCTTAGCAAACGAATTACCTAGTCTTATTAATACCCTGAAGAGCGTTCACTTTAAGTAACAAAAGATTGGCATCCATCTTTAATCACTTATCGGATTAGCATTTATACCCACTGGGAAGGGTTTCAACTACTAAGCAGACGTTTTTCATTGCCACCTAGCATTGGAAATAGAACCGAGAATTTGCTTAATCCTTTTGAATAAATAAAAGTGTACATAAATGGTTACTCTCTCAAAATATAAAAGTTTAAATAAAATTATTTTGGAAATAAATACTTATTATTATTAATGATGTTTGAAGTCATCACGCCTGTATTCCCCGAAGGGTTAGGCAGAGGTGTACAGCTGTAATTCCGGGTCTGGGTGTTTGTATTATGTGAAAGTTTGTGTTTGTAGACGCACCCACGATACAGGAGAAAATCCTAGTGTGGGTTTGGAGAACCCCCAATAATACTTTGGGCGACCTAGGTATCGAACCGAGGACCTTTACTGTAGCAGTGGTGCTTTCGATCACTAGACTTCAAGTATTAAATGTTGTACTTACGTTTTTACTCATAACAATGCCAGTAGTCGTTTAATAAGGCACTGATTCTGTTTATTTTTAATCCATCTTAAAGAAAGAAAGTCTTATGGAGAACCTATTTTGTTGCACTTGTCTAGTTACAAAGAAAAAACGGAAGACCTGATAAAAGTCATCCACTTTGTGATAACAAAGAAGACGAATCTCATTTTCTAATATCACCCTTTTTCTTTTATTAGTTAAGACAGTTAAAATGGGTGGTATATTTGCTGTAATTTTATTAACATTAAAATACATTTTAAGTGTCATTACTCATTAGTTAACCCAACAAGAAACGGCTAACATCATACAAAAACAATTGTTACGACCCTCTGGAGGGTTTCTATTAACCATTTTGGAATAGTCCTTTTTATATTTATCTCATGTCTTTCGATTACAATTTTGAATAGAATTTTGGAGTTATTTAGAAAAGGAAAAATACGACCGCGGGCAGGATTTTTCCTTTTCTAAATAACTTTAAAATCTTAGCATGGAAAATGCCAAAAATATACAAAAAGATAGAATTTTGGATTTTACTCTAATTTAACCCGTCGTATGCGGAAGTGTAACAGTTTCCACACGAGGTTCGCGATTGTGTGTAACGTCACGGCATTAGGGATTCGAGAAGCGAGCGCACTTTATACCGCGCACTACTTCAACCGTATCTCACTGATGCTACTGTGCTGGTGCGCAGTGCACGCGTTCAGAATAACCCATCTGCTAATAGTTGGTCCGAATGAATGGAATGACAATTCTCATGTTTTTGTTTTTTGTTGTTAAAATGACAAACAAGCATATACGTCACGCGTTGTCATCTTGAGACCTCAGTTGTCCAGTAATTTCACTGGAATACAATAATGCACATCATTGCTTTGCGTCAGAATATTTAGTAATGTTGTATCCCAGACGAACTCGGCAACAGAGTATGAGCACATCTACAAAGTATATGAGGGCTAACTTCTGCCCGCGTGTTCTTCCGCGTGGAAAAGTTACTTTTAATTATCGTTGTTATTTAGCTAATTCATTCAAAATCGTTAAAATTTTAGCGTAAATGTTATTATGTACAGAGGCCAGCACATCAAGCTACCACAATCTGTCAAATTTATTTGATTGATTTTCAACTTTAATACAAAGCAATAAGGTTCATTTTCAGTTGGGAAAATTTGACAGTTTTGGATAGGTTGACCTGCTGGCGTCTGTACAAATAATAATACTGTAAAGGTTCATCAAAATCCGTTCAGTAGTTTTAGCGTGAAAGAGTAACAAACATCCATCCTCACAATTTTATAATATTAATATACATAGTACACCTGAATTTAATCGTCACTGACTAGGGAAGCATTGTGCAAAAAGAAAATGGTCTATTCTCAGTGAAATAAAGGTGTAAATGATGATACCGAACCTGCCGGTAAAATGTTACTGGAATATTAACAAACATCAAAACATCTGAGCTTCGGCCTCTTTCGTACATGCAGGCATTCCGTGTTCCACGCCCAGAAAGTTTCATTTAATAAATACACTACACATTGTTTCATATCAACCCGAAAATAAATACCAAACACGTGCCAACGAGACCCCACGCTACCACCGCGAGCTATGTTAATATCCGAAGTTAGGAAAGTTCACATCTACAGCATTTGCATAGCCGTATAATCTGGCTCGTATACATCTTGCCAACGTTCGCGTGCAGCTTAGCTTGTGCAATTTATTGCTAACTTCGACAGGGGGCGCTGCGGGCGCTGTTATTGCTGTTTAATTGTTCTATTGATGTTGTTTTGAGATACCTTTGCTTGTTGTTAAAATGAATGAATAATGTCGTGCTTGTCATTGAGCTTATGGTAAGGATTGGCTTAGAAAAGCAAAAGTATGAATAATCTATGGTATTAAAATATTTATCTAAATAGCTGTTGCCCGCAATTTCACGCTCATTCCTAATGGGATGGAGTTTTTGAGACGAAGAGTTGCCTATGTCCTTCAAGTTCTAATCTATCTCTGTACCTAATTTCATCAAAATCGGTCAAGCAATTTAGGCGTGAAATAGATAGACAGAGTTACTTCTGAATTTATAATATTAGTAGGGATTTCATCTAATTATATTGGTATGTGGCTAACTAATAACTAAACTGCTCAATCAATTTGCAAAGTTAAGGAGCTTGCCGAGATCCGTTTATGGATACGTGTTCATTATTAGAGCACAAATCGAAACGCCTACTTATAAAATAGTGCTCTAATTAGGTTCTGTATTAGTTATGTCAATTGTCACATAAGGTCGTGCCAACTTTTACACCGTGTTGAAGACATAAATTCTATATTTCTGTCTCTCAAGAAAGAAAAACTTGAGAGGTATCAAGGGACACCCGGATGTAACCAAGTTCCTTTCATTAAAATTTAATAATTAAAAATAAAAAAACCTGTATACACTCAACAATTCACAACGCGCGAAATTCAAATATTGTCATTCACTCAATAATATTTGAATGCTTGTCAACAATATTTGAATTTCGAAAAAAGTGTCGTGACAACTTTTCGTAAGAATTTTTTCCGTCTAGCCCCCTTTCACAACGCGCGGTAAGGAACTTCGTTCCAATAAATAAAGAATAAATTTATTTCTAAATAAATGTGATACAATGACTTTTACGGCGACCGCAGCACTAAGCTCAAAAGGCTTGTATCGCAGAGGCCAGAGAAAAATCTATTCATAATTATTAATAATCTATTCATCATATTAATTTTCATATTTTACACTTGGTTTTAATACAACGCTCTGCGGCGGGTGACGGGTTTCGTACTAATTATAATTATGTAAAACGAAGGATCGTTACGGGTTAAGGGATGTTAATAAGAAGCTCTAATTAGATTGGTTTCTCAATTTTATGATTGCATTAGGAGAATAGGTGTATATTAAAACAGATTCTCAACCTTAATTAATGCTACTTAGGGAAGTATTTGCAAGTCCCTACGGAAACGGTGGGGTTCGCTGCGTTTAGCACCGTGCTGAACTAATTAAATTTTAATTGAAATCCTATGTATAAAAAATCTGAGGCTCCTGAGGCTTATGCTCGTACAAGCTGTTGAGTTTAGGGATGTTCAATTTCTACGTTGGGCTATTTTGTTGTTGTTTTTTTCGTAAAGGAAATCGCAGAAAAGGTTAAGGTCGCAGGGATTTGGGCACAAATCTAAACATTAAGCTATTTTTGAGAATTTTATAGTAGCCAGCAATCTATCCAAAATTTGACAGTTTTGGATAGCTTGACCTCAAACTATCCAAAACTGTCAAATTTTCACAATTAACTTAGAACCTTATTGGTTTGTATTAAAGTTTAAAAATCAATCAAAGAAATTTGACAGATTGTGGTAGCTTGATGTGCTGGCCTCTGTACAAGCCAATAACACATTACCCTAGAATCGAACTCAGGACTGAAGAACATTGATACGAGTACCAAAAAAATATGTATTTAGAAAATAAAGTACTAATAAAAGGTTTAAATTTTATCGTCAGTCATAAAGCTATACAGGGTGGAAGGGACATCGACGCGCAACGGCTTACCATGACTTCAGTACATGATTCTGGACCCCCCTGCGTTGCAATTTTTCGTCGGCTTTTTCTTAAATTTTACGTTTTTTTACAGTTTTTTCAACTTTAAACTGTATAAAATCATTATTTCTATCTAACCCAATAACAATTTTAATTAAAAAGTCATTACTTAATTCACTTTTTTTCACAAAAACAGCATTGTAAATTAAACTCGAAAGATCTTCTGGTCAGCTGTTTCCTTAGAGTTCACTTGCGAGTTGTAAAATTTAAGAAAAAGCCGACGAAAAATTCCAACGCAGGGGGGTCCAGAATCATGTACTGAAGTCATGGTAAGCCGTTGCGCGTCGATGTGCCTTCCACCCTGTATTGTACAAGTATGTTTGAAATATTGCAGCATTACTTCCGCATACTAGAATGTCAGCTGGACACGGTAGCTGCTCCGACCGTGTCGGGCCCTGTGGAATTCCTCACCCACCTTATGTACCTTGTATCTCGTACATCTGCGGTTGATATATTGTTACTTAGGTTAGTTTTAGACAGAGAGTGACTCGTAGCTGAGTAATAACTACGCTGAACAACCGATCTGCAAGGTTAAGCTGCGCTAGCCGCGGTCAATTTGTGGATGGGTGTTCGTTCTTAACACACCGAGACCCTTCCGTGCCTCGACGAGTACGTAAAGCCGTTCGTCCCGGTTGTCATGCGAATACCTATGGCAACCGTTAGTGGTAGTCAGAAGCCCAAAAGGCCAGACCAGTCTATCCTCAGGATATCGGTATAGAAATTAGGTTGCAGATGTTTGCTGGCAGTCGCTTCGTGTAAAATACTGATATTCAACCGCTTCTAGACTGGAAGTCAACCCCAACATAGTTGGGAATAGGTTCGGAGGAAGATAGGATAGTTTTAGAATTTAAAGAATAATTGCAGTCTCATTGCATAGTCGTGTGGTCGGACACGTGAGTACTACTAGTACCGGACTAATGAAACAAATGTAATAAAAACTGAGTTATCATAATCATCATCAACAACCTATATTGTTCCACTGCTTGGTAAGGGTCTCCTCTCAGAAAATGAATTGTACCAAAATAATTAATTATGAATCGATGCTCCAGTATTCCAGAAATACGCTCAAACCACAACTATCTGTACAACACAATAGCCGTAGCACAGAGTTTATACGAGTTAATAATATTTCCCTTACCAGTCCAGGATTCCTTTTATTCTATTTAACTGGGTGCCATCTTGAATGGAGACAAATGGTGGCTGCGCTCGCGGAGTTATCTCGTCGCCATTTCTTCTAATTCGCGGCGCCAATGACCCTCGCCGCTGTAGGGTTAATTAAAGAATTAATCGCCTTCCCGGGCCGTTGGGACCGGGGGATACGCCGTGACTAAAATTTGTCGTAGGGTTATTAATACGACCCGGATATACGTCTTTTTGTTTTCTTTTCTTTCGTATGAAAGACGACTGTTGATTATTATTATATAAAAAAAAAATTGGTATCTCATCGCTAAGATAAATACAGTTTTTTTATTATTAATAATGGAAAATTAAGGCTAATATTCAGACGAGATTAAGCTAAAAGTTAACTTGTTTATATTTTACTGTTTGTTTAGTATTATAATTATGTACGAGTATTTACAAAAAAAAGTATATAAATATTTATATCCATAGTCTAGTACCTACCCATAGTACAAGCTCTGCTTAGTTTGAGACTAGATGGTGCTGTGTATATGAGCATGAGAAGTGGTCTAGTACATGAAAAAAAAAAACAGGTAAAACAATAACAAATATCATTCCCATCTAATGTTTAAAGAATGACAATTCTAAAAATTATGTGGGAATGATGTTTGTTTGTGTTTAGTGATAGTCAAGATACAAAATACAACATACGATCAACACACGCTTACTGAGTTGTAATAGCAATAATTAACACCAAACGTTTGTACTGTCGGAAGCTCCGGCTTTTAGCAATTAATCAGCATTCAGTAAAGACATGTCGAGTCTGCAATTACATACACGGCGCAAATCACATGAATACGTACATTAGCTACCTACGTATGACTTGTATGTATTAGTACTGAGGCTGGGGAATGTATGTTGTAATGGTGGTTTCACACGATTACGTTTATCATTATATACAAATAAATTTGATCGTGTCTTAATGTCAATTTGCATGACAACCGCATTATAAGAAACTTATGTATTTCACTGCGTATGTGATATGGTCTACGAACATTGAAAGTATGTTGGAAGAATAACTTAATTGTGTTTGCCAAAGCTGCCATACATGAAATAAATATATATCAAATGCCCAAAATAAATTTAGTTCTTTAGATATTTCCGAAAACTGACAGCCTCTCAGTATCTACTTATGTAGTGTGCCCTGTGCACACAAAAACTTGCTATAATTGTCCCGCTCCCACTTTATATCAAAACCATCTTCTTTAAATTCATTGCCGAAAAAGACATTCGAACCGTTCTCTTCTTTGCTGTCAAGATACCTCTCCTACACTATCGGTCTACTTCTTTGTTTTAAATTTCCGTAGCATAGACAGTTCCTAACATTTATTCCTTACGTATTTTCAACTAGATATAAAGAACTTATATGTCCACAAAGATATAAAGAACAAAAAATCCTTTTAGCATTTAGTCAACAAGAAATCGTATCATCCATTAATCCTCTTATATCTGAAAATAAGCTGACACGTCATTTCCATTCGGAACCGTTCCGGAAGCTCAAACTGAAATAAATATCGGTGTCGAATGCCATTTGTTAGTGCCCATTAATTATACTGACCTACATGTTTGTTCTGTTGATAGCACAGATCTTGAACAGTAGGACCACTCCCTTTTTTGAACCAAATGCTTGAGGGCGTTGTTCTAACAACGGCCACAATAAGCAATTGCCTCCTGAGCAATTATGATTAAGCCAAACCGCCTTTTTAGCTTACCTTAATTAAAGTAGTAGTGATCCAGAAATACTTGAAGGGATACAAAAAATCTGTATACGTTGTAAAAAACACAACAATGTGGAGAGAAAAGCTTGTATGCTCTAATGATCCGATTGGTTAGCCTTTGCAACCTCCCTCCAATGTAAGACCGGGTCCAACCAGCCGATAGGATCTATACTTGAATTGCGTGTTCCATCTTAGATCCTGTTCCGCTTTCCATCAGGTCAACTTTCAAGTCAACAACTATAATAAAAGTTGACGAAGAAAACTGCTTTGAAAGCTTCAAAGAGAAAGCAAGCCAATTCATTTTTCAGCAACAGAAATACAAATAAGACGTGTGAAGAGGGTGATTGATAGGCATGTGCTTCCCTCGATAATATCTTTCTCGTGCGTTTGAACGGTTTTATGTGTTCTTTAGCATTCACTTTGTCAGTGCACCTTTGTAAATAAACTAGAGTTTAATAAGTGATATTGGCTAGCCCACCTGCCATTTTTTTTAGGAATACCTGGTTACAGGCTCCATACAAGTTTTCAATACAAAATATTACGACAGATTCGCTAACTCCTCGTAAAACTACTGTTTGCAAAGTGGGCGTTCTGTTTCTCTTACTTTATAACTGTAGGAAGCTGCTGTAAAACCGATATCCTCGGTCACGATTAATTATGTATGTGCATCTATTGTCGTGAGGTCGAAAACATCACATCACACATGCGAGCAGGTCAGAAATATGCCGACATTTCGTCTGAATTGCTTGTTTGATCCTGTATTATTTATGAAAGGCGAATACTGAGTGGTGATATGGGTTGGTATGAGAGGAAGTTGATTTGCCTCAACTGGAACTGCCTCATTGGTCCCAAATGCGGTTGCTCATAGTGAGCTCCTGGGTTTGAGACCTAGGTCGGGCAAAGTGTTATTGAGTTTTTCCATTAGAATCAAAGGCACTAGGATTGCCGCCTATCACACGAACCCTTAACAATAGCGTCAAACTGTACAGCAGTACGCCTCTACTTAACAATTCGATGATGTTCTGGAATGCATGATCCCTCGGTACATTTTTAAATGCAGAATTATTACGTCATCCTAAGAATTTGTTCTTAAAGAAACCTTTCAAATTCCATAAAAATTGGCATTTACAGCACAGCGTGAATACAAACAAAATCGGCAATAAACAAAATTCTCTTAAACCATGTTATATCAAAGATCTAGCTTTACCCTGTTAACCCTTCAGCAGCGTTCGGTCGCATTAACCTGCCTCATTTATTATGCGAGCCAACCTGCAATAAAACACGTAAGGCACAATATCCACAATAAGTCGCACACTCGCACGGCTCGCAAGCAACACGTAATTCACTCGGAATAATTTTGAATATTGTATGAGAAACAAAATAGACGAGAGAAGCGGCCTGGGATTTTACCGCTAAATTGGATTTAGTACATGCCGTAAAAATTATTATGCCAAATGTGGAACAAGTGATATTTAGTCGGTGAATCGGTTCTCTTTTGTTTTAATGTGGATACGGGAATTGTATTTGTGAAGATTGTGTTTCTATTAAAGCGATGTATATCGATAATACATTATAATATTCATATTATGTCAGTTTTCCTTCCTTCACGGGCGACAACATGTATGTATTACTTAGGGTCTATGTCCTTCTCCATGGTCTAATCTATATTTGTACCAAACTTATCAAAATTTGTTCAACAGTTTAGGTGTGAAAGCGTAATAGACAGAGTTAATTACGCATTTATAATATTAGTAGTGGAGTAGCGATAAATCTTCGTCCAATCCTAGTAGACAGTCAGGCACGCTATTGAACTGCCACTTGCTCACTCGGGTAATCGTTTTACCATTATATTAATTTTAATTTTCCTCGCTCTTGCGATCATGTCGACACAATTATCACCTGAAATCAGTTTCTCAAATTGTTATTACGAAATTATCCAATATTGGCAAATCGAAAATTACAGCCACAATGTTATCAAAACATCGTCTTTGTTCCATGACGTCACAGTTCGTCAATCTCTGAAACAAAGCAATGGCACATGCCACAATGAATATGAACAACGCGCCGTAATAGCGTAGATATGAAAAAAAGGACAATAAGGGATGAGGCAAATACGTGAATAAAGGCATTCTGCTCTGTTACTAAAAGGCGGGGGAATTATGAGCACATAAAAATGGGGGGAGCGACAGTCTCTCTAGACAATGCCGTGAAGCGGCAACGCTTGTTATTAAGTCCCCCGCTATGTAAATATGTACCGCGAGTCTTCGAAGATAAAGCCTCCGGGAAATTCTTTCCGAAAACATTATCTCGAGTTAATTCTGAAATTATTCGACAGAGTTTTTTGTCGCAATTTTTTTGGTGCTGCGGCTTTAGGGTTGTGCGTCGATCGTGTCATGATAATCTATACATACCCGCCAAGCGGGTTAGTAGTAAGCCTGACTGCCCAGGACTACTCCGCGAGGAAACTTTATGTTGGAAGTGGGGGAACTTTGACCTATAGACTGCCAACCCAACTATTCCTCTTTCGTTTTACAGGGTCGGCAACGCGCAAGTGATACACCCCGTGTTGCGTACGTCTATAGAATACGGTAACCGCTTACCATCAGGTGGGCCGTATGTGCTTGTTTGCTACTTTAGTGGTATAAAATAAAACACAGTTTTAATGGATTAGTTTTGGGGTTAAACACAGTTTAACAAAAATATTAAAATAATATTGGACTGACAGTCTGGTAAAGGACGCTTGGAGACTGAATGCAAGCTGAATAAAACAGATCCTTTTGAAAGTCTATGCGGAAACCCTATAATCAGCATGGAGTTTCCTCGGTAGATATGATGATAATGAAAATATTGTAATGTTCCACTTTAATAAGAGAATTTTATTAGTATTGTTATAGTGGGGTAGCGTAGAATATCGAAGAAATCCTGTGGTCCTATCAAGAAACAGCGTCGTCTGCATTAGTCAGCAAATTCCGTCATGGCCTTCCGCGTTACCCGTGCTGCGGAAAAAGGAAAGTATAAACGGAAGTTTATTTAAACTTCTTTCTTCTTCGGAACGATATTCAAATCCCTCTCGTTCTACGACGAGACCCGTACTGTGACTTGTGAGGTAGTAAATAAATAGATTGATGATGCAAGATTACGTAGCTACGCTCACTGTTATGATTTTATCGGTTTTAACAATAAGTCGTTTAATATATTCTACGATTATTTTTGGGAATGGACACGCAGTGTTAAGGTCGAGACTCGAGAGTATTCTGCAGTAAAGCCTCAAGTAGATTCAGAACGGGCCGCTTCGCAATTGTAATAATCCCCAACATCATTTTCGTACAACCGATCAACCGATCTTCAAGGTTAAGCTAGCCTCGGTCATTGTGGATGGGTGACCATTCATTACACGGGAACCCTCCGTGCCTCGGAGAGTACTTCTTCGATCGAGTTATTAATCCCGTTCGTAATGCGAACACCTATGACAATCGTTAGGGGAAGCCTGCCTAGAATTTGGGTTGCGGAGGACAGTCGCTTCGTGTAAAATACTGATTTCAGCCGCATCTGGTTAGACTGGAAGCCGACCCCAACATAGAAAAAGCTCGGAGAATGATGATAGTCTGTAGTTTTCTTTGACGAAGTTTTGGAACGCGATTGTATGCGATACTCTGCGAACCAGTGGTGCAGCTTTTTAATCTGCTCACGCCTTAAAAGATGCTCTATACTAAAACAAACGAATTTCGTGTCAAACTTAAATAATTTATTATAATGATAGAAGTACACAGCAAAGACAAAGTTCACCAACTCTAAGAAGACATTGAACAAATAATAAACTTCTAAAAATTTAAATCATGAACTTTTCTTAATCCATTTGAATTACACTCATCTTCTTTTGTTATGTCGAACGAAGTGTCAAAAACAACAAAGCACAGCGTTCAATTTATTAATTGAACGCTGTTTTTCATCATAGTCATTATATCTTACGTAGATCTGTGTGATGACCCCTATGTCATTGATATAAAGTTCTTTCAATAATTTCACGGACTTCGTGAGATGGAATATATTATCTTTTTGTATATTTTTGGCATTTTCCATGCTAAGATTTTGTTAAAGTTATTTAGAAAAGAAAAAATTCGACCGAGGTACACCAGACGCTATGACCACTAAGCCACCGCGATTCCTACCCGTCATGTCGAATTTTTCCTTCACATACTGAATTTACGACTTTATGGTGACGTCAGTAACACCTATTATAAAACCCAAACCCACTATAAAATTTGTACTATTGAAAAGCAAGTCTTTTTTTTTTTTGCTTTTCAACCGACACGACTTACTTTACAGTTAGTTCAATGTCGAACGATGCCATCTAACTATCTTTTTGTATATTTTTGGCATTTTCCATGCTAAGATTTTTTTAAAGTTAATATGATAATCTATCTCAACAATATACATTTAGTAGGTTGGTAAGTAATTACGAAATTCATAACTGTCATATTTTTTCAATCCTTTGGAATATCGTGAGAATACTCAAAGGTCTTCATAAATATAATAAAAATGTCTATTCTATTTTCGCATGCAAAAATGACACGATAATAACTCCTTTGTTATTCCAGTATTTTTTAAATAAGTACGTTCTGAATTCAATTTCTGCGGAAAAGCACTATGTATGAAATGAGGTGCGAGCGAGACCATCTTAAATCAATATCTTTATCGAGTATTCCGAGGTCGTCGCCACACCAGTAAAATTTCGTACATAACCATATTACCTACTTTCTTTCAAAGAAGTGTCACGTCCGGGCGACATCGAAACTTTTCACTGAATACACTACCCCGAGTCTTTGTTAGGGCTGTCACTTCGGTGTTTCTTTTCGGCAACAAGTAAGAGCCTCCTTTCTATCCGACATAAAAATATTGTTTCCTGAAACAGTTTTGTCACATGCACTGTATCGCATGGCTGTTTAGGACACTGGACGTGTCCTTCACAATGATATCTTATCAGTATTTTCGTATCGGAATCAGTAATTTCGGCAATGTTTCGATATATACTCAACAATCAGCTTAAAATCCCTTTGAATCCAGTGTTCGTTAAAGATCACAAAAGATTACCCTGGGGTCGTATTGTGGCGTCATATACAACGTGTTACAAAATACCCCGTAAAAAAATATACTTAATTAATTATCAAAGTCAACAATTTTGTCAGCTGTCATGTCAGGGAACCAGATTATTTAACAGAAAGGCATACGTACCTATTTTACCTAATAATTGTCTACTTTAGTAGTTTTTCTATTTTTTATTCATAAATGTTGTTGTTTTCCTTTTTTTGGGGTATGTTATACAGCGTTACTAAGGTTCTTAAATATTGTGAATGGACTCGTTATCTCCTTTCGGCTTTACGGGTAGTTTTGTAACATCTGTATATAGGATCATAGGCGACATAAAGTGTTATTATATCACACAACTGCATCAAAAAGATTTGCTACTAGATTTTTGTAAGTGATGATATAGATATACTGGTTGACTGGTTGTCAGGCTTTTTGGGCTTCTGACTACCTAAAGATTGTCATAGATATTCGCATGACAACTGGAACCGACGACTTTACGTGCTCTCTGAGGCATGGTATCGATCGAATGGTAACCCATCCACAGACAGATCGCGGCTACCGCAGCTTAACCTTGCAGATCGGTTGATCAGCGTATTTTTATATAGCCACGGGTTCCTCGAGATGCATCAACATCAAAAATGATAAATAATACTATAACGGCCTCGCTAGGGTTGCAACTTCGCAATATCTTCCCGCACCGTGTTTTGAACGTAAATATAAATGTCCGGGTAACAGGTGTTGTCTCATATTTTTGTTATATAAAATATATTATAACGAGAACGTTGTGTGCCGACGTGGTTTTATCATTAAATATGTCAAAAAGACATGCACATACATACCTACAATGTATTACACAACATTTTAATAAATAAATTGCAAATTTTAGAGGAACACGTGAGTTATCAGGGAATGAATCGTTGTATTGTTGAGTGAATACAATTAAAACTTTCCTTTAGACTAGTTTTTTTTTTTTAATGGTGGTATAGAGAGTTATTTCTCAGAAGCGTATTTCAAAGGTCTCCACAAACCGACCCAGTGCAAATTGTTTGAATTCATAACTTTATGTCAGAAGTTTTATGACGTGCTGTTTTCCTTTATAATTATTTTTTAGTTGTCGTTGACCAATACGCATATGCCAATAGGTTATAGTCCAATCTAATCCACGTTGAACCATTATTTAGTAGTGGGCTACCGTCGCACTTAAGTTTATAATTTTAGCAGAAGTCTTAATAATAACTTACTTATACCTAAAAAGGTGGCAACCCTACACTGAAAAATAAATCCAATGCCTCAGTTTTAATTTTATTCTTATCGCATCACATTTCTACGGGTACTATAAACAATTAATTTCTTTAATCAACTGGACTCAACAAAGCGTCCCCTGGGTAACTGTTAATTAAAAAAATAACTACAATAAGACGCTAGCTAATTATATTATGAGTTAGTTTATGAATTATACCGTTATGCTATTGTTAATTTATAGTTTTTTAAAGGCGTCTTGTAGAACTATTCGCCTTTATAACAAAAGCCTCATAGTGATAATAGAGTATCCTGTCCTTTGTGCCCCAAAACTTGCAATCAAAGCGGCTTCTACGCTGCTACTGACGACGCTGTGGAAGTGGCAAAAAAATTGAACCTATCTTTACTTAAATCCAATAACAAATATTCGAGCCTCAATAACCAATAACGATTATAAAACAATTATTGTTGTTGAAACGGTAAACTAAATACTAACAAATACCGACCTAAGTAAGGCATTGCAGGCCAGTTATCTTGTCCGGCATCGGTCAAATCGTTAAAGTAAATGCTGAATCGGAGCTAAACCGTTACGGTTTATATCTGAAACCGCTCGCTCTGCCCAAGTTAGAGGTTGATACGGACAAAGAATAATGATAATAATATAATAAATATTGTTGGACAATTTACACAGTACCATCTAGTCCCAAACTAAGCAGAATTTGTTTCCTCGTGGAGCACTGGGAACCTTGCTCACCGTAAGAAACACAACATAGCTCAAAGCAGTGTTATTTTACTTCGATTTTCTGCAAGGCGGAGATACTTCCCCAGTCAGGCAGCTCCAATTTGAGTGGAATAATTACTCCCACTATGCCTTACCTCTCTTAAAACTTAATTACTGCTTTGTTTGCATTTTGACTGGTCCGCCACAGTTCTCCACTTGCACCAGATCTGTAACGGTAATCTAGTTACACCACCGTTACCCCGGGCCAATAGCCGGCAGTGTAATAGAATATTGCACCGCCACACGATTCAATCCCGGATGAAGTCGGGCCAAACGCCGCTTAGACCACCAATTGTTTTAATCCTTTCCAATATCTACACTGAATAAGTTCTCCTTCGAAATTTTCCCAACTATGTTAGGGTTGGCTTTCAGTGTAACGAGATGCGACTGAATATCAGTATTTTACACGAAACGACTGCCGTCAGACCACCAGAATCCAATTTCTGAGTAATGCCGATATCCTGAGGATAGACTGAGAACCGGGACCGACGGCTTTACGTGCTCTCTAAGGCACGGAGGGTCTCGAAGTGCTAAGAATGGTCACGCACTTTAACTTTGCAGATTAAGCCGTTAACCGCTAGATATAAAACGATATTCTTTTGTTTGTTAGGTACTTGATCTCGACTGAACTACTGAATTCGTTGTGATGAATTTGGTCCAGAGAAGAGTTTGTGGCCCGCCCATGACCATGAGTAGGTATAGGGCAAGTGGAGGCAAGTCTGATTTTTACTCGGTGTGAGTCCGAAATACCTTGCCGCCTCTCCAGATGGTGCAGGATATATGAGGATTTTCCGTACTATAAAAAAAAGGTAGGACAGCATTCGTGGCGAATGTGACCCTGGAAATTACCATAGAACCAAGGAAGAAGTCTGGTTTTTAGTCAGTACTAGTCCCGCCCGTAGTAGCGGACGATCCGCGCTGTAATTAAAAAAAAGCAGGACAGAGGATACATTTTCCTACATACTGCGAAATGCAAGGCTGGGCATTTGCCAAAAACTATAAGGTACAGCAAAAATAACATAATATTTCTATCACCAACCTTTCACTAAAGTTGTAAATCCATTATATTATACAATCGCTTACCCATAAATATCTGCGCACTACGTAACATCAATATTGCTCGCTCCACAATACCCAAATTCCCAACATCCTTTGTGAGCGAATTATGAAATAAAAACCCAAAACAAAGCCTGTCTGCATGCACGATAGCGCTTAGCCCGCGCCATTTATCTGCGGTGCGTTTAGTATGCGCCGCCGTCACGCATCCGCCACGCATCCGCCACGCCGCCGCCACGCTGCACGAGCACGCTGCACAATAACACGCATAAATAAAACTTTATATGTTTGTATACTTTGAACGGTAGCTGGTCGGAATTTCAATGAATAAAATTCTGCAGTTGGAATTTGCAGCCATTTTTTCTGTTACGACATCTAGTTAAATTGCAGTTGTGTACAGTATTCGTGCTAAGAATTTTATATGTCAGCCTTAGTAGGAGTCCTTTATCTAGCCATGTTTTGTCTCTGAGGATTTCAACTAATTGTTTTCTATCAAGGGCCTTATTACTGTCTTTTGCGTAAACTCGAGTTCTAGACTTATGTAATGTATGTATTCTCATTTGGTAAACGTGTTTACTTAGTATACGTACTAAAATTTCGCAGACAAAACATAAAGCCGTACTACACAAAGACAAAGTTCATACTTGTTTAAAACAGAAACGTATATTCTCAGTTCTCACAAACTTATCAGAGTTTCAAATTGTCTGAATCTAATTCCCGGCATCCTAGTAATAAAATGGGTCCGTTCGTTCACCCATTCACTACTCTCGTATGTATAAGGCTTGTTATCCACTAGGATTAAACTTGTAAAAAACTTACGATGTATAATTATGAGAAGGAACAAAAGTTGTCCCTTTGGAATAATCTGAGCAGTTTTTAAATAAAGATACTATAATTATGCATTCAATGTTTGATACTCGTGTATGACACGTCAGAATGTTAAATGTCGCAAATTGCCACATAAATATGAATTCTAAAGGATCAGGGTTAGCTCTGCTAATGTATATGGTAGACCGGTTCTTTCATACTAACAAAGGGCTTGAAGGGGTCCTGTGAATGTTGGACCGCAGCCTGTCACAGTCCTAGTCGTGATGAATGTTGCGAAACCCCCGGCAGTGCCTTTAAGGCAAGCCACTCTGCCACCACCCCGGGTGGCAGGGCGATCCATAAGAATTTCCCGCACCGATAAAAGTTCTAAAAAGGTCCTTTTTATAATTAATTGTATGATTCACAAAGTATGGGAGACAGCCAAGGCTCTGCTGTTTCTAAATATGAATTGATTCTAGAAGAATTGCTCAATGCAGCCTTTTTAGTCTTCAATAGAGCAGTAGGAATAAGTAATTAATATAAGCTGGAATTGATAACCACAATTGGTACAGTGCTTTTGTAAAGAAAGAAGATTATTACCTACATTGCATATTCGCTTCACTGATTCTAGTTTCAAATTGGTTCACCTCTCGAGGGAAGAGCGTGACACTGCATAACATAATATGAATATGTCCTTCCAGTAAAATCGAATTTCCTCTTACCAACCGATGGACGGCGTCCTTAACGGTATTTCGTTCACGTCTTCGTTTCATATCGGCCAGCAATCGTTTTCCGAGCGCTCCACGACGACATAACAAATATTGAGCGCGAGAATTGAATTTAGAATTTCTTATTTTAAAATAACCGTCGATAAAACGGTTTTGGAGTAATATGTGTTGCTTAAAATCTTCGCTCTTATGTGTTGAGGGTCCAAGGGAGAAGATACTGTTTTCTTAGTAAGAGCACAGTCTACTTGTATAAAGTTCGCTTCCAACTACGGAATTGAATAGAGGCAGGTATACAAATTCCGAAGTATTGTTAAGGTTCTTTCTATACTACTTATTTAGGTACAGTTCCCCTCAAAGGATGACAACCAATTGAGTTGACAAACATTGTCATGTAGTAATCGCCGAACAATGGGAATCTCTCAAATCCCGGGTAGATTTACCGCCAGAAGAATTCTTATTCCTTCGTATTAACATTAAACATGTCATGGTAGTAGCAACTGCCATAACTCGTAGATAAAACTTTATTGATATCTATGAATCCCTAGTTTATTGGACTCAAAACCCCAGCGAAACTCATAAACATGGTGGTATAGTGGACGATCAAGTGAAAAGGGGTGAACACACTCATCAAAATGAACAATTTTATGTTATTGGCAGAAAAGTTGTGCTTTTTTGAACGAGCTGTAATTTTATTAACCATACTATGAGTAATATTATAAATGCTATATTGTCTTTCGGTCTTATTTACGTTTTCACGCGTAAACTGCTGAACCATTTTTTTTAATTTTGATATTAATAGATATATTGGTTTAGAGATAGATTGAACCGTGAAGAAGACATAGGCTTTTGCCTCAACGAGTCCGTTGGGATGAGAACTAAACCACAGGACTAGTAATGACTACCTAATGAGATTATAAGTCTGATACTAGTTTTCACTTCCAACCTCGTTTGCGTAGATGTGATCACAATGTAACGTAGCCTACATTTATATCGTTCGCAGATAGTATAGCTATGTATACGTTCATAAATTTTCAGAATTGGATCCCCTACATACAAACTCACAAAGTAACAATATTTTTTTATCTTTATTTAAATATATTGTTCATGATTTAATAATAATAATATACCGGGATAAAGTCCGTCTATTTTATATATATAACTCACACAGTACCTATTATTTATAGTTATTTTAACCCACCATTATTTTTGTTTCAGGTAAAGCGACGACTTTAGCAGTTACTAGGCCGAGAATACGGTATGATTGCGTTTTGAATCAACAGATGCCGTTTAAGTCCTTGGTGGTTGGTGCAGTGTTAAGCGAGCGATGCAAATTTAATACGCGTTCTATTGCTACGCTTAGATTCGTGCTAATGACTGACGCTGGCCCTTCCTGGTTGATTATTCTGATAATTGTTTAGAATTTACTAGCTGCGGACGCGAATTCCATATCCCAATCAATATAATACATAGATTTTATGCGCGTCAGTAAAAAAAGCTGTTTCTTAGCAAAAGAAAATGTAGAGTTTATTACTTTTTTTCTATTATTTTAATTACTCAGTAGCAAGTAGATTCCTGACGGAATAGCGGCCGAGAATAGGCACACGGAGTGTAGGAAGACCGATGGCCAGGTGGGTGGATGATATAGTAAAGTGTATAGGAAAGACCTGGCCAAGATTGGCGCGAAAACAGGGATGAATGGCGAAAAAGGGAGACTTATGCCTTGCATTGGGTCGTCGGGTCTATAAAAGCTGTGAATGATGGTTGATGATGACCTCGAAATTGGTATTGTGCTTGGTTATTGGCAAAACGCTTGCCCTTCTATTACATGGAACCTAAACACCAGCTGTGGGTGTACAGACATCAGCAGGTCAACTTATCCAAAACTGTCAAATTTTCCCAATTGAATATGAACCTTATCACTTTGTACTAAAGTTGAAAATCAATCAAAGAAATTTGAAAGATTGTGGTAGCTTGATGTGCTGGCGTCTGTACATTAGTATGCCTCTGCCTAAACCGGGAATACAACCGTAATAGTACCTATATTATGTAATTTTCTTTCTTTATTTCGTAAAGTTTTTGTTATGAAACAGCTCTTTCACAAGCAAAGGGTTAATCGATTCGTCCATAATTACTTATTCACCATCAACCCATATAGGTTAAAAGTTATAATTTATACTAAACGGCAATTTCATATTTACAGACTTTTATTTATTTTATTTTTATTTATTTTATTTATAACTTTTAGGAAGACTATCAGCTAATTAACTAAAAAACAATATTCAAGTAGTAACATAAAGCTATTAAAAGTCTCCACTGGTAGAAACAATATACAAAAAAAAAAAAGAAGAAAGCCCATGTGTGTTACTAAGTTTAAAAAAAAAAACACATATAAGCGTTAAAATAAAAAAAAACAATAAACAAATAATACCTGCCAATTAAATCCATATCAAAATTCAATTCCATTCAAAATTTTCCGCATTAAAGTTAAACTAGTGGCGGTTATATCGAGGTCATGCCTACGTAACAATTTATTATAATTGTTACAAGAGCGGTACAGGTAACTGTTCTGACGATATTTCGTAGCAGCAAGGGAAATAGCAAAAAAGGGGGCGCGCCGCAACGAATGACGTGGAGTATAAATGTTGATTTTATGAAGCAACTCCGGACAGTGGAAAGAAGGTGACAAAATTCGCTTAAGAAATAAAATATCAGCAATTTCACGACGTTTGCGCAACTGTAGAAAATGATGCCTCTGGCATGATTCACTGTAATCTAGACATTTAGATTTAGTGCGGTAATTTAAAAATCTAATAAATTTTTTTTGGATGCCTTCTAAGCGCATAATATAGATATTATATCGAGGGTTCCAGACTGGCGAGGCATATTCTAAGTGAGGACGTACATAGGTAGAATAGAGAATTTTAAGGGTCTTGGCTTGCTGAAAATCCTTGGACATGCGCATCAGGAAGCCAAGTGCTCTAGATGCCTTATTGACTATGGATGTTATATGTTGATCAAATAATAGTTTAGAGTCGTGAAGAACACCAAGATCCCTAACTTCATTCAGTTTTTGAAGTTTATGTGACTTCAATGTATAATCAAATAGAACTGGACATTTACTTCTAGTAAATGTGACAATTGAACATTTAGTAGCATTAAGATCAAGCTTATTATCAATACAGTAAGCGTCCAAGCGCAAAAGGTCATCTTGCAGGTCCATAGCATCATTTGAATTGGATATGAGTTTAAAAATTTTCATGTCATCCGCAAAGTTCAAAATGTGTGAATTCAGAAAACATTTACCAATGTCAGATATAAATATAAGGAATAACAGCGGCCCAAGCAATGAACCCTGAGGCACGCCACTCGGAACGCCCATCCACTTAGACATATAATTACCCAGCACAACTGCCTGACTTCTATTATCAATATATGACCCAAACCATCTCAATAAGTCACCTCTGATACCCGCACTTTCCAGCTTGCGAATTAAAATTTCATGGTTAATTCGGTCGAAGGCTTTACTATAATCAGTGTAGATCACGTCTACTTGCTGACCGCCCTCCATGGAGTCAGTTAGAAATTCATTAAATAAAATAAGGTTACTACTAGTTGACTTGCCTTTAATAAAACCATGTTGAGATGAGGGAAACTGATGTTTTAAAAGTTCGTACACTTGATCATACACAATTTTTTCGAATACCTTTGCTAAAATGGATAATTTGGATATAGGCCGATAATTAACAATTAGGTTTTTAGGTCCTTTCTTATGAATCGGAGATATAAAGGCAGATTTCCATATAGCAGGCATGTCACCATGAATTATTGATTGCCGATACAGGTATGCCAGAGGTAGTGAAAGCTCTTCGGCACAGTTGATAAAAAAAATTGGAGGAAAGTGATCAGGACCCGCAGATTTACAGGGATCCAATTTCTGCAACTTTTCTTTAACCATACGCGAAGTTATTTCGATTGTTGAAATATTAGCATCCATGTGCATATCAAAGTGAGATGAGCTTCCTACTGGTTGATTAATATTTGGCGATAGAAAATTAGAATGAAAGTACTTCGAAAAAAGGTCACATATTTCATTTCCGCATGTTGCTATATTGCTTTCATAAACCATATTACCGGGTAGGGTAGTGGACCTAGAAAGTGATTTAACATGCGTCCAGAAGTGTTTCGGATTACATTTGATGGAATCTTCCACTGACGCCACATATTTGATATAACACTTCTCTTCCAGAGATTTCGCCCGCCTACGAAGCAATTTTAGGGTATGCGCGTCGGAAAGCATCCCATAGCGTTTAAACCTACTTAAATATTTTGCGTTTTCTTTCAAGACTTTTTTAAGAGCTGGCGAGTACCATGGCGGGTATGATTTTCGACGCACAATTGTACTAGGCACATACATGTCACGTAATGTGTTCAAACACTGATAAAAGAAATCAACTGCCTCATTGAACGTGCACTTAGAAAACATTTCTAACCATTTAATATTTGATAAACGCTCCTTAATTGCTTCGTAATTGGCTTGCCGGAAAGAAAATTTAGAGTACGTAGCTGATTTTAACATTCGTTCAGTCGCAAACTTCACCGTCAAACAGAGGGCTTTGTGGTAAGGGTCAAGGGGTACAAGAGGATCAGAACATTCGATGACATCAACACCACTATTTGATAGAACTAAGTCAAGCAACTTACCGTACGTATTGGTTACGTGGTTATACTGCTGCATGTTAACCAAAGATAATTCATCAACGAACTCCATTTCATTAATACCCAGAACATTAATTGGCTCAAGAAAACATGTACTGTCAACTTTAACCCACTGAATCGAACTCATATTAAAGTCTCCTACAACTAAAAACCTGTCATTAGGGTGCGAATTCACAGTATCACGTAATTTGATTAGAAAGTTGCTTAGTTGTTGAGAAAAGTTTAGGCCCCTATTTTGATTACAAAGGTAAATAACACAAATATGTAGCTGACTCCTATTGTTATCAGTGCAGATAGTCACCCATAGATCTTCAGCCGATGAGCACCACTCGGGGCGAATATGCACGGCGAGATTACTACGCGTGGCTATAAGAACTCCGCCCCCCATCGACTGACCAGTTAGATCGTAGCAGCGGTCGCGTCGCCACACTGAATAAGTATCGTTAAACAGTTCCCCGTCAAATATGCTACTATTTAACCACGTCTCCGTCAACAAAACAATATCATATTGCCCTAAACAAATATTACGCCGAAAAATAGAGGTTTTCGTACGTAAACCGCGAACATTCTGGTAGTACAAATTAATATTAGTCATAACGCCGACAAATACAGTATTAGAATAAAACCATAACTATATCTGCGTTTGCAGATATTTAAGATAAAGGATAATAACATAGGCCAACAAAGTATATAAATGTATGCTATAACTACCATAACACGTTCGCGGACGCAATATAATAATAACAAAAAAATTATCATGGACCACCCAAGAGGAAGAAAGAGTAAACTATATTCATGACAAATTATAATAACCATAAGAGTGACAGAGACAGTCGAACACATCATTACGCAGGCATCAATTAGAACGGGACAATTTCTCGGAATGAATAGAATTAGCAGGTAATATTTTTTAACAAAAGACTCGCTAATGAGTACAGGAGTTAACAACATTTGTTTAAAATATTGGCAACTGAAAATAATCTTACAGCTAAGCAGTGATTTAACAAAGTATAATACAATGCATAATAGAACATTTACATAACAAGTATGTATGAACAAGAAATGGTATAAGTAATTGTTTAGCCTAATTTGTTTAAATCAAACGGTGAATTAATTATAAAGGTGTGGGATGTTTCATTTTTACGTACGTGAATTTTAGAGAATTTAACCCATACATATTGAAAACCTTTTTCTTTTGCTGTTTGCTTGGTTTTGGTTAGCAACTTCTTATATTCCGATGAAAGATGGTCATTGACAAAAATCCTTTGTTGAACCTCAGAAAACCCTAAGTCTTGAGCGGATAATGTTTTCATCGCACGGGCAGACGCAATAAAATCCTCCTTTACGTACCTATTCAGGAAGCTTACAACAATATATTTTTCCTTGCTGTTCTGGATAGGGATACGGCTGATGAAGTTAATTTGTTGTTTTTGAACCTTGTAATGGATAACCGCTCCTAAATGATCCAATATAGTGAATAGGTTTTAATTTTTTTTCATAGGTACACCCTTAATTTCAATATTGTTAAGGCGAGACCATTGCTCCCGCACCTGATCGTTGCGTTGCAGCAAATCAACTTGAGACTTATAATCTGGCATAGTAGCTGTTGATGATTCGAGCGAAGATAAGCGCGACTCAACGGCATCAACTCTGGTCGAGAACTCCTCAATTTTCATCAAAGCTCCGTCATATGATGATTGGAGATTAGCCATATTAGATTGAATACCTTTCACATCTTCCAAAAGGGACGGAAGACACTCGAGCTTCAGGGACATTTCATTAAGCTTATTCAGTATGGTTTCCATATGAACTTCTTGGGCCTGGGATGCCGGTTTTGGTGACGCTATGCGGCATGTGGAACATTTCCATGCAGCTCTCCTATCCACACCAAGCCTCCGATAGCCTGCCTCAGAAATACCCGCGCAGCTAAAATCGAAGTGCTTCTCACAACTACTGCACTGAGCACCATCATTAAATCTACTATTACAAGCTGCACAATTCATTATAGATAAGATATGTGACCAAAGGTTGTCAATCACTGGCGGACTATTCAGACTAATGTGAACGCGTGTTAATAGTGCCGGGGCTCGCAAGCAACTGTCTTGCTAACTTGCTGATAAATCTTCTTCATTATCATCGTCATCGTCATCATCATCATCATCAACATATACTGTCCCACGTGCTGGGCACGGGTCTCCTTTCAGATTGAGAGGGTTTAGGCTATAGTCCACCACGCTGACCTAGTGCGGGTTGGCAGACTTCACACACCGTCGAGAAAAATCTCTAAAGCATGCAGGTTTCCTCACGATGTTTTCCTTCACCGTTTAAACGAGTGATAATTAATTATTAATACACACATGAATTCGAAGATTACTAATGTTTATAAAATAATTTCTTCAATAAATTCAAGCTATTTATCACTTACCGGTTATGGAATCGATGTTATCTTGATATTTCTTTAACATCCGTACATTCCACTTGTAATGACCGGATAATGACTGATAAACATCGATACTAGCGGGGCTACCACGCATGCTGCGACATAATTTCAAGCATTACTAGCTGCTACATCACATACCATCACGCCTGTATTCCCCGAAGGGTTAGGCAGAGGCGTACCTATGTACTATACATCCACAGTACGGCGATATGTTTAGGTCCTATGTAATAGGGGGCGATCCTATTGCCACTAAACAGGCACAAATCCAAACTCCGAGCTGCTATTGAGGAAAACCCAATACTACAACACTGCACGACCTAGGCGTCGTACCTATGACTTTAGCGTAGCAGGATTAACGAGGCAGTTATATATTTATATTATTTGTATTTCCAACAAAGATTACATGTGGTACTAACACTAAACTTAGTTAGTTACTTAGTTGTGTCATAAAATAAACTCTGCAATTATAACAAAAGTAAAAGTGATAAAAATAAACGATAAAAAAAGTTAAACGTTTCCGCCTATTTAAAATTGTGTACAGTTGAGGTTTAGGAGTTAAACATCCTACATTTCAGACGAATGCTCCCGGTGAGGGAGCACCTTTACTATCTATTAATACCGTTGATGATCGCTACCTTAATTAGCTGTCTAGACATCCATCTCCACAGCCGCAACTGTAAACTGTTAAGTTATATATCTACTGTTGATTTCACTTAATTGGTACGGTAGGAACAATTAAAATCCAGTTGTTAAAACGAAAGTCTTGATTCTCAGCAAGTTTCTAAAAGAGTAATGAAACATACATACATACCATCACGCTTGTATTCCCCGAAAGGTTAGGCAGAGGTGTACCTACTACATTTGTACACCCACAATTCGCCGGTATGTTTTAGGTTCCATGTAATAAGAGGCGAGCCTATTGCCAATTACCGGGCACAAATCCAAACTCGAAGCTGCTACTGAGGATTTAATATAAAAACCAATAACACTGCTCGGCGCTTAAGACCAATATATGTATAAATATTCTTGAACAATTTTACACAGCACCTCTAGTCCCAAACTAAGTAGATCTTGTACTATGGGTACTAGACAATGGATAAATACTTATGTAAGTACTTTTTTTTGTAATACGTACTTATAATACATAGAAACACCCAGACAAACACAAACACTTATGTTTTAACCACACAAATATTTGTGTCCTGTGGGAATCGAACCCACGACCCCATGATCAGCAGTCCGACACTCGAACCACTAGACCACAAACGTCGTCATATATGTATAAACCTAAAATCAATATGTAGGACCAGTATCTATGAATTATTTGGTGTCCGGTTCGAATGTAGCAAAATTAATAATTATGAAAAATTAATTATATAAAAAAATAAGATGTCACACCGTAAATTAAGTTTTGTTGTCAACTAACGCGTTTAACATATAAATCTTTCTATCTGAAAAATAAAATGATTCAGCCATGATCTACTCTTTTCTCTAATATTCTCTCGTATTGCACTTTTAAATTTGATATTATTTCTAATATCATACAATGGTTATGCAAGGTTGGTTTATCACCGTTTTGTCTACGAATCCTGTTGAAAATCTCATTGAAAGAAAGAAAGAAAGAAAATTTATTCTGACAGACACAAAACAGGACAAAATACAATTTAACATAACAATTTAATAAGTCTTAAAACTAAGGAAGTAGGTACTTTATCCTGTGTGATGTCAGAATAGGTCCCTATCTCAGCACTGTGCTGCAGCAAAAAGCTAAAAAAAAAAGGAATCTAATGAAGGTACTATTGGCGTAGCTACCATTAAGGTGTTTCAACGACTGAACGCTGACGCAGTTGTTGGAACTGGACGCCAACTGCACACCGACTGCAATCGGGCAGTGGTTTGCAGCTTTATTGCAGTCGTACTCACTGCATTCAAACTGCAAATTTGCAGTCGGAGTGCAGTTGTAAAGCAGTCTGTGTCTAGAGCCTTAGGAGTAGGGGCTTCTTGAAATGTTTAGCTTAGGTTTTTAGACTGCTATTTCAGAATTCTATAGTGGGCACCAAAATATTCCGGTATAGTCATCCCCTTAGTTATGTCAATGCTAAACATCCTTCCTATCCATGGGTAATTTCAATTCGCCAGAACCCATATCGCGTCAATCCTCAAAAAATAAAGTACACAGCGAGATAAGTTCGTACAATTCAGTGCTAAACAAAAACAATGGAAGTCGAGCGACAAAATAAATGAGAGGAGGAACTCGGGCCGCTTGTACGAGACAAAAACTGTGCCAAATGCCTCGCCTTTGTAGTTCTACTATATGAAATATTTGCTTGGCTACACATTCTTAGCAGTTAATTATCAAGCGTTTGTTCCTCTTCCATCATCATTATATCTTTGTATTTTGTGCAAGGTTAGCGAAACAGTTCGCCAATATGAGACCACTAGAAAAGTATTTGCGTAACTTTTCGTACTTCTTTATAAGATTTCTTAACTATCCCTATTTCTTGAACCTCATTTAGCCCAGTAATCTTTGTCAAGTCCTACTATAATATTATAAATGTAAAAGTTTGTGAGGATGTATGAATGGATGGATGTTTGTTACTCTTTCACGCTAAAACTACTGAACGGATTTTGATGATACTTTACAGTATTATTTATACATCAGAATAACAATTAGGCTATAACTATGTTGAGTTAATTAGCCAAATTGCAACGCAACAATTAAAAGTAACTTTTCCACGCGGACGAAGGTAGTAAGTAAGAACACATAAACAATCATTTCATCAACTTGTTATTGTTCGAATTCGGGCCTACTTGTAAGAGCTTGGGACCGAGCTGTAATCCACAACGGCCCCTGTGTCGCTTTGAGTAATTCTGGCACTTAAAAAATAATAGCCTTAAAAAACAACCTTTTTGAAAATACTTCGCGTCAAATGACAGCATCTGTTAGGTAATAATAAGCGTACAAAAAAAGTAATTAAAACTACAGTTCACAATTACGAGTGTCCATGGAATGAGGTCGTTACAGACAATGCGATTTTTACGCAAAAGAAACCATGCTTGGTTTGACCTTAATTAGAACGACGAAGGTCCCCGAAATTGGGCGAGAAGGGCCGAAGCCAATCTTGCGTCCTTCTGGTCACTTTGTAAGGGTTCCGTCAACTGTGAAATTGTTGGATTTACTATTGGATGCGTGAAAATCAAAGGTTGTCGCAATAAGTAATGGATTCTGTATAGTATACAGATCCGTCAGCGAAAGGACGACCACTCCTGTAACAAAGCCAAATGGTTTAATTTCTCTTTGAAGAGATTCTGTTTATAGAAAGTTGTGAGTGATCGATCATTGACAACGAGTCTTCGCAAATGCAAAGGGTTTCTCCGCAAAGGGCCACAGCTCGTTAGAGCCACTAGGCGTCCGACCAGCACAGACTCGTCGTTCTGCGTCTATTCGTTGTCGACAGGTTGTCCACGGGTGGACTCCGCGTTGTAACCAGTGAACGTCGCGTAGGGGGACTGTGACCCTCATACTGCCAATACAACTGTTCCTCTTTCGTTTTACAGGGTCGGCACGCGTAAGTGATGCCCCTGGTGTTACAAGCGTCTATAGGCAACGGTAACCGCTTACCATCAGGTGGGCCGTATGCTGGTTTGCCTCCTTAGTAGAATAAAAAAAAAACATTACAATTCACTTGCCTTAATTTTATCGCTATCAGTGAGTACCTGTAATTGGTTCTATGTAGCATAAGCATAAGCTAGTGGTTGTTCGCATTGTATAGCTGCTAGTTTTTCGATAAATAAATAATGCACACGAAAACACAAAATCCAAATCTCATCTTAAAATTCCTCAGTGTAACACCAGCACTTCAAAGCCGACATATGTAGACAGGGCCCCGGGCCCCGGCTGGGCCATTAGTGCAAGTGCACGAGGCCGGTGACGTCACACTTCTCGAGGGGGCACCTCGCGCCAACTAGGCCACTGGAGCTCAGCATTGAACGGGTTATATTATGGATACGCTAACCCCCACGTGGTGTGCGATCTGTCGGAGTGATTTTATGTGGTGTAAATTATCTAATGAGGTGAAATCAAATTATGATTACCTTCTTCTTTCAGAGCGTTCCAACAAAATGAGATTACCATCACAAAATAAAGAATAGTTAGGTAGGTACTACTGTAATTATTATCGGGACTGTTATTGAAGAAGTTCATTTAGAATGTAATGACGACTGCACCCTTAAAAGTACATCCTGTTAATACTTGATAATTTATAACTAGTTTTTTTTAATGACACAGGTTAACATACAACCAATCCATCGAAACGCATCCTCATTCTTTACACTCACTCTCCAAGGATGTTGAAATGAAATTAATAAATAAAATCCCGCATTCCTTAACCGTTCGAACGCGACGGGCCGGAAGGCGTCGACATCGAGACGTCGGGCGGCACAAATTACCCCGAGATACGTTTCGCGGGTCTATCCATCATCGGCCGGCTATCCCGCCTCGTCATCTCTTATAACAAAGCAGGGTTGCGCGATAGATTATTAGATACAGCGTTCCATCTGATAAATCGTCACACCCAGCTTGCTAAAGATACGCAGTTTGCATAGGTCAAATCGTTAAAAATGTCGACACGATGATGATGATTCAATCATGGAACTGAAAATGTAAGGATACATACTTATAATTTTATTGTTTCGATATAATAAGAATTAATGCATAATCAATTTCAAAAACAATTTGGTGGAAAAAAATGTCTTGACAATTAGATGACAGACTTTAGGAGCTGTCAATAAAGCATTTGACAGATAGAAACGATATATTTCGATATTTTAACGATGTTTACAGTTCCATGCTAGCACCACAGTCCCTAAGCTAGCACTACTGAGAGTAGCTTCCACATTTTGTAGCTTTATCAGAAGATTACGTTCGCGATCGCATTTATGTACCTATTATTATTTTAGTTCTCCTCGTGCTCCCTAGAGGCGCTGTAATAAGGTTTTTATGCAAATATTTTAAACCCGAACCTAACGCCTACCGTTGGGGTAACATGATCATTAAATATAATTTAATATTAATGAATTGTCAGAAATCAGTATGACTTGGATTCTGGTTCGAAAACCACATGCTTGCTTCATGCGGGGCTTTAAAACCTCATGTAATGCACCAGCATTACAAAAAGTAGGATATAATAGTACTGCGCGGTTTGTCCGCACACAAATGGAAGTAACCAATAAGAATTTATGTTAGCGTTGTGGTCGTTTCGACCATGCGTATTTTATTTTGCGGTTGAGGCATTTGATTTTATTTTATTGTGAACTACAAATTGAAGTGAAATTAAAATGTATAGGATGTTTTCTCTAAACTATTTGCATAATTTTACGCGTCTTCGTTTCTAGAAATCACCCATGGATCCTTTTCTATGCAACGTCGTTACAAATCTAAAAATTTGAGTTGTGTTCAAATAAACGCAACCCTGGATATACTCAATTCATTGTGCTAAAATCTGACAGCCCTGAAGTCATCAACCCCCCGTCCGCCGCGCAGCGTAGATATCCCGGGCAACACTGCGGCGACTTTCCGACATATTCAATAAATATATCTCTGAGATGGAGTGTGGTATCAATCTTGCGGGCTGTCTTGAAAGGTTCAATTAAATATTCCCGCATCGAAGGCCGCTATTTTAGTTTTGTTTAGCTGTTCTGTTACCCAAGTCTAAACTTAACCATAGGAGGTCCGTTGACTTTCATAACTTAGATTTTCCTTAAACTCTCTACTAGATATACCTATATATACATAACATTACATACCATCACGCCTGTATTCCCGAAGGGTTAGGCAGAGGTGTACAGTAATGTACACCCACAGTACGCCAGTCTGTTTAGGTCCCATGTAATAGGGGGCAACCTTATTACAATTAACCGGGCACAAATCCAAACTCCGAGCTACTAATGAGAAATTCATAGAAAATCCCAATAACACTACTCGACCCCCGAGTCGAGGCGATTCCCAAATCGAACCCAGACCTTAAGCGTAGCAGTCGCGCTTGTGACCACTAGGCTAATGAGGCAGTTTCTAACAGAACTAGTTAAAAACTTTGCCTCACACTAGGATTTTCTTCTGCATCGTGTTACTACTTACAAGTCCTTTTTTAACAAAAATATTATCTAATGCTCCAGAACAAGGGAAGAAAATCAAAGGCTAATCGATTTCTTACCTAAACCTCACAAGAACTACATACGAAAGTCACAGAAGGCTCTATTCGTCCTCCCGACCTCTCATTAGGCCGCGATCGACCGTTTCCTGGGCATCCCATCCCCGGATATCTTGTTTCCGCGACCCCACCGACCGGAAATAGTGCTTTTTTTTCCTTTCCCACGGAACTTAACCTTTTCGTGCTCATTCGAAATTCACACTTCGTGACTGTTGCCTCTTTTGCCGTTTTGTGGTTCGTTTGTGATTTTTTACGGGTTAACCGGGTTTGGGAAAGTATCGGCATGACTGATCTTTGCGTTTTAAGTTGCAGTAGGCATGTGATCAGTTATCTGCCTATCCATTTACATTTTTTGTTGAGACAAAAGGTAACCTGTTTAGAGCTTTAAGCGTGAAAAGGTAACATAGAGAGTTACGTTCGCAATATTTTATAATATTGTATTAGTATGGATTACTTAAAATACCAATAATATTGCGATTGTTCTATGGTATATCATGATTATTATTATCGAATAATTCCGAGAAATGGTCGTAGAGGTGAAATTAAAAGGTTGTTTCCCAACTATCTTGACCATTAAAAATATAACAGGCTCTATTCACACAAATTCATACATCTTTGTAAACAACATGATTACTAAATGAATGAATATGAATCCTGATGTCATATTCATGTCTCATCTCATTGATAAATTATTCTTCAAAGTAAAACGAAGAATGCCATTGTTTATTTAGGTGCTTCCCCTCTGAGTCTCTGACAAAGTTCTATAGTTTTACAAAACATATACAAACATTTTCGTGAATCAACAATATTATATGGTATATTTATTTTTATTACATACAATATTTTTACGACTCTTATAGAATAGACATAGAAAAAAAACATATAGGTACCTATGACATGACCTTTAACAAAAGTTGAAACTGAAGAAGTTCCTTTTAACAAACAAAACAAAGAAAATTAATTTCAAATTGGCATACCTAATTAGTTAAAAGAGTGTTCCAATTTAAATTGGGACCATCTTACTATAGGCCTATCCTAGCCTAGATTTTAGACTATGAACCAGTTTTCTTAGAACCTGAAAAATCGCAAATGAAAAATACTGTAAACAATAGTTGCATTTTACAATTTCACAAACCCATTCCTCTTAATCCACATACAGTGTGAAAATGGCTTGCAAATAAGATTAAAGAACAGTGGAGCATACAAAGGGAGTTGGTTCCACCATTATGCTGGAAATGTGAACTCCGGTCACGTTTCCCAGCAATTTCTTACCATATTTCAAACGAGGTGCACCAATAAAACTAGGAGCCGCCGCCGCCGTCAGTCTAATGCGCTTGTCCCAAGTTATAAGTAAGCAGCGAAATGGAAATAATAAAGTTAAAGTTTTACCACTTATACAAAGTTTCGAGAAGAAAATATATGTATGGGGGCAGTAGTGATGTGGCTCCATCTATAAAAAAGATCTTGCAAGCAGTGTTTTGATTGGTCAAGGCCATATGGCCTTATAAACCATAGGGTTTATACGACTTGAATTATTCAACTTGAACGACAAATGTTGCTTGCGCGATGCAGAGTTCTCGTGATTACGTCAATGTGTGTTTTACCCAGTAGCTGGTTAAATGTCACTATAAACAACAATACACTGAAGTTCATAGAGTTGTGGGGCTTTATAATAATAATAATTTAGTTCAATTCGTCCTTCGTGTTGGGCTGACCTCATCTTAAATTGAGTGGTAGTTTTCTAAGGTGATGATAGGCTCTACTCACTCTGCAGAGTCCGTTTGGGGTGGTTCCACCGCCTTGCTAAATATTCTGCCGCTAAGCAATTAAGAACTTTGTTCAAAACCGCTACTTCCTATACTCTTGGACAGCGACATAAAAATGCGGAGCTCGATAAAGGCTGGTCGAGTTGGCGACACTGCAGCCTCTTGAACACGTTCTTCCCAAGGCCACGTGATTGGATACTGATTTTCATAAACCACTTAAACAACATTTGATTGGGAAAGAAAAAGTGCTGAGGAATTAATTGCGCCTTTAAAACACAATACCTACACTCCTTTTTTAAACTACCAAATAAAATTAATGGCATTCTTATTCAATCACCATAATACAACATTGTTATAAGAAATTATTGGGGGTATCAGCAAAGCGAGATGAACTGTTTACAATGTGGTATAGATCATAATTAATGTGGTAAAGAAAAAACAAGTTACACTGAAGTTTGCGGTACGTTATCGGTATTTATAATAAAAAACAATGATAAAATTTTTCAATCTCAAAATTATGGTTTTACTATTTTAGTATCAAGAAAGTAATAACCAACATTTTCCATTCCATTTTACTCAAAAAAATATCAATGTATAAGGCCCCGCCTTATACATTGATATATATAATCGCCTTGTACAATTCAAATGAATAACATAAATCAACCGTCTCTTTAGATGCAAAAGATGTAAAGACAAGTGTTGAGTTGGAATGTTAGAATGAAGAGCATGTTTCCAAAAAAGATTTGGATAAGTTAAAATATCTCGTCGTATTATGTAGATGTAGTAAATCACGGAAGTCAGTAAACGGAGTCGAATCGAGATGACGACTTTGTGATGGGAAAATATAGAAACATGTCGACTGCTAATAAGCTTCTTTTGCTAAACTGTTGATTCAAAACTGCAATAAATTTTATACATACACAAACATTTGCAGTACAAGTACTAACAAATGATCATGACTTAAATCCTGCAAGTGCAACTTCAGCTGAAATTCTATTGTCTCTTGTATAACGAAATAAGGAATAACATACTTTTCATTCGTTGTTTTATCAAACCACACTACGTAATAAACAATATCGTTACAATCAAATTGATAATACTGCCGTTTCGGAATGTTTGTGAAAGTGTTAAAAACTTTCCCAAAAGTGTCAGGTGCTAACTTTTTGTTCCACACTTTCACAATTCTAGGCTTGATTAGTAGTATTCAAGTGATAGCTTCATCGCCGAAACGTAATATTGGCTTCTGTTTTAGTTTACACAGCATGCGGATCAAGAAAAATCTTTCTGTAAAGGTAAATGCTTCCTTCGAATTTTTATGGCGGGGGCACTCCCATGCCCCAAGATAATATGTTTTACTTTTTTATTCTCAATGGGTCCCCGTTTACTGGTAACCGTTACCATTTAGTGTGCTTCCGTCCGCGATGGAGCTGAGAGTAGTTGAGACCGTATTCTAGTAGGAGGCTCGTCGGCAAGATGGAGTGACGATATGCCGAAGGGAGCTGGCAGTGACTCAGGATCGGGTCTATATTGGCTCACCTAAAGTTCTTTACCCGAAATTGTTCTTCCTAATGATTTGTAATCGGAATGATCACTCTTCCTAAAATTTTTCATCCTAAAGTTTTCATTCATACTATTTGTAGTGCTACCGGCGATGTTCATAACACTCATGTTTCCGAAAATTTTAATTAATAATATCATTAATGTAAATATATTTAAACTCCCACTGTTTTTTATCATAACGCTTTTATCCCTAAACATAATTACCATAACTGGGAGTTTATACCGCAGTTTTAACCGTACCTAAACCAATAACTATAGGAGCGATTCGGTTCTGGCACTTCGCCGGCCGCTGCCGCGGCACGCTCGCTTCGCTCGCTCGGCTCGTGCGTTGTGGCCACAGTTCTAACCTAACCTAAACGAATTATTATGAATAGGACCGATTCGTTTCTGGAACTTGACTGAATGACTGGAGCAGGACTTTGAATAATAGTGTAAAAGATGGTTATGTTGAGAAAATATAGGAAAACAAATAAAAGTATAATAGATATTTATTGCTACTGACATTATGAAGTTGAATGCTTCGGAATTATGAACATTAGAGACAGAGTAGTTAGGAATTGTGATTGTTAGGGTGAAAAATGTTAGGAAGAACATTTTCGGATTTCCAATTATCGGAGTTAAAAATTTAGGTGAACTTTGGCGCACCCCTCAGGATCACTAGGAAAGGTCTACTAGGCGTCATGCATGGGACAAGTATAAGCTGATGACGATGGTGTAATTTAAAGCTGAGACTAATAAATCTAACGCTAATCGGGGGAACAACTGGTTCGAATTGATAAATTATTTTTGTGTTGGTTAGTTCATATATCGAGGGAGGTTATAGACTATATAATATCGCGCTACGACCAATAGGAGCCGAGCAAAAATGAAAAAAGGCGGGAAACAGTTAGTTGTCATATTATAAAAGGAATCATTGACAACGTCTCGGGTTAGTAATTACAATTTGGCCGAAACCAATACCACGTTGAATCAGATTTCGTTAAAATTGTAGCCGAAAACTAAAATACTTTCTTGTTATTCTGAAACTCTCAGACAAATTTGGTTGCAGACTAAAGAGAAACCTTATCCGGTAACCATGACTGATCAGTAATTGCCGTTTTATACTTCGATTGAATGAATTAATGGAAAGAAAAGTGCAAGTAAATGCAAATCAATTGAACACATTTATATGCATTAACAATTATTCATTATTGTTATTGAGTTATTTGTTATACTTGATTAAAAATTGTTACCCAACTATACACATCTATACCCTTCGGGGAATACGTTCTTAAACCCAAAAGCACTTTCTTAGATTCTTGGTCTAGTTCATTTTTGGCCGAAAAACGTGTTGCCTCACGGAAACCATTTAATTGCTGCCGACAATAATAATACTTAGAGGATCCTTGGCCCACTTGCCGCGGGCCAAACGCTGACGTCCACAGGCCACCGCCATTTGTGACGTCACTAAGTGGGGAATGGGGTGTTACGGAAAGCATGATGTATTTATAAGGAATACGGAACATGTGGGGTGCGTTCATGGATGCAATACTGTGAAGAGTTGAAAAAAGGATTTAATTTTGGTATTCGTGTACGCGACGGACTCGATGACTACTGCCGTAACGACAAGAGAGATTCCCTACCATAAAAAAAGACAGGGGAACGGGTTCGTGGTGAATGTGATCAGTAATCAGAGTCGTCGCCGTCGATCCTATGCCCTGAGTCCTGACTATAGGTGCAAGGGAAAACAGGTGTGATTTCTAGCCGGCACGAGTCCGACTTTTTTTTTTATCGAATTGGGGGCAATATTTTACGAGCTGACGAATCGCCTGATGGTAAGCAATTCCCACCGCCCGACACCGGCAACACCTGAGGAGTCATAAGCGCGTTGCCGGCCTTTAAAAAGGAGTACGGTCTTTTCTTGAAGGTTTGAAGGTCATATTGGTCCGGAAATACTGCAGGCGACAGTTCAGTCCACAGTTTAGTTGTGCGAGGCAGAAAGTTTCTAGAGAAACGCACAGTAGTGGACTGCCAACCATAACCATACATACATTCTTCCATACTCCGCCCCTGGCGACGGACGATCAATAACGAACTACCCGTACTATAAATGAGATAGACCTTTACAGGAGTGTGTCTTTCATACATCATACGAATTGGGTACTTCCTCATTCTATTACATTGCAGAAATAATTAGTGGTACGCAAATAAATCGCGGCGCCGCCTCTTGTCGGCACTGCATCTCAGATTCTTGTATATAATTAATTTTATATGATAAAGCTTTAGCGATAGCTTGTATTTACTTGGTATATTTGTCAGTAACAGATTACACGGCCTCATTATTACATTGTCTAGTTGTCGTAAGCGCTACTGCTACGCTTGAGGCCCTGGATTCAATTCCTATGTTGAGCAAAGTGTTATTAGGATTTTCTATGCTCTTTTGTATAAATTCTCAGCAGCAACTCGGGGTTTAGATCGGTGTCCGGTTAATGGCAATGGGCTCGCTCTTATTTAACCTACCTCTGTCCTCTCCTCTTCCTACTTAATAATTATTTCTACTATATTCAAACCCGCAATTTTCAGCTTTTTATTTCCTTTTATCTTGATAACGTTATTACGTTATCAAGATAAAAGGTAAATTATTAAAATTTATTTTGCAAAAAACGCCTACGAAAATATTTAACTTTGCTTGACTTAATTTGCGAAAAATGTTAATTTAAATGCATGACACTTCATCCGACGGCTAAGAACTTTCCCTTAAGCGTAGAGGAAAATCAAGTCGAAATTGGAGATAGCATAACGTTTTCACAGTATATTGTTTTAAATAGATGGTTTAGACAAAATCCTGGTTATGTTTTTAACTAGGTAGGTCTTACAAAAAATAGAGATTTTATTTAATTGGAACCACCTCACAACATTGTCACATACTTGCATTGGAGCATTATCTGAAGGGTTGGGCAGTATAGGTAGTATGCTAAGGTCCCATGTTATAGTGGCGAGCAAATAACCGGGCCCAGATCCAAACTACGCGAGAGGTCCTAGTTCAATTCAGAGATCGAGCAGATTTATTGAGTTTTTTTTTTTTATTTTTTTTTAATCGGAAAAGAAGTTTTACTTGAACAATTACACTTACAGAAAAGCTTAATAAAATTACAATATTTCACAACTGGAGAATTAAACCCAGGACTCGCTTGCAAACACTAGACCAGTCATCATCATCATCATCATATCAGCCACTGGAGGTCCACTGCAGAACCAAGGCCTCCAACATAGACTTTCCTCCCAGAATATTTTACCAGCTCGTCGGTCCATCTCGTTGGCGGCCGTTCTACGCTGCGCTTTCTGGTGCGTGGCCTCCACTCGAGAACCTTTTTGCCCTAGCGGCCATCAGTTCTATGCGCTATGTGCCCCGCCCACTGCCACTTCAGCTTGCTAATCCTTTCAGCTACGTCGGCAACATTCATTCTTCTACAGATCTCATTTCTGATCCGGCCGCGTAGAGAAATACCATAGCTCTCTCCATAGCTCGCTGACTAGACCAGTGGGTTTCTTATTTACCGAACACTTGATTTTTTTGAGATTTTTACTGTTTTTATTCTACTAAGGTGGCATACAAGCATACGGCCCTCCTGATGGTAAGCGGTTACCGTAGCCTATAGACACTAGCAACACCCCTGGAGTTGCAAGCGTCTTGCACGATGCCGACCCTGTAAACCGAAAGAGGAATAGTTGGGTTGGCAGTATAAGGGTCAAAGTCCCCCCACTGCCAACACAACTTTTCCTCGTGGAACACTGGCAACCTTGCTCACCGTAAGGAACACAATACAGCTCAAAGCAGTGTTATTTTATTTCGATTTTCTTTAAAAAATTCTAACTGCAAGCTGGTTTAGTAGATATAGTGAGTGTGTGGTGTGGTACTTGCGATTTATTGTCTCTGGATGTAATTAAACTGGCATTGGCGCACCGCCAGGGTCGTTAGTAATAGAACTTTACTATGCACTAGGTCTAAAAATAGGTTTTACTACCATATCTCGAATAACTATGTGTTGACCTGACGCGCTTCATTTTAGGTCCCAAAAATATTTGAACTTTGATCTTTTTAATGAGAAAAAGGAAACGCAAAAAGCATTCCATTTTATGGTATCTAACTGGTAAACAAAACAACTGTCTATTTTTCATTATTAAATCCTATATATCTATAGTTGTGTTAAATAATATTTATTACCTACTACCTTTCCGCCCGCGGCTTCGCCCGCGTCGAGTTCGGTTATATCGCGTTTCCAAGAGAACTCTTCAAAAGTCCGAGATAAAAACTATCCTATGTTCTTTCTCAAGGTCAACTCTATCTCTGTATCAAATTTCATTAAAATCAGTTCAGTGATTTAGGCTTGAAAGCGTAACAGACAGACAGAGTTACTTTCGCATTTATAATATTAGTAGGGATATAAGGAGCGACTAGTAAAACAACGAGTTCGTGTATCAACTTTTAAATAACTTGTTAATAAAGCATTTATACATAGTATAAAACAAAGTCACCTCTCACAGTCTGTCCCTCTGTAAACTGAGATATTTTAAACTACGCAACGGATTTTGATACGGTTTTCACAATTAATTAATTCCTTTTCCGGTTTATACATATATAAAACAGGTGGTCTCCTCTAGTGCTGCGGGTGTCCATGGGCGCCGGAAATCGCTTACCATCAGGCGATCTGTCTGCTCGTTTGCCCCCTATCCCATAAAAAAAACATGCGTGTTATTAGTACATAACACTCGTACGAAGCCTGGTCAGAACGCTAGTAAATAAATTAATTAATAATACTTTGAATTTTTCATTACCATTATAATCACTATGCAATTAAAACTTTGGCAATTAGAAAATTATGTGAAAGTTTTTTCACATCTGCGCCATATTAAAATCTCTTTAGGTACATATTTCATTTATTTATATTTTTTCTCGGTACATCGGTTTATATTAATTTTCAAACGACTTCAAAAAAGAGGAAGTTACAAGATAGGCAATGCCTATCTCAGAGGCGGTTCATTACGTCATAAACTATGTTTATTGTAAAGTTAACAATATTTTTAAATACTTATTTTGTTTGTTTCAGGTAACTTCAGGTTCCAACAACACGGACAAATACTGTTTTCTTTCTTTTGGTTTTTAAAAGAAATGAGATTTAAAACATTGTGTAGCAATACAACGTTTATTATCGTATGTACTGACATCTCTAATATTATAAAATAATGCGAATGTAACTTTGTCCGTTACGCTTTCACGCCTAAACCACTGAACTGATTTTGATGAAATTTGGTACAGAAATAGATTAGACTTTGGAGAAGGATATAGGTTACCCTTTGTCTGCTGTGAGTACCAGGTCTGTAATCGTCTTTACCCATTTTTCATATAAAAAATGTGCTCGGTTGATTATCCCCTTTTCGGGATACAGCAGTGACGCTAAGATATGTTACGTGTTGGAATTCATATTCATATTCTTTATTGCATACCATAATGTACAATAAGGTGTAATTGATTTCTTTCTTTAATTTCTTCTCTGTTATGTACAAATGTCATTATTCAAATTAGATATCTAGCACTGGCTTCACTGGTGCTTAGCTATGTAGTTCCATGTTAAGACTATTTACTAAGACGTGGATAACGTTGTGGGTTAACATTGACAAATCCTAATAGCTATAACTTATTTATTAAGAATAGTGTGTAACCGTTTGTATTCCCGAACAAATAAATAAATAATTAGACAAGAATCATTATGGCCCTGTAGGGCACAACAATTTTAGAAGAGAGGAAGGAATTATTGTGATTGTTAATTAGTTCCTGAGCTCTTTAGACGTCGAGTTAAATTCCTATGTTGAGTAAGATATTGGTATGGTCTATAGACAACCTCTGGGCTGCCAACCCACACTAGGCCAGCGTGGTGGACTATAGCCTAATCCCTCTCAATATGAGAAGGGACCCGTGCCCAGCAGTGGGACAATATATGGGTTGATGATGATGGTCTATAGACATTTTTATAGTACGGAAATTCCTCATGGATCCGCCACTCGGGGAGGTGCCAGGGTATGTCGGGTTCCTACCGACTAAAACTGCACTTGCCTTCACCCGCCCTACAGTCATGGGGTCCGCGAAATTCCCCACGACCATCACAGGCTACGGTCCAGCTGTTACTGAATCGACAAGGCCTTGCTTTGCATTCTAATCGAAAGCACGTGTGTTCGCCATTCGCGCCTAACGTGCACAAACACCCAGGCCTGAAATACCTATGGCCCCCATAGGTATTTCAGGCCTTTGGGGTCGCGGGCGTTCGGAAAGGGGACTCTGTTCGCCCATCATCATGCGATCCCAGAGAAGACGGTAGCACAGTGGTCACGTGCTGCCGTACACAGGGACAGATTCAGGGGAGACCCATTTACAGTCACCCCAGGGATGTGCCTTAATAGGCGGTGCACAGGGGGGTTCTGGGGTGGTCTATTAAGAGGACCCAGTGCCCCCCTCCATGTGCTGATGGTGGCCACCGGGGTGGTTTTAGTGGGTAAAATCCCACACTCCCCGGTCTAACCCCGTAGACCGGTAGCCTTTTGAAGGTTTCTCCCCGTAAACAAAAAAAAAAAAGGTATTTCAGGCCTGGGTGTTTGTCCACGTGATACTTGTGGTTGTAAATGCTCCGAGAACCTTTTATATACAAAAGGTATTTTCTTTTATTTTATACCACTAAGGTGGCAAATTAGCATACGTTCTGACCTGATGGTAAGCTGACCGTAGCCTATAGATGCTTGTAACACCAGGGGTATCACTTGCGCGTTGCCGACCCTGTAAAACGAAAGAGGAATAGTTGGGTTGGCAGTATAAGGGTCAAAGTCCCCCCACTGCCAACACAACATTTCCTCGCGTAGCACTGGCAACCTTGTTCGCCGTAAGGAACACAACATAGCTCAAAGCAGTGTTATTTTACTTCGATTTTCTGCAAGGCGGAGGTAGGTACTTCCTCAGACGAGCAGCTCCTATTTGAGTGGAATTACTCCCACTATGCCCTACCTCTATTAAACTCCATTATAATATATTAAATTCTATTTGCGTTAAAATAATAGCTAGAACAAAGAACTCGGCACTAATTCTAAGTCATACGACGTTTTAGGCCGACCAATTTCATTAGTTCTAGCCGAACATTTTCCCCGTTGAATTGGCAATTAGTCAATCAAAGTCAAACGCAAGCCTGTCCTGAATACAATTCTTTTTTCCGCCCCAAAAAAATGGAAAACGAGGCTTGTTTAGCACTTTTTTTTAAGTATATGGGCCGACTGATCATAAGCGCCAATCGCTATACGCAACCGCCTATAGACGCGACTCCATTGGTATCTGCGCGCGTTTTCATCGTAAAATCTCATTTGTTAAGGGTCATATGCCCAATTATATAATAGTCTAACTAATAGGTATATTAGTCTACTGCTGGACGTAGGCCCCTAATGTGCGCCATTTTACCCTGTCAATGGCTTTTCGCATCCAGCTTCTACCAGCAGCCTTTCACAAATCATCACTCCATCTTGCCGGAGGACGACCTACACTAAGTTTGCCGAGTCGCGGTTTCCACTCGAGAATACGTCTACCCACTTAACATGATGATGACTACAACAATCCGGTTGGTTGGTTCCCTGTCGGATAACCTCGTCGCTGATTTTATCCTTCAGAGAAACGCCAAGCATAGCACGCTCCGTAGCAAATTGCGGGACTTTAAAGTGGTGGACTAACCGCACTGTGAGTGTCCACGTCTTACGATACTTGATAGACGCTATTTGACAGATCTGTCAAATATGAGAGAGGTCTGAATACGTCACTAATATCTTTCATTTTTCTAAACGTTGCACCACACTATACATTTTCCCCTGTATGGTGGATGTATTTACAAACACGAATCGCACATACACAAACACTACACTCACATATACGCACACACATATAATTATTATTATAATTTATACAAACTTTTGTGTCCTATCTCATATTAATAAAATAACCTTTACGTAAGTACAGATAAAATAGAAAATGGTTTGCGACACTCGTGAGACAATTGTTATACATCATTTCTTGTAAACAAACACTAACATACTCGTAATAAGTGTACGATAATCTATTTTCTGATTTATGACGTAATGATGCGATAAGATGACACAGAATCGTTCATCGACCTCATCATTGTTGATAGTGTGAATCAATGTCGAGGTCAATGTCCTATCAAGGGCCGCATCGGTAATTACTCATTGTAATTAGCTTGTTATATTGTACATTCCGTCGCTGCATTACAAATTATCTTCAGCATTCCAGCCCAGTGCAAATGATAACTGGCTCGTAATTATGTAGGTTTTTCGATAAAATTTATTTAAAGGTCAACAAAGATAATAATAGCCGGTTGTAAAACAGTAATTGCTAATAATTAATAGCCAACTATAGCCGTTAATGTAACTTGTAATATCATAGTATGATAGGGTAATCACACACGAGTAGGTTAAGACTAGAGAGTGCCAAAATGGTGCAACAGAATGCAACACAATAACATTAGGTAACATTCTTCAACTTTCACGGCAACATAATACTAACAAAAAATAACTTTTTGCTATCGGATGTTGCCCACTAACACTTGGAAACTTTGCTCCACAAAAAGTAACTGCGGTGTGGATGCTCCATTTCTTAAATTGGGCGATAATCAGGAGCAGGAGGACTCAGAGGAACATTTATACCATCACGCCTGTAAGTCTATTAGAGGTGTACTAAAGTAAACCTACAGTTCGCCGGTATTTATTTATCCATGTATAGTCCTCTTCACCGTATCCGGTGACAGCGACTCTGGCTAAGTTTATTTCCTGTCATGAGCTCTTAGATGGCTAGAAAATCCAAATTTAGTCCGGAAGACTCGATCACACCGTGCACAGAAAAGCTGATTGTGCTCGTTATAGGTGTAGGTATATGAAGGCTTTGGGCGACTTTTGCGAAGTTGACGCTTCGACGTCGATGACGGACGACGTCTATCGCTTTATGAATTGAGGAGCGCCATCTTTCACGGTTTCCTGAACCTGACCTGGCCTACTAGGACAAGAGGTGCCCACCCCCGCGACATGGACGCGCCGGACAGGAGTTACTCCGATGAGAAGAGGACTCTAAACACCTCGAAGCCAGGTTAATGATGTCGTCTGAGCTCGAGATCAAAGGCAAACTTATCCATGTAATAGAGAATAGATTCGCCAATCTGTTGTCATTTACTGGGCACAAAACCAAACTCCGAGGCAGCTGAGAATTCCATAGAAAATCACAATTATAGTTTGTTCGACCTGGGTATCGAATCCAGGATCTCAGGCGTAGCAGTCGCTGTCAGAGAAAATAAATAAAAAATAATGCACGTCAAGAGAGACGCTAATTTATATTTTCCACTATTTAAGATGGACGAAATAATAATGTACTACTTGTTTGCATACTTAATTAATTTTTTCACAGACCTCATAAAAAATCCATCTAGGAAACTTTGTCTAATCAAGTTGGGGTTCATGAAAGTCTATTTGAGCCGCGGTGGCGTTGCTCTGTTCATTATAATTTCAGGGGGATGGTTAGAAATGACCGCGAAGGGTCGCACTATGGCCTGTATCAACGGAATAAAGTTAAAACCTATCAATTTCTACGCAAGAATAACCAGTTTTTTTTTATCATTATTGGAGAAATATATTTAGAGCCATTTAATCTTCAAAATTCTAAAAAGCCGTGATAGCCTAGTGATATGGATTGGACGTCCAAGTCAAAGGTTTCGAGTTCGAATCCAAGGCACCTCTAACTTTTCGTGTGTATTAACAATTAATTAATTGTCACTCTCTTAACCGCATTTAAACGGTGAGGGAAAACATCGTGAGGAATGCATGCCTTAGATATTTTCTCGACGGCGGCGTGTGAAGTCTGATAACCTGCGCTAGGTCAGCGTGGTGGACTATAGCCTAATCCTTCTCAATCTGATAGGAGACCCGTGCTCAGCAATATATAAGTTGATGATGATATCGATGAACAACTTATACTTCAAAGATTATGCTGGCCTCATCGTATCAATCCTAAAAAAACAAATGCCTAACTAGCATAACGTTTTGTTTTTTAAATATCTGCGTCTACGCCTATCACTATACTTCCCAACACGCAACTGAAAAGCCAAGGTCTCTAAAATTACTATCAAATTGTTTACATAATCCCCTTAAGTGCCATATGCCATAATTTAGGGTCACTCGAGGTCCCTAGTTGTCGAAAACGAGAGATAACACATCCATTAACCTATGTTATTACGTAGCTGCGTAGTGTATTATAGGAAACCTGCAAAGTTGAACAAGTGAACTTGACACGTGTTTTTTAATCGTCGATTTAAGCTCAATGTTAAGACTAGTTGTAGCAAAGCCTAAGTAACGTTTTAAATAAATATGGTGTAGCAGAGTGGGTGCACTTAAGGTGCCAATTTTTATTTTCAAACGGTTTTTGGGTAGGTAATACCGATGCCCTGAGGATAGACTGGTTGTAAGGCTTTTTGGGCTTCTTACTGCCACTAACGATTATGGTAGGTGTTCGTATAACAACCGGGACCGACGGCTTCACGTGCTCTCCGAGGCACGAAGGAGATCTTTCTCGATGTTTTAAGAATGGTCACCCATCCACAAATTGCCGCGACTAGCGCAGCTTAACCATGCAGATTGATCAGCTTAGTTATCACTTAGCCACAAGCCCCTCACTTTTTGTTTGTCACCGCCCTCTTGAGATCATCGGTCACCTGGCTGGGGGGCGTCCCACACTACATTTGCCGATTCGCGGTCTCCACTCAAGGACTCGTCTGCTCCAACGGCCAAGCAAGTTATAGTTCAACTAAATTAGAAGAACATCCAAGAGTTAATATTATTTAAATGATCTGTTTTAAAATTAATTAAAATAATTCTGTTTGGATAATAAACGTATATTCCCTTTGTACGTAATATCCACTCAGGTCATCAATCATTTTTCATTTATTTTAATTGGTCCTTCTAATTTGTTTTTTGCGAACGACATATTAAAATAGTCTACCCTATATCACTCCCATAATTTGATGAATCTAAAGACACCTCAGTTGTCTAAATCTGTCAAATTATTTCGACTGTGACATACATACATGCACTCGAAAAACATTACCTCACCCAGCAGTCGGGTAAAAATTCGTATGTTCTCATTGTTCAGTCAATAAAGATATTTTTATTACACCGTAAAACCCACCTACATTATGTATACTATATTCGTAACTGACATAAGCTACTGTGTGAACTTGACACATGTGTATCGATCGGCAAGTCGAACGTTGGTTACGACACGCTAGGGAAAACTCCTGCTGACTCGTCCAGGTGACGTGGCAACTAGGTATCGTTACTGTAATGGCTTCATGGAAACAGTGAAAGTTATTGCTGGCTGCGCTTGACACGAGGGTATTGATGGTGAGACATGGTCACATGGCAAGAACAGTGGTTCTTAAACTATGTGTAACTAAATACATACATACATAAACTCAAGCCTTTTTCCCATAGGGGTAGGCAGAAACTAAAAAACGACACTTGCTAAGATTCTTGCATACTTCTTTTGCTTCGACCACATTCATACATCTTGTCACATACACGCCGGTTGCGAGTACTACGCACCTGACTTTTTTGAAGAACCTCACCAATAAGGTAAGGAAGATACACATATGCCGATATGTGTAGCTGTTACGGCTAAAAGCCGAAGTGCAGCTATAACTAGTTTTAGCCGGTTAAAACTACGAGTAGGTGCAGCCGCTCGACGTTACGTATTGACAACGAACTGCTTTCAGAGTGTCAAAAATTCGAACCCCTGGCAGTGACTTTGTCATGGTGGCTTCCTCCGACGATGTCATTCCCTTAAAAACCTTCATTATTTCACGATATACAATATGCATATCGTTGATTGACTATTAAAAATGTAAAATCCATATCCGCACTAATATTTAAAATAGCGAAAGTAAAGACTGTTTGTTTGCTTGTTTGTTAAGTTTCCACGTTTTTATGAATTTTGGTAATAGATTGGACCTTGGATTGGACATATGCTACCTTTTGCCTCAAAAGTCCTTGCTGCGGGAAAGCTATTCCATATAATATGATTTACCTCTTGAGCTCTCTGAAGAAATCCTTTATCCCCTGTATGCGATGCTAAAGGTTCAGGCATCTAGGGCAAATGTCAAGTTGGTCGTAACTACATATTATACAACAATAGGTTCGCGGAAACAGTGAAAGTTACTGGCTCGGTGCACTTGACACGTTTATTTATTGATCGCCAAGTGGTATGTTCTGAGTTATAGCATAACGAGCAGCGATTCCTACAGTGGGTTTCGTGGAATCTAAGTATTCCGTAGAAAAATCACAGGAGTGAATGGTGAAATGATTGTTTGCCATTCTGAGGAGTTTTCAAACAATACAAAATTTCCTCTATGCACCCTTAATAATGTTGACACTTGACAATTATCTTCCTACGGTAAAATAATATATTATAAAACTAAACAAATCACAATTTATAAGGTTTGAAAAGGAAATTCTCTCTTAATGACTCTTCAGTATATTAATAATAGCTGTTGCACGCGGTGTCACCCACATCCTAAAGGGATTTTTGAGACAAAAGGTAGCCCATGTTCTTCTCCAATGTCTAATCTATTTCTGTACCAAACTTCATCAAAACTGGTTCAGCTGTTTAGGCGTGAAAGCGTAACAGACAGAGTTACTTTTGCTACTACTTACTTTATTTATAATATTAGTAGGGATAATGGTATGCCATATTTAACACGCGAAATTTTGTGTACAATACACACTCCTTTCAAAAGAGCACAATGTTGAATTTTCTTACAAAGTGCCTCATATTGAAGGTTATGCAAACAACGTCACCGAATTTCGCGAAGTGAACTCTCAAATTGAATTTAATAATGTCGAACACCTGCAACCGATGACTTCAGGGTTTCTAAGAAATTGAACATGCTACCAAAAATCGGACTTTCAGTAGTTTCAGGAAAACTTTAAACTTATCTGTTACGTAGACGGTGAAACTTCAGAAATTTAAAACAAAACTAAGATTTATATATATCAACCTTCTATAGGTTTCAAACTGTTTCGGTCTCCACCACTTATTTCAGCAGGATATGCATGAAAAAATAAATAAAAGCAGTGATACTTAGCGTTTTGGCGACTGGACTGCCAAGCCATAGGCCAATAGTTCGAAACCAAGGCACGCACCTGTGTCTGTCTGTTTAAAATTAAATATCACTCTCTTAAAAAACATCGTGAAGGAAAACATCGTCAGGAAACCTGCATGCCTATGAGAGATTATTCTTGCCGGCGTGTGAATTCTGCCAACCCGCATTAGGCCAGTATAGTGGACTATAGCCTAATCCCTAATTCTGAGAGAAGACCCGTGACCAGCATATGATTTGATGACGATTCATGAAGATGTTACCAAGAGACCAATTCGTATAGGTATTAATTTGAATTCCTTATTCAATAGCCCAAGCCGTGCTTACTGACTACTACTAACCAATCCGGTAAAATATCTTAGACTAACCAACTTTTTGGAGCCGTGCAACTAATTTTGACTTTTCAATATGACCAAAATTGAAATAAAACATTTTACTTTGAATGTATCGATTATATTAATCAAAAAAAACCGTAACCCTCTCGAGGGTCGAAACATTTTTATTTTATTTTGTGTCTGTTAATTGATCCTTGATGAGATAATTAACTTTTCTTTGAAATCGACACCCTTAAGGTTCAGTAAAACCTTTTCGCGTGAGTCCCTTCAACTACCATCCAGCGTAATATGTATAAACAGAATGTATTAAGATTTTCTAGCGTTGATTACTTTTACTGGGTTCAAGGATACTTAGGTGACTACGGTCATAGCCTTCTCAAGTTCAAGCCGAGTTCAAACTCGGGGACTGATTTATCAACATTTTGTAAGTGATTTATGTGGAGCGTGATATCGATCGTGTTTTTAATCCACAAGATTGATATTAGTAATAAATATTGCAGCTATTTTTTCTTTTGAACTTAGATCGTAAATTACATGGGTTTAACTTAGGGGATCCCAAAATGTATAAAGCTTTAAGATTTGCATATTTGTAGTTATGGTTTCGGGTATTTCGACTTAACAAAGGAAATATTATTAAAAAGGAAAATGTGGATCAAAAAATGTGAAAAAAAAAATTGATCTACGTTAATTGGGAAGAGATTCAAATTTATTTTGTTATCTTTGTTATTTTCTCCCAACATTTGGCTATCTTTGTTATTTTCTCCCAAGATTTCACACAAAAGTACTCGCTCTGCATTAGTTACTCGTACATGCATATTTTTTACTGCACGAGCGTTTAACATAATTCAAAACTTTTATGTTGTGACGGCTTATTCTGCAGCAGTAATTTGCGGGTATTTCACACTGTAGCATTGCGGATTATACACTCTAATATGTAATTACACTGTATAATTTCCAGCGAAACTTATTTTGTTAATAAATTAAAAGCGAGGTGACATTTTTATATATGGGTGTTCCTATGGGAACTACGCTTTGTATTGCTTTTTTACCTACGCACACACAGCAACTCACCGAAGTTTTATCATAATCTGATAAATATCATAGCAACGCATAGACGATGAACAAAGAAACAAACAAAATAATATTTTTATACTATATTCGATGAAAAATGTAAACTGTCACGTGATTATAGTACTGAACAAAGTGTAGTAAACAAAGGAGTGTCTACACAACAGTGGCACAGATTAGATAATAGTTACCAAACAGTGGGTAGATTCACTGTATCGTGTGGGAATTAGCTTACAATAAGAATTATTCCACTTTGCCCCACGAAGCCTGCCCACTGGTGGGGCAAAGCGGAATGCCTTAAAGTTCACAGTGGAATCTGCCCTACTATGTAAATAGAACTTAGTGGGGCAGTTTCCACTAGCTTAAGATTTGGTGGATTCTGCTCCATCATTATTCATCATGTGACCATTTTAGAGCCCCTGTTCGTTAAAACAAACACTCAAAACAAGTGAAAGTTATTTCTCAGTGGCAACATTATAAAAAAATAAAACAACAACAATTTACAAGTTTAGTGCGTGACGCCTTATCTCGATAATCAGTCAAAATCTGAATGGCTACATGCCCATTATCACACTTTATTTGCTGAACACAAAGTCTAAACGCAATTGACCTGGACAAGGTCGGGCAGAGACACGTGTTTATAATAGCTCTTTGGTTTTTAATAATAAACAAATTCGCAATTTTCGAAGGTACTTTCATAAGGCCCTCGTTTTTATGTAAATTGTACTGGATTTACACGTAATTGCCTCTGGATTCGCGTTAAATTCTTTGCGTGGGATCCCCCTGTTTCCGTTTTTCAAGATGATAAATTAACGGATTTTAGAATTATTCGCAGGAATTCTGTGAAATTTTCTTGGTAATAATCGCCTACTTGGAACATTTCAGAGAACTTCTGACACGAATGAGCTATTTCTTCTCTAAGTATTGAATATCTATATAGTGTATTGAATATCTGTTGACAGTGGTGACCTTTTACCTTTCCAAGCTTTTAGCCCGTTACTAGGTCCAATTTTCTCTGACCGCGACTGCTCTAAAGTGGGTCTAAAAAGTAAAGTATGCTCTCAATGCTCTGGTTCTTGCCAATTTAGACAAATGATTGTTGAAGAGGCTTTTATATTTACTTGAAAATTGTTTTTAAACCATTGACGCTATAAGCAGACAATACAATTATTAGAATCACGGACTCAAAAACTATGAATAGGATCTATCCTATCGATGGACGATGTTCGAAATTAATTTAATTAAGAATCAATTTTAACATGGAATATAAAATAGTAATACTTCTATTTCTACTGCAGAAATACAACAATTATCTGTATCGGACCTATGTCAATATACACATAATAAAACGCTGTATGAAAATTGATCCTATACGCGCAGAATACAAAGAAATGTTTACTGATTAGAACTAGTAGTTTTTATTATATTTGGCATTAACACATGAAAGATATTAGGCAGGGTATGAACCTGCGTCCCTCCGTAGTTCCTGCGTAGAACTATTTTACTTTAGATTATTACACATAGTCTTTGGATATACCTTTTTACCAGATGTTCCCCCTACCCTCTTCACTCGCAACGTAAAATATTAAATTCCCGGTCGAAAAGGCGATTGTTACCGAAATAGTAACCCGCCCACATACTCGCATTAAAGCAAGTTATTGGATGTCAAAAGACTGAATGGCGATATTTTAGCAAAGATGTAACTATGGCGGATCAAAGGGTTCTATCACTTATATTGTGTTATTAAATATGCACTTATGGTGGTCAACGTAACAATAGCTTTACAAAAGATTGAATGCGTAGTAATAATATCGTGTTTCTGTCTATGTATCGATGTTCTAGTGGGGAGCTGTACAGCCTGCTTCCTATTTCCTTAAACTAAACACGAATAATGTATTTTTTAAGTTAAGCTACTTATTCAGCGCTTAAGATAAAGCTTGGTGTCTTTTACTTCATTTATTTTTCGGAAAAATTTGCGCCTTTTACGAATTGCTTTGATGGAATAAATACTTTTTGAGACAAAAGGTAGCCTATGTCCTTCTCTAAGGCATAATCTATCCAAATTTAATCAAAATCGTCCAGCGGTTTACACGTGAAATTGTAACAGACAGACAGTTACTTTCGCATTTATAATTTAAGTACGGCTTCAACCCTAGCTATCACTAAACAATGCTGGCCATAATATTTCATTCATCGTATTTTGGCATGGTTTTCAAAAGATTTCTCTTACAATACATTATGGAATCTGTAGTATATACCATAAAAGGGGATGTCTTTAAAATTTTATGCAGTAAAATTACATTCAATAAACGTATTTGACACAACTAAAAAAAAATTAATAGAAAGCAATGAAGTGGCATTGCAAAAAAAGTAATTAACATTAGCAAAATATTATAATAAAATAAGAACATTTATCGCCATTGTTTCTCAACTTGGATAATTCCTAGACCGTGAAACACTAAAAAACAATTCAGGAAGCGTATTTTTTCCGCGGAAATTGTACACTTACTTCAACTATTCGCTACGCAAATCGTGCTATACGACTTCTGGACGTAAAAAAACCGGACATGAAAAAGTAGAGTAGGCCAACTTACTTTCCTTGTTTTGTTTTTCACATTTTTGTTCACTTAATTTTGTCGTTGTAAGAGGTATTTATTTTCGCATCTCTGTTAAATTTGTTTTTGAGAGTTTTCTTTATCATAATCAGTATTTCCTATTTCATTTGTATCTTCAGTGTGTAGGTACAGACGCCAGCAGGTCAACCTATCCAAAACTTTCAATTTTTCCCAATTGAATATGAACCTTATGACTTGTGTTAAAGTTGAAAATCAATCAAAGAAATTTGACAGATTGTGGTAGCTTGATGTGCTGGCCTCTGTACTTCTGAGAGAAGAAGTTTCGATTACAGATACTTAAATGAAATAGGTAATACCATGTCAAAACCTCTAAGAAAAAAGTCAGCATTTACAGTGACATTTTTCCTCGTACATATTTTGAAACCCCAAAGGAATACCCCTGATGGACACAAAAATTGGGGATATACCCAAAACGGTAATTGGTTGATTTACGATCACGAAATGCCCATCTAAGAAAGAACAAGACGCATGCGCCGAGCACACTTAAAAAATACGTTGTCACAACACCGAAGAAGGCAATTTGTACGATCCTTAATAATTAAATTCTTAGGTTCTATTTTAGAAGCTCGGCAGCACTGTGATTTGGTTCATGTTGCAATACCAATGCATTTATTCATGTAACTGGTTTAGTTTTGGGGAAATTATTTGTCATCATTGGTCATATAACCACAGAATATACAGTATTAGCTAAAGTACCTTGCCAAGTACATTTTTTTTAAACTCACGTTATAATAAAAGCTCTCGAACGGCAATTCTGTATCGAAGTGATTAGCTTATCGTCCACATACTGCTAAAAATCGTAATAAAATAACTTTTTAGGAAAAGAAAACCCGACTTCAAGGATTGTGTGTAAAAATAAGACTTATATATATGGTTTATAAACAAACATCCAAACTTTCACATTTATAATATTAGTATGACTAGCTTTTACCCGCGACTTCGTAAGCCTAGAGTCCTAGACTTAGTAACACAATTGTTGTCGGCAAATAAACAAACAAACAAACTGTATATGGTTTTCTCATCCATACCATTGTCAGAACTGGACCACATTGGGGCTACAAAGGAAAGCACCAGCTTTCAAATAAAAAAAGAATCATCAAAATCGGTTCACCCAGTCGAAAGTTCTGAGGTAACAAATATACAGTCGAATGGAGAGCCTCCTTCTATTTTGAAGTCGGTTAATGAGTGAACGTCTAACCGTGAGGCCGTTACCGTTTCCTACACTGTTCTATTATTCTATTACGTTCCAGCAATAGTCCATGCGCAAGTTTCTCTAGAGAACACAAACTCTATTTGCCGTCAAACGCGATTATCTGGTCGGGGACTTCGAGTCCCGCTGAGGCACTGCTCCATCGTCCATTGTTGTACCAAATAGGACCCAAGAATAAGAACACCATTTAAGTAAATGGAACACAACAATGGATTAACAAATTGAAATGTCAAGACTGGAGACTATTCAATCGAATCCAGTTTATTTTTCTCTTTGTTATATGACAGTTGAATATGCGGTGTTTGAAATAAATTGATTGTCTATGCGATATCCATAGGTTACGCTAGATTTTCTATTGTATTCTATTGAAATTAATTTTAGTTTCAATCCGATTCGAAAATATATTACTATTAAAAGTAGCTTTTAAGTGCATTGAAGTTCAAAAACTGATTTTGCGCCAGTGTTGTTTTATTCTGTTAGATAACTCTCATAATTGTCCCTAGTAGCATAATACGAGCTCACATAAAATATTATGTGTTTCTAATATCGGACTATCGGAAATGCTTTCGGAGACCATTTTGATTCTAAGCAGCGTAGACCTTTCAACCCCAAATGTGGTTGATAAGGTAATTAATTGACTAAAGCGTTCCATCCTCAAACAAAGGGAATGCCTCGAATTTTTTGCGAGAGACCCAAAAACCGGACGTTGCATGAATGCACGTTGCATTAATAAAACGGGCAGAATGATAACACAGCCTTTGCCTGTGGTCAAAGCCAACCAGGCACACAGCCTGGGAGGAATTTCTTCCGAACACGAGGAAAATATAAACATGTTGGTGCATTAGTTGGCTCTCTGCCAGGCAAGTTCGCTTGCATGTTGCCTGTGCTCCGGCATCGCCATAATACACTGATTAAGTAAATACCTTTGTTTTTTCTACTCTTTTACTACGACGACCAAATTGAAAAAAGCTAGCATTTCGATTCTCTTCGTATCTGTCTTTTGCAGACATTCCGTGCGATTTTAAGAATTTTAATGGATAGCAACACACGGAAATATTATGTCATCTCGCTTTATTTGCTAGAAAATGACAAAGGCAGATGATAAGGGTTATGATCAGAGACGTCGATAAGGATAATCCTAACTACGTTTATTATATTGAACAAAAATATAATTGGGTCGTTTTGATAGCTAATCTCGCAGTAAAAGAACCGTTCAAGGAAAAATATAATGGAAACAGTATTATGATAAATACTTATGTACAGGAAAAATATTTCATTACTAAAACACGAAAGTACTATTCATTTTATTTTACTTAAACCGACAACAGTTCAAGACCTTGGTACCATGAAAGTCAAAGAAATGTTCTTTCACAATTGACATTATATCGGGGTTAACTACATAAATAATACCAATTCAAAACACAATCACGACTTTGAACTTTCATATCGAAATCGGTCTAGACGACGATTGTTGAATATTCTCTATTGTGTAACCTAATAATTCCTCAACTGTATCAGTATTAGGGTCTACAGCTCAGCAGCTCTGCAAAGCACCATTTACTTGGCAATACCAACCTCCTAGGATAAAATTGGTTACGAAATTTTCAGAGTTTCAGCCGCACCGCACATCATACTCGTAAACTCAGCCTACGCCTACAGACAGGGCCGGATCTACCGTATGGCTTTTTGGGCTTCAGCCCAGGGCCCGTGGATTCAAGGGGGAATAATATGAATCAAATATTTTACTGTCTCATTTTTTTCTATACTTTAAGTAATTAGATGGGCTTCTAAGTAGCATTAGCCCAGGGCCCCCTAAACTCACGGTCCCGCCCTGCCTACAGAACGTTCAATAGGCCTGATTTAGCCAGGAGCACCTCACATAATATTCTCAATTGAGCTTTATGAAAAGTCATCGGCCCCAAATTATGATCAAACGCAAGACACATAGAAACTATATCGCTGGTGTTACCGGGTGTCATAAATTGTGCCGCTAGTGTACGCGGGATTCCGGAACGGAAGGGTCCTAGGGTTGTTTATTCGATAATTCGACTAAAGGGTGTATCGATTATCATTTTATCGAATATTTGTGATCGGTGAGTCAAATCGAAACAAAACTTGTACGAAAGTTTAGTTGAAAACGATCTACTAAAGTTTCTTGGGCTACTGTAATAAAATTGCAAGTCGAAAGAAAACGGTTCATTGGTTCAGTCGCGGAAGTATCCGTAGCAAAAACACCGTTTCTTTTTTTTACAGTCCACTGACTGTGATTTTATCGATTCTATTCACTGAAAGTTCCTTGGCGACATTACAAACCATTGATTTAATTGAATGTCTGTTCAAAAAGTAACTTTAATGTAGCTTTCGATTGATTAATTGTGCAGATTTTTCTCTCACACGTGAAGCATGATCATCGTAAACAATCGCGCAGATGATACATTATCCAATTATGAATTATATTTTAATATGTTCTGAGAAGCGATTGGTATAAATATCTCTTGTTGCCAATTTTATGATTCAGACTATTAAAACGTTTAGAGAGTACTCTTAAAATTAAAGCTTTGGGTAACAAAATATAACTGCTTCGTGTTGGAAATTGTAACTAATAACTTAATTTCCCAACATTAAAGTAAATACCGGGGGAAAAACAGCAAGTGCTGACTTTCTGAGTGCTTACTGAGTTTTTTGTAGCGTTCCAGGAACAGGACGTTAAGTGCCGCCTAAGTTGAAAGTGAAAAAGCAACAAGTGTTGGAAAGAAACGCTGTAGACTTCCAATTGTTAGTTGGGTGGTATACAAGACTTAGATATGGTATCTCATGACGCCCTTTAAATTATTAAAATGTTACCTTTTATCAACACTAGTTAGAAGAAGAGAAGAAAGAATTTATTCTGACAATCACAGGACAAGACAAAAATCCAAACAACAAAACAATAGGTACAAAAGGTAGCATATTTCCTTCTCCAAGTCTAATCTATCTTTGTATCCAATTACATCAATATTCGTTCAGCGGTTTAGGTGTGAAAGCATAACAGACAGAGAGTAAGAGAGTTACTTGTGAATTTATAATATTAGTAGAGATTTGAACTTTATATCAACATCTTATAGATCTCCGTGAAATTGAATGACTACATCAAAAATATCCTCATAATATTTTAGTTCTATGTAGAGGACTATGTAGTTTTTATTTCTAGTTTTTATCGTTGGTATCCTACAGCAGAAGTGCGCTGGGCCACAGTCCCAAATAATTTACAGCTAAAGAGTACTGTGCCATAGCTGTGAAGGTTTAATTTCAAAGGGAGAACCCAGAAGAAAAACATGCTTACCTTGACCTGCTATTTGGCAATAGTATACACTGATAGTGGTTGTTAGAGAAGCTTAATAAGAGAAGAAGCTTAAAAGAGCTGGTAGGAAGTAATTTAGATATACCTGTACATATCATACATATCTAAAACTTGCCGGCGAACTGTCGATGTAGACAGTTCGCCGGCAAGTTTTAGATATGTGTAGTAGGAGCGAGCCTAAATCGAAGTGAAATAACACTGGTTTAAGCCGTGTTGTGTTTCTTACGGTGAGCAAGGTTGCCAGTGCTCCACGAGGAAACGTTGTGTTAGCAGTGGGGGCACTTTGACCCTTATACTGCCAAACCAACTATTTATTCCTCTTTCGTTTTACAGGGTCAGCAACGCGCAAGTGATAGCCCTGATGTTCCAAGCGTCTATAAGCTACGGTAACCGCTTACCATCAGGTGGGCCGTATGCATGTTTAACCAGCCACCAATCAGATTTCATAGTAAATCCCAATGATACTGCTCGACTTGTAAATCGAACCTTGGACTGATATTCAGCAGCGGCGCTTGCGGCCACTAAACCATTTAGGCAGTTAATTAGGTAATAGAAAGACGCCAATATATCGATCCAACATTATTTTGTAGTGAAGTTTCTTGAGCGTTTGAATGAGTTTATTAATGGACGCCCCAACTGGGCAGGCAAGGGCAGTTTATATTCGTTCCCACGTGATCGGTGTAAATCAATATTTTTATTGAGTATCTGGCATGACTTGCCCATCTTTAATAATGAATCTGGCCTATATCATACACGCTTTGTTATTCTGAATGAAGTTTACGTTTACAAATCTTTGAATCGGATATATTCATGTACCAAACTACCAAGTTCATTGTCTAGAGGTTTTTTGGATAAAAGCCACCATTGATGCTTGGTGGCATTAGACAGATTAGTAAGTTAGAATTTTTAATAAACCTTATTGCTTTCAGCTGTGTTTTCCTTTATTTTAGAAGTATTGGCTTTAGTGTAGTGTGAACAATCGTCAAAGATTGTCTGCTGTTCAGTTAGGCGTGGCGGGGTATTTCCAAGGCTCATACATAAGTACCTGCCTTCAGAGAGTGCTCCAATACTTCAAATCAAATCAAATGTTTTTATTGTGGGCATAGGTTATACAGATGTTACATAATTTTTAAAGCTCCATTATGTCCTAGTAGGCATACAATATGTAATATTTTCATGTCATGCAGGTATCCTGGTCATAATTATGTCAAAAGAATTTTGCTACAAGTGTACTTAATAATAGGTACTTACAATAATTAATTAGGTACTTACACTAGTTATTTAGGAAATCTTGGATCGTGTAATAGACTTTTTCAATCAAAAAATTTCGCAGCTTAAGTTTGAACAGTGGCAGTTCCTTAACGTCTAGAATGTCTGTAGGTATCTTGTTGTAAATTCTTGATATCATACCAAAAAAGCTTTTGTCTAAAAGAGCCTATGGAAGAGAGTATGGAAGGAATTTCTTGTATATGTCTTTTCGATTTTAGTTCACCGAAAAGATGTTTATTAATTTTCACAAAATCCGCAACTTCATAAATGTAGGTACACGGAAAAGTTAATATTTTGAACTTTTTAAAATATGGTTGGCATGAGTCAGGAACAAAATAGCAATTGCACGAACACATCTTTTTTGCCCTTTAAAAACTAATTCTTTATGCGTGGCGTTACCCCAGAATATTATAGCGTATTTGAAAGTCGAAGATACATACGCATGATAGGCAGTTAATACAGCAGCCTGATCCACAACTTTAGACAATTTATAGAGAGCGTATGAGTACTGGTTCAGTTTGCTGCATACTGAGTCAACGTGTGTTTGGCATGTCATATCGTTATCTATCCAGAGTCCTAGAAATATTACGCAATTTATTTTATTACATTATATTATTATTTATCGGGCATATCACCCGCAAATTATCCAACAATTTGAAGAAGCCACGGAGAAGCTCATGGTCACCGGAAAGGTGGAAGAAAAGAGACCCAGAGGACGTAGATCAAGTTAAGAAACACTTCGACACCAAGATCTAAGACGCTTTTCAACTGGCAAAAGATCACTACAAATGGAAGGAGAACGTCAACGAGCCAACAACTGAAGTAACACAATGAGCCAATGACTGAAGGTGGAGGAGGCGGGGTATGTCGGACTCGTAGTGATTAAAAACCGCAGTTGCCTACTTTTCATTTTTTCGTAGTTTGGGTTCAAGAGAATCATGATGAAAATTACCATGTGTACCACGGCTTCGACGAAGCAGTATTAGCCCAGTGGTTTCGTCCCTCGATTACTGTTCAAAACTTCAAAGTAACCAGATTTTAACGCAGGGTCACACATTTGGAAGATTTTAGGGGATTAATCTGTTGAGTCCCGTCCCCAGCAATGGTACAGTAATGGGCTTCGAATTTTAAATAAAAGTGAAAAAACTGGAAATGTTTTCGAGGAATCGTATTAAACATTATATGGCAACATTAATGTCTACAACGAGCTCGTACACTGTGTTGTGACCTCCTTAAAGTTTAATTTGAAAAGGCACAGACGCGTCACTTCCGTCGGCGGCGGAACCGCGAAAATTTAATATGGCCGCACTCGAAAACTGTACAGGATTACAGGAATAAGATTTAGTTTCTGTTGCCTTACACATTCATGGAAACTGTGGAATTCTCATCTTTATTCTGTTTTACGTGTTCGGTGATGCGGATTCATTGTTATTATTTCATTTTTTTTTTTAATTAGTAAAATTCAGTTTTGTTTCATGCTAATGTATTTGTGTTAAGTAGATTACTTGCATCACACATACAATGAACGAGTGTTTGTACTTATATGAAACTCTTTCGACCAAATGAACACTCAAATCAAACTAACTACTACTTACTGGGTTTTTAGGGAGAATTTATGAGATGGTTAATAAAATACGATATACGATTACTAATAAATGCAGTAAAAATTACCTACTGAATACAATAAACTTATTTTGATATGCAGTTGTTTGCACCAGAAGCGGCCTAGCGGTTCCGTACAAAGAGTGGCGTCACCCCGCATTGCGGATGGTACCATAAAACTTGCAGCCTATTGTCTATGACTTACATCGCGAAATTATGGATCATTGCCGTGACGTCACGTCATATACGTTCAGAAGTAACGTCATTCTCACTTCTTATGATATCGTTTCCTTAGAATATTCACTTGGTGTCTAGCTTTTCAATTACCTACTTAGTCACTATTTTGTATAACTAGGAGGCGATTAAAAAAATGGAATAATTTGTTGAAATCTTAAAATTTCATAGACTATGAAATCTAATCTCATGATCAACCCTTATAGTGCCCACTGCTGGGCACGGGTCTCCTCTCATATTGAGGGGTATTAGGCTATAGTCCACCACGCTGGCCTAGTGCGGGTTGGCAGACTTCACAAACCGTCGACAAAAATCTCTAAGGTATGCAGGTTTCCTCACGATGTTTTCCTTCACCGTTTAAGCGAGTGATAAACGCACATGAATTCGAAAAGTCAGAGGTGCGTGCCTTGGGTTCGAACTCGAGACCTTCGACTTGGCAGTCCAATGGTCATAATACCACTAGGTTATCACTGCTAAATCTAATCCAAATCGCAAATACTACGTGAGAATGAGTACCTTTATTACTTATATTTAAATATTAATAAATCTCCAAACACTATACGTGTAAATTATGTAATTTTGAGGACTATACAGTGAAGCGTCATATTACTTTATCTACTGCATTATTCACGCATAATATAATCAATAAGTAATTCATGCGCACGCTCCCCTCTATTTTTTTAACATAAAATAAAGTAAGGGAACGCAAAAACAAGAAAAGCATAACGTGTGCCCCTAAAAAAAATGTTTGAACAATAAATAATAGACCCCATAGGGAAATGAAGTAGGAACCCCCATAAGATTCCCCAAGAAATAATCGTGATCGCTGAATAGGCGAAGAATATCTAGATAAAGAATTTTCAAAACTGCTTGACCCAAATACCAACGTAAAATATATTAATAGATTTTATCTATCTCTCTAAATGCTTAGCAGTCAATTTGGCTCGCAATCCATTTTATTACGGTGTGACTCGCGTTTTTTTCGTTTCTGCTCGGCTCCTATTAGTCGTAGCGTTATGTTCTGCCTTCCACCATAAAAAATATTTTTCAAATTCGAATATGAGTTAGCCAAACAAACTTCTAATAATTAGTATAGATAACAATCAAATAAGATCACAATGGCTTTAGTTTAAATTAAATAATTAATGCACTAACATTATCATAAATAATTTATCTACTTAAACAATAAGTCATGCAGTATCTTCAAATTTAATTAATATTTTTAAAAGTAAACTTAGTTACATTACGGTTCGTTATGGCCTGATTCTTATTTTAAATTATGTACCTAGTTGTTCTTTTTTATTATTATAACTGAATTAATAAGGCAGTTATTTTCAAAGTCCTTAGTATTTTAATCATGAATCTTATAACAATGTAATTAGTAGATTTTTGTGTATTAAAACATGGTGGTTTTAGTGGGTTGTTGTACATGTATTTCCCTTGACATGAGTTTTTCCAATTGTCTGCAGTGTCAACCGTATTTTGCAAGTAACCATAAAAAAGGAGAGTATTAGGTACTTAATGTCATACCTACTTATTAAGTTCATATCAATGTAGGATAGGATAGAATAAGGAGGATCCCTATAGGATTTTAGTCCATACATAAAATTACACCAGATTTCCTTGAAATAAGGAGACACAAAGGAAAATATTAAAAACTTCGTGCACGTTTTGATGCAAGAATGAAAATGTCGGATGGCTCCCGGGATGGCGGGAAAAATGAAATATGGCCGCCGCAGACCCCGTGCGCGTCCCTTGCGAGCCGGGCGCTACGCACAATGTGCCTACCAACGCTTACATCTAATATTTCTATGGAAGGGTCACCGCACACCCATTAATTTTATTTTACTTCATTGCGTAGGTGTAAAATACGGATACGGCCTTGTTGTCAGACGGCACCTTTGAAAATACTTTTTTTTTCAGTAAAACTCTTTTCGTCAATGGAAACATAGTCTACTACTTTTTTATAATAATAATAATAGTTATTATTTTAGTTTTAAAAAGCTAGTATTGTTGTCATATGCTTTGCTATTTTCGTCACATATACAACAGGCCCTGTGGCGCAATGGATAACGCGTCTGACTACGGATCAGAAGATTCCAGGTTCGAATCCTGGCAGGGTCGCAACTACATTTTTCATTTTATTTTTATGTTATGTGATTATTTATGTTTATTTTCTACAAATTTTAAGTAATAATAAGAATTTCGTTCTTTTAAAACAATATCTTAAAAATTACTAAAATGCAATAAGTCATTAATATTATCATCTTACATTTTATCTTATGTTTGTGTTGTGTTGCTACGTAATTTATTTCATCTCATTTTCAATAGACACTAGCGCTACCTTGTGGACATAAAGCAAACTACTAACCTACATTAAAGATCTGACTGCCTCTAATTTTAATATATATTTAATAGAGGCGACTCATCAACTCGTTAGGGCACCAACACACCGCACAGACGAAACGCCACAACATTCCACGCTTCACGCATTTCCATACATATTAATGCGACAAGGATGAGCTGCTCAAACTAAATAAACCTTGTTTTGTGGCTTTGTCATGCTAATTCGCGGCGAATGAAGCAACTGGCTTTAATTTAAAAATCGAATAATTGATGAGATTTATTATAGAATATAAAATAAATAAAATACAAAAAGATGATGTAATATAAAATGCATTTTACAATTAGTTAAAGAATAACAGTCAACAACTACGGACCCTTTTTTTAATTTGTCACGACTATGACGAACCCTACACTGCCCGTGACCAAACACGCACTTGGCCGATGAAAAATACACTAACCTCCAGGCATTAATTAAAACACTTTCATTAACCAGTTACTACTTAAAATAATTGCTAGCTCATAGCTTTCTCCGTTATACGAGAATCGATATAACTCATCCTTGACCTAAATAGCTTTTTGGCTTCCTTACAAACAAGATATTAAGGTTGTCTGCTTTTGTGTCAAGGCCTCGGGAATTTTATACGTTAGGTAATAAATTTTTCACTATGCAAAAAATGTATGTTAACCCTGGCATGATCGGAAATATTGGCCACACGCATAAATCAGGTATCCACCTACTGCAGCTTTATACGTTTATTTGTAGTGCTCTTCGTGCTTCGAAGAACGCTGGTTAATAATAGTAGCTGATATTTATATGAAGTTTATTCCGGAATGGAATGTTCCTTGTGGTGGTTCTGCCCGGAATTCAGGCAAATCTTAGGTTATTTAGGTCCACATTGCAATAAGCATAAAATGTAGCAATTAGGTACAAAATAGCGTAAACGTGAGAGGCTGATTGCAGTAATTTTAATAAATATATAATATGCCAATTATCATTTGATAGATGGATCCCAGTATACTTGAAATATTTTTCGCCATTTTCTGCATTTATTTTATTTATTCGAAATAATACTAAGATATTATTCTGAATAAATGTGTTTTTCTTTCTTTTCTTTCATTGAAGTTTCTTAGTAAATTTTATGGGATGTTTGTCCTGAATTAAATACGAATAAATAAAATAAATCTGAATTAGGTATGTCAATTTATTTTATCTTCATTATTTCTTTATCTATCCTGTGTGATCCCAATATACCTAGATAACGTGTTTATGTAATCTATCTTGGAATCTTTAACTAAATGAATTTGCGAGTTTTTGCTTATAAAAATACTCGGCTCAATCCAATCGCAAATAACAATGCATTATTATTTAAAAAAATCAATGTACTATAAAGTATTTTTTTATAACAGCATATTTCCCTATTGAATTTTTGTAGTAGGTAATGCACGTTATTAATGTTTACTTTTGTTTCTTCCACAGATAAATCTTCGACTAATTCTGGTTTCCGGCAAGACGAAGGAGTTCGTGTTCAGTCCTGTGGACTCAGCGGGCGATATTGCGATACACGTCTACGACAACTGGCCCGAAGGTAATGCACGTGTATTATTACATTATTTTATGACTAACTATAATAAAGCAAGAAGATGGAGCTAGTATTTTATTCTATAAACATTATAGACGGTATTTCCGAGACAATATGTTCCACAAGTTACTTTTTAGGTATTATATCTGGCACTAAATATTTTAAAATATAAATTTTAGCGAAAGAAAATCTTCATCACGAACCCATACTGTCCCAGTGCTGGGCACGGGTCTCCTCTCATAACAAGAGGGATTAGGTTATAGTCCACCATGCTGGCCTAATGCGGGTTGGAAGACTTTACACGCGGCCGTCCAGAAAATTTCTATGGCATGCTGGATTCCTCACGATTTTCCTTCACCGCTTAAGCGAGGGATAATTAATTATTAAAGAAAATCATAAATAATATTTTTTTGCGAAACTACATTTTACCAAACCTTGACACAAAATGGCAAATTCGGAAAATGCTGGCATCGCTATCTTCAAGTAGGGGCTTTACAGTAAGTATCTAAGTACTTGTTTTCGGTGTCTCGTTATCTGAACTGTTTAAATATCTTTACACAATGTACTATTAAACGGTGAAAGTACACATATGTACATTAAGCATATTTCGGCGGATCCTCGTTTCTTTATTCTGCACTTAAAATATAAACTGGATGTCATACGAACACCTATGGCAATCGTTAGTGGTACTCAGAAGCGTACAAAGCCTGATAACCAGTTTAATCCTTTGTATATCGACATTACCCAGAAATTAGGTTGAAGAGGTCTGAAAAATCTGAAAGCCGACCTCAATATAAGCCACATAGTCGGGAAAAGGCTGGGATGATAATGAAAAAGCAACTTCTGATTCATAAACTCGCCAAGAGATTCAATCATATCTCTTAGCTTCAGTCAGGTCTGTATGTATCTGTCACATGCTAGAAAAGTATGGAAGTAACTATCATTTATTTCCTTTGTATCCTCCACGCATACATTAATATGTAAATTCCAATGAAATTGTAATTCCATCCACTATCTCAGGTGGACCGCAGCTGTGGAATTTCGGCATCTTCTGTCTCGCTCACAACTCGACCGTAAAATTACTTTTAAATCAAATCAATTTGTGTCTGTTTTGAATATAATTCACAAAGGATGCTCTGAAGTCAGAACAGTTTGAAGTGATGGCTGTTTATTGCCTTCGGTAAAGAGACTATAAATAGCTAGAGTGCTGTTAGGTAGTTGTGGATATCCCGCCAGATACGGAATCGCTTGTTTCGTTATGTATTGAAGTTTTCGATAGCAGAGCAATTGCAGAGACTGGAAGCTATAGCAGTTAAAGGGTTATTAATAAAATTCGGTCAACGTGTTAAGGCCAAATTAAAGATAGCTGGCAAATGAAATAGTATTAAGAAGTAATTATTTTTAAACACTTAAGAAACTTCGACATTAAGACTTAATTTTTCATTAACGTATAATTCTACTGTACGTGTGTATGTCACTGAACTCCTCCTAAACGGCTGGACCGATTTGAATGAATTTTTTTGTATGCGTTTGGGTGGCCCCTGGATGGTTTAGATTCACAAATCAGCCCGGCAGATGGCGCTGCAGTCGGTATCTAGGTTATTGATTTATACTGCAACTAAACGGCTGGATCATGCAGCACAACTTCTGTCGGGTCCGCTAATTCCTTATAAGTGGGATAATAGTTTGAATCTATACAGGTCGCACTACCTATTACATTCCGTCTTCCACATCACATATGCACACAGAGAATCTCGAGAGCTTGTGAATGCAAATCCAAGTTTACACTTAGTTCGGTAACTTCCTGCTGATCTCCATACAGATAGGCTCCATATATACAACTGTTAATTGATGGCTTCAACACGAAAGCACCTTCCGTAGCCCTCTGCAAGAACTTCCTTGGCAATCATACTGTCAGTAACTACACTGTCATATAAAAATTAAACAAAAGACTACCAATTGGTAGTTGACTGTGTTGTATTTGTTTGATTCTAAATAAGAGGCTTAGTGAAAAATATATTATTAAATTTAAACTTTATACTGAAAACAAAATCAGATCGACTAATAGGTTCTTAGCTTTATAAGTTTTTGAGAGGGGATTCTCTGTCCCTTTCCTGCAAATAAAATTTGTATGGCAAACGAAACATTGACGTCACATTTTATACATGATATGTATAGTACGCTCTCTGTCTAGCATAAAATTAAAATGCTTAAAACTTCTTTATTTTTTTACCGATTTTAATTTTTTAATTGTTTATTGGCTCAAATACACCATAAATATTGGTGTTTTTTTATGGAATCATAAAAAAAAATATTCCACTTACTGGCTTATTGAACCTGCATACAACACATTTTCAAACATTCAGGTTTTAGTTATTATAGAGCTTGTTTTTTGTTAGACAGACTATAATAAAACGAGTTTGTTTCGGTATTTCTTCTCAGAGGTCGTTGGGTACGAAATGCCGGCGTCATCTAATACTAAAAATTAAGACATAAAAGTGTCTTTAAAAGATCTATTAACAGAAATAAATGTAATTTATCATTTAACCCTTCGGGGAATACAGGTGTAATGGTACCTAGATATACTATGTAGTGGCTGATGGTATAATAATTAGGGTCATAGTGAGAGGGCTAGTCTTCCAACTGCCGAATTGTTAGAGAATTCTATTAATAGATAACACGATACAGGAAAAATAATTGAGTTTCAAAGATTTTTATAAATAAAATCTTGGTGGCTTGGCTTGCCCTGTGACAAGCCAAGCCACCCTTTGGTTGTGTATGTTATGACATGCACAAAGCGTCAAGCCTGAAAATCAAATATGTTTTTGCAATTATTTAAGAATTGAAATGTGTGGTGGGCACATTGAAAATCTCCGAGGTTACTTAAAAAAAAAGTAATGCGCTATTCATGTCTTCAAAAGCTAATAAAAAGTTCCTATATTACTTATTCAAATGTTCATTCATATTTTTCACACAACACAATCTTTACAATTTCTTGGATTTCATGTTATGGTAATTTTATTATGTTTTTGCCGTTTCCTTTTATCGTTCGTTTCATAAAAGAGAAATGTGAGTATTCTTATACATAATAACAGAAATATGTTGAGCTTTACTTATGAAATATTAAATCGGATCAATGGTCCTTTGCATTGGGACGAAAATCTTAATACCGCAATATTACTTTCCTTCCCTTTTGTTTATAGGTTAATATATTTTGAACTGAAGTGTACCTATTTTTTCCGAGTATTACAATTTGGATATATATCTAGCTACATATTTAGTACATTTTACAGATAGATAGATCTACTATACCGTTTCCTTTTTTGTTATTAATAAGGTCATAGGATTCGCTTGTGCATTACAATCCAAAGTCCTAACCCTATGATAGAAAACTTTGATATAAATGTTACGTGGGAAAAGCCATTATTTGAAAATCAAGAAATGATTTTATTGAATCTTTAAATCTTATGACAATAATCAATATTTGGCACAAAATTAATATAATAATATATTTTTTTTTAAATATTTATTTCCAAAAACATTGTACAAAACACTTACACTACATATTAATGAAATTTAACTTTACAATATAACAGTGTTTCGATGAACTCTGGTACCCAAGGTAAGATTTAACTTGTGTTATGGGTACCAGCGTTCTCGGATTCAGGTTTTACACATAAAAGTTACATTGCAGGACGAACACAGTATAGTATAATTAAGTAGTAATTACTGAAGTTAACGTTTAAAAAGCCTCATAGAGGTGTGTGACAGTGGTGTGGTTGTGTATGTATGTGTGAGAGAAAGGGTATGTTTGTATGATTTTAATTGTGTTTAGATATAAAAATTAGTTTTAAAAAATCAGTTCAGAGGATCGCCAGTTTCAATAAATTTTCATTGCTATCATAGTCTTGTTTTAGTAGCCATTTACATATTTTTCTGCATTTGATATTGCAAATTGCCCAGCTGTGGGACTGCAATAGCTAAGGAAATAAATTATATAATCGTTCTAATTAGTAGAACTAGCAATTAATCATCAGTTTTAAATTTCCTAAGGAAGTTATTTTATTTTTTACGGTCGCACATGGTGGTGTCCGACATATGGCTGACAAACACATTTGCACAGTTGTAAAAAAGGTAATTAACTGCAAATGCGCGGGGCCGTTGCCAGCTTGTTGACTAAGGTCAGTTACCGCGCCGGGATAGGTGTGAACATGCCTTTATGCGACCATTGTTGGGTAACTAGGACGATTAAAAGGTTGGTTTAATCGTCCTAGTTGTGTAACATCACCTTTAATTTCATGGTTGTAAAAGAAAATACATGTTAAAATATCTTTTATCTTTTGTTGACAGTATTGTTCCAGTTCTTAATAATTTAATTTGATTATAGAAATCAAACTTCCCATTCTGATCATGTCATGGTATGATGTTTATTTATACACATCAAGTATTAAGCTGTGGCCATAAAAACACAAAGAATAATAATAATATAAAAAAAAAACATCTTTTTTTTAACGTTGTCCCACACCGTGATCTTTTCCTGTGTCGTAGGTGAATTTTCACCACAAACACCCAGACCCAGAGGTTGTTTGTAAAATGGTCTTCTTTACGGTACCGTTAAATGAAGTCATGTATTCCAGCTGTCTCTAAACTTTGTTAACCCCCCACAAACCACACTATCGCATGCACAACCAAAATTAAACCACAAGATAACTAGCGCCAATAAACTTCTACAAAAGTCAAGATTTCAAGTAAACGAAAAGTTTCAATAAAATGTCCACGTTTATCTACGTCTAGCACGTAAATACGTAGACGATACGTAAATACGTTGGCGATACGTAAATATTTATCTGTAGGCGAGGTTCGTGTTCGGTTCACGAATTATTGTCGTTGTGTGACCACGCGGCGATAGTGGCGCCTCCTGGTGGCTAGTGATTCACGTAACTTGCTTGTTATTCGGAGCACCAGCATGTTGCGGGTTAGGTTAGGGATTGCAGTGAAAATTAATGTCTAGAATACTAGATGGCTTAATACAGTTAAAGCTCTTCTTTTTCAGTACCTAAATATGTATTTAACTTAAAACATTCGACAAACGTACTGGAAATATATTCATATTTTTTCGATGACTACTGATTCTTTTGTAATAATTAAAATAGTCTTCAAGTACCTAACCATTTTGTATAAGTATTGTTCCTGGAAAGTTACGATAAAAATATATTCACTATACATAAAGTACTATTTAGTGCTCGAAATCAATCATTAGGTAGAAGTCACAGCTGACTACATTGATAGCCTGCTTTACACATTGATAAGTTACCTACTGCTGCACACAGCCGGACCTATAATATAAACTTTGTATCCAAAGTTGTTTGACATTAATCTTTAACTTCCTCCTTTACTCTATTTTATAATAAGGAAATTATTTATAATATATAATATTTATTAGATTATTATTAATAAAATTAGTTGAAAAATGAATGATTCAATAATATATGCCAGCGCCATCTAGTTGTCGTAATGTAACATTTAAGTGTTACATCTGTGTTTATATGATTCACAGTAGTGTGTGTAAACAGGCGCGCCGTCAATAGGTATCAACATTTACATCGCTTCAACTGTCAGCCTCCATAGCTCAGGGGTTAGAGCACTGGTCTTGTAAACCAGGGGTCGAGAGTTCAAATCTCTCTGGGGGCAAGGATCTGAAATGCCTTTTTGTTTATTTTTTTACATTGTTTTCTTTTTTATTTTATTGTCACCTTTGTATTTATTTTCTGAGTATTTTTTTCATATTTATGCTAATTTTGATTTTTTTGTGGAAGGTATTTGTTTTATTGCAGTCTTTCTGTTTACTTATATATAAATAGAATTATTATTGAATTTTATTTTAACTTTACATGAATTCAATTATATAAATTGTTACTTGTAAAATGTCAACATAATGATGATGGACCTATGCCCAGGTTTTTATTAATATCATTTGATTATAGGTAATAATGCGTCACATTTTTTTTTTATTATAGGATTTTGTCTGTCTCTGGTTTAGGTTTATTTAAATTCCAGGAAATCTAAAAACCTAACAATGACATTCCAGCGGACTGGGCGACGGAATGCGTGTCGCGCGCTGAAATCCTGCGCCTGATCTACCAAGGGCGGTTCCTGCACAGCTCGGTGACGCTGGGCGCTCTCGGCCTGCCGCTCGGCCGCACTACTGTCATGCACCTCGTGCCGCGCGAGCACCTGCCCGAGCCTAACTCACACGGTACGAATACACATACCTTATTAATTTACATAAACTTTACATTGACAATAAACGCTTTGATTTCTGACATTTACGCGAATATTATACATTGAAATAAAACTACTTTTTACGGATTTTATCGCGTAAGTATATTGATATTATTAATCCCGACGTTTCGGACCCTTTACAGCGTCCATGGTCATTCAGTCTACCCGTGACCAATAATAATATCAATATACGCGATAAAATCCGTAAAAAGTAGTTTTATTTCAAAATAAACGCTTTGTTAAATAACTTGTATTGGCCACCTACCCACCTAAACCGGAGTGAAAGTTTTTGTTTGAAAATTTCCCCAATAACCTTTTTAAATCCCTGTCTTGGAGGAGATATATAAATCTGAATCTGACACTTTTAAGACATTCAAATCAATAGAAACGATTACTCAAAATAACTTACTAATTATTGAATTGATTAAATTAGTGGCCAACATACAATACAAATTTGGGTATAAATGATTATAAATAAATAGCAAGCAGGGTTTCTCATTCACGTATTTTTTACCTGTTATCATCATCAAAAATCGATTGCCCTTCTAAATCAACGTATACTTATAGGTTATTCACACCATTGAGTTATTTGTTATAAAAAATCGTGACTAATTTACCAAAAGGGTAGGTACCTATGCGGTACATTATGACTTACACGTCCCAGGATGCGCTGGATGATCATTTTATATTGTCATTCGCGTTAGCTACATAACTATTACTACATGAGTCTAATAGTGCCAGCACATGAAAGCTGTCTATGACGTGCAAGATGTTCTGAATATGAATAAGGTCCTTAGAATGGCATAGGTATACATTATCCATTAGGAATATTTCCCTACTTATCCTACTCTGCTAGAACTTTTCTAGTGGTGTTAACAACGCATTATGTAAAATCATTTAGCATTTTCCCAGATATTGTAGTGTCTATAATTATAAGTTTAGCTATTTTAGCATAGAGGTAAAAGTGTTAACGATTTCATAGTGCAGTAATTAGTGGCGCGGCTATTTTTTCTGCAACATCGCGGTAAAAATATCTGCAACTGAACGAATTGATTCAATTTAAGGCTTCCTTTCCAGAAGTACGGTGGACCTAACGATTCCTTACCCGTTCCCAACATTCCTCTTCCTTTTTCTTGTAAGTTTTTGTCATGCAATTATAACTTATAGGTACTACTTACTGTACTAGTAGCAGTAGTTTAAGTAGCCCATTAGTTTTAGTTTCAGAGTAATATATAATGAAGTTATGATGATAGCAAAATCTTTTTCTTAAAAGATAAGTCAGTTTGCCTTACTGGCAGTTATCGGCAGTATAGTATAAATTGATCGTCCTAGAGTCCCGATAATGAATACGGTACAGTTAAGAATGTTCTTTTGTTTGTTTTCAGATCAACGGCAAAAAAGTAAAGGTGGTTCTAGCAGTTGTTGTTCAGCGTCTTGCTGCATATTGTAATGGCTTCTTGTGTGAGGGAGACGCACTTACACGAGCGGCAGTGGGCGCGAGTGAGACAGCCAACAGCGTTGCCGGGAGACGGACTCCAATGTGTTCAGTGTAGAAGCCAGCATACCATGTCGCCCAGAACAATCCTTGTGATGTTTTTAAATGAAGTAACTACAAATTAAAAAGTTTGCGTAGCTCACTCATATCTTTTATTGTCAATTTTCGTAGAATTAATTTAATAAAACAAAATGCACAATGTACGAGACTATAAAAGATGTAAGAGCGCACACTGGTGGACGCTTCGTTTGAAAACGTCGCAAGTGTACAAACGTGGACGCTGTTACGTTAAAACATACCGGATAGCTATATAAAACGATACTGTATACCGCACCGCGTTACTTATAGCTCGTTTTATAGATATCATGCTGCCCAATACGTTAAAGTTAGTAGTTATATGGGATAAGGTACGTCGGTATAAGTAAGCCTATGATTTTAATAGTTCCTGGACGTAATAGGTATTTGGCTTCACATCAATAGTTTACTTTATCCCGGTTAACCACGTTCATTTACAAATGTTAGTATTATTATTTAGGCCATCATATATAAATTTATATTACATTATGGAGATATTTATCTAAAAATGACAAATTATTTAGTGAAACAAACTAAGTGTGTAAATTACCCTGGTTTGCATTGTAAATAGTATAATTGAATTAGGACACGTTTTTATTATTTTTTGTGATAAGTTCTTGCAATATATTTGGACTATTTTTATGTTTTATTCTAAATTATGCTATTTACTGCGCTAGACGTAGCTTGTAACTTGTGAGATGGCGCCACTCTCGCGCCATACATAATGTTTACTCGGAGAAACAATATGTATAGTACACGACACGGCGACTGGTTCAAGAGTGGTAAATTTTAGTAATAAAGCACTAGATTAAATTTGGAAAATTTTAATACGTCTCGCTTATGAAGTCTGTACATGCCTACATTATAATATAGAAGCACATTGTACACAATCACGTTAGGCAGCGGACCATAGCTTTGGTATCGTCTCTGCCTGCGCGTAGTTAACTGGTCTTTACGTCCTAGCGTTACCACAGTCTGATTATTTTTGTAAATATCGATTAGAGCTTTTTATATGTTTACTTTACATCACAAATCTATCCTGTATTTACATTTTCGTTATTCGGCCTCTCCTGTAGTTATAAAAATATTATTTTATAATAAATTGGCTTAAGGATTCAGTTGTCATTGAATATTGTTCGGCTTAGCCATAATTTTTGTTGTAAGCTTAAAATATATTCAATTATTTAAAACTTATGTTCATTTGGACTTTCCACCCCGTTATAAAATGCGAAGTGTTTTGTGATAGTACAAATAAAATTATTTACGCGTTCAGTCTGATACATTTTAAAGGGAATCAAGTACTCAGTGATAACATAAACTTGAACAGTATTAGGGAAACTAACATGCATTGACAGCACTGTAGTGTGACATACATGTTGCTCCATTTGTTCCGATACGTAACTTTATATTATGATTGACGACTGAAATGGTTCTTGCCAATCGAAAACTTTCGAGACGATAATGTGTGATGACCAAACTCCCAGGAATGAATGCAGCAATGTGAGTCTTGATAAAGTTTCAATGCCAGTATGAATGATTATATTTTGGTTGCTCTGTTTAGTTATTGTATGTATGTATTTTGTTAAGTTGTATAAAATACCTAGTTTATAAATAAAATAAATTCAATTTTAATTTGCATATTTTATTTTATTTCGCTTGTTACCTCACCTTGTAAATAGATGGCGCTGATTTATTTATTTTGCTCAAGCTCACGTTGAATACAATGTGTCATGCCTGCGCCAGTCTATATTTTTTTATTTTCGTTGCTCGAGTTAAACAATCTAATTCTTAATGATTATATTATTATAATAAATAATAACTGCTTTTGTAAACATCTCAAGTGTGTATAGTCGGATAATGTAGGTCGATTCGTTCGCGTTAAGGTGATATCTTAGGCCAGATAGATCGATGTCTTCACTGTATTTTTAATATTTCCATAGAATAGTTCATAAAAATAATCTGACTACAAAATATTGGGTGTTTTTGTGGCCCAGCCTTGATGTCACTCGTGATTTAGAATATTTATTTAAAATAATTTAAAAATCAATTATAATTATGTAGGTAACTTGCTAAATTAAAATGCGCACAAGATTTTATATAAAACATTAGGAGACGTATCGGAAAACTAATTCGCAGACAAATTACTATAGGAAATATTCAAAAAGCGGTAAGTACGAACTGTTTTTATGTAATAGAAAGGAATTATTTAGGCATGAATGTTTCAAAGAATGACTGAGTATTATGCTTATAATAATTATGTTTTATTAATTTAATTTACTTTTCTTTGATTTAATCGTCAAGTTAATTTCACACGAGACATCAAGCTGAGGCCAAGCGACATGTAAATATTTAACAACTTTTTAATTTAGACGAATCTAGTGTACAACTAATTTAGCTTGAAGTGGATATCTTTACAAAGCGCGGAATGTGTATAAGAATTATTTTATTGAACATCTACAGATTTTTAATCTCAAATCATGTAAATCAGGCCGATTTGGTAGAAAATGAGGCGTAGGCGTGCAGACGTTCTTCACCAGTCCATAAAATATTCAATGCGGGACAACCTACCTAGCTTTCTCTAATAATTCTAATCTATAAAATTACTAAAGTTGCTGGTTGAATTAGCTTGTAAAATATTTTTTTATAAAATTTTTAATGAAATCATTCTTTATACACAATCAGCGTGTTTGTAATAAATTAAATTAAAAAAAAAATATTAGATGTCACTGTATAACAGGTGTTTAACTACGTACGTACATAATCTATATACTTGTTAATATTAATTAATAATTATAACAATGTTGATTAATTGTCATTTCGTTTCAAGTGTTATATGGTTGAGTTCACCGAGAGTGAAAGGTTATTATAGTGAATATAATTAATATTTATTATTTCTTATATGTCTTTTAGTTGTTGGATTTTATGAATGCGTGTTGCGTAACTCGTAATAACACGACATAAAGTTCAAATTTAAATATTTCACGCGCACTAGTAAAATGTAACTATGTTAAGTTTTATTTTTTCATAATCTATCTATTGCACCTACCTATACTTTTTTGAAATCTAGATAACTTTGGCTTGGTCTAAATCTGTACAAGTTAACACGACAATTCCATAAATTATTATTTTTTGGTTAGTTATGATGATACAGTAACTTTTTATAGTAAAATACATCGTACGAGCTTTTTGATATGTACCTCGGTGGACTGACCAAAATTAGGTATCTACAGAACTTTCATTGTTCGCAATGATTCTGAGGGTAGTGTGAATTTCGCTTCAAATGATACGCCATATTGTGTTTCTTTTTTTATAATATATTTGTGTGACGGCTGCTCGAGTAGATAGTCGACATGTTTTTGTATTATAATAATAGTCGATCGACGGTATAGGTTGTACATTGTTTGAACAACTATTGAGTTTCAATGGGGTCAAATAAAATTTTAAGAATGTAATATGAGAATTTTATTCATTTCCTTAGACTAGGACCTAATTAAATATATGTACAAACCGAGTTATAACTCGATCATATTACGAAAAAAAAATCGTAAAAGAAACATTATGGTGTCCGTATTTCGTAAAACTTTCTTTTCACTACAAAACAGAACTATGATTGAAACATCTTCAATAGATCCAACAGCAAGACGCTCCATACGCTAATAGTGCAAGATGCCAAGAAAAAAAAACTGGAAATGAAAAAATAAAAAATGGTATGTATGTGATCAATAACCATTAAATTACCACTCACAAATGCTACGTGAAAACGATAGGGAACAAAAGTGATATTGACCATTTTATGCTGAACATTACATTGGCCGTTTTTTATAAATATCATAAATCATAGACGTGTCTTTTATCAACCAATAACACATAATTAGTTGATTTGCGTTCATTTCCAGTTTTTTTTTGGGCCATTGGGCCCCCATCAATAACGGGATGACGATAATATAACTTAACACTATAATATTATAGTTTAAATTTCAAATACAGGGTGTAAGCTTTTGTATCTTTTTGTGGCTATAACCACTGCTTTAAAATAAATAATATTATTAAGTCATTAATTTTATGATTCCTCACTGAAACACCTGTTGCTTATCATCAGGCAAAATCAATAATTACTTTCAGTTGGTCTGCGGAAACATAAAATACCACTTGAATATAAATAGGTTCTTATCTAACTCCAACTCTGCAGTGCTGAGCTGCTTCAGCCGCTTCTCAACACCCTGCAGCACTGCCAGCTCCGGCGGGGTCAGGGTCTCTTCCACCTAGAAGATTTATAAACATAATTTAAAAAAGAAACTGATATCCATGAACAATAATAGGTCATATCATTATACAGTGAAAAGATAGCGAAACTTTGACTACTTTTTTTTATGGGAAAGGGGGCAAACGAGCAGACGGATCGCCTGATGGTAAGCGATTTCTGCCGCCCATGGACATCCGCAATACCCGAGGACAAACGCATTGCCGGCCTTTAAAAGGGAGAACGCTCTTTTCTTGAAGGTTTGAAGGTCATATTGGTCCGGAAATACTGCAGGCGACAGTTCATTCCACAGTTTAGCTGTGCGAGGTAGAAAGTTTCTAGAGAAACGCACAGTAGTGGATTGCGAACCATCTAGATGATGTGGATGGAACTGCTGTCGCGTGGAACGATGGCGGAAAATAGCCGCAGGGATCAATCCGAACAAATCCCCGGAGCATTCCCCATTGTACAAGCGATAGAAGATGCATAGTAATTTAATTAAATAACTCTTTATTTTTGTCTTCCACAAAGGTTGTTAGGGGTTACACCTAATTAAGATGTATATGTTGTTGAACTTACATCGTCGATGTTCTCCTGCGGCTCTCCCCGCAGTCGCATGCCGTGTACGATGGTGCGCACGCGGCGCTGCTTGTCGACGAGCCGCGCATGCGCCGAGCGCTCGTGCTCGTGGCGCCGCAACACGTTCTGCAACGAACGGTAGCACATCTCCTGCGCCGCGTGAGCCACCTCAGGAAACATACATCCCACTTAGTTTAAGTTATTCATAAGATTTTCATAGTGAATTCAAATAATGAACTAAGTAAATATAATAAATAAAATAAATAATATTGATTTCAACTTGGAAAATTTAAATAGAACAAAATAATATATAAATACGTCTCCCTCTCTCCTACTAAGCTGTGCTGTGCCCAACAGGGTCCATAACTGATCCCTAGATTTAAGCCTACCATCTGTTTTATATTTCTGTACATTGTGGAATGCAATAAATGAATATGAATATGGTTTAAGACTTCACCATACAAAACATCTCTTTTTTCTTTATCTGCAAACATTTGGATTTTTTTAAAACTAATAATATATATTACTATCCCACCTCAGTAAAACACTAATAATTATAGTATATTGATTTTTAAATACATGTCATGTATAACAAAAACTAGTGCCACAGCCTATTTATAACTCTATACAGTATGCTGTTTAATATATTTATTTACAAAACAAAAATCACAAATACAATTTACAATCACCAGGCATATTACACAAATCATAAAAATAACTTACGTCGTGTAACTTTATGTGGTACAAGTAGATTGCTTTCGCCAACCCACCAGCCGACGCTGCTTTTCTCATTGGCTGAAATATATTACAACACTTCCATGTGATCACATATAGTCTCAAGGTTACGATACGTCTGGGCGATCCACTTTGTCGTCATCCACCGCTCCCCCTAACGTCGCAGAGAATTTGTTGTCAATACGATTCTGACAAACCACATATTAGAAATCAATTTTATTGTTAATGTATTCTTCGACGACATACATTAGTACACATTTATACTAATTTAATATTTGTATTTTTATGCTATGTAGAGATATTAACCTGTACACTAATAAAGTGTTCTTCCAGCAGCTTGTACGTGAGCTGCTTGCACTCCTTGTTCACTAACATAGCGTTCTTCTGTATATCATCCTCTTCTATATACTTTCTGGAACGGATTAACCTGAAAAAGATAATAATTTTCTAGTAGACCGGTTGTTTTTTGTATTTTCTACAAATGATACTGACTGGGTTCGATTCCACGGATTGTTCTATGAAATTCTCAGTAGCAGCTCAGCGTTTGGATTTGTGCCCGGTCAATGGCAATAGGCTCACTCTCTATTACATGACACCTAAATATACCGGCGAACTATGTGCGTACATTGGTACACCTTTGCTTAACCCTTCGGGGAATATAAGCGTGATGGTGTGTATGATAGTTAGTAGTGATAGATATTATTCTCCGAGCCTTATGTTGGGGTCGGCTTCCAGTCTAAACAGATGCGGCTGAATATCAGTATTTTAGACGAAGCGACTGCCATCAGACCAACTCAATTTCTGGTCATTACCGATATCTTTTGGATAGACTTTTTGGGCTTCTGACTACCACTAACGACTGTAATAGATGTTCGTATGACAACTAGGGCCGACTGTTATGTTTTGTTATATAAGAGTTACCTAAATATCCTGGCGGCCTTGTCCCCGAGGCGCTCGGTGACGGTGTGGTCGAGCGCGCACAGCACGAGCTGTCGGGCGGCGTGCTGGCCGCGGACGGCGAACTGTCCGCTGCCCGCGTCCCCCACGCGACGGACGAACCCGCCGCCGTTCTCCTCTACACCACGCAAATATGACATACTAACTAAATTAAGAATTAGAGAAAGAAACGCCGTTTTGTTCGTTTCCGGAACATGTGTAGATGAATGGTAATGACCGATTATGCTTGACAAAACAACCACTGCGTCGATATCGCACGTAATTCTGAGTACAATAGAGAGAGGCACGTCAACATACCTAGCACTTTCAGATACTGTTCGACGAATTGATGCAGCAGCGGTTTGTCCGTGGAAGCGCCTCGACACCGCTCCCGAAGATCTAGTGCGTTGAGGGGACTGGACTCAGGAGCCCACGCTGGGGAAGTTAGGTACATTTGTTCGAGCAGAAAGCGCATTAATTCGCCCGCTGAAATTGAAGATATTACAAAATGATAATATAAGAAGAATTCTTATAATAATAGTTAGTTATTATTTACGCACCATTTTCGTCAATACGTCGCGTGATAGCTTTTATCATTATTTCATCTCTAAAGTCCAAATGAAACCTGTCATAATTTACTCTCCAGTAAATATCTGAAAATAAAAATATTTATGGATAACCAAGTCTAAAGCATACCTGAAATAAAAGACATTGAATTTTAAGAGAGGACATAGTGGGAGTAATTCCACTCAAATAGGAGCTGCCCGACTGGGGAAGTACCTCCGCCTTGCAGAAAATCGAAGTAAAATAACTCTGCTTTGAGCTATGTTGTGTTCTTTACTGTGAGCAAGGATGCCAGTGCTCCGCGAGGAAACGTTGTTTTGGCAATGGGGGGGACTTTGACCCTTATACTGCCAACCAAACTATTTATTCCTCTTTCGTTTTACAGGGTCGGCAACGCGCAAGTGATACCCCTGGTGTTACAAGCGTCTATAGGTAACCGCGGTAACCGCTTAACATCAGGTGGGCCGTATGCTTGTTTGCCACCTTAGTGGTATAAAAAAAATACAACTAAAAATTACTCACTATCTTTAATTTCACTCAAAGACCCTGTACTCATGGCTTGCAATAATGCCCTGGTATCTAAATCAGGTACTATGGTAGCCACAGGCACCAGGGTGGGTATCTCGCTGCCTTCCTTCAGTTCCGCCACGGGCGCCTGCTGGATGTAAGCCGCAGTCACCAGGCTTATGAACATGTCTTTCAGTTTAATTATTGTTATGTTCTTCTCCTGTAAATGTATATTCCAATTGATGCGAGTTCAGCGCAACTCAAGTAACGAGAATCGAGGGTTCAGTTTTGGGTTGAAAGATAGTTCTGAGTTTTGGGTTGAGTTTGCGAGTGACCATTATTCTAGAACAGTGCTCCCCAAACATTGTTCTGCCATGTCCCGATAATTTTTACACTGCCATATCGTGACCCACTTAATACTTTTAATCTGATCCCATTAGGTAAAATAAAACACATTTATTAATAGTAAAAATGTTTTATTAATACTACATATTTCGGTAAAACAAGGCGGGACTGTTGCAACCCGGTATTTTATTTTGATGGCCCGGTACCGGGTCGCGTCCCGGCTAATGTTAAACGCTGTTCTAGAACATAAACATTGATTTATGTCGCTAGATCAATAGTTCTGCGAGACATTACGAAAGCATTAATTTCTGTGGACCCATGCTCAGCTTTTTATGAGTATTATCCAGGGACCATTTTGGTTACCCGTTGAAAGGGTTTTCGATAGGGTTTTTACAAAGTGTTGTTAGAAAACCCAATTCATAGGGGTTACACTTTTTAACGGTAAGCCGCTGCAATGGGTTACCTCTTCAAAACCCTTTCATTTGGGTTACCTGTTTAAATTCTTACCGGGTTATTATTTTTTAAACGGTAAGCCGTTCCGAACGGGTTACCCCTTCAACTACTGTAACAGGGTAACACTTTCCGAGTCCAAACACTAATTTGATCTCTAGTAACCTTGCATTAAGTTCAAAATAGCATGCATTGAACTAGCACGTGTTAGTTGCCACTTGCTCTGAGCTAAAAGACCACAGCGACTCGATAAAACGGGACTATGGTTATCAATCTCTGTTCATCCATTCTCTCTACATCATGATCAAACCATCATAATATAGCTTCTATAAATTTATTATTGTTATTGTATACCTACATAATTACCTAAATTTAATTACCTACAGAATCGAGCACCCAATATTAAACGATAAAGGGCACTGCGTGATCAAGCCTTATGAACGAAACTACTTAGTAATACAATTCTAGATGTTTGCAAGAGAAATTTCTATATTTCATAGTCTCCTCACCCTACCTAACAACGCAAATTATAATGATAACCATACGGTAAACCTGAAAAACCCTATCAAGAGGAAAACCCCTTCAATTGGATACCTTAAACTTTAAGGGTAACCCCTTCCACTGGCTAACATATTGAAAGGGTTACCCTTTCATTGGTGTTAGGAAAAGGTTACAGGAACGAAGAGGTAACATCATCCATACGGTAACCGAATCAACGGGTAACCCTTTCAATTGAATTAACTCATAAAGGGGGTTGTACGGTCCCTGGTATTATCATTGCTTGCTCATATTAGCAATTATAGGTAATTCACCGATATTTTCTATCAAATAATTTCTAGACGAAATTCCTTTCTCTTTTCAGACTACCTCCAAAAATTCGATATCAAAATACTATTTTTCTAATGCTTTTCTGTGGGTAGTTGGATGTAGCTGTTGATGTCAGAGCGCGAATGAGTCGAGATCTGCATATTCTTTTCCTTAAAATTAGCTACATATGCAGGGTCAACGTCCGCCATGATTATCGCGTAATTATTCCAACCGTTGCATAAGATTGAGGGAATCATCGTTGGGTGTATAAGAAAAGAAAAAGTGCAACGCGTCAACAATATCCAGGAGGTCCCAGCTAAACCAGGTAATTTTAATTGTTCCCTTTTCCTGAACGAACATGTAATAGCATTGCAGATCATGGAGACCTAGATGTAGAAGTCTAGGCTAATAAAAAAAGAATGTATTTTGAAATACTTGCCTATCCCTACTCCTCTGTTTCACGCCTAAACCACTGAAGCGATTTTTATGAAATTTGATACTATATCTCGTAAATATAAATTTGAAATTAGATAAGCCATTGGAGAAAGACCTTTTGTCTCAAAAATCCCTGGCAGCTAGTATAATATATTAATTGACTTGAATATGTTTGACCTTTGTCATGTCTGATGAACAAAGTCTTAAGATGGACCATGTATTCGTAACTTTATTTTTCAATTTTGCGTTTACCTATACGAAAGTCAGGCCCTGACTTTTGCATACATGCAATAAAACACACTACACAGAAATACTTTGGCGCACCAGTCGTGCATATAGGGTATCTTTACTTAAACAGTATTTTTTTATGCTCCAAATTCAATGCCTACTACTAACCTTGTCATCTTTATACTTCATTGCGATTGTGAACAGCAGAACAGTCGCAGTGCAGCAAGCTTGTTGCAGCAACTCCTCAATTATAAGCTCTGCCTCACTGCCATACTTGCTCTTTATCTGTAGTAGATATCTGAAAGGTAAAATATGATTTAATAAACATGTTTCTGTGAAAGAATTCCCTTCTTTACAAGAAATAGATATAGAACTTCTTTTTCTACAAACATATCATTTAGTTTGTGCTCTCCAAAATAGGGTTAAGATATTATTAAATAGATCAAATTAATAATATTATGTTTCATTTATCAAGGATGGTGGAAGTGGACACCATACAAAATAATATAATGACCTGCAATAGGCACAGTTTTATGATGAAATAGGTGCCCCTGCTTTTTTCCTTTTTGCTTGCTACCTATTAATCACAGCATGGTGTTCTATAGTCTATAAACTTCCTCAATTAATGGACTATCCAACACAAAAATAATTTTTCAATTTGACTCATCATCATCATCAGCCTACATTACTCCACTGTTGGACATAGGCCTCCCCTAATGTAATCCCCATTTCACCCTGTCCTCGGCTTTTTGCACTTCCACCAGCTTCTACCAGCAGTCTTTCGCAAATCATCACTCCATCATTTGAGTATTGGTTCAAATTGAAAAAATATTTTTGTGTTGGATAGTCTATTTATTCTTGAGAAAAAGGTACAAACAAACTTCAGCTTTTATAGTTATTTATTAGTCTAGATTAATCTTAGGTATTGACTTATAAAAGGTGAGTAGTAAATTGATTCAATTTAAGTAAAGCAGTATTTACACTACACACACACTAAAATTTTCAATCAAACAGTTTGATAATGTAAAAATACGAAAATTCATATTTCTTCACACCATTACTCATTAAATATGATCAAATTTTGCCAGACATTCATGACAATTTGATCAAACTGTTTGAACCAGCCTGTTTGATCAAATTACTAGGACGTCTATGGCGGTCATTATGAAACAAAATCTGGTAAATACCTGGGGTATCTAATCAACAGCAGCACATTATCAGGGACTAACTTATAGTCGGCTATCACTTCATTAGCTGAAGGTTCAAAGGAAGCCAGATCAAACTTAAGGAGAGTGCGTAGACTTTCTATCACCTGAAATCAATCATTATTTAAATAGACATTGGCATTATAAGCATTGACTGCCATTGAATGGAATATTCAATTGTTACAGTAATAAAAGCTTTGGCTTCTTCTTATTGTATCAATGGTAAATATGTGTATTCAAACTCGAAACTTTTATTTATTTACATATTTATTTTACATATTGTGAGTAAACTTGTACTGAAATTTTATTGCGTTCGTGTATACACATATATATTTCTTTATACCATAAGGTGGTAAAAAAGCATACGGCCCACCTGATGGTAAGCAGTTACCATAGCTTAAATGAATATATAAAAAGTTCTAACATGAAACCCAGTAAGGGCAGTGAAATATAATATATTTATCAGTATAATCTATATTTATATTTCTTAGGCCCGGTAGGGTCACTTACTGGCTTCTCTTTTCTTACATCAGATATGATAGGAATAGGAAAGGAAAGGGCTAATTATTTATAGGGCATACTGCAGTGGAATCTAAACAAAATAACCTCAGTATGACAAACTCTGATGTTTTAATGGCTAGAAGGATTTTCTCTTTGCCTGACTCCCAAAGCAGCTAACAGAAGCAGACTAATAGAACATTTATCATTATTTCCCTAAGACCATAATTTTTGTCTAGTACCTGGGTGCGCGTAAGGCCGGTGGTCTTGACTATCATGCCGACAGGCTTGCTGCCATACGTAAACAAATCATCGCCCACTTTCTGCACGATTTCACCAAAATATCGATGCAGAATCGCCGACACAACACGTCCCAGCTGATGCGACATTTCCTTCAATTAATAGATTTATTAATTATAGAAATCAGTTAAAAGTACGGTCCTTTACGTGATTAATGTATGAAATTCATCAAGACGTAATTATAACCCATAATTATTGTTTTTTCTATACAAGAATAAAAGTTCAAATTAGTTGTTGAGCTTGAGGTTATGTTCATGTTGTTGTCATGTGATCAGTGATTAAGTCAGTCGACAGTCACTGTCAAAGTACCCGGTACCGGCGTACCCGGGCGTACCGCAACCAACCACAGATTGTAATTTTTATTCATAAACCACGATAAACCCGTGACGGCAAGGTCAGAGTATTAATAGTAACACAGATGATAATTATGGTTATGGTACGTAGACAGAGGAAAGATATGGTAATATGGTTGTGTCAACTTTATGGTTATGTCAACTTTCTGGATCGCTGTTAGCCTTCGTTTGGGAGCTCCTTGCTGTTCTGGGGCTACTGACAGCCTCGGGAACTGTCGGACACCTTAGCTCGTCTTGTGAAGCAGAAGTGCAAGTCGCATAGTACGCCAATATAAATTGTTCACCGTGTCAGCGTGTCTTTGTCACCGCAGCTAGAGCGTTCCAGCTATGCTACCACACCGGATGGGATGTCATTCATTACTGCCTTGGAAAACTGGTTATCCTCACTGACTTCTAGTGGTTATCATCTACTGTCGGACGCAACGCGCGTGGACACTTGCGCCATCCCATCTTTTTAACTCGGCGGGCTGTGCTGGCACTATTGTTGCAACTGCAGCGACCAAAAAATTGCGAAAATAATTTTATAAATAGTTTTTGAACCGTCCGAGTGAGCTTTTACTTTTAATTAAGGAGTACATAAGGAGTACATAAGGAGTACATAAGGAGTACATAAGGAGTACATAAGGAGTACATAAGGAGTACATAAGGAGTACATAAGGAGTACATAAGGAGTACATAAGGAGTACATAAGGAGTACATAAGGAGTACATAAGGAGTACATAAGGAGTACATAAGGAGTACATAAGGAGTACATAAGGAGTACATAAGGAGTACATAAGGAGTACATAAGGAGTACATAAGGAGTACATAAGGAGTACTAAGCAGTACATAAGGAGTACTAAGCAGTACATAAGGAGTACTAAGCAGTACATAAGGAGTACTAAGCAGTACATGAGTACAATAAAGTATTTATTAATATTTATTATTGCATTTACAGGATGTATCAAAAACCCTGTCCGATCCGAAAGAGGCGTATTCCTTTTCTTATATACTTACTAATAAACATAAATAAAAATACGATATTAAAGAAACCAGAAAGTATCGATTTTTCTTCTTCTAATAAACTTACACAATTCTCCACTAAATATGGGAAAATTTCATAAGTTGACAATACTCCATCCAGCGGCGAAATCTTTTAATATTTACCAATTTATTTTTCATTTTTACTTCAAAGGATGCCACCACGCTGTGCCGCTCCGTGCGCGCTTTGTCGTCGCCGACAGACTGTACCTAACTACCTACAGAGCGGCACGTGTAAGCCAATTGTTGTCCTTGACATGTCAGTCTCGCGTAGAGTTCGCTTCCGATCGGACGTCCGTGAATCTCTTATCACCTCGATTACCCATCGTATCGTGAGTAATGTCGTATTCCAATCTGTTGTCAATGTCGTGTTCCAATGTGCTTATGCTGCAATTATGCAGATGTTCGAAAAGACTACGAGTGAGTGAGAGTATGGGGTGCGTTTTGCTAGGCAAGGTATGCCAGTGCCGTCGGAGCGTGTATCCAACGTCTCCATGAACTTGAAGTTCACGTGTGTACACGTGTACGAACACGTGTCAAGCAGTGTCCATGAATGAGTACAAGACATGAGTCTTGTACTCATCATCATCATACTACCCTAATGCCGAAAGACCACGAAAACACGACGTGGAATATCAGTAAGTACCTATTGGAAGTTCACTTAAGGAACACGATCGCAGAATTTTGTAGAATATCAAGTTCATGTTTTACAAAATAATTTTAACAAAGCAATACATTTAGTTCATTGTTTCTTGAAAAACAACGTCAATAATTATTTAGGTACCTATTAGGTAAGCAACACATTCCTGATACCCACGCGTAAGCGGAAGTATTGGGTATCACGATGCTTGTACGATACCAGCTGATACCTACGCGTAGGCCCGGTAGGAGGTAATCATCCCTATGACTAATACGTAACAGCTGATACTTATGAAAAACACAAAAGAACGTCAATTATTAGGTAAACATAACTATGCCTAATCGATATCAGCTAATATCTACGTGTAGGCCCAGTAGGTAAGATTCATTCGCATTAAATTTGTTTGGCGGCACGCGACAGAGCGGGCTGGCGGCACATGACAAAGGATCAAAAAGCGGCAAATTGCTCGGGCGGTTTCTTTGACACTAGTGTAGATCGAATTGAATAAACTTTATTTCGTGGATTGAGTGTTGACATGTAAAAGGTTTAGTTTTTTTTTAAATTATATTTAAATTAATCGGGGAAAAAAAAATATCTCGTATCTAATTATCGTTTACGTGTTTGTGTACGTAATACGACACCTTATACGACCCTTAAGGATCGGACAGGGTTTTTGATACATCCTGTATATGTATCTATGTTATATCCTATTATATATATGTATTTGTTTTATATTATATTTTAATTTTATATTAATTTTAGATATTTTATATCTATCTGAAGAACTTCGAGAACAGCTCGTTGAAATACTTGTTGTGTCAAGGTTGAATTATGTCGACACGGTGTATGGCCTACGTTTATTGGCTCGAACCTATCGCCTTATCCCGAGAGTGTAGAATGCTTGCGCTCGTTTTTGTTACCTGATCCCTTATAGGACACACGTCACTCCATTTCTTAAAAGACATTCAATTGCATCTGGCGTGACTCCTCTTTGGTGTCATCAAATACCAAGAACCGAAGTATTTGTACGTAAGACTGATCGCCCCAGCCCCGCTTGCCACACCGCCCCCATCTACCCGTTATAATCGGAGCAGTACCTACTTATTTATTGTGTACCTACTTACTACAGACGCGCTCCGTAGGTATTGGCGAAACTTAACTTACAAGCGTGTTTTCGACCAAATGATTTACTTACTAATTCTTGTTTTTTTTTGTTAATTTTAAATTGAGATTGACAAGAAAAATTAAAAGAAGGCACCCCCCCTGACGCCGCCCCTGGTGGATTGGCGCCCCGGGCCATGGCCCGGATGGCCCTAGGGTAAATACGCCCCTGTATACGAACTATTAACTAATGACTTTTGTGTATGAATGACATGTAGAATCCAACTCAACCAGTATTTTATTCGATAATTTTCATAAACGAATATATCTGTAAGCTGCAATTACTTAGATAAAAATATTTTTCCTTTTAGAAATATGTTTTTTTATCTTTTTGTATTTTTTGTATTCATTGCCATTGTAACGATTTGAAAACAAAAATTCCGATTATTTTACTTTCCGTTCCGAAATTAGACATCATTGGACCTGGCAATTAAATAAAAACACTGGACCCAACATAATCTTTGCAGTTCTTTCGATAATTCGGAATTTCTCCAAAACTTCAAACTGACTACTGACAACTTAATGAACTTAATTACTTCTCTCTATCTGTTCTGTTTCTGGGTTTTGGACTTTTGGTTTTGGTTGGCCTATCACGGCATACTGCATTAATCCGCCAAAACTGATTTTTGGGCTTGTGAATAGGGTTGAGACGTATTTACTTTACCAGGTTTTAAAACCAGGGCTTTGCATCGAAAAAGGGCGCCCTGGTATGGGCGAGAAATACTTGCGAGTATGAAGTATTTGTCGGACGGCCCGGGCACAACACCGGAATTAAGAATACTTGCAAAATCGTATTTGCAAAAAAAAATTCTTCCAAGTATTTTTTCCGCAAATACAATTGTGCTCCCTATTTATAAGGCAACACGGATCGATTTCCTATGAAAGTATTTTCAACAATCGAGGGCGAGGAAAACTTGCAAGTATGAAAGTATTTGGTACAAAACACCAGAAATAAAAATACTTGCATGGAAAAAATCATATCGTAGATATGTTAAACAACGAGCGCAATGGTATTTGCAGAAAAAATACTTCACGTATTTTTTCGCAAATACCATATCGATACCTGCAGGTTCAATTGTCGTATAAACCAAAACCCTACTTTTCAGGAGAGCCGAAAAACGTTTTTTTTTTAGTAAAAAAATCATAACCTTTTTATTTGAGAAGTTCAAGAGAAAACATTCTTAAAATTTTGCGATGAAAAAGTCTAAATATTCAAAACATGCCCATCTTCAGTAGTTTTAAAGTCAGCTTGGATATACGTCTTTAAAAAAGGCACTCGGTGGTTTATACGATCCACTATATTGGACCTAAAAGTACCTCTTTACGTCGTATTTTTTATTTTTAGTAAACATGACATTGATATTGATGACTTAAAAACCTATAGATGTAGATTTTTTGGTTTTAATAACCATTGATATAGTGATTTATTCCAATTAATTATTAAAACTATGTATGTAAATGATGTATTGTTGACTATAACCACGATTTTGTTGTATCGAGAATGTGTACAAAAATATTTTTTGTTAGTGTAATAACTGTATTTCGTTGAGGTAGATAAAATAAAACAGCTTGTATACGAAAAATTACTATTTTTATTGTTTTTATTTTACAATTTTGCAGCAAAATTAAGGCAAAACAATAAGGACTTTTAATAATTCTAAGTAGAAATAATCCACATTAATTGAACAAAAAAAACAAATTGATTTCTGACCTGGTATTGAATTAGTTGTGACTAGTGAATAGTGACACTTGATTGACAATAACAATATTGACAGCAAAGATTGACAGTTTGATTGAGTTTCAGTTGGTTTCAGTCTGTTGGAATGGAAAGCTGATTGTTGTATAGTAAATATTTTATTTTTAATAATTTATTACAAAAATGAACATAGAAAGCGCCGCGGTTAATATTCTCAAACGTGGTGTCGAATTAGATACGAAGAAAAGGTATACAGAAGCCCTTGTATGCTATCAAGAAGGGCTACAAATATTAGTGGACAAAATGAAAGGTAAGCAATAACAAAACACATTGTTTGAACTAGGATGTTTATAAAAAGTAGGTAATAAAATACGATAAAGTACTTATAAATTATGATTTGTGTAGGCCATTCAATGGCCTAAGTTATTTACACTAAAATTTACACTAAGTATTGTGACATTTTATTAAATATAAAAAAAATATATGATCGAGAGAAGAATTATTATTCTACAGGTGAGCATGATGACTCTACGAAAGTGTACCTTAGAAAAAAAGTTGAAGAGTATATGAATAGAGCAGAGACAATTAAAAAGTTAGTTTTGCAACAGAAAGAGGCTGGTCAGTTTCATGAACAAGTGCACATAGAGAACAACTCAACGGGACACAGTTATAAAGCTCTGTTTGGGAGGTTTTTGGATGATGATGTACACTATGTTTCAGTTGAGGACCCATATATTAGGAATTTCCATCAGGTTGGTAAAACCTTTTTTATTTTAAATTCTATTACTCCCTACATCTGCTCATGCACATCAGATGTGTTGCCATGCAGAGTCCAGTTCCCCTGGGATTGATTCTGCAGTTCAGTGAGTCAATATTTCCAAGTTAATGAACAGAATTTGTAATTTATTTTCCAGTGTCAGAATTTCCTAAGACTATGTGAATTGCTAGTCCGATCATGTACAAATCTACAGCTGATTGAATTGATCACTTCCAAGGGTGGCAGATCCGAAGGAGACCAGCAGGAGTGGTTCGGTAACCTGAACAGTGACTTGTCAAAATACAGGGTGCAACTTATTGTTAAGTTTTCAGAAACCTTACATGACCGCCAGATTACGTAAGTATTCAATACATCATTATAATCTAAAGGTAAAGTGATAGAAATAGCAGCTTATAAGGAGGGAACAGGAAGGAGCCTTTACCCAACAGTGGGATAAACCAGTCTAGTTTCTTTTATCCTATAATCATACAGCAAGTTGACAGCAGTGATAGCCTAGTGGTATGACCATTGGACTGCCAAGTCGAAGGTCTTGAGTTCAAACCCAAGGCATGCACCTCTGACTTTTCGAATTCATGTGCATATTAATAGTTAATTATCACTCGCTTATACGGTGAAGGAAAGCATCATGAGGAAACCTGCATACCTTAGAGATTTTTCTCGATGGTTAGTGAAGTCTGCCAACCCGCACTAGGCCAGCATGGTGGACTATAGCCTGATCCCTCTCAATATGAGAGGAGAGCAGCGGGACAGTATATGGGTTGATGATGATGATACAGCAAGTTAAATAAAAAAGCTTCTAACATGTTCAAATTAGAGGGTTTAACACATTCTATTATCAAGCCACAATGGGAGTGATTCATTATTAACATATTATTTTTCTACTATTTCAGGTTAAGTTCTGGCTGGATAATTAAAATTGGAAGAGGTTTAGACTACTTTAAGGCTCCAGAAAATAAATTCTGTTTGGGTGTCTATGATTTCGATTTAAGGCCATGCCATGAGACAACAGTGGACATTGTCCACTCTAAAAATATTAAACAATCATATGGATAAATTGATAACAAATAATGATGGACTGAACTTAGAATAAGATACAATTGATTAAATCACAGATAATTTTTTAAATGCTCCTTCCTTTTTTTTTAACTGACCTCTATGGTTTTCTATTGTATATCAACAAATCTCACTTGCATAAACCACTAGGTCTGATGAACATGCGGGGTATTCCATGCAAGACTCCAATCCAACCAATCAAACCATCAAAATTGAGAATATAATACCTACACAAATATTTTGTTCATGTCATGACTTAAGTGGTCACTGGGATTATTGAGTTAATGAGTCATTAATGGATTTTACTAAGTATTTGCTTTCTTAGAAACTTATCTATGCTACTTCAGTCTCCTATTACAGTTTGAATAATCTCGATATAATGTTATTTGTTGCAGTGGTTACTATAATTATCTTGGTCTATTTTTCTGTGTTTGTCTTTGTTGTCAGCGTGCCAAGCTATACTGGTCTTTACATACTATGATTCATTTACGTTAATTGAAGTCTTTAAAGAGCGGCAGCTCATCTTTACTGATAAGGGGCTTTATTCACAATGAACATAGAATAAGTAATAGTACCTACTATATTATCACTACGACATGACATTGGTAACGCGTTTGGCAGCAGGAGTTCACTTGCGAGTTGTAAAATTTAAGAAAAAGCCGACGAAAAATTCCAACGCAGGGGGGTCCAGAATCATGTACTGAAGTCGTGGTAAGCCGTTGCGCGTCGATGTACCTTCCACCCTGTATTTATATACATAATAATATATAATGCTAGGAGTCCCTCCTAGAATCCCCTTAGATTCAATTGATTGTTATTTTATTAAAAGTGATAAATTATTATCAGCATTACATATACAGCTCGTAGTTTTATGAAATGAAAGGAATATAAAGTTGGGATGTCAGGTATGTGTATCTTTTAGGTTTGACACTTATGTTAACAAATCTCGATCGAATACAAAGCTACGGGACTGCACTACACGAGTTTTTCAATTCCAGGTTTGAACTATAACGGAATCTTAAAATCAATATGGCTACATGGCCCTCTTTCTTCAAAAGACCTGCTTAGATTTTTTATCCCTACATTGTAAAACACAACTGAATTGACTGATCATGATCATATGATTCTCTGAGTTTGTTTCGGCGTTTCTTCTCAGAGGTTAGCTAGGAAATTCTGGTGCCATGTTATATTAAATATTGACTTGTAAAAGAAATTTTATAAAGATCTATAAGTTACTGGCTGCTTCCAGAAAGCTTATAGAAAGAGGTCTTCAAAAAAAAAATTGTCTAAAGAGTTTCTTTTGCTAGTTGACGGACAGTCGAAGTCTTTATGCTTTTTTGGCATTAGTGCATTTTTTCTACGAACGGATATTACGAGCCTATTGTTATAAAATCAAAGATTTAATTATATTATACTTTCCCCATACACCAAAATGTGCCTCACCGAAATCGCAAATAAGTTTAAATCGTACAATAAGTATTTGTTTCTGACTATGAATAAATTCCTGCTACTTGCAATTTTGTTGTTGACTTTTATTCTGGTTTATATTTTACGTTCGCTGCTCATCGATGAGGTATGTACACTTAGTAAAATTATTATTGTATTTATACGTACTGTGAGATACTCTTGGCGAAATGCTGTGTGGTTTTCTTTGTTATCTCAAAAGCCAAGGGTTGGTAAGTACCTAACAGCTAGCAGCAATTGGGATGAAGTGAAGAGTTGGGTCACTCGGAAACGAAGGAGCCTCTCTGACCTGACTCCTGCACTACTCGTTGTTTAACACATTCTTAAACCGCTCAGCAGTACTCGTACTTAAACTCATAGTTTGCATTAAACAGTAGTTAGTAGTAGTATGATCAATGCTTAATAAACGATGGTTCGCCCCACCTTGGGCTGTCTGGCTAATATTTCTATTACGGTCTGAACTATAATTGTGTAAAGATAACAATTTTAGGGATGTAAAAACCGCAAAGATAAGATTATTTTCATACAAAACAATGTAGACATAAAAACCTAGAATTTCATAGCAAAATCATTAATAGGGTCTCTATTCATGCTAATAATTTTATTTCAGGCGCTGCTACTGTTAATGTTTTTAGGACTTTTCTTATTCATGGTACGTGTAATCAGGACACCCAAATCATATACCATGTGGAGTATCAAGCCGCCGAGTGAGTCTATGAAACGTAAAGCTAAAGTTGGTTGATGATTTTATGGTATTTTAGTTAAAATAATCATGTTAAAAATATTATTCTCGTTACATATTAATTAATATGATCAATAAAGGTTGACTATTATAGATTTTATGTGTCTTTAGGTATTTATTTACTAGCTTTTACCCACGACTTCGTACGCGTACACTTTAACACAATTGTTGTCAGATTGATTTCATGGGATAAGAAGTACTCAAGTTCCGGCCAGAAAATTGTTTCCGGTAAATTCCCGCTTTTTTCCGGGTTTAGAAGTATTCAATATGACAGTACTAACCCCCAAAATAAAAGTGTACCAAAATTTCATTAAAATCCCGTGAGTAAGTCTTCTACGTATATCATTTTTCCGGGAAATTCCCACAATTTTCTGACAAGATGTCCTATTTGTTAGCCTATTTGTTATTCGCGGTCACATACTATTTGTGTAGGTACGAAATTAATTCAAATCCCATAATGCGTAGGTCACCACTATCAGTTTTTCGGGAATTCCCTGCGTGTTTTTGGGATAAACAGTAGCCTATATGTTATTACCGGTTACTACTATTTGTTTTTGATTGAGTAACAAACAAACAAACATTAAAACCTACACATTTTTATAATATTAGTAGTGATTGTATGTATAAATTTGCTGGTTTAATTTTAACTATAATAAATATCTACGATGGCGCCAGCCTACAACACAAATCCATAAATAAAGAACTTTCAAATAATAACCAAAATTAAATCGATAATATACTTTATTATAAACATAATATAACAGTGGCATATCGCAATTTCTTTACTAAACATTACGTATACATGTGTAAGTAGGTACAATCGACAATCATGGCAGTTCACCGGTTTCCACCCTTATTATTAAAAGTACAAGGTCGAAAACCGGTTAACTCCCAAAGTATTTCACCGTACATCACTAGCTATTTCTAGTTTACAACAAAGTTAAGGTGGTATCGAATTAAATACTACATAATATGTGTTGTCATGTGTCGTGAACAGGAAAATAGGTACAATAATAAGTAGGAAATGAATCAATCGTTATACAAAACAATAAGTAGTGGAGAAGCCTCAAATAGAATAAACCAGAAATGTGAAAATAAAAGGGACAAAGCAAATATGAAGTACTGATAATACATAGTCAAGTATAAAATAAAGAAGTATGAAAGCGAAAACAATGTTCTTGAGCCGTAATACTGTCGGTCCGTGTTAAAGGGTGGTCGGGCAGTGATTTGGTGTTTTTAGTAAATTGAAAGTTACCTCACAGGCGTTTGGATTTGACAGGTAAATAGAAATAAGCTCGGCCCCCCCCTATTACGTAGGACCTTAAATTGTACCGGCGAAATGAGTAGGTATAAATAAAAAAAATAAAAAAAAATTATTCTTTCTGTTATGTAAGTACAAAGAGTTGAATAATATCTATGAGATGGTTTATTCTACTAGTTTTTCTCGTGAAGTTCTGTTTGTCTCAAAGCCTTGTCCATAGAAGGGCACATAATGTTATATGTTATATCTTTTTACATACACAAAAACGTGTGCCATAAAATATATTGATATGATCGTGTTCAAAAACGTGCCCAAGTTTGGATGAGGCTATGGTATGATGGTTTGCACTGGAAATTGTAGCGTTTTGATACGACTATTAATAAACGTCGCGTAAACGCAAATTATGCATATTTTACAGGCGTTTACGCGGCGTTAGCGTCGTGTCAATGCTGTGGTCGCCGTACAAACGTGGAGTGGAGGGAGGCCTTAGAAGTTGATATAATGGGGAAGGCATAGCTAAAACAGATGTCAGCACCTCCGACATTTCTCTAGACAACCAATCAAAACGTGATAAATTGACATTAGACATTATGTCAAAGAGTGTTCAGCCAATAGCATTGTATTGATGAAGTCGGAGGTGGCGCCAATGGTTCCTCAGTTGCCTACCCCTTGACAATCTTGCCTTTGTTTTGTATCACGAGATCCATTAGTGCTAAGTAATTAAAAATAATGCCTTTACGTAAAGCTAATACAAATGATTAGGACTAGTTAAAGTAATTTCACGAAAGTATGGCCTCTGGACTAAACTAAGTATTCAGGATAAATAGTATTAAGAATAAGTAGATGTACAATTTACGCTATTTACAAAGCCAATTATGTACTTCAGTAGCTACTAAAGTAAGTAAAATTTTATTTACAGCAACACTTTTCCGAGTGGAATGTATGGCATTATCGATATAAGTACAAAACCATAATAATTTTAAATAATTCGTTAAGCCAGAAATGTCATTTTATATTTCATGTAGGTATCAATAACGAAGAATTTCAAATGTCACATAAATTGCTAAGTATTCTAATTTTGTCGAGAATATTCAATCAATTTTCGCCAAAATTAAAATTTGCGAGGTCAAATTAGGTATGATCATCAAATTTCATCATAAGTTATAATCGAATTCGAGACGATAAACAGTCTTTTTTATAATCGATTAATCTCTTAATCAATGTTAAATTTATTAATCGATTAATTAATTATTGACTTCTTAAATTTATTTAGTCAGAAATAAATATTTTCTTTAATAGATTCAGTCTCTGTAAAACTTTATTCGATCCGAGTTAGATTAATATAACTAGGTATCTTAACCAACTAACCAAGTAAAATAGGTCTAGAATGTTCTAGGCATATAATGCATATAATTTGTCAAATAGAACTTAGGACACCAGACGCCAGCAGGTCAAGCTATACAAAACTGTCAATTTTTCCCAATTGATTATGAACCTTATTGTTTTGTATTAAAGTTGAAAATCAATCAAAGTAATTTGACAGATTGTGGTATATAGCTTGATGTACTGGCCTCTGTACTTTTTTTAGATTTGGTACCTTTCTTAAACGTATTGTCCTATGATTTTTATTGTCATCGATTTCATTATTGTGAATGTTATTTTGCTCTTTCAAATTCGATATAATTTACTCAATCTCGAGACTAAATCTGCATTTTTAGGCAATGCAAGTCTGAATTCCATGTCTTACCATTCTAATTCAAAATGCTGATCTAACATCGGTCGGAAAAGCGACGGAACTATACATAGCTCTCTTTCTTCGCAGAGAACAACATCAGTGATTCCATTAGATGCGGTCTGATCATCTCTTCAACATCCTTCTCGTCATCGAAGGCTTCCGGATGGTGTTTATGGATAGTCCTCAGCGCCTTCAGGCAGTGTATCAGGGTCTGGTCCGGGTTGGTGTCGAGGGTAGGTCGCGTTCGCTGCAGCCTTACTAATTTGGTAAGGAGAGGAACGCCTTCGAGGTGCACCATTTGAAGGGCCACGTCCGGTATAACCGACAGCCTGTGGACCAATACGAGTGTTTAGATTTAGGTGAATTTTGAAGACTATTTTCCATTTGTTTTTCGAATGTTTCGTTAATGGCCGGATTTTCAGAAATAAACAAGGCACAAAACGTAAATCGTAAGAGTCCGTCAGCACAAAATTTCCACAAGAGGTTAGTGGAGGATGATGTCCGTGTATACGGAGTTTGGGTAACTGGCCTTATTACACTGATTTGTGGTCCATTTCAGGAGTGTCTAATTCATTTTTTTATACTACTAAGGTGGCAAACAAGCATACGGCCCACCTGATGGGAAGTGGTTACCGTAGCCTATAGACGCTTGTAATACCGGGGGTATCACTTGCGCGTTGTCAACCCTGTGAAACGAAAGAGGAATAGTTGGTTTGGCAGTATAAGGGTCAAAGTTCCTTTATTGCCAACATAACGTTACCTCGTGGAGCACTGGCAACCTTGCTCACCGTAAGAAATACAACACAGCTCAAAGCAGTGTTATTTTACTTCGATTTTCTGCAAGGCGGAGGTACTCCCACTAATTACACGGAATTACTCCCACTATGCCATACCTCTCTTGAATTTGAACCCTGCATCGGTGTCCTTAGAAGTTATACGACACAATTGTAAATTGTTACAGTAATAAATAATAATTAATTGTACAATTTACCTAGCGATAGCCTCAGCGGCGTGGCAGTGCAGCCTGGCCTGCGCGCGCAGCTCGGCGGCGCGTGCGCAGGCGGCGCCGGCGGGAGACGCGCGCGTGAAGCACACCAGCGCCACGCTGCACGACGCGATGCGAGACAGCAGCAGGATGCAGCGCGGGATGCGAGACAGGGACGCTAGTAGAGACGCTGTTTGTTCCTGTTACATATAAGTAACATATTTTTATGATGCGATGTATTTAAGTGGGTACCTTTTTATGTGGTTTGCAGTGGTTTATTTTAAAAATGGATTTTCTTGCCGGTTCTTCTACATAGGAAACTAATTTGGAACCGTGCACCTAGACTCGACATTTCATAAGTGCCTGTATACGGTTTATATGAAAATAAAACTATTTTGATTTTGATATCATTGCGCACAGTAGAAGTGCGAAGGATTAATAAGTTACTTTTCGAAACTGGCTCAATTTAATAGACAATACAACATTTCTATGGACGGGCAAATTTGATAAATCTAGGTATATAACGTTATTGGTTTTCGTATATTAACATCACTGTAAAAATCAATCCTGAATTTTGTATTACATTGGGCCGAAGTTATGGGAGCGGTTCCGAAGCAAGAAATGATAATTTGATCCTGTTTTATTAGAATGCTACCCTGACTTACTTGCAAGAACACCGAGATGTTTGGCCCCCGTCGTTTGACAGCTTCCAGCAGCCGCTCGACCGTCCGATGTTTGGTGATCACCTCCACAATGTCAGACTTGGTGGTGCTGTCGTCGTCCTTACGTTCCAGTTCCAGCTCGCGCACCAGGTTCACGAGGCAGGCGGTGCACAGGAGGAGTAGCTGACAGCAGTCCGTTCGGGACAGAATACCTGGGGAAAATATATCAATGTTTAATACGTTTTCGTTTTGGGGAAAAGTCTTGAGTGTATGTATTTATTTTCAGCCGTGATGACGTTCAAGGCAAAGCTCTCCTTTTCCTGCTTCCATTATTTCTGGTTGGGGGGTATTCAACCCTTGCAGTATGCGTTAGGCTAGCCCTTCTCATTTTGTTCTGCGGCATCCACACTGTAGTCGTTTCTGACCACAATGTGAGATACAGCGGAATATCCAACAATAAAACATATTTGGAGAAGCAATATAGATATTAAATTTGTTATTTGGTCTTAAGTGACCGACCAAAAGCGAAATGTCACAATGACCTTGCCATTTAATGCAGATTTAGAGATCGAGCAAGGATTTAGCAAGGATCGAGATGATAAAGGAATGAAGGGGAAGCCTATGCGTAGCATTGGGATGCAGGCTAATCCAAATATAAGACTGGCCATCTACGTCAAGAATGGTGACGAAGAAACTGATGCACATATTTGTATGATTGAAATCAAATAGCCAATAATATAGTCAATAGGACGAGAGAGACTCGTCTATGGAGTTTGTATTATGTATTGTAATATAATATTGTGATGTCATGTCGATAATAGTCAACTTGTATATACCTACGATAAAGGAGTAGGCTATTACCGTTTTTATGCGTGCTATATATTACGAGAATTGAAGTGGAAAATTGATTTTGTTTTTATAGTAGAACTTTGTTCTCATTGGATCCTCGGTAGTTTTTTTTCATTTCTTTAGATTCATACTTTTTGTTATGAAGTCTACATGTAAACCAATATTAAGTAGTGGATAATATACCTATGCTATTTTTAATGATCCTGGTAAAAATAATACAAAAAATATGTTTTCCATTAATGGGCAACACTATGAAACTCTTAGTAACAGTGTGGAGTTTAGATCGGCGGCCGGTTAACGGCAATAGGCTCGCCCCCAATTACAGTAATTACTTAAAAACATCGATTTACGTAAATAACAATTACTTACTTACCATGGCGTGATGGTTCTGTGTGATGTTATGATGTTAAATTTGGGAATATTTTTGTTAATAATTCTGAACATTGTATATTTCTTACCGGTAAGTTTATCAATAATGTTGTCAAGGTATAGATGTAGCTGCGTCAAGTCGTAGTGCCCCCTCAGCCACGGCGCGGTGATTTGTGTGAGGACGGTGATCGCCTCCCGCATCTGAGGTTCAGGATTCGAGCGGTCTGACAGTATGTCTGACAGAATCTCGATACCACCTCCCTGGTGAAAAAATAATTCATTCATTTACGTTGTTTGTATTAAATGCGCCATTAACCGGTCGGCGCCCTCCACGGAGGTACACTTACGACGAGAATTAATCTATAAAACAGTTACCACAGTGTGTCTTACTTTTTTGAGTAGTAATTATAAAATACTGCAGTTTAAAATAGGTAACAGTTAAAAACCCTGCTTTAGACTATGCGAGATACCTAATCTAGACATCTTAACAACTTTACTTCTACAATCAGCCGAAGTAACACCAGACGCTATCACGCTAGTGGCAGGAAATATATTTTCAGTATAGTTTTTAGCCTATGCGTAAAAGTAAAACAGTGAAGTAAAAGCTCTCACCTCTTCAAACTGTTTTACTGCATCTCCAGTGACACACACCGTCGCCAGCGCACGTAATGACAGTGCCTTTATAGAGCTCTTGTTAGACTCTATGATCGCCGTCAACAGTGCTCTGGGCACAGCGCAGTCCACAAACGGCAGCTCCGTGATGTTCTTCATGATTTTAGCGCATTTTTCGTGTAAGGAACTTTCCGTTGAATCGCTCAACATCGCCAAGTGCCCTATTGAAGTTAGAGTGCTCTTGAGAATCATGTCTGATGGCGGCTCTTCGATGATTGACACCAGCGTCTATGGGAATGAAAATTTTATTGTGTTTGAATATCAGAAATTTTATAAACACAAATGTTTACATAAGATATTTAAGCGACTCTGCGAAGATTTGGTGACAAGTGTGCGAATGAGGAAATGCTGCATGTAATTTACCACCTCTCATATAATCTAACTGAGGCTCTCTCTTCAGAGTCTAATGGAATTTCATCATCATCATCATCACGATCCCAGTTCATAGACCGAATATCTTTGAATTTTCAGATTTATGTGAAGATATTGGATTTGTGTAAAAAAATCTCTTATCATTTTTTTTTTGTCTGAAGAAAAACGTGACATAATCTTCTTGACGGTTTGTAAACTCTGTCGACTTAGTTAGGATCGTGAAAATTTGTGGTGGCGCGAGAAATAAGTTGCTAATTACCTTCATCTGTTGCACAAGTACAGCCTTAGTCGTCTCCAAGAAGATCTCAATCAATGTATCCAGATGTTTCAGCACCAAACTCCATTCTGGGTTGCTCTCATTCAATTCTACCTTCACATCTTCCCCTACATCTATCAGCTTCTGTAAATACACCTGTAGAGACTTCTTGATCTTGTCCCATCTCTCTGGTGTTTCTCCAGGTGGCTTCGTGTTCAATGTAATGCTGTGAGCTAGTACGAACTCGTTGATGTTCGCAACCAGTAAACAGATTTGTTCTTCGCTTGACTTGCCTGATTCAATTTGCCTGTAAATTGTGTGAAAGTGTTTTATAGGTACATGACTACATCACGCATTCAATATGCTAATAAAATTGTAATTGTGAAAAATAGTTGTTTCCGCAGGTATGGATGTAGGTGAAATAGTAATGTGGATTTTTTTTTTACTGCGAAAGTTGCGTCAATTGCTATTGGTATTTATAATCGCATAAAAGAACTATTTATCACTATATACTTACTAATTAATAGATTTATAATTTAAATATATTGATACCGATTAAACCAACCATCTTGATTGAAGATAACGTATTCGAAAAACTTAATTATCTATATTATACCTATTATCACGGTTTTTAATTAAAATCTATTATTTGAATATATAATATATATTATAGTTTAATAATATGCTATTTAAAGTTTTTCTGTCATTGTATGCTTTTATATGTATATAGATTTTTTGTTACAAAATTACAATTAGGTACCTAATATTCAACTTATCAACCAATTCTTACCTCAGAACATCACTATACTGATGTACTATGATCTGTCCGTGTGTCTGAACCTTCTTTATATTCCCAGTTATGGTGGCTGAGCTTGCAGACACCAAGGCTTTCATCTCAGCGCCCAGCGGCTTACTCTGCAGTGTGGTCATGCACTCGTTTTCACACGAACCTACTAGGTCGCAGAGCCAGTATTGCACGGGCTCTGGCTTTCTGTCACATAGCCTTTCCAGGCAAGTTTGGTCTATTGATCGCTCCCGGTAGAGAATTTCGTTTTGGTTGTTCAGTACTATTCTGGAATGGAAATTGCTGTTAAGCAATGATATGCATTAGATTATGAATGAATGATCATGAATTGAAAACATCGATACAGGTCTAGTATAAAAACTTTTCCTGTGAAGCTAACGAACCTAGCTTTGACTTTTTTATGTGAGACACATAAAACATTTTTTTAAATGGACTCTCGATTTATAGTTTTGAGCGATTAACTCCAGAACCATTGAGATCATATTATTTTGTGAATTTTGCTTCACAAAATAATATTTTTGTTAACGTAGGAACTCTGTAGAATCTGTAATTTACGTTAGTTATTAATTATTAAGAAACTTCATACCGATAGGTATACGCAAATACAAAATATTTTACTGATTGGAAAGGTTACTGAAGAGGATGTTAGTCATTCAATAATGTACAAAGATAAAGGTATTTAAGTGGTTGACCTTTTAAAATTAGTTGACACTGGATATTGAACTAAATGTAATTGTTGTATTAAGGTCAATTATTAGTGGTACATATAAAGACAAAGAGTTTAAATATATCGACACTTATTTAATTAACAAACTTTTCCGGAAAAGAATGGAACGTTTCAATTGTATCGTCGTGTGACGGGTTGTTGAGCTCCCTAAATTATGGTTGAGCTACACAATGACTGATGCATGCGTGCCGTCAGTTGGGACTGGTCTACTCAAAGCCGCTATGGCTCTTTCTTCAAAAGGCCATTTCAGACTTTGCCCTGCATTGTAAGACACATATTTGTTACTATAACATTGTCTGGACTTTAAAAGAGACTATGATTCTCTGAGTTTGTTTCGGCGTTTCTTCTCAGAGGTCGTCAGCTAGGAAATGCCGGAGCCATCTAGCTTAAAAAAATATGTAAAATATTGACTTGTAAAAGTGTCTTTAAAAGATCTATTTACAGAAATAAATATCATTTAATCATTTAGTGACAATCGTAGAAACTTGTTATTATATTGGTAGAGCAGATTTTCTATTGTAATAACAATTTCCTGCACTTGCAAATGAAAACGTTATGAAGAAAATGTATAATGTGAAGTAAAGGTTTAATTAAAGCACACTCACCCACTATTGAAGTTTTCCAACAGATTGACTCTTCGAGTACTTTTCCTATCACTCTTTGGAATGTCCATGAACTCATGAGGAGTCAGCATCTTTGGCGTCGATGTGCATGCCAGGTTTAGCTGGACATCCATGAAATCCATCTCTCCTTTTAATTTCTCCCTTTTAGAATCATGTGTTAGATTCTTATTCGTATTAGAATCTGTTTCATATGGTATCTTCTGTTTGTCCTGAAACTGTGGTGGGGGAGAAATCCGTTCATTCTTCAGGTAATCTTCTTCTGTTTTGCCTTTTGCTGTTAGGTTTAATTCACTCTCAGTAGCAACTAATCTCTCATTGTAATGCGGTATCAGCATTTCTTCAGGATGTGCCACTATTACCCATGAATCTTGGTCTTTAGCTCTTGGTAGACCAAGAGATGGTACCCGACTTCCATTGAGATGACCACCAGCAAGGTTGTCCACGACACCGGGCTTTTCCTTTTTGGGAAATATTCTAAACAAATCTTTCGTTCTGTCTCCTTTTGTGGCCATCCGTTGTTTAGCTTTAGGTCCTGTTTTCTTATTAGGTTTTAAATGAAGACTGTCCATAATGTTCTTTCCAAGTATGGCTTTAGCAGGTTTGTGTATTTGTTCACTTTCGTAAGATATTTCATTGTTTGGTAAAGGTTCTTCATCTATGTATCCTAACGAATGATAGCCTTCCTGGATATCTAGAATTTGCTGGTCTAACCTCTGCGCTTCAAAGTTCAGAGATTTGTTTAGCCTATTTCTTTGGAATTTGGGAGTTGTTGATATCGGGATGTTATCCTCATTTGATAAACTTCGTGTGTATTCAACTTTTGTTGCAGAGGTTCTCTCCGTTGGTACATAGGCTATGTTTGATATTGGTGTTCTAACTCTGGGCTGATTGTTCACTGCTATTTGGTTGTTATCCTCTAGCTTCAAATATTCTAAACTCTCATCAGACTTATTTTTGCTAGTTTCCAAATCCTTTACTTTCGCTACTTTAATAACTTTGGTGCTATCGCTTTCTGTACTTGAAATGAATGACTTCTTGAGCGGATACTTTTTCGAGGGACTTATAACATTAATATTTTTAACTGGTACGTCTTTGGTATCATTTTGTATTGCACTTTTATTTGTTATGTTATTCTCTTTGTTACTAACATTACTCGGAGATGAACCTTTAATGTCTACTTTGTTATCAATTTTAACCTTAGGTTTACTGTTCAAGTTGTTATTTAAAATATTTTTCGAGTTTTCTTTATTCGACTTTTCGTTGTTTATATTTTTCGGTGTTGGATATTTTTGTTCGATTTTATGTACATTTTCTGTGTCTTTATCCTTCAACAGTTCCATGTGTTCTTCGTCTTGATGTATTTCGCAATACTTCTGCAAGTCGTATGGCGTCTGTATGACACTGCTGCTCCGGAGCCGGGGCTTCGGTGTTGGCATGCCGCAACTGATGTTGTCAGGCATCCTCGCATTGTTAGCGTCATTAATTTGCGACGTGTTTTGAAAATCTGCCGCTTGTTTTACAGTAATATTTTGATTGTTGTTTGAGTCGCTGCTACTTGACGATTTGTTGTTATCGGTAGCCTCAGGACTCTGATAGTACTGTGAGGGGGGCGGAGAGCTATCTGAATCGGAGAATCCAGAATCTTGACTCTTGTGGCTGCCGGGGCTACCGTGACGCAGGGGCCATTGGTTTATCTGTATGGGCTGAGCGATCTCATCGGCGCTATTGTTTTGCGGTTCGTCAGGCTGATTAGCTATCCAGTGAGGTAGTTGGGGTTCCCACTCAGGATCGTCTCGTGCACGATTGTTTCGGTTCCACTCGGGCTGCGCCACCGGACTTCCTACGTTCGGCGGTGAATCACCCCACCATACCTTGCTGCGCGTTCGTTGAAAATTGGACATCCTGAAAAAGGAAAAAATCGATAGGTAAATGACTCGTGGGAACAGCGTGTCTAAGGTGGTGGGTTTAATGATCGGTGTCGATGACGTAATGTCTTGGACCATTATGAGCAGTATCAGAGGTGCGTGCCCGTGGTGCGTGACGCCCGCTGCCGTTCGAGGCCAAATTATCTCGTATGTAAAGTTTGTTTTGTTTTTGTTTGATAGTCATGGGAATTTGGTACGCCTATTGTTGATTGCTTACAATAGTTGAAGAAAAAAGTAGCAAAACACAGTCCAAGGCGGTATGACGCGTGCTTTTGAAATAATAATAATGGTGGCATATCACGAGAGTCTGCGCCAGGGCCGGTCGGCAGATGTTAAAAACCGTTGCAGAGGCTATTGTGCACAGAATGCAAGGGCGTTCACACATCACCGTGATTTCTCCCCTTCGATTTGCCGTGCGTACATAAATAATAATGACTCCCTTGGTATTGCTTCAAAGCTTACTAAGATTTCTTACGGTCCGATGCTTTATCGAATACAAAACTCGTAACACCGTCGTTGAAATTTCTATGCCATGATGTGTTCATATAGTGTACTACGGAAATATGTAGTTAAACGTTTACTAATAGTGAACTTTTCTTTCATTAAAGGAGCCTTGATAAAGAAATACTATACAAAATCAAGTGTAGTTACCCTGACTATCAAATGGCTGGCAAATCTTTTTATTATTTCATGAACTATTAATTATTTCGACAATACTGATGAAGAAATATTAATTGATCAATATACAAATTGGGTAAAAAGTTGGAAAAGCAACCCTGCTTCGCTTAGAAAAGTACCTCTATTGACTATGTTAGGTCCAAATTAGACTTTTTTTATACTGTTACTATACTTTTGTACTGTTACTGTACTGTACTTTTGTACTGAAAATCCTCATGGATCATCTCCACTCCATCTGCCACCTGGGGAGGCGGCAGACAATCCAAGTATGTCGGTCTCTTACGTACGGTTACGGTACGTCTAAAAATCGCATTGTCCTTCTGTTGCTCTATAGTCATAACTATGGGATCCGTGAAATTCGCCACGACCAGGTCCAAATTAGCCTACATAATATTTATTATTTACGATGATAGTATTAAAAAACAATGTACATTTTGTCGGCATCTTAGCTTATGTTAAGTATGCCACGGCTTGCGGTCGTCTGACTCAACTGGCTATCTGATTCATTAGACACTCTACCATTACAACTAAACACACACCCGGTGTTAGTCAGTCGATAGACTTTGATTCATTAATCTGTATCAAATTACAAAGAGGTTTAAAATTGTTCGAGAACTCCTTGGGAACATTTTCATAGAAAAATTTTGATCCTGATTTCTTTCTTTTTCTGTTTCAAGCTGACATATGTAAGTGCGATTTGTTTCCAATTGAAAAATAGTTTAATAGATTACAGTTATAGAAAAAGAATATATAAATGTCTTTGACTCGATACCTATACAACTAAGGATAGTGTTTTTCAGACAATTTCTAACCTAACCTAATTTTAATCTTTTAACCAACTTTTTCAAGTCCTGTGACCCTTTTTACGGTCTTCTCCCACAATCTTGAATCATTTGGTATCAATCTGTATAAGATTATTTACAAAATGATTTGATAACAACTCAAAGCCAAATAAAACAACAACAAATGTTACATGATTGTGTTGACAACTTAACATATATTTATTTTGATAAAAAATTTGAATTTTCTAATATTTTTATTATGAGTAATACTGACTGCTACGCTGAAAATTCATTCATTCATTGGGCAGTCAGGGACCAGCACAGAATTTTTTTTTAGCTATGAACCTCCTTTTTTGTTACCTGTCCTACAAGAGTCCTGTGTCGCAAACTGTGCTGTGGAACTGCAGTACCTACCTATTTTCGAATGCTAAAATATTTATTTACGATTGGCAACATTTAGCCGTCCTTAATAGCTACATCACTTGTGCTATAAGCTTTGATTGCCGGTAGGTCTAAAGGTCCAAACATTACATAAAGTTGCAACTTGTTAACCGATAGTATCTAATTACTATTTCCTTCAATTGACTCATTATTTACGCAGTAGGTACCTACGGTAATACCAATGTGTTTACCCATATCTATAATATTCCATAAACGGAGGCTTCACCTTTAATTAATTAGAATAAATCTACATAGATGTACATAAAAGCGAAGTATTATACAGTTAGTCATCTTGAATTTTTCTGAAGAGTAATAGTTAACATTCGGTGATGTTCCACATTCTATTGAAATTTTAAAATTCTGTTTAATGCATATTTCATCAAGTAGTACCTAGTCACTATTCCCCGAATAAAAAAAAAGGAACAGAATTCGTATGAAATTAACTAGCCCAGTAATTTAACGGGAAATTACTCGTAAGTTGGTGAAATAAATGCCATTAGCGAAGTCAGATAATATTATTGTTTATTTAAAATTCGAACACGGCTTTGATTTGTCTGTTTTCTGTTATTAAATCGTTTTTTCATCAACATCAACAGCCACATTATTTTTACGTTTCCTTCTTACGATTTAAACGTACAGTCAGCAACGAAAGTCGCTGAACATGTTGCAATTTTCAATATGATTTTTAATAAGTGTGAAGTTACTGACCTGTGAAGGTTATGCGAAATAATTGCATAGATGACCATTCAATATTCAGGTTACCTTATTAGAAAAAACCTCTGGACAAGTTTTGGAGCTGTGATGTTTTCAAAATTTTGTTATGTTCAGCGACTTTCGTTGCTGACTGTACGTATAATACAAATAACATTCAAGTGATAAATAAATATCATATTATCAGTAAATATGTAACAGAAGCAGTTTGTACTGTAGTGTTACTATGGCGCAACTTGAGGACGGTGTACGTATATCAGTGTACAACTGTAGGTACCTAAAGATTACTATCATTAGAAGATTTTACGATGATAGGCAAACGGATACCTATCACCGTTCGCGTTACATAATTATACTTCGTTCATTTCACGAAGACAACTTATTTTACGCATTTTGAACCCTATACTAGTGATATAAGAATTACTTAACTTACCTAGGTACTATAAGGTTAATCAACAAATAGTACACACGCCAGCAGGTCAAGCTATCCAAAACTGTCAAATTTCCCCAATTGAATATGAACCTTATTATTTTGTATTAAAGTTGAAAATCAATCAAATAAATTTGACAGATTGTGGTAGCTTGATGTGCTGGCTTCTGTACATAGCGATGTTAGTTAAATGTGCAGATTACTATATGCACTAAGGGTAAAAAACATCAAAAACATATTATATTAAATTAAATTTGCACTAATCCCTAAAAAATTAGTTCTTCTGTGTGTCACCCAAACTAAAAAGGAAACGAAGGCTTAATTATTATAGTGATACTGACGAATTTACAATGGATATTATACAGATACTAGCTGACCCCGCAAACGTTGTGTTGCCATAAAAAAAAAATTTAGGGGTATGAAAAATAGATGTTGGCCTATTCTCAGACCTCCCCGATAAGCACAAAAAATTTCATCAAAATCGGTCAAGCCGTTTCGGAGGAGTATGGCAACGAAAACTGTGACACGAGAATTTTATATATTAGATGGATGTTTATAGTACCTTATAAATAATAATGTAAGTTTAATGTATATTACTGTTCTGACAATTAGCATATAAGTTCTAATCCTTATTGCGAAGAACTATGGCGAAATAGTCTCAGTCTAAAACTGATTACGATAATTAATACAAAGTCGTTAATTATTGTCAATTATGAGGAACCTGTTTGAAATGCGCTTCGAGTACTTAACATTTCGTCACACGACTAAAATCTAAGTACTCATAAAATTGAAGTACACTAGACTGACAGTAATCGGGCAACAAACAAAGAATAACAATGTTCATTTTATTTAAAATATTATTTTCAAAAATGTAAAGGTAGGTACCCATTCAACGCAATTAAAATGTATACTCTACGTGTCGGTTCAGAAATGCGGGATAACGTTTTCTTACAGACAGCTTACATGTGTACCTACCCCTATTGCACGAATATACAAACGAAATTTATAAGTGGAGCTGTATTTTTATAACGTTTTTAAATCCTTGATAAAGGTTGAAAGTAAACCACTAGTAAAACTTGTACTTTTGAGTGTAATGTTCCACTGCATTTTATTATGACAATATTTGTTTTTATTATAATGTCATCGTCAGTGTCTACTAACAACCTCGTCTCTCCTGTGGTCGTTACAGGCGATAAAAGGATTATGTATTCTTGTTAAATCAGAAGCAGTATAAACCCGTGTGTATGTTATATGATTATAATACCATTCAAGCTGCTTTCTAGATTTTGAGTCTAGTGACGTAGACATTGCTTAATCCTTCTGGATATTCATATACAAATGATAACTAAACTGCATTTTGAGAAATACCATGGATAGTTAGGTAAGTGAAGTACTGACATTAGAAAGTAAGAAAATAATTTATTTAGTAAGAAACACTGACAAGGCTTTTGCAAGTGTTCTTGAACAAGGACAGCACAAGGATTAATTGTAAAATATGCAATTTGTCTATGGCCATACCAAAAGGGGACCAACTCAGCATTTCTTGGGTTTAATTTTAATATTCATTACAAAGAGAATATAATGAGTTTTATAAAAGAAGAAAAAGAGTATTATGCGCCGCAAATGCTGTGTTGGTTCGAAAAAAAACAACCTTTGAGATCTGTTTTTATTTTATTTATGGCTACAGAATAGACTGTTATAAAATTCTATACGTCTGACATTGAATAATTTTATCAATCGACCTAAATAGTTACATTTTTAAAGGTGGCACCTTGAAGTTATCAATGAGCCTTCACGATGTACGATATAGCTGTCAGCTTCCTCCATTTTTACCGGTATACTTCAATGCTAACAATGAACGATTCAATGGGTTGACTTTGAATTTTTAATCAACTGTGTAAGGATTTTTGTAGTTTGTGGGGAGAGAAATTCTTGAATTGGTAGCTTAGAAAAAGGTCCCTATTTCTGAATAAATATTTTGATTGGCAACAGAAATGTTCTATTAACAGGATTCATTTAAGTTTGTTAATGATCTTCCGTTGAGTATGTATTCATGTATGTAATGAGTATATTGTTATGACATGAAAGCTGCAATTGTTGTTAACATATTAACTTACTTTCTACTTTTAGATTGTCTCAATGTCCATACTGAAATCTTTACGATACCAATAGCATGGTTCTGTTTATCATAAATTCTTATTGAAGATATCATTTTATTAAAACCGTATCCAAAAGCACATCTGATTTTCAAATAAAAAAATAAAACATTACAGAACCGGAATCTTAACAATCACAACGGTGGTCTTCCAAAAAACCATAGACACGGCACAAAAACAAGGAAACTCCGTCTTGGTTTTTTTTTTCTTAAAAAATTGATATAATATTTATAAGTGGAAGCGGTCAGGGGAAAGCATGACAGAATTGTACTGAGTAATTGAGTATACCGTAGCGTATTAACTGCGCTCCATTACACGCGTCGACGTTTTGCGGATCGCAATCATCATTAGGTATTAACTCGTATTTAAAAATGTAATAGCTATTGTATAAATATTGAATGAGTCACTAATAGGTTTTGTTCTGTGGCTCAAACACGCGAGATTGGTCTACATTTTCAACCAAAGAAACAACTTTTTGAAATGTACCTAAATTGTGACGATCTAGTTATGTCCGCACCGTGGGCTCATTGATTATCCTTTCTTTTTAAATTTTAACGTATAGGTACTGTCTTTGCAATACTAATCAAAGAAGTACTGATTCTGCAGTTTTTGTTTTTGTCTCTACTTCAGCTTCAAGAGCTTTTTGAAGCAGTGTCTAAGATTATATCATCTTGTACGGGCCTAAGATTTTCTAGATTTTTATCTTCAGTTTTCATTGGACACTATTCCTGAAGTAATCTCGAACAATATTGTAAGATTTTTAGTAACGAAGCTAGGCAACCTTAATTAAGTACAGTTAAATAAATGTAACTTTGTTTTAATCTTCAGAATTACTCTTCATGAGTGCATTTTTTTAAAAGTACATATACCTGTTTGCATCAGATCATCTGCTACGCGAGCAAGGAAATACATAGTACCTTTCTACGAATTGGAGCCAAGGATAGGTCATACCTTTTAACTTAGTGAATGTAAACCATCAGAATTCCGAATACTTCGCTATTCAATTTGAGCAAATGATCTGTGTAGGGTATCTGTAACGCAACCTTGTTACTTGCTCATACATTTTAACTTGTATAATGAAAATCTTCTACTAACAAACAAAATCATCAAGAAAATATATCATAATAATAAGAATATCTATGCTTTGCAGTGACTTAAAGTTGCCTACGGTACATTTTTTAACTCCACTAACGAGTTCATACCCATCTCTTATCTTTCGCACCCACTAGTTACATAAATTCCGATGTGAAAAATATGCTGGCACGTGCACCTGGTGTAACGGTCGCGTGTCATCTGCTACCATACGCCACGCTCTGCCGCGCAGTATGGCACGCGTATGCGCGTCCCGTCGTCCTATGCTCCAAATTTGAAATCGAACGGGAATTCTTATGACGCACGTACCTGTTTTTTGCACCAATAACGAATTTTGACCGTTTATGTCTGTGTCTATTTTGCCTACAACATTTGTCACTCATTAGAAGTAATTTTAATAATAAAAATTAAACTATGTAATTGCAGTGATTTTACAAAAACAAACCAATTCGATTAGAAACACGTTAGGCGACTATTAACGCAATTAAGTACATTGACATAGAACAACAAGAAAAGAAAAATGCTATGATGCATTACACGACGCACGATTATGATAAGAAAAACTAGATTGATAGGCTTTTTTGTGACGCTCACCTGTCAAAATATCAACAAAAGAAAACCGTTATAATTCACACGAATAATCGATAAAGTCTGGGCTTCTTTCTATGCTTTATTTATCACAAAATGGACTTTATGTATTAAATTTTAAAGGCTAAAATATTTGTAGAAAGATAATAATATGTGTTTACGATGTAGTGATTTGATCTCTATGGTTACGGCCAGGTGTTGGCACTTTTTTGTGCGTGTGCGCAAGGGTCGCGATGGCGATGGCGCCCGCGCCCGTACCGCCTCGGGGAACGATGCACAAAGATTTATACAAGGTGTTCGATTTTATATTTATGAAATCTCCAGGTTCTCATGTGAAAGGAAACTGCTTGTCAATATACATATACTACGCTATAATTTATTGATTTATTTGCGATCGCAGCCTGTACAAATAATTAATTAGTTCCACTAAATCAATTCAACGCTAATTTAATTTTATTGGCTGCTTATAACTTCGTTACCTTAGCAGCAAAGCGTGAGCAATAAAATTTTAATTAACACTTGTTTAAACAATTTACCTCGATTTTAAACATTATTTGATATAAACTTACATTTATTTCCTTACCTTATGACTCACATACAGATTAATTTACGTCAATAAAGTACTTGCTTTGTATTTAATTTTCATACATCATTAATTTTATATGTAAATTCAAAATATATATTTGGTGTAGTCGTTTCAGGGTCAAATAACAGGCAATCGGTAACAGTAATCAGCTTAGTGACATAATTGCGAAGCCCGTAGCGTCTTGATAAGTGGTAGTGAAAAATTAGAAGACTTACTGGAGATTAATAGATATTTTGAAACAAAAAGTCAAGACCAGTGTTAAGAAATCATCTAGTTATACATATATTAATCCGATCTATGATGAAAAGCTGAATTAAGATCTGTGAAGGTTACGGTGAACGCTTAAATTTCGAGTTTGATGTAAAAAAGTGCCGAAGTTGTACAAGGAACTTGACCAGAAAATCGATATTGATCGATATATTGCGTGAATCCGGGATAAAAAGCAAGCTAGTTTTTAAGGGGGATCACAGGCTGCGTATGTTGCAACTTGGTTTATTTTGTTGTATTAACCAATCCAATTTGGATTCATTTTAATATGAAAATTCCAGTACTATGTCTTAGGAACTGAAGAAAGTACTAAACAGAATACTGTTTTAGCGGCCTCAGTTATCGGTACCAGGAACACGATGTCACTGTATTACAAGGACATTGTTTGAGTAATAAAACCAACTAACAGTGACAGTACTAAATGGTGCGCAGTACATCTTGCTACCTGATCTACTGTCATTAATTACCAATGCGTTTGATTGGTGGAGAGAGATAAACGCTACATGTTTGCCCATTAGTAAGCTGTAGGCTGTACAAATGTAAGCTTTATTTCAAGAATGGTTCTTGGTGGTCATCGATAATCAAAGTAGCGTTTTAGTGATGTATTTGTTCTAAATGACAGGTGTCAAGAGTGTCAACCTGGAATTAAAACTATTTTAAGCTCAATTTTTAACCCCTAACTGGATTAACGGTCGCGAGCAGACTGGGCTTAATATTTGTGTAAGTACATATCTATTACACCCTTTTAAGCCTGTGCAAACCTTGATTATTTCCAAAGGTCCTAAATTAAAAACTTACATCTGTTTAGTAGACACTTTTTATAAAATTACTTTTACGGACTTTATCGCGTTTTAATGAGTAAATATATAAATATAAAGTAAAACTAAATTGAGTAGATCACTCAATTCAGCAGCTGAGCTATTCCGCTTTGACGAAGCGGTCGTGCTTAGGGTATATTCGTATTACAATGACGACCTATATGGAAGTTCAACTTACTTTCGAAGGCGCGAAGGAGGAATCTTTATTATCTTTATTAATCCCGACGTTTCGAACCGTTACAGCGTCCATGGTCATAGGTAGGTTAAGTTTCGATTAATTCCATAAAATTAACTTTAGTTCAATATGAATGGATAGTTTTGGAAGATACACTAAAGTCCTTTGATATCTATTATGATTGATCATATTGATATGGTAAAGTATAACAAATTGCCATTTCATGGGTGTGTGACATTATAATTGATTTTCAGCGCATGATTGTCGCCATTGTTTGTTAGTCGCTTGCACAACCCACACGAACAGTGAACGACTATCTCGCAATATCAATTAGCATAATATTTGTAACTAGAATTTTAATGGTACATTCTTTCAGTAGCGAGCGGCTCTTTGACTAAGTGACAATCGCGCTTATCGTCGCGGTCGCTCTGTAAAATAAGAGGCGCTTACCGAGGTCAGTGAGCGGATAGGTGGCCATTCTTAGCTCAAAGGAGGATCTTACGAAAGATTCCTCCTTCGTGCCTTCGAAAGCAAGTTGAACTCCCATGCTGGTCGTGATTGTCATACGAATATGACAATCACGACCTTAAGATTAAATAAACATTTCCATTTTTCAAAAAATGAAACGTCACGACCTCCTTGTCAAAGCTACGAATATCGAATACGATAGCTCAGCTCGTTGAATTGAGTTATCTACTCAATTCATTCTTTAGCTGTTTCAAATGCTGATATCTGGTTAGACTGGAAATTGACTGACTACTGACATGTTCTAGAATAGGTTAAGGTATTGTGATGCAGATTTTATTGAGTTTATTTTAATAATACATAAAAATGTCATTCAAAAATAGTTTCCATAACTAGTTGGTGCTATATAAAAAACTAATTTACTACGACATTAAACATCGGAAGACATCGTATATCTAAAAATATTTTTTATATCAGCCTGTATAATGGTTGTTAGTCCCCTCCCTACTAAGGGGTTCCCCAAACACGTTACTTACCGGTTCGAAGACATCTGCTTCCAACTCGATACAGTAGAGATGGGACTTCCGCACCCAACCGCAAAAAAAATACCAGTGAAAGTATCGAATGAATTATGTAAGTCATCGAAAACGATAATGATGAACGATGCCATTTTTATTGTACACTAGATATAAGTAAATATTATTTATGTAAACAGCATTTACTTACATGAACAAACATCAAGTAAAAGAGAGATTGTGTGTCTATGAATAGCGCGAAATCTTTTCAAATATTGTTAGACCGTATTTGTATGAAAGAAACCCCTGGGTATTTATTTAGTATGTATATTCGAAAATATCTATGCTTTACTCATATTTAAAATGTCACTTTATTAATACTATTAATACATAATATCACTCGACAATGCTGTTCACCTTGTTTTACGATGCAAATCGATAGAAAACCATTCTTTCAACATCCTAGTGTTAGATTGTTTTAGCATGTGAATGTTTCATTGACGATCCAAGCGCTTATTTAGCATTTCAAACGCGTTCGAATCTGTTTAAAATTCTCACCCGCACTGTTTTTCTCCGAGAACTCACTGTATACCTCGTTTAGCAGAATTTCAAAAAAAGAACGATGGTTTATAAAAAAGTTTATCAGCATGCGCGAGATACGGTCGGTTGAACGCAGAGGCGTTCATAGGGCACGCGTTGGTGGCATATGGCTGATAACGCTTCGTGCTTTTGCCTTTAAAAAAAGTAGAGCCACGTGCCAGCGGTTAATTTCTTTTTTTTTTATCCGATTCAGTAGAGTATGACAGTGATTGGGGCGTTTTTTTAATTTATACGCATTTTGTTTGTCTGCTTTCAAAGAAAATATTATTTGAATGATTCGATATTGAGGCCTAATAAGGATAACAATGTAAATAAAGAAGTGAATATTTGGCTAAGATGTGTGGATTACCTATCTACTCAGTAAGGGTCGAAACCGTGACACTTCAGAAATGTTTGTAATTTGCAAGTTTATGCATGAGTAATGTATTTAACTTGTCAATAGCATCGGTAGCAATATGATACAACCCGTTACAAGCAAAACACATTACTCATATCCGTTAAAAGTCCACTAGGATTAAACGGTTCGACCTTGTCGCTTGTTCTTCGCAATGAATTGATTATAGGTTTGACATTTAGCTTTAACGGCAGGGCAGCTGCGAATTACAGCAGCGTAATTAACAATTTACTTCAGCGGCAGATGTCTCACCGTGTATGGCTAGCCTTACACTGGCAAATAACCGTTTGAATTTTTTCAATTTTAGAACGTATTATTTTTTATCAAATATTTTAAAGGTAAATTTTATGTGACAAGATCATAAAAAAAACTAATGGCTGATGGCTGTCTGCAGCATGTAGCTGGTCATAAAACTGTAGCTTGCACATGATGCAGATGGCTGTTCAATATTTCGTTAATTATTAAACGTAAATTTTTACACGATAATAGAATTACTTTAGTTACCGTTAGCGCCAAAGTTAAAGAGCTGAAAAAAAATATTTTTAAGTATTTTATCCTGATTTTACCAAATATCTCGGAATCGGTTTAGTCAGTGCGTGGTGCCCAGAAAAATATCATCGTTACAGTTAAAATAGTTACATATTGACTAAATATTGTCTATACTTATTTTTTTTTTTTTTTTTTATATATTCATTTATTTCAGGCAACAAGGCCCATATAAAAATATAATAATACAATATAAAATAGAACAAAAAATAAAATACCATAAAATATATACAACAATAACAAAACTAAGTATTACTATGCCACACGTAAATTCGTCGTGCGTCGCTCGGTGTTAGGTATCCGGCCTCGGAACCGCCGGAATAGTACACCTTTCGGCCAAAACTCTTCCTTCATGAAAGTCGACAGATGTTCGATCGGTACTCTAATCACAAAAGAACTGAAATTCACATTGTGACTAGAGTCTAACCGTTCGACCCTCAGAGTGAGATTGCTCTTAATCATAGTATGGTCATCTAAGTACTGTTGACTGTGTGCTTATTTAAATTCATCTTTTGACACCCATTGTTTTACTAATATGGATCCCAAATATGAATAAGTACAATATAATTTAATTTATTATCATGTACCTATATGGGAGTAGGGAAATTCATTTATTCAGCTCAATTCAGCTTTTGTCCATAAGAAACGCAATTTTTCTAAAAGATCCATACGCGTCCTCAGCTGAGAAAGGCTGAACGGATGCGTACCTTCGCATCTCTACAGAAACTGGTGTTCTATAACATGGACAAAAGCGAATTGTTTGATATGGAATAACACAAATTGCATACCAAAATATCAAACGGAATGGAATGTCATTTGTTTAATTTTTCTTATTTTAATTTGTTATATAAAATTCTCGTGTCGCAGTTTTCGTTGCCATACTCCTCCGAAACGGCTTGACTGATTTTGATGAAATTTTTTGTGCTTATCGGGGAGGTCTGAGAATAGGCCAACATCGATTTTTCATACCCCTAAATTTTTTTTTTTATGGCAAAACAACTTTTGCGGGGTCAGCTAGTTTGTTATAAATATGTACGTCACAGAGTGACAAGTAAAAGTAAGCATTCCAACTTCAAAAACTCTGCGGTCGTATTTAAGTTACAATTTTAGCACATAATGCTTAGTCATCAATTTTAATTATATTGACAACAAAACCATTTCTAATTACGTTTTATGTAAATAGTACGAATAGAACCTGCATACAACGCATTCCCTTACATCTGTCTCATTCTAAAGCATAGGAATGCTCTTTGTTCGATGTCTTCCAAACTGGGAGACTTAATCATGAGGCCGGAATGTACGGAACACGTGCACGATTTTCTCCACAATACACACCATACATAGAAAATGTTTCTAAAGGGAAACCGAGAAGAAACCTTTTTTTAGCTGCCTAAAAAGGGGAAGAAGTAATTGAATGCGTAAATGTATAGGGCAATTTTAAAGTCTTTAGTTAGTAAGTAATGTTTATTAATAGCCACGGTAAAATGCTTAAATTGGATAGATATTTAAATTTATCTAACAGAAATGTTAAAAAAAAATTGAAACATTTCTGTTAATAATTATTATTATTAACAGAAATGTTGTGTCGCATTCACACCATATTTCCCTGTTACAAATAACTGACCTGCCAGCACATTGACACAAAAACACTGACATTACTAAGACAGTAGTTTAAAATAAAGATATGTCTGCAATACTTCCCTAATTAAGTAAAGATTTTGTTTTATAAAATCCGCTAAAACATTTTTTTTACACCGATTGAAAAAGGTAAACTCACAAAATACGCTGGCAATATTCATCGCGCGCTCTCATATAAGAAAATACCAATATTAAGAAAAAAAAAAGTTTTATACCCATGTTAAGTAACTATCGTACAGTAATTGAATGTTAAATCATTTATAAGCATCCGGTTGCGATTAATAACTGTCCAACTTGGGTACCATAGGGTACCATAAACGAGATAGCTAGGCCCACTTAGTGCTTCCTTTGGAACTGGAAAATGGACCCCGACCACTTTAAACGATAGTCCCGATAACTTGGTAGGTAAACTTTCATGGTACACTGCATGTGACTCAATCTACATATATCATTTTGCTAGATGCTCACCTATATTAGAATGTACCTAATACCAATAGGTATCGTTATAAAATATCTTTGCTACCTTGACTAAAAACACTATTGTTTACCGAAGCCTTTGAAAAAGTTTTATGATCAAAATTAAATTGATAAAGTAGGTATTCTAAAAAAATTTAAATTATGAATGTAACTTTTTGGTTATCTAGAAAAACGTAGTAAAGTAGGGCCTAATTTAAGTGATAAAATGGATGGATAAATACAAGCACGGCCAATAAACAAAACTGATTTCACAGAAAGCATGGCAACAAATCAAACAATGTACAAAATTCTATAGAAATACACGTTAATAACGATCACAATAAGACAAGAATGTTTCCAGAAACATCTGTGTTTGCTTCTTGATCCGATAAATAATATTGTCTATAGAATTTGAAAAACAAAGACAAATAGTTTTTCTATTTGTCTCCAGTAAAATGCTAAACTTGAAGCTTTTAATTTCGATACGGACTAGAATAATAAATTAAAAGACAAAAGAATACGAAATAAGAATATTGAATTCAAATTTAGAATATCTTTAGAACTGTAGTAAAGCTAGATATTCACGGTTCGTTTTTGTGTCCATTGGTTTGAGTATAATTTCTGTTCTTTTTTTTCTAATATATTCTCTTGTCAATCAATACAACAAAATAATTTTACATAAATATCAATTTAAAAATTACAAAACATCCCATGATATCTATAACAAACATCTCGTTTTATCTAATCGTCAACAAGTCTATCGGTACCGCGTATCGTGAGATGCGATTACAATGACTATCTGCAGACGATTGACATTTTGTAATGAACTACGCATGTTGCATATTAAAGATTTCACTATGTAAATTGTTGTTGAAACATTTTGTTCGATATACCGCGACAATCCGGACCTTTTCTCAATATAGAAATTAGCACATACTTAATACTTATTTATTTATTTATTGGAAGACCAACAGCATTAACAATTTGAATAATTCAATAAAATATGCAACATATAGCCAATTATAGGTCCTCACTGATAGGCATTAATTTATAATATAAGACCGTGAATGGGTCGTACGGAAATACAAATGAATATAATGCAAAGCTTACAAAAACAAGAATAAATATTTAACATTAAAAACTAAGCAGGTTGATACTTCTGGAAGAAATCTCGGCTTAGCAACCGTTTCATCGACGCCAAGTTCGCGTTATGCACATCAAAATCATGCAGATTGCTTGTTACGTTTATAGTCCTACTGATGACAGATATCGTGATTATAATGTCTAATCATTAAAAACTTAGAATTTAAGTTAAATTAATACTAAGCTAAGCGACGCTAAGTTATTACAACTTAGTGCGGGTAATATCGGTTTCACATGAATTGCTGACATTGTCAAATCTATACTAAATCATATTATAAAAAGAGACCGGATTTTGTATTTTTTTTATACTTGGAGACTTGGAGAGTAATCTCTGGAATCATTGCACCAATAAAAAAAAAAGCTTTTCTCTTTTGAAAGGTTATCCCACATTGAACATAATTTATATTATATTATCTTGCAACGCCATCAAAGAATCGGGTACCAGCTAGTTTTTATTATAATTAATTAAATAAGTATGAATACAGCAAAACTGATTTTTAATGTCCAAACTCAAATAGCAGGTTTTAAATTAAACATAGAAGTAGCATTTCTAGGAATTAAATGAATCGGAAATTTCCTTGACTGTCTTGGCACTATTTACGTTTATACGAATCGATTAACGACATAAATAGCAATCGAGTAGCAAAACCGAGTGAGCAAGTAATACAATAGTAATTAAATCGATTCATATCGCATGGAATGCGGCAAGTGGAGTGTGGCAAAGATCACCTGCGCCAGAGCAGCTCACGTGAATGGAATACTAATGGGACTATATTAACGCTTAAACCTGGGTAATTTATCTTTAGCAATTGACGTAGAATGTAGCCGTACTGTTGATCTAGCAGTAATAGTCGTAGTAAACGCTGACGGGGTCTTGAAAGTTCTAGAAATTATAGGAATTGGGACCAATAGAGATATTTAACATTATATATTAGAAGATTTATTTGATAACCAAAATAATAATAATATTTTTGGGAAATTTTTACACAACACCATCTAGTCCCAAACTAAGCAGAGCTTGTACTATGGGTACTAGACAATGGATATAATACTTATATACTTTTTTTGTTGTAAATACATACTTATAATACATAAGAAACACCCAGACAAACACAGATACTCATGTTTAAACCACACAAATATTTGTGTCCTGTGGGAATCGAACCCACGACCCCATGATCAGCAGTCCGGCACTTGAACCACTAGACCACAGTCGTCGTCAAATGTAATTGATATAAGTGTGCTTAGTGAACAAAAGTACTGCTAGATGCCTTCTTGTAGACATCACCCCTAGCAGAGTTCCAGTGTGGCCTCAGCTTAAAATGTGTTACAAAAAGTGAAATAAAATTTTCTCTTTTTTCATTCAACGCTAATCCATTTATCTTTTGGAAAGACATGAAAGATCCTAACATGTTAGGTACCTTGGATTACAAAGGATCTAAATGACGTGCAAAAACATCGCCAATACGGATATATTTGTAAGACTCATCCGGACGGTATGATTCACAAGTGTATTTTAATTTACAACAACGTTCAGAGCATGCATTGTCATTAAAAAAATGTTTTTTAAACTACCAATCAATTTCATGGTTTACATTTTTTTAAATTCGATATTCAAAACTGTTCAACAATCTTTGTTTTACATTACATATTAGAAAATTCTTATGACATTTCTGTTGGAATTAAGCAAGCTTTTGATTGAATGTATGTATGGTTGATTTAGTAACCTAGGTATACAGGTTACTAAAGAACGCCACTTGCAACGACTCTTGTATTCTTCTGTTGCTTCGTTCACATTCATACATCTTGTCATACACACATGCCAGCCGGTTGCGAGTACTACGCACCTGATCTTTTTGAAGAACCTCACCAATTGGATAAAAATCAATACCATGTTGGATGAAATTACAATATTGAGCATAAGTATATTTAGCAGTAATAGCATAAAATATAAAAATAGTAACTATAACAATTTCATTTACTTAAAACTGTTCGGTGTTTGACAGACTAGCTTCGCGACTTCATCCGCGTGGAAAAGTTACTTTTAATTATCGTTGTAATTTGGCTAATTAACTCAAAATCGTTATAAATATAGCCTATATGTTATTCTGATGTATAAATAATAATACTGTGAAGTTTCATCAGAATCCGTTCAGTAGTTTTATCGTGAAAGAGTAACAAACATCCATCCTCCCAAACTTTCACATTTATAATATTAGTAGAATTTATAGTCACTTTTTTATTTGATTCCGTACAGAGAAAATATTCTAATTCGATTTTTTTTAATGTCTATCTAATCTCTTTGATACCGTTGATATAATGATAGTAGGTACTACGTATATATCTTGTGATGATTTTTATTTTTTTAATATTCATGAAAACTATTAAAGTTGTAGACCAAAGAGTATTCATTCTCAATGATATTTGGTCTTAGCTAAGTGCGACTGCTAGAGGTCCTAGGTCCAATTCCCAGGTCGAGCAAATTTGTTTTTTTTTTATGGATGAGGCAAGCGAGCAAACGGGTCACCTGGTAAGCGATCACCGCCGTCCATTAACACCCACAACACCACATTTTTCTATGAAATTCTCAGAAGCAGCTGGGTTTTGGTTATATTGCGCCCAGTTGATAGCAATAGGCTCGCCCCTATTACATGGGACCTAAACATAGCGGCAAACTGTGGATATAGGTACATTGAGTACATTTCTGGCTAAACCTTCGGGGAATACAGGCGTAATGGTATGATTTTTTTCATGGTTATATGGAGTCTGAGAAACATCTATTTAATAATTTTTAATGTGGTTAGGTAGGTATTATGTAATCAACGTTAATAGTTTGTATTCTATTCTAACACCAGTTCAAATGACAACGCAATGAATCACTTAATATTATAACATGGCTATTAAATCATGATACATAAACATGGTATTAAATGAATATTTGTTACCATAAATGCCATTTTATTGGTTAAGTCAGTGTTATAAATTGTCCCACATAACTTAGAATTTTCCTTATTAAATACATTATTTGGAAATTAATTAAACTATTATTGCTTATATGGTTTCAAAGGAAAATCTAAATCAATATTTGTTACATAGAAGTGACCTGCTTGATTATATTAAATTATGATTTGAGACCTAATGATATTGTTCGTGGAGATTCAGAAAGTACCTAATGGATGGATTTTAAATTTGGATTTGAATCAATTAGTTTAAACATCAGAAAGTAATGGATGGATTTTATTGATGGATTGGATTTGAATCAATTACACTTAGTTTAAAAATAGGACATACTGCGCCGACCCCAATTAAATTGGGACAAGGGCAGGAAGATGATGATGATAACACTTAGTTTAAACCATAGCCAAACATTCTATAACAGTGTGCTCATTCACGACTTTAAACCTCCTTTCTGTAAAGATTCGTTTTTAATTCTTTCAAAAATGTTATCAATAATATTTTATTGCTATAGTTATTTGAAGACAATGTTCATGTACGAAACAAAACGAAAAAGATAAATTAAGCTTAAAAATTAAATATGGAAAATAAGTAGATAAATCATCAAGTAAACAGAATTCCATTACAATTGAATTCCTACAAGAACTAAAGGCAATTAGCCATTTGATTGGTCTGATACCAAGCTAGCCGTGACACCAGACCATCTGTGACGCCATTTTGTTAAGAAAACAAAGGAACAGTCATTAGTTTAGTGTCACTTCTTAAAATAGTAGTCGAATGACCCCAGGCCGATTGGCCGGCTTGATTATAAGCCTTTGTGGTTTTGATTTAAGACCACAATGTGCCTAAAGAACTCCTAGAACTTGTAGAAGGAGGTCTTATTGTGACAAAATAAATTTTCCAAATAATTCAGATTGTATACCTACTTAATTAATTCATCATAAATAATATACTGTCCCACTGCTGGGCACGGGTCTTTCTCTGGGATTGAGACGGATTAGGCTAGTTCACCATGCTGGCCTAGTGTGGGTTGGCAAACTGTACACATCGTTTAGAAAAATCGCTAAGGCAGGTTTCCTCACAATGTTTTCCTTCGCCGTTTAAGCGAGTGATAATTGATTACTTCTTTTAAATTAGTTTCTGGTTCAAACAATAGCTTAATAACGAACTGCCTAACTATAACTTCCAAAATCAATTCGTATCCAAAACAGAAAAGTTACCATAAACAAAAGGAAAACTTTAATACTTATAAGTGCACTCATGTAACAAAACGATGACGTGTCCAGTAGCCGTGGAAATATCTTCAAGTCATTTGTCAGAATTCCACACAATCTTGTTTTAAAAAAAAGCCTTTAAAGATTTTAATTCTAAGTTTAAGCTACTTTCAAAATACTACCAAACATTTCTATTAACAGTACTCTTTGCTAAAAACTAAACAATAATAAAAAAGGACAGGCCGCCATGTTAGAATCCCGATGAGTCAATGCGGAGTCCGATCACGTTTGGTCGTCGCCACTGCGTTACGTACAAACTTGTATTGTTTCACTTAGGTACTAGTAGCATTAAGGAAGTACCTCAGTGTCTATGTAACTCAAGTAATTAGTGGTTCGTTAATCCTCTAGAGCGTCTTCGTATTGTTAACAAAGTGATTTTGGTACTTTGTACTATAGTCGTGGATTTGCGTCTGCTAATCCTATTAAGCTTCTTTCTAAAACTTCTTGAGCTTCGAACTAGACGGAAAATATGCTACCAGCGACTCTTAGGCTAGAATTTACAGACGACTCTAAGTCTAAACTTACGCTTTCACGTCGTATTGGATTTTGACTTATGGATTTGACATTACAAGAATAAGTTTAAGCTCAGAATTGCCTTCGATAACAAGTCTTTTAAGTTTAATGTATGGCTTTATTGAAAGCTCTATACAACTATATGCCTACTGGCTTCCCTTATGAAGTCCTTATTAGTCTCAACTATTAACCAAAAAGCATGTTAATTTTATCCTCCGTCTTCGCTCTTACTATAATTGACCCTTCAAATTCGAAATAAATAACTAGGACGTTTTAGTCAATAACCTAGTCCTTTGCCATAGCACGGAATTCACACTTTAAATAAATAACGCTACTATTGAAAGCCATTACACAAAAAAACAACAAGGAATTTATCGCAATTGCGCGGATCGGGTTTACTTATGCAAATGAAGTGAACACGATCATTATCTTTATCGTGATTTAATTGTTAAATACCTGTCCATTGCGTGATCTGATGTTACCTAGCGACGATTAGCGAATAACCTCATTACTTATAGCATCGATGTATACCGTACTGTTATGTAATGTTAATCAAAGGAACAATACCGTGCCGTGGGTGCGTATTTTCGTGACTTACGTAATATCTTTCCATAGAAATTCCGGGCCTGTGGCAGAATTGAAGGTGAGTGAAGAGTAAGTAAGTACTTGATTAATAATTAAAGAAGACCAGTTTCCGGGTATATCAATGGAATTAAAAGACTTCGTAATATATGAATGGAATGAAGACTTCAAAATGTTTGTTTTTATTTGCTAGGATATAGAGAAAAGCATCAGTGCAATTAAACTCTGTGAGCTTTTTCGCTGTCTACCAATCGAAGTTTTACGGTTTGAGTATATATCTGCATTATAGACGTAAAAGCCAATGTTGATCTTCTTTCTAGTTATTTAGGTTTCCAAAAGATATAGTATTAAGAGACTGGCCTCTAACAGCTTAAATAATACCACATTAGAAAATTGCTCAAAGATATCATGTCATGTTTTAGTTTCCTTTGTACTATCCACTTAGCTAGAAGTATTACCGAAGTCGATAGCTCCATGATCCGATCCAACTCCAATAAAAACTGCTGGAAGGGTTCTTGGAATTCCACCCTTAAGGGGATTTCTATTATTCATAATAGAAACTATAATTTGGCAGCAAGATTCAATTATGCAACGCACATCGTCAGTTAGTCGTGCGGGCCATGGTGGCATGAAGTTGTCATGACATATTGAGGTTGCCAACGTGACAATAGTACAGTAGGTACCTACTAAAACCATGACCACTTAAGCTACTCGTATATCTAAAGCCTCAAGTGAGGTGCGAGGTATAACAGTTTTTTTTTGTATTAGTAGGTACTTCTTTGTGGAATGTTGTTGATATTTCAACCGAGTACTTATAAAAGGCCAAAGTGCGGGTCCCACAAAATAGAAGATAACACGGCAGGCTTATAAGATGGCGGGATGGCTTGATTTTTTCTGGAAGGATAGGCCTACAATAGTCTTAGAATACGTGGAATGGAAGGAGCTGAGGGTCGCCTTTGCAGTGCAATGGGACGACAAAGGTAATATTATAACTTAGCTTCATCATGAAGATTTTAACATGTTTTCTTAAAATAATTTATATAACATTGAATTGATGATCTTGAAGTAGATCATTCCAATATCAGCTTTGATCACCAGATTGAAGGATACATTTTATTTCATAGTTCATTCAACCAAAATCGCTGTAGAGCTATTAAAGCAAAACACAGGTTTAAAAAGCTAAGAACATTAATACTAATTCTATTGAGTCATCACTCGTCTGTTCCGCTTAAACAAACTATACAGATTTTGTAGCTTAAAAAGAGTTACAAATAAATAAAGCCAAAGAAAGTCTACACGTACAACTAATGTATTCACATTCCTATGAATCAAAATGAGAACCCATCGCAAACGCTTCCTGCCTTCAAGCTATTGACACCTCCAGTGATCAGAGTATAATTATTTATGTATTAGAGAAAACAAAGGTTGTTTTATTTCTGCCGTTAGACAGTTTTTTTTTTGTTTGTGTTACCCTACTTATGTTTTCTATACACTAGGAGTCCGTTGGCGTGTCCATATCTAAGGCAGAGGCATAATTATATTGTGACGTCAGAAATCATCTCATCATGGTGGTGTATCACCAATATTTGTGCCTCCTACAGACAGGTAGTAACAATTGATTGTATTTTAAGTTTCAATATATAGTCCGTCTCTAATACATCTGAAGGTATAGGAACGAATAAAATTGTTCTAATTATTCTTTGTTAACAACTTTCCGGTTGATCTAGTGTTACAACTACCGGCACCCTCCACAAATACGTCTTACAAAATTTATATCCTACCAATTAAAGCCTCATAAGACTGTTTTATTAGAATTCATGGTTCCATTGCTTTAAATAATTAATTAATTAATAAATAGTAATTGTTGAACATTAATTAAGATCACATTCACCTATTATCAATAATAAAGAATAAATATGATTGTATAGCCGCTTTTTGTCAATGTTATGACGTAACTTTTGTTTGATATAAAAATGGGCGGGAAACTGTTCAGATTCATTTTCTCTTGTTGACGATTGATTGGTAATAAAAGTTGGTACTAAAGTGTACGGATTATTTCTTTTATTACGGATATCCTGCTGCTTCAATATTGCCCCGCCCGTTTCATCGTCAGGGCCCTAAATAATGTCTGGAAACGACAAAAAAATTCTAAACTTAATTTAAGCGTAGAACAAGATCAAGACATTTATAACATTGTGAATCTCTAATATACACTTATTAGAAGTAGGTATTAGTATTATATCTGTCTTCTGGAGATTTAGGTACAAAGAGATAGTACTGTCTCTACCCTCTCTATCCATTTCTGTCTAATTGGTTCTCCATCATTTTCTATTTGCTCCATCATTCATCTTGTTCTGTCATTACATCTGGCACAATTATTTGATGCCAGTAAGCCACACAATGACACAGATTCAATGAGAATGACAGAGCCATTGTGACAGATTGTATCTCATCCGGTTAATTTAGCATATAAATCACTACTCATTCAATATGGAGTATCTGAGTACAGTGCAGCTAATTAAATGCGTAACAGATAATTATAAAAGGGATATTTGTTGTGCGGGATATTGGTACTAAACTTTTGCTTTTATGTACTTACTCACTGGAGCTGTTTCATTTCATGTCGTTTTCAATTAAGTTTTATAGGTTTTAACTACTTCTAATTGTAATGGTCAGTCCTTTCTTCTGACTGAATTCTCTTAACCATTATTAGCTATTAAAGATAATAATAAATGATTTTTCTGATTTAACTGCTTGTAAAACAAAAAGGAAACGTGTTCGGTGAGTATGCGAGTGAAGGTCTATCGGATTTTATTTTTATAAGATGACTACTTAATAAGCATTTGGACCGCTTGATGGAAATCAAATGCAGCCTGAAGGCGGCAGCACTAGTGGTTTAACACTAGCGCGTTGTCATATTGAGACCTCAGTTGAAGTCAAAGGAGGTCATTAAAAGTCCATACAACTCAGCCCTGCATAGCATTTGTACCTGAGGTACATGACAGCTGTCAAGTTGACAGTTTTTACTATGAAATCACTATTAAACTGTAATTAACGTGCCAAAATTGCGTGCGTTTGACATTCCAAAACGGAAACTGACAGCAAATAGCTATCAAGTTGACAGTTTTTACTATAAAACGCTATGAAACTGATACTAGTGTGTTAAAATGACGTGCGTTTTTTCAAATTTAAAGTTATTTTTTCTCATCTCCTAGTGAGCATAAAAAAAGTATGACGAGTTTTAACCAGCGTAATACAGGGTATTTTATCCAATAAGTGTACCCTCAGTACATCATTTTAGCAGATTTTGGTGACATCGTTTGCCCCAGTCATTTCACTTGTCCTTTAAAGAGGAACACAATAATAATATTAGCACATTATTGCTTGGTGGCAGAATCTTTGGCGATGCGATGGTACAGACACCAGCACAAATAAAGCTAGCCCAATCTGTCAAATTTGTTTGATAGATTTTCAACTTGAATACACACGCAATAAGGTTCATGTTCAATTGGGAAAAATTGACGGTTTTGGATAGCTTGACCTGCTGGCCTTTGTACAACCACAGGCTTAAATTATTTAAATAAAATAAAACACCTACACTGTTCATCAAAGCTTAATTCAAAGAACAAGTTTCCAACTCGTAAATGCTAAGCAAAAAAGAGTGAACGTAAAAGTAGTAGTGAGTCACTGTCTCACTGATGACGCAGCCCATTCATAAAATGTAAGGTGGTCGGGAATGTCAGATTTGTTCCGAGAACACGGTTATCTCGGAACTTGGTTCACCAGGTACATCCTGAGTCATACATACCTACCACTGGCATCTAACAAGATTGTGAATTGAATAGTTCACATAGTAATGCAGATTGATTGAATAAATAGTCGCCATTTTGGTTTTGAATGAATAGAGACGTTTTGATCGTGTTTCGGGTCGTTGGGCTTATTATTCTGGAAGGTCGGGCCCAGCAGGCCACCAGTACTGATAACGTCAGACTTATGTAAATATATTTGACTTTGCTGCAAATAATTCAAATAAATGCATTGTAGTCCGTACACTACTCTATTTCAGACTATCGATTTATTTATCGTCTCAAAAGAGTTTAAATAGCTTTTTCTATAATGTCACTATTAACACGGGGTAAATAGAATGCTGTTGCTTATTTGATTCCATTAGAGAACGTCATTTACAAAAGCATTGAAGAAATATATACTTGGTTACAAACAATTGTGTTTTTTTACACCTGTGGCTTCACGTATGTTAGCAACATTTTTCTGTACAACCTCGTTCGAAGTTCAATGTCGTTCCAAATTTAAACAAACCAGTTTATAATCCCATGATACAATATAATAAAAACATAAATAAAAAGTTTAGATTTGAAGATGATAATCGTATGATCATCGTTAGTTAATTAGTTAGGTAAGTATGCTTAAAATAGTTGCTCGTTAAATGTGAGCTAGGCTAAATTTGCAAAGAGGCTTATAATTACTATCCTGCTGAGGTATCCTCTCAGAATAAGTAGGTTATAATCCAACATGCTAGGTTGGTAGCAGACTGCAGGTTTCCTCTCGATGTTTTCCTTTAACTTTTTAAGCGAGTGATTATTAATAATTCTGCAATGCATTCATTATATTAATTTAATAGACTTAGAAATTACGAGGGATATCCGTGTACCTACTTAGGTAATTATAACTTATCAGGTTTAGAAAAATTCTTTGCTTATCTAATAAATCGGTTACTGTAGATATTTTAGAGATAAATATTTAAATTTGCTACAATTTTGATTTTGACATATTATGTTGACTTATAATATAAAGATAATCCTTCATCAAGAATATTAAAATTTATCCAAAACATCCGTATTAGGGCAGGATTATTGACGAGCAAATGATAAAATTAGGTTGATAGCAAGTGTCGTTCTGTAGTTTCTGAAGTCAGAACTATAGATTACAAAAAGGTATTATCCATTGAGGCTTCCAATTTCAGAGAAACAATAGAAAAAAACATAGTTTCCAAAATCGTACGTGGTTTTACACAGAAAAGTGACACATTGATTACATACCGCAAAATACTTAATTTAATTATTAAACATTTTCCTAATACGATATATGGGAATACGCAGCGCACGCACCTGACGTCATTCAGGTCATCTAAATTAGCTGATGCCCGCGGATTCACCCGCAGCCCAAAGGGTTTTTTGACACAAAAGGTAGCCTATGTCCTTCTCTAAGTTCTAATCTATCTCTGTACCAAATTTCATCAACATCAGTTCAGCTGTTTAGGAGTGAAAGTGTAACAGACAGATAGACGACAGACAGAGTTAATTTCGCATTTATATTATGTGTAGGGATAAAAGAACTCGTAGTGATGTGACTCATCCATTTATTTTTCACTAAGGAGGTCAAAATCGTAAAAATCTTGATAAGTTAAAATTAGTCCCACATAAACATAACATACCATCACGCTGTGCACCCACCTACATGACCAGCGAGCTTATTACCATTAACCGGGCACAAATCCAAACTCCGAGCTGCTACTGAGAATTTCAAAGAAACACCCAATAACACTTTGCTGGACCTAGGAATCGAACTCAGGACCGTAGCGTAGCAGTCGCCGTTAGTACCGACTAACATGTCAATTCCACTATTCTAATACCTACTTAGTAATAATTATGCAATGCAAATTACTATTTTTTTTTATATCAGAGGGGGCAAACGAACATGCGGCGCACCTGATGGTAAGTGACTACCGCCGTACATGGACATCAGTTACTGTCACCAATGCGTTGCCGTCAATGGAAACAATATGCTCTTTCCATTAACATGAAGAAAGTACCATACCATGTTAGAAACCTCATAAACAGATGCATTACGTAACATTCAACTTGCACTTAAAATATTTTTTATCACTTTCTAATGACGCACCGGGTAAAGATTCCCACGTCCAACAGACAAAATAAAAAAAAAACTCGCCACTGTTTTAATAAAGGTAACGACTCCAGTAAGAATGATTGACAAATGCCGTAGCGTTAATGTACTGAATAAAGTGACATTTTTTGCTGAATGTCTCAAAATAAGTGTCCTCCCTCTGTGCCTACGCTATACCACAGAGTAAAAGGATCTTATCCCTCCACTAATTCCCTACTTATTTTCTAAATCCGAAAGGAATTCTGTCTGTAACACTTTCACGCCGAAACCAATGAACCAATTTCAATGAAATTTGGTACAGAGATAGATTAGACCTTGTAGGACATAGGCTACCTTTTGTCTCAAAAGCCTTTTGGCGGGTGAAATCACGGGCAACAGTTATAAAAGACTTTATAGGCTGTCATGTGCCCATACTGTGTGACGGGATAATCTGCAAAATGTGGTTAATAAATATCGTTTAGGCGGTCTTATAAAGTATTTAAAGCAAGTGTGATAGTCAAGTTACACACAGTAAGTCCAGTCCAGACTCCATCCACTAAACGCTAACGCGTAGTAGTGTAGCGGCGTAGTCGCTGCGTATACGTTGCGTCTACTGGACTACGCTGAACATCTAATGCGAAGACAGATGACAAAATTAGAGTTATTTTTGTACTCCAAGGTACCTTACAACGTGAGCATACGCAAATAAATATAAGTGAACTATTCAACATAACCCACTTTTGTCTAATGTTAGTGAGTAGTTATTACAAATGTTAAAGAAAGCGTACAAATCGCTTACTACACGTATTTTATTTTATTGGGTAATATTTCTTTGGCGTGCATAATGAGGAATGATTTAATTTGCGTTGCTGATCGACCCAGCAGCAATCTGGAATTGATTACACCGCTTATTATTATGAACTTAGTAAATGGTGATATTCTACTAACCGAAATAAGCTTTTTAAACAAAGCAATGAACAACGCAGGGACTGAAATGCTCCCCATTTGCTCATTTTATTTTAAATAACATGGTTTCCTCGGTACATTTTTGCTGGACTAAATTATTCTAAAATGGCCGCTTTTGATCCTAAATGATTAACTTATTATAATTGCTAAGGATCTTCCACGAGAACGTTCCAAATATGAATTGAATCCCAAGGTGATGTATGGCCTTTTTGGGTATTTATTTTTTCTGTTTCAATTTTGTTGACACTTAACCTTTTTTAATCAGTTCCAAATTCAAATCACAACTGAGAACTAAAGCTTTAGATTTATTAGAAAATGGTTGCCATCGGTGAAAAACACTTAGTAAAAAAAACTTGTAAGATTGGATTAAAAACATGATGAATCTCACCTGACACAGTGAAGACTTTCGCGGAAAAGATATCTTGCTGCCAGACGGACCTGCAAAGGAAACGAAGGGCTTGAATTATTCAAGTGTTTGATTTCGTTCCGGCTTTACTCGATACCATCACGGTTTTAACTTACAACATTATGATATAGAAACAAAAAGGAGATGTTATTTTACATACATATTTTATAATTTTTCAGACAAATCCTAAACAAGTAATATTTTGATGACAATCGTAAATATGTCTTCACCTATTTACGATTGTCATCAATTTGTCTGATGTTTTCTTTAGGCATTTTTTTTATAAACTTACACAGCTTGACACAATTTTTCTTTACTGTTGAATTCACTTTTTAATTTATTTCTATTTCTGGCTTTAGTTTGCAAACCGCTGGGAAACCCAATAAAATTGCTCGACCAGGGAATTGAGCCCAGGATCAGGATCTTAATAGCAGCGTTTGTAGTTTAGAGTAGACTAGTGTAGCACATTTTATAATAGCAGTAGTAAAGTATCATCGTTGATGGCTGAACAATGTAATACTATTAAAAATGATGTAGATTTAATTTATCTATGGAATCAACTAAATCAGACTGAAATAATAAAAAAGATTTATGGCTCCAGTTAGAAAATCGATATTGGTATGTACATACATTAATTGTCGTGTCAATCAATTTATAACAATTATTAAATGATAATGAAATGCACATTGATAACAATTACATAGCAATGTGTAGTTTGGATTATGTTCCCAGTAGAAAGTTTAACATTCTTCATAAGTTTTTGCGTCAATTTTTCTTGGCGCGAAACTAATGGATTCTGATTATGGATCGGGACAAATATGTCATGATTTATCGGGACATCTTTATCACTTGGCGTCTGACATATGACTGATGGACTACTTATTAGTATCAGACACAGCACCAGCAAGAAATAGGAACGTTGTCTATGATTTGTGCTATGAGAACTTATTTTTCTTTTGATGACTAACAGTACGTTACGTGTCATTGCTTATGGTGAGAAGTACCGTAACTTCAGAGAATTAAAACGTACTAATTAAGTTGATACGCGAAACCTAGTTATTGGTAAATCAGTAGTTTATTGGCGTAAGAACCGTTCCCAATTCACCGGAACGAATATGGAATAATCATTTTCACGGCAATAGTAAGAAAGAGTGCGAGATGGTAAAAATATCGATATCCCTACTAATATTATCAATGCGAAAGTAACTGTCTTTGTCGGTCTGTTACGCTTTCACGCTGAACCAATTTTGATGAAATTTGGTAAAGAGATAGCTTAAACCTTGGAGAAGGACATAGGCTACCATTTGTCACAAATAGGCCTTTGGGATGTGGTTGAAACTGCAAAAAACAGCTAGTTATCAATAATCCTCAGCATTATGCCGATGTTAACCGCTAATACGTCAATGTAGATGATCAAGTGTGCAGTGTACCGTTTCACGATCTATTAGCTCGGTTATAATGGCAGTGCCGGTGCTCCGAATGAATGTTAGGCATATTTCACGATGGTTTAGAAGAGAAAATGCGGAGAGGACTCCGGGGCCAATTATATGTACAACATACTAACCTGATTCGTGTAATACTTGTAATTATTGCGGCAAAACAAATTGTTCTTGGAACTACATGCTTGCAGAATAACCCATTCCATTACGGAAACATAATTATTTAGACCCACTCAGTATCATTCAAGATACCTTAGACTCTAACTTAACACATTCTCATTATAAGAGAGGTAGAGCATAGTCAGAGTAATTCCGCTCAATATGGAGCTGCCCGACTGGGGAAGTACCGCCTAGACGAAAATCGAAGTGAAATAACACTGCTTTGAGCTGTGTTGTGGTCCTAACGGTGACCTAAGTTGCCAGTGCTCCGTCAGGAAACGTTGTGTTGGCAGTGCGGGGACTTTGATCCTTACACACCCAACCTAACTATTCCTCTTTCCTTTTACAGAGTCGGCAACGCACAAGTGATACTCCTGGTGATGCAATTATCTAAGGCTACAGTAACCGCTTACCAACAGGTGTGCCGATGCTTGCTTGCTATCTAATAGTTAAAAAAAAACTAGTATGCGTTCAATATTGGGCTCAGCCTTTGGATGCAGGCTGAACAAGATCAAGACGATATAAGAGGTAGGTACTAATATCGAAAGGTTCCAAAAAGAAAAGTTCCGTAAGAAACAAATGAATAATCGATTGAAAACAATTTGCAAATGTAAACATTTATGTAATAAACTTGCAAACACAGATATTTATGTAATAGGTACCTACATAATCTTCGTATCGAGTACATATTGATTTATCAAATATTTTACTTCTTTATTGAACAAAGCACTTTCTCTTATAAAAGTAGTAAAGTAGAATACAATTAATATTAGCGAATTGGTGATTAATTTATGTCCAGACTGTATAGTGTTAACGACAGATTAATTGACTTACTGTTTACTCATAGAATCTTGTAAAACTTATCTACAGTTTAAAAAAATGTTGGACAGTGTCAAATTGACAGTTACACAACATTACAAATAGCGATAATTATGAAGTGGGTAGCATTTGTTTTAGTTATTTTTTTGCTACCTTGAATGCAATACGATTACCCGGGGTGAATTGGGATAGGTACAGGGGTGAATAAGGATAAATTTTTAAAAGTGATTTAAAGTTTGTTGGAAATAGAGACTACCATTTGAAGAATTTGTTAGCATCAAACTTTATTAATTATACCTAAAAATCCCATTCAAAATGTTGTCCCAATACACCCCTCCATCACTATTCGCCCCATTTGACGTTCTCTTTGTAGCTTTGGTAATACAATTAGTACTTAAGTCAAAAATGTTGAGGGATAAACGGCTTACCTACCCCACAATTTCGTAAGTCCATTGTGCTTACAAACGAACTATTTTCACCCTACACTGTTGTTATAATGATTATTTTAATGCAGTGATTGTATGTAAAGTCGGAATGGGTGTGTTCAGCCATTTCGTTACTTGCCTGACTCACTGACAGCCCGTTGACAATACCAAAGACATTATAAATTCATATTTGACTATAGTTTACTTGTTAACTTGATAGCTTCATTGTGGCGCAGAACTGGAATTTTAAAAGGGATAAGAGAATATATTTGACAAGATTGTAGATAACGTTTGTTGAATTGAACAAATTAAAACTAAAGTTTGCAAACTTCATTGGCTTTCAATCGAGTACGATTATTAATTCCCACATTATTTTTTTAGTAGATTTTGTTTGATTTTATTTTGTTTTACGATATTCTTAGTTCGAATTCAAATCCATCACTAGAATCGGCCATCCATCCATCACTAGTTCGCTTTCAATCGACTTCAAATAATAATTTCCACATATTTTTTTAGTACTTTGATTTTGTTTGTTTTTCTTTTATTTAGCGATATTCTCAATTTGAATTCAAATCCATCATTAGAACGTCCATTTTGGCATTGGACATCAAACACTACTCTCGGATGTACGAAGAATGTTTCCATGTGTTGCCATTTTGTTTGTCTGTTCATCATTATCATCATTTTATCCTTTTCCCAAGTATATTTGGGTCAGCTTCCAGTCTAAACGGGCCTAGATATATTTATAAAAGCCTGATCAGTCTAGAGTTTATGTAATTTTCACAATTGTCTAGACTAGATGCGATGTGGATGGAAACTATGACCACTTGCATTTTATTTTATACGAAGCAACTAGTCGTTATTCTGTTACAATATAAAATTCAAATAGCAACCTTTGTATAGAAAGTGATAAAAACTAAATGCTTGCATGACACTATGTGCAGCTGTATGCTGTGTTTTTCACAGCCAGCACGAAGCACCTGCACTTTGCATTCTTAAAATGGACAGCATTTATTTGCGGACAACTGCAATGACTAAGATATGGATAATTGAAGTAAAAGACTTTATCCGTGACCCTGGACGCTGTAAAGGTGTCCGATACATCGGGATTAATAATAATTATCCTAAACAAAAGATTAATTAGAAACATATTAATAATAAACATTAGGAGACGGTGAACGTCGGGCGTTTTGGGGGCGGTCTTAAATGTGTGACGTTCAAAAAGTTGAATAAATTATTTTGACTTTGACATCAATATAATGGTAAATATTTTGTATAACCACCATTAAGGTGACAATGAAGCATACGGCAATAAAGCATGCCTACGGCCCACCTGATGGTAAGCGGTTATCGTAGCCTATAGACACTTGCAACACCAGGGGTATAGCCTAATCTCTCTCAATCTGAGAGGAGTGCCCAGTAGTGGTACAGTATATGGGATTACGGGTTAATGATGATAAACATGTCTAATTGTGCGTATTAATAATTAATTATCACTCGCTTAAAACGGTGAAGGAAAACATCGTGAGGAAACCTGCATACCTTAGAGATTTTTCTCGATGGTTTGTGAAGTCTGCCAACCCGCACTAGGCCAGCGTGGTGGACTATAGCCTAATCCCTCTCAATATGAGAGGAGACCCTTGCCCAGCAGTGAGACAGTATATGGGTTGATGATGATGATAAACATATCTAATGCTATGTAAAACTCTCCCAAAACATTTATTTATAGTGACTATCGTTCACTGGTTACGGTAGAGTAATGTAAACTAAATATCTTTACATAACAGTAAGAAAATAGACAAAGAAGAAATACTGTCAAATACTTAGACCAGTTAGACATAGCGAGATACCTAAGTCCTGTATCATGATACATAAACATCGCTCTCAACCGGATGGGCAGCGTCGATAAGTTCAGTAGCCGTGTAGTCAATGACCACACACAGAATACTGCTTACTTGTAACTTAAACTTGGGCACGGCGAAATGTAATATCGCTCGGATTATGTAGAGCTTTTATGAAGTAGGTGATTATCAGAAGATCCACTGTAACTACCTTTTTATAAACGCAGCTGCCGTTTATACGAGCTTGTCAATATAGAAATATCTGAAATATAAGGTATTTATCTTTTTGTTTTTTTTTGGCATTTTCCATTCTAAGATTTGCGGAGCGAAGGAAAAATTCGACTGACATTATGGTTTTTTATTAAAGCTTAAGTTTTCAAATGTACACAGCAAGTTCATAAGGTTTTAGAAAGAAAGATAGTACTTGTTTGAGTGATAAGTAAACTAGGGTATTACGAATCCGAAAAAGGGTTGCAGCACTCATGGTTTAGCTTATCGAAAGAAAAATATGTATTATATGTATTTCAACGAGTATTGAGTAGGTACAAAAGTCGTTGTGTCATTGGGTTTTTTAATACCGACTGTTCTGAATTAGTCAAGAAAATTCTAGTGAATTCTCAAATTAAACTTCTGCAAGATTCCTGTATCACATTGCCACAAACCATCATCCAACCAAGATCCATGGTCACAAACAGCGATAAAATTACACAATTCTTCATACATTGCTCTTTCGTTTACTTATCTGATGTAATTTATAGTGTAGAGTCAGCAAAACATCGCGCGATTAATAAGTCATGCGCATGAGCACGAATATGGCGCGAACTGGAGACACTGCGGCGACTGTGTTGTTTATGTATCGTAAGACGAGATCGGTGCGCGACATCGTGTCACTTCTTATAAATACCTGTTGGAGAATAAAGTAATAAAATATTATGAGCTTACTGGCTGTGCACCGATGATCTCGTTTTTTTTTTAATCCCTTGGGATTTTCCCAAAATGCCTCTTGTGTGTGCAAATCATCATGTCTGTCAGTACAGTTAGAGAGTAACAAGTAGATTAGTACAAGAAGCATGGACGATTTTTTTATTTGGGGTTTTTAAGCACAGAGTAAATATTTCTAACTTTCTTTTTGTATATTTTTGGCATTTTCCATGCTAAGATTTTAAAGTTATTTAGAAACGTCACCATAAAGACGTAAATTCAGTATGTGAAGGAAAAATTCGACATGACGGGTAGGTATCGCGGTGGCTTAGTGGTCATAGCGTCTGGTGTACCTAACCAGAAGACGCAGGTTCGAATCCTGCCCGCGGTCGAATTTTTCCTTTTCTAAATAACTATTTCTAACTTCTTGCCATACCTATATACCTTCAAATGAAATGAAATTTATTTATTTCAGCCAAACTTACATAACTTATATATCTACATAGTATAATGATTAAAATACTATGTAAGCTATGGCTATGAAAGTAGCAGGTTTGAAATGCCTCTGAATCTCAAACTTACTGAGAACGTGTGTTTTCAGTCTACAGGGTGGTTTCTTGCTATGACTACCTACACAGAGTAGTGACAGCTGGCAAGTTGTAAAGTAGTTATTGTAAACTAAGTCCTAACTTGGAAGAAGAGTGGGGAGTGGCCAAAGGATTGTAAAAAACAAAATCCTAACGTAAATAGGTATTCATTGCAACTTTGTTTAACAAGCTACGTACGTAAATAATTAAAAAAGTATTTGGGACATTTTTACACACCACCGTCTAGTCCCAAATTAAACAGAGCTTGTACTATGGGTACTAGACAATGGATATAATATTTAAATACATACTTTTTTGTTAATATATAAGTACCTATAATACATGAGAAACACCCAGACAAACACGATACTTATGTTCATCAATATATGTGTCCTGGGAATCGAACCCACGACCTCGTGTTCAGCAATCCGATACTTAAACCACTAGACCACAGATGTCGTCAAATATATAGCAGTAACCTTTTTAAATACAATAATTGAAATAGCAAATAACTTTTTATAGTCATTAAATTAAGGCTTTTAACGTGTAGTAGGTACTTATAATAAAATATATAGTATCAACATAATTATAGAACTTATATAAAACTACGAAAGCAACGTAGAAATTTGTTTAGAAATCTCGTAATTTATGTTACAAAATATATCTTAAACCTGTTCCTATATTATGTTCTAGAGCATAATATTATGTGTTCGCATAAAATTTATAACTTCCGGACACTCTGGATTAGATCCTATTTAAATATAGACTAGCAAATAGCCCGCCTATGCTTGTATTTTTTATTTTTTTTTTAAACTGGAGACACGATCGATTTAAATAATCATGAATTTTAGTTTGTGTCAGGGATTGTAATTTTTGGTGTCTTGTAAAGATGTTACGATTTTAGATTGAATACAAATAAAATGTATTATTATTAATGAAGTTAAGGTGCGCGTACGCTTAAGTAATAAAAATAGGTTTAAAAGACAAAACAATAAGAGTTTTAGGAAGTAGTGCGAAATATTAAAAGCTTCTTTGAAATAAACGTCGCAGAGGGTCGGTGACGGGCAACTGATACCTCTACAAAACGTCTATAGGCTATGGTAACCACTTACCATCAGGTGGCCGTATGCGTCTTTGCCATCAATGTGGTGTAAAAAAAAAATCTAAATATCTGAGGTCCAATTACTAACCTACATTTCTTAGGGAATTAATCTTGGTCGCTAAAGCACAAATTTATAGTTCGGTGATGTGATCGCGAAAGCTTCTAACAACTTTATATATTTAACATTATTCGTCTCTTACTTATGTATATATATTCCATATGACATAATCATTACATAACTTACCATCACGCCTGTATTCTATGAAGGGTTAGGCAGATATGTACTAATGTACACCCACATTTCGCTGGTTTTTTTTTTATAGGGCGGACATCGTTTTCAGCTCGAGGGAGCTTTAAAAACTTAACCGGACTAGGTGGCGAGGCACCAAATGCCTCCAGCCAGGGGCAACTTATAAACTAAGCAACACAGCTAAGGGCGTCCCCTGCGGGACTCGGACCTCGGCTTAGGACGTTGCTGGGGGGGCAGCTAGGGACGGCTGGATCTGGGTTTACATTATTTTGGGGCGAATTTAAAGCTACTGGCTCGGCACAGGCCGGCTCGAGCAAGGGACGGGGATTTCGCCGGTATGTTTAGGCCCCATATTATAGGAGGTGAGCCTGTTGTCAACTTGTCATTAACCGGCCACAAATCCAACACCGAGGTGCTACTAAGAATTTCATAGAAAAACCCGAAATAACACTTTGCTCTACCTGGGAATCGCACTCAGGACCTCTAGCGTAGCAGTTGTAACTAGTCTCCTATCTGTATATTCCATACGACACAATTATTACATTCCTAGTGAAGCCTTCTTCAAATAATCTCAGCACGATTTCTCGGGAATGTTAACTCTCTTGGGGTTCGGCTTTCGGCAGTCGGTATACACTCTCGTTATCAGAGATTTCTCCTTACTTAACTGCCAATGAACTTGTCAAAGTAATCGTTATCCACTTAGGAATGTTTTGGAATGTAAATAGGTACCTGCTCATCTGCAAGAACAGTGAAACATGAAATACTGTTGGAACATGTCTAATGCATGATATTTTTTGTATGTAACCAGGTACTTAATATGGTAGATAAGTATTTTTTTTTGTATTATTTAATTTCGATTCTTAAGAAGTGAATTTGTTTCTGTAAGAGATGTTTATAATGATCCTCAACAAGTTCAACCTCAACAAGTCAATAGTTTTGTTTTTTTTTATCTACTAGCAAGATACAATGGACCATTGGACTACCCAGTCAAAGGTTTCGTGTTATCCAAGGTACACATCCTCTGACTTTTCAAAATCATGTGCGTATTAATAATTAATTATCATCGTTAAAACACTGAAGGAAAACATCTGTAGGAAACCTGCATGCCTTAGATATTTTTCTGTACGGCGTGTGAAGTCTACCAACCCGCATTAGGTCAGCGTGGTGGACCATAGCCTAATCCCTCTCATTCTGAGGGGAGACCCGTGCCCAGCTATGGGACAATAACAATAGGCGTGCCTTGGATTACAACACGAGACGTTTGATTAAGCAGTCCTATGTTACATTTCACTAGACTATCGCTTGATAAATGTACTTAATAACTTTCTTATGTTGATGACAATATTTTTTCCATTACAATCCAATAGAAAGATTATCAATAATGTAACAAAAAGTCAGCTAAGTAAATATTTGCTACAGGTAAGTTTGACATTCTTTCGAACGATAAACCTATCGTAAGTAAACATTGACAGTTTATCAATATCAAATATGACCTAATATACTTTTGAATTTTCCCAAAATAATGGTGTAATCTTATCTGATTATGAACTAGATCTACTTATTGTGCCCTAAATAATGACACCATGTGGTCTTCTTTATGGGGTTGGAGTCTGACAATCTAACTGCGAATATTATACATTGAAATAAAACTACCTTTTACGGATTTTATCGCGTGTATTGATATTATTAATCCCGACGTTTCGGATCCTTTACAGCGTCCATGGTCACGGGTAGAGTCTACCCGTTTTATTTGAACAATGACTTGGAAATTGTTGAATTCTGTCAGTTTTGTCTACTAAATCTATCTTAATCACCAATCCATATAATGTCCCAATACTGGGCACGGGTCTCCTCACAGAAAGAGAAGGATTAGGCCACCACGCTGGTTAGCAGACTTCACACACCGCCCGCGCCGTGGAGAAAATTTCTGAGGCATGCATGTTTCCTCACGATGGTTTCCTTTACCGTTTAATCGAGTGATAATTAATTATTGTAAAAATGATTGTGTGATCTACAAATATTGGTTTCGGTGGGTGTACTTTGTGTTCGTTATCTGTGAAGTCCCCCGTGAGTCCGTGACACAAAGCCTGTTGATCGGGACTGGCTTTAAAAAAAATGTGTTGGACGAACATTCTATATTTGAAATAGCAAACTTGGACTCGTTAAGTCTCTTATAGTGGTTCAGATACAGAACAGAACTCTAGGTGGGTGCTTCCAGGGGGTTAACATTGTAACATCGTGTGCAGCATGTCAGCGACAAATCTCAAACTCTTAGCTGAGAATTTGATAGTACACATTAAATACAACTAGTTAAGTATTCGTAACCTGTGAATTGAGTTCAGATCCTCAAGCTCGGCAAATACTGTAGCAACCCCTAGTTACATAACAACAAATTGAATTAAAAACAAAGCTTCCCTTCAATACATCCGTTTGTTTACACATACACTGCGAAAAATCTGCAATGTTTGAGATTGTGCGGCTTCCCGCGTTGCGTGTGGCATGCAATACTAATCCCCTAACGATATTATATGAAACCCTAGTGTTCCTAATGCAGCCTATTCCTGTTAAATAAATATATGTTGTAAATATATATAGCGAAGGTTGATAATTGTGAAGAGATAGATATATCTAGGTTTAGTTAGGTCTATAATGTCATTTGCGCAGTTAGGTCTGTGAGAGTTGGTGGTCCTGATGTACTGCAGTTTTTTATTTATTGACAAGTCTCTGCTCCGAACTTTAACAGCGTAGCTAAGCTTTGAGCGCAGATAAATAGTGCCTATTATTATATGTATAGGCTAATTCTAACGAAAATTAGAATATATATTTTTCCAATCAAATTCAGTAAAAAAAAAAGTAAAAAAATAATTGAGTTCCCAATACTTCTTCTTGGTGGATGATTTCGTACTTATTCTAAAAGATCATATGTAAATATTCGTGTAATGTAAACTTTATTGGGGAAAAGTAAGGCCTGTTAATTTTTTTTCAAGATTTCAAAGTCACACCAATTATTTTATTTATTTGCTCTGTTATCTAAGCGCGGCTGCTACACTAGAGGGCTTGGGTTCCATTCTCAGGTCGAGCAAAGAAAGTGTGATAGTCTCATTTTTTACGTTTTTCTTTCTTTCACAGTGTTATTTTGTTTTTCTTTGAATTTCTCAGTAGCAGCTCGGAGATTTGAGCCCGGTTAATGGCAATAGGCTCGCCATCTATAACATGGGACCTAATACCGGTGAACTATGGGTGTACATTGGTACACCTCTGCCTAACCCTTCGGGGAATACAGGCGTGATGGTTGGTAGGTTATGTTTCAAAATCACACTCCAAAGTAAAACTATTTATTGAATACAATTGGTTTTCATTTCATTTGAGGTTTAGGATAATCAAATGATTAATGTCATTGCTATTTTGAAAATCCCCAAGTTAAGTAAACATATTATTATTGTACCTAATTTTTATTTTATACTAAAGCAAGTCGTAGGCAAAACAAAGTAAACTGACAATAACATGAAATTAATTGACTGGGTTTTCCTTATATATTTAGCTATTATTAGTTCTCTGAAAATTACATGCTTAACAGCTTTTATATTTTTTTTTTATTTTTTTTTTTTTGGTGAGTGGTTTCCAAAATTATAGGATACTCGGAGCTAATCAACAGATTATATCTTATTCCATGTTCAATTAAATAATTATCCTTCAAAGGTATAATGTGCTATTGTTCACAGTTTTATTGTAATTCTTTAAAAATAATTATCAACGACAAAATATATAGTAGAATACCTAGGAACTTAGGTACATAGTTGTCATTAGGTAATAAACGATGATTTTATAGAGGTACGGTCCTACGAGGTACTGGAGATTTCGAAGGTATATTAGCCAATGGCAACAACTGAAGCTGGCTGAGGGATAGTCAGCGGAGTCGTGCGTCATGGACGCGATGGGTCGAAGACATTGTTCAAGTCGGAGGGCGTGGGAACCTACGTGGATGAGAGTAACACAAAACCGTGACAGATGGCACAAACTGAGGGAGGCTTACATTACATTATATAGTGTGTAAAGTCAGTCAAAGACAAATACCTCTACGAGTTGCAATACGAAATCCTTGTCTAGTAACCTGGCCTGTCTGCACAATATAAAGCTTTCAAGCTGCAGAATGGCTAATGGCTAATCTTATGCTCATCGACTACCAGCTGTTACCGCGGTTTCATCTTCATGCCAGAGGGCTTTTTGGTACAAAACGTAGCCTATTGTCCTTCTCCAAGGCCTGACCTATCTCTGTACCAAATTTCATTAAAATCGCATAGGTGGTTTAGGCGTAAAAGCGTAATAACAGACAGACAGTTACTCTCGCATATTATATGGGAAGTAGGGAGGAGAAACCACATGTATCATGGAGGTACATTTGGAAGCAACATAGGTACATAGATAAAACTTTACAAATACAGTGTCTACCTGTGTGTATTTGTATTGCCGAACATACAATACGGACATGTATCAAAACCTATTTAGGCCTTAAATGGATTAGCCGTGACCGTATTACGATAAGTGTGCAATAGACAGGAAGCCGTATCGACATGTTCTCGGTCATACAACGGTCGCCCGATTTACACGATGCCTTAGATCCGAACACTATTAAAAAGTTAGCATCACATAGAGGTATTAAGTACTATGTCGAGAGAAATTAGGATTTCAGTTCTCTGATGGCTGGATTAGAGCAACGGCCGGGCGATTGGTACGCACTTACACGCAGTTTTGAATCCCGAACTAAACAAAATATGTCTGTATTTAAGAAGTGAGAATCACTGCTAGGATCCTAGACTAATCAAATTCTGCGATATATTAAACACAATTTGCCGCACTAGGCCAGCGTAGTGGACTATAGCCTAATCCCTCTTAATCTGAGAGGAGTCCTGTGCAGTGGGACAATATAGGCCTGATGATGAAAGACATATTTAAAAATTCTTTTTGTACTGTTATACCTATCTACAATGTTTGCGACTCACTAGTATATTATGCGTTGTGGTGTTTACTCTACATCTCAGAGCCAAAAATTTGCTATATCTAGTTGTCTCTAGGTCAGATAATCTCAATTATTACCGTAAGGTAATTTTATTTGTATGTGGTGTTTCTAATCTTACTGTTCGTGATCGTCAGCAGTAGCAGTTAAACACTGTGTAAGTAGAACACTTTCATAGTTGTAAAGTTCAATTTTCTACACTTTGAATTTCATTGTCAGAGAGGACAGCGGCCGTCCGGATCTAGGTGTGTGGGCAATTTTTCAGAAACTATGGAAAATGGAAACATTCATGGAGTTTTATCTTTTTTCTGTTGCTGATAAAATTGCCATCTTGTCTTGTTATTCTATACACTATTTAGGTACATTTTTGAAGATTGAAATTAATTCAAAAGTTTCAACATCTTAAATATCTAATTTTAAACTATTGTTTCAATACGTTTCAGGGTGAAATTTTTTGTCCAAATTCTTCTCCATACTAGGTTTAAAGAATTTTATTACTCATAAAGAACATAGTTCACTTACAAAGAGCTTAAATTACTATTTTTTACTATATTTAGAATAACTTCCGTAGATAAGCGGTTTGTGGACTCTTCGTATGACAAAATTGTATTTGTCTAAAAAAGTTATAATACTTTTATACTGTCGTAGTAATGTATAAGGCATAAATAAAGTGTTCAGCATTTTATTGTGCTCTCACTGAAGTAATCTTCTCATAAATTTATCAACCCATCGCAAATAGTAAAAATAAGTACGGAAGTTTATAAATCCTCTAATTTATTACACTTTCTAAGTCTCAATGTTTAGACGATTCATTTATGAGCAGAGATGGAATCGCATGATATTCTGATAAATCATTATAATATTATATAACTTTTTATAATTCTACAAAAAAATATTAGTATAGGTACGATGTGTTCATGGTGATTGGACTAGTTTCTTCTTACATAACTATGTCGCAGATTGTCTGCTAATTAAGACGTGAAGAAGTTTATTTCTAATGCATGTTAATGTATGTTAATCATCCGTAAAACGTAACACCTTGGGTCGACTAGCTTTTTTGCATTAAATATAACTTTGATTTGAGAATTTGGTAAAAATTATGAAGGGTTTTCGTTGTCGATTAAATTCTTGTTCATCCCAGCTTTTTGGGGCCGCGATGCTAAGCAGATGCGGGTGAATATCATCAACAGCTTACACGTAGAGATTGTCATAAGACCTCTGGAACCCAAATTGTGGGCAATAGATACAGAGGATAAACTGGTTGTCAGGTTTTTGGGGCTACTAATTACTACCTACTACTTTTTCACTAACGATCGCAATATCCAGTAGGTAACACCTTGTTCGACCTGGAAATCCTATATATATAGTATGTACCTCTACATTCTGTAACACCTATGTATCACTCATGATCGCAATAAATATTTGAATTTGAATTTGAAAAATCAAACCCAGTCCCCACATCCAACCTCGTTTCTTATTACTGGACCAGCTGAGGTACTTCCAATATTTTATGTTGATATTTTATGTTGATATTTTTATTAATATTCGGCGTCATACGTGTTTTGCAAAACATCCTATCGAGCACGCACTGGTTTTACCACTCGTTCAATGAATAACTTGACATAAATTCCCATTTTCTACATATTTTTTCCTGGATACAGGTATTACCTACCTAGGTACGTAAGCTTGTAGCAACATTCTTGAATGATTCATTTTATTTTTTATGACGCACAAAGCCAACAAAAAGTTGTAGATAAAAAGTTCTTAACTCTTGTAGTAGAAATACATTTGTGTTGTGGCACATGAATTGAATTTACGTTTAGTATTTTATTTGTACTTAATAAAAACAAAGTGGTTAAATTAAATCAATATTAATGTATTAATGACCTCTAACGCTAACAGTTGTGCTTAGGACCACTAGACTCATATAGGTAATTTAACTATTCTGGGTTCAATTCCCAGGTCGAGCAGTGTTATTGGGTTTTTCAATGAAATTCTCAGTTGCAGCTCGGAATTTGGATTTGTGCCCGGTTAATGGCAATAGGCTCGCCCCCTAATACATGGAACCTAAACATACCGGCGGTGGGTGGACATTGGTAGGTACACCTCTGCCTAACCCTTCGGGGGATACAGGCGTGGTATGGTATAAACTTCTGATTTATGGATGGACCAGGTATTTATTGGTCGGAGGCTATTAGAAAAATAATTAATCCTACTCTTTTTCTTAGTAAATACGAGTAGGAATGGAATACCTAATAGAATTTATTGTTGTTTTTTATAACACAGCACTGCTAATGAGCATTGTTAACTGATGGTAATTCACCATCTTATGGCAGGATTGTCTAATAAGAATAACACAACCAACAACAGATACCTACACGATGGGCTTCTGTACCGTGGCGTGGGTGGGTTCAATTCCCGTACGGAACAAATTATTATATCGCGTAAATAGAAGATCTCGGTGCTTGTGTTTGAAAACCCATCTACGAAACAGGAAAAAATCCTAGTGTTTTTTTTAAAGACAAACAGAGGTCTGACCGATATTATGTTGCTAACCTTTGAGCCGAATTTGAGCCCTAAAGTGTTCCCTAATAAAGCGAATACTCGGTACACTTAACTAATGGTCTATGGGTTTCACAGAATCCATTGATACTAAGAGATATGGAGTGATGCTATGGGGTAATAGTGTTGACGCAGATGAATTATTCATAATGCAGAAAAAATGTATAAGGATTCTGGCCCATTTTGATAATATAGACAGCTGTAAGCCTCACTTCATAAAATTAAATATTTTATCCTTACCATGCATTTATATACATGACATTTGCTTATTTGTATTTAAAAACCTCAACATTTTTCCAAAAGTCAAAGATACTCATAATTAATTTAAATACGCGCCATAGAAATAGATTATATCTCCCACAATCCCGAATAAAAATGTTAAATACTAGCCCATACTATATGGCAGTTAAAATTTACAACAAACTTCCACAACATATTAAACAAGAATCCAAACTTATTTTATTTAATAAAAAACTGAAATCGTATTTAATACAAAATTGCTTTTATTCCATTTCAGAATATTTAGAAAATAAATTAGCATATTATAACATTAAATAATTATATTGTGTAACCAACCTGTTATTGTTTATTAAGTTAATTTTTTTTTATAGTTTATTACATTATGTTGCTATACCCTTACAGGGTTTCATATTGAACCAATTTATAAATGGAACATCTATGTAACACATGAATAATAATAACACAATACTTGAATTAAAGCTAGTCATAATAAAATCACTAGTTACTGTACATACCTAACTAAATGCAAGTTGAATAGTAAATCTAACTTGCATTTTAAACAGTAATGTTTACCGTCATTTATTATTTACAGTAAGCTACGTACGTACCTATATTTTAAACCATCTACATTTGAAATTATCAGGTAAACATTGTTGATAATTACTCGTGGTTATTTATTAAATTATTGAGGGTACCTGTAAATTATTCTTAACTCACCTTCTTTTTAATAATTCCTGGAACTTGTAAATCACTATAAATCCAGTTCAAATATTACACAAACTGTTCATTACGTAAACAAAACAATATTCACAAATTTCTCCCAAACAATAACTATTTCACACTGTTTTGTTTCAAGTTCTAATGCACTAGCGCGGGAATGTCAGCGTTTTTCGCGGCGCATTGTCGTGATCGTGCGTTATTGTCGCACATTCCGCACGACTCCACTTCAACGATTACGTTCGACGAATACAAAACAAGCTTGCCGCGGCGCTATTCCGTGCTATGTGCGTGATGGATGGGCTGGTTGAGTCACCCACCTTGAACGCGCAGTATGAAAATGTTTTGAATCTAAGTGCCATCTAGTGGCAAATATGTCCAACAAAATTTAGTTACGCCATCTACTGTCAAATATTTGTACTAGTTTCCGAATGTTTTTGCTATTAGCCGACAGATGTCAGGGTAGTTTTATTTTCAATGAGAGCTATGAGAATATCAATTAGTATTTTAGTTCATTCGGTTACGGTTTTTATAGTGTTATTCTCATTCATTCGAAGTTTTATACTCTATTGGTTGTCATTCATTCAGTCTTTCTCTGTCAAAATGGCTGCCCCTCAAGAGGTGCGTGACGATTTGCGCTCTGTAATAATTTTTATTTTACTAGTACTTTGATTACCAAAACTTCACAAATCGATTTGATTCTCATTCCTTTTTGCGTGTTTTCAGGCGCGACGTGAACCTATTCAGGCCGTCCAAGTATTCGGCCGTAAGGTTAGTGTTCTTTCCATCCACGTGTTAGTGCCGATTAAAAAGTGGTTATTTTCTCTATTTTGCCTTAGTTTCACCCCATGTTCAGTGTTCAATTGCAAGATTCATGGTAAATAAGTTGAAATATCAACCAGCCACCCATGTTACGATTTGAGGCCACTTGGTATACTGAAACAAGTTTTCATCAAAGCGTCATCCTCAATACCCGTTGGGCTTATGTTGGTCTCATGTGCTTATTGTCTAGATAAAAAAAACCATCCTCCCTTATTTATAGTAAGTATGCTAATGTTGTTAGGGGTGATTACTAAATCAACTGTTATTTATGAACTGAACATAACCTCAAAAACTATTTGTTTCACATTTTATTCGTTGGTAATGTACACCTTTCAAATTTGTAATGTTTATGTATGTTTTTAGAAAACTGCCACCGCTGTGGCTTATTGCAAACGCGGACATGGTGTGTTGCGCGTGAACGGTCGCCCACTGGACCTAGTGGAGCCCCGCTTGCTGCAGTACAAACTCCAGGAACCCATCCTGCTGCTTGGCAAGGTAACACTAACTCGTCAAACTATACTATTAACATGCTTGCCACTTGTGTGTTTTTGGATATTTGTTTTCAGTATGTATAGTTTTCTCAGCACTAGTTCTTTGTCTTAAACTTGAGTTAACACTTAGCTTTTTTTTTTGTTATGTCAAATAATTTATGTAGTTACCTTGTGTTTGTGCACTGGTGTTCCAAGTATGTATTATTTAGTAGAATCATATTTAATTTAAAAAATGCTTTAAATTTAAAGTACAAATCCACAATGCTTAAAATTTTCTATTTGTACTTGTGTGTCATTCATAAAAAATTAGAAATTGCATGTTTATTTCACATTCCGTAGTTTGCTCATGTTTGAAGTAGTATTTTGAATGCATGTAACATTGCACTGAATTACTTCTAGTTCATACCACTATAATGTTAATAGTTGTTGTGTTTAGCTTAATTAATATTATTTTGTACCCAACTGTTCCAGAAAGTGGGTAATGTTTTTCTAATCCTTCTTTTGTTGACTAACATAACATACACATATTATGTGATGTCTTAACTAAATGTAAAGTTACTAACAGTAAAATTAAAGAAAAAAATGTGACACAATAGTTGGAATTTCTTGTTGTAATTCTTTATTTAAATGATGAGTAACTCTTATTCCGAACCTGAGCATCTTTGGATGTGAAGTAAACATACAATCTGATCATTACATTTAAAAAATCTAACAAAAATACGAAATATCAAAAACAAAAAAATAATGGAGTGTTAAATTTTGCAGGAGAAGTTCTCCGGTGTGGACATCAGAGTGACCGTTAAGGGTGGTGGTCATGTCGCCCAGGTGTATGCTATCAGACAAGCTATCTCTAAGGCACTCATAGCTTTCTACCAGAAATGTAAGTAATTCATCACTTCTCTTGAATTGAAATAACTTTTGGGTAATTTTTTTCTTCTAAAATGTTCCTTTTACAGTAATTTCAGTCTCTAATTACAACACTGAGCAGTTTATTGATCATTATAATGCATTAAATAGCAATAACCTAATTTTACTAACATCTAAATAAAAATGATTTGCTTTGTGCTCTTCTAAATACTTCATACATTATCCCTTCTTCCAAAGCTGTGTTGTCCAAATGCAACTCAGTCATTTCAGGGAGGGTAGAACAACTGTGACATTTACCAAGCAGCAATGTGTCTTCATACCTTGCTCGTTTGAAATGTACACTACATTTTATTTACATTAATAATGTTACACCTTTAACTTTCATACTTTTAACTGCAAATGTTCATTTATACCTTAAACTTTGACTTATTACTTGAATAGAATTATAGATTTTATCTCTGGATTCCTTTGATTACAAAACTTGGATATTAGCTATGTTAACAGTTAATCCCAAAAAAATATACCTATGTCTAATAATATATTATTGATAGAAAGATACTCCTGATTACCAAGTTATCTTGTGAATTCCCACATTTGTTTCTCAATTAATATATTTTTTTAGCATAATTCACCCCTTACAAAACCACCAGAGTACACACAGATTTTTATGTTTTCCTCCTAATTTTGTAGAATATTTTCTAATGTTGTGTTTTATTTTGTAGATGTAGACGAGGCGTCAAAGAAGGAAATCAAAGACATTCTCGTCCAATACGATAGGAGTTTGCTGGTCGCTGACCCGCGTCGCTGCGAGCCCAAGAAGTTCGGTGGTCCAGGCGCGCGCGCACGCTACCAGAAATCTTACCGTTAATACCATCGCCGGTACCACGGTGTGGTATTGCATTGCTGTGGAACCGGGAGTGCAATATCATTGCGTGTTTTTAAAAATAAAAAAAAGTATAAAAAGTTAGTTTTTGTTTTTTTTTTGCTATGACTGATGAATGTCTAGCTTTCCTAATTTGTAGTATGGTACTTTTTCACAAAGTACCTATCTTTTTTAAGTATAAATAGGTAAAAAAAATTGGCTCAGATGCAACAAGATTTATTATTAAACACTAAAAATTTCGTTTACAATCCAATGTCTTTAATAATAGTCATTTATTTGGAAAATTAAATGCAATATATAAAGTACGACTTACAAATTTCACACAATTTAGTTTTCTCAATAATAATAAATATGGCGGGTAAATTATATGGCAATAACAACCATTAGATCTATGAAAGAGATTGCAATTAATACTTAATTTAAATTAGCACAAAACTTAAAATAATGTTAGAAGTTAATGTCTTTCATTATTTACTTAAATTTATTTTTAGCTGTTTTACAAAAGCCTCTGATTTATTTTAGTAGGTAGGTACATAGGTCAGCACATCGAGCTACCCTAATCTGTCAAATTTCTTTGAAAGATTTTCAACTTTAATTCATTATAGGTTCATATTTAAATTGGGAAAATTTAAGTTTCGGATAGCTTGATTTGCTGGCGTCTGTACATACCCACAGCTTTATTATGTATCTAATATCTATGTTTAAGTGCTCTTAGAAATATCGAAAGTTAGGAAAATCAAGAATTCGCAACGTTTATTGCACCGTCAGTCGCTGTCCTGATTCGGCAAATCTTATAGATTTTTGCATTGTGATTTATCTTTTTTAATAAACCAACGAACACAATCAAAACTGACAAGCGAAAAATGGTGTGCGTTCGCGCAGCGGAATGTTGTTGAATTTAAAGATTTTAATTATGCAAATATTTAGTGTATGACGTCGTATAATTGTGTATGGTAAAAAAAAAAATTGTACACGAAGCCATTGTTGAGAAATTCACCAAAAACTGATTCCGCTGGGCGAACGTTGTCCTGGCGGAGCTCTTTTTAATCCATAGACTTTAGAAGAAAAAAGATTAAGTAATTGAAGTTGTTTAGTTTTGATCAACATTAAAAAAGTGCTTATTAACTAAAACATTGGTATAAAAAAGACCTATAAATTATATCGAAACAACAATTGTGTTATCACCTGTACCAATTCAATACCGGTATTATACTGTAAATTTTGGGATGTTACCTAAATATATTGCACGGCCGCTTTTTTGTAGCCATCTGAACTTGGTCGGGTTATGTAGGTTTTCGATGCTTCGTCAGTATTATAATTGTTTTTCTTTAATTACTGAATTTAATGACATGAAATTTTGCATGTGAATAGTTGAATGAATACACTAATTATTGGCATACATTTTACCATGCAATTCCCTTAGAACGTCGTGATATTTGACTGCTTTGTAAACAGTGATCTATTCATGGTAAATTGTCCTATAACTCTTTAATTACTAACGGAACATCATTGATACTTGGCAACATGTTGCAGACACTTACAAGGTTTGTATAAACGTGAAAATCTAGACCCCAAAGTGCATACTTTAAGAACTAAGACCTAATCAGCGTATTTTACGTTTATATTTTTATCTTTTAAGCCCTACGTTTTTTTCTAAATCTGTTTTTTAAACAAATATACACAAATTCAAAACAATGTATGTAAAAATCTACAGCTCTCTATGTAAGCGCTTTATATGAAAACTAGCTAATGGCCAAACGTTCGCGTAGCGGAAACTTGAATTTCTCCGAAGTTTATGCATGCACTAATTTTATTCATACATACACAATTACACACAAATACACACTAATTTTTGGACACATATTTTTTCTTCTAAAGTCTATGGATTAAAAAGAGTTCCACCAGGACAACGTTCGCCCAGCGGAATCAGTTTTTGGTGAATTTCTCAACAATGGCTGCGTGCACAATTTTTTTTTTTACCATACACAATTATACGACGTCATACAATAAATATCTGCATAATTAAAATCTTTAAATTCAACAACATTCCGCTGCGCGAACGCACACCGAAAAATGATATAAACCTTTTTAGTCATAATAACTGAGGCGATCAAACATTCAACGAAGTTCGTATTTTGAAGTAGATTTTGTTTTATCCACCTTCGTTTTTTCGTCGGTTCAAAATAATGAAAATTGTTTTGCGCACTCGCTAATAACATCGGAGAGGCACAGTTAGATTGCCCATAGTGTCCATGATCCTACCTTTCATTTCATTTTAGAACATTTTCCAGGCCCCATTATTCATTTACTTTTTAAAATTATTATTTTATAAAATACAATATTTATAGATACTTCTGATATACAGATCTCAATGAGATTATAAGATTATCATTATTTATATTAAGTATGATTAATAGGCACTGCATTTAAACTTATTGTTACTAAGTTAGTAAATATTTTGGCACCATTTTAGTCAGAAAAACCAACGGTTTTTTGCCTCTAATAGCTTTTACATAATATGGATAATGTGTAATCTTGATGATTGATCTTTTTCGACCTTATTTCTTAATGATAACAGTGAAAAGTGTTTTTTTTTAAATTGTCGTTGGTTCTACGAATGTACCAAGTGTAGGTACCTACTATGCGTTTCAAATAAGAATAGGAACGTCAATGACCTCGATTGAGCTGGCAAGGATAATTAATTTTATCTTTTGAAATTTTAAAACTTTATAATATAGTTATAAGCAGTAATACCAAACCCGGAACTCTCCGAGTTAATAAAAAGGCACAATCTGCCAAAAATCTATTATAGACAATATTTTAAACTCCTGCCTTTTTTGAAGCTTCCGTCCTGTAATTGTTATTTAAATCCAGTTGAATATACCCGGCACTTAAGCGATAAGCGTAGGGTAGCTGACAATGATATTCAACAATCAGAAAGCCAAATTGAGAATCTAACACTGGAAACTATTGATTCAATTACCAGTGACGATTGCCAAAAAGAAATTAACCACGTCAAATGAATCGAAAATAAAAACCAGAAAAAGGGGAAATATTTCAAGAAAACGATAACTTTAGTTTTATTATAAACACGGGTAATAAAATATCTAATTTTCTTCTAAATAACAATCGGTAGAATATTTTAAATACATAAAAAATATTATTTCAAAAATATCTGTTTTGCTCACCCTACCTCAGCTGTCAATTCAAACCAGCTAAGTTTGAATTGACAGCTCTGACGTCACAAGATGGCTGGAGGTCAGTCCTATTCTTATTTGAAACGCATATTATTTATTCTTGATATTTTTTCTTACAGACTGATTTATTGTGCTATGAGATATGACGAAGTTTGAATAGCGTTATCCTTTTCTAACTGGGCAGCACAATCTGTTCTTATCCGTTTTCGTTGTATAAAAGTGGCAATTGGCAAAACAGTTGCCTGGCTAAAAAATCGATTAATAAGTACAGGCATTAACAAAATACTGACTTAATTAATACTGGTTGTTTTTAAATTTAGTATAAATCAAAATTTTGATTTCAGGTTTACGGTATAGGTAGAATACAATATATTTTACATAAACTTATTATGCGATATCTATTATGTCTAGAAAATACAACATTGAACTCTAGCGGCTTAACAAGTTTAAGTAGTTAGTCAAGAAAACAAAAAATCAACAGATATTTAAATTAACGGAATACAGGCAAGGTCAACGTCCTATAGATTATAAAATTGTCTATAACAAAATTATTTCATAATGTATTACGAGTATAATGATATTATTAGATATGCGTGTGCTTTGTGTTGCGAATTTTGTGCGTTTAACAATCGTTTTATACTCCCAATATAGCTAACAGTTAATAAGTAAGTGATTGGGCAGTGTTTTGATCTCTGAATATTTAAGTAAAAATCTAAAAGCTAAAAATCGAATTGCTCATATAGCGCTACCGATGTTATCGATATAATCGATAATATTAAACGTGGTGTATGAATGTGGTCGAGGCAAAAGAAGTATGCAAGAATCGTAGCAAGTGGCGTTCTTTAGTTTCTGCCTACCCCCATGGGAAAAAGGCGTGAGTGTATGTATGTATTAAACGTGGCAATGCGGTTGATAAACTCGACAGTTTATTTGGTTTCGCCCAAACTATCGATAAGCAATACTAAAACAGAGTAACTTTCGCATTTATAATATTAGTAGATATTTAAACTTGACATAATATGAGCCACGGATCAACATTTAAAAAATAGGAGTGCAGAGTGAAATCTGTAAATCAGGTCTAGTATAGCACAGATAGCAAGACTGACTGGCTGCCCTCAATATTCCCCACCTGGGGCGAACCGGGCCCTACTAGATCCAGGTCTGAGATGTCTTATGACATAATAGGGCACATGCCTTAGTATCGCTCACTGACATAACACTACCCAATCAACTTCCACCTAAAAATACTTCTCCATTTAATTTTCTCCATTCTTCTTCTCCACTTTCTCGTCGTGGTGGTCTTCGAACTTGGCACCCATTCGCTTGAGCGCTATGACGGCGGACACGGCCTTTGCCCACCGCTTCTTGATGACGTACCGCTTTAGTTTGGACTTGGTTACGTGGAGCTCTGTGCAGAGAGCTGACTGGATCAGCCAGGGGTGTGTGAGGGTTGATGAGGCTGATAGTCGGTCACTGTGGAAAGGTATCAAAATATATTGTGGGTAGAGTAGATCAGCACAGTATCGAAACCAACTCAAGGTTTTTTTTGGCGTATGTTTAGAACTCAAGACACCAATTAAAATTGATTTGGGTTCGATCAGTGAAATCAGTGAAAGATCGGCTGAAATATCGCGTAACATACTTACATGAAAATTGCAGAGTGGAAACGAGATTATCGTCCTTTTTGAAGTCGGTTAATAAGAGAATGATTGTAATAATTATTGACACGCCAAGTAGCTGAAGCGTTTTAAAACTTATAAAAAATTAAATATTCATTGCATTTAAAAATGGAACAAATATTAAATTGTTTCTTCAACACAGCAACTGCTTGTTGCTTTGAATTTAATAGATTATTCATTAATAAAACGACAAATATTTTAATAAAGCCTTATATTTTAACAACATACGTATAGTAATAACAATAAATTACATTTAAGTAATACATAAGTACACATAAGGAACAACCATAATTTAAGTTTACATACCCCTACTTCAAACATGTCTTATTTACAAAAAAGTTATAAAAAAAATACCAAAATGTGTTCACTATGTTGATATAATTCGTTCTCAGTCTTGATCTAAATCTGATTGTAAAATTTTGAAGACTAGATTACATTATTGTCATTTTGTCTATCTTTCTAAGGCCTAGCGCATAAGTACTGTCGTTTACAAAAGTCTTTACATGTTATTTATGTGAAATTAAAATGCTGTTATTTGAAACTATTATAAATGATTTAGACGCTCATGTATGTATTTTAATACATTTTTACCAGCAATGAAACTGAAATTAATAAATTATGTGGTGAGGCGTGCTATAAATTTTACAAGAGACACAGGCTGTATAAAAATCTCCCAAAATGAAATCGTAAATACACTACAATACAATATTTTTCCAAATTGCTAGAAGTACACTCGAAGCTTCCATTATCCTTGTCTCTGCCAAGCTTATTCTCTATGAAAAATTTCGCCTTTTACTGGCTATTATTATTTTGTTTTCAACTTTCGAGACAAACTTTTTTAGGTGACTGTACCTGTGAAAGCGCTCGGGATACTAAGTGCAGACAAGCAAAGTTACATTATCTACTCGAACTGTAGACTTGATATTTATTAACAAGAACACACATAGACTTACGCTAAAGTGCTAATAAATTCAAAATCACCATGTACCATGTCATAAACTCGTACATATGCGCTAGACTCATATAAGAACACAAACTAATCTCATACCGTACTTTGGTAACATAGTGTCATGGCACTGAGTCTTACAACCGGAGTCATTTCGCTACATTACTTGTCACTTTTTTCCTTTGCGTCTTTTCGTCTGACGTCTGTCTTTGGAAGAACGCGTGGAGACTTGACATAGATGTTTGTCCCAACTGGTTGGAAGGAGACCATTCTAGGGATATGGACTGGTGTCTTCCTCCATTTGAAGTTCCACCGGCACTTCTTTCTGCTTCCACTTCCTCAGACTCCCCCCATTTCTCCAGAAGATGTAAAAGGAGGTCTTTTGTTCTGTGTGCATTGTTTTCGTCTCCTCTTCTGTAAGGCATTTGTCTTCCGTTCTCTGATCCATTTACTAGTTTGTCGATCTTCTCCCGTCGTCTGTCAAATTCTTGGAAGAAGCTGTTTCGAACGTCTACGGGTTGATCTGGGACGTCTCGACTCATGTTCGTCACTCGTTTCGACCTGTTCGATTTCACCCACGGCATTTTACTCGTCATTGGTTTGTCTGGCTCTTTCTCTGTTAAGAACGTCGAAGTTATTTTAGTCGTGGACTTTGATGTGAAGAGTCTTTTCTCCTTGCCCGTCGCGTCTCCATTTGTTATCAGCTTCGTGTGCCTCATTTCCTTCTTAAAACCGTTCGGTAGCTTCTCTTCTTTGGTCGACTTTGTTTCTGTTACGTTTTTGTCCAGTTCCTTCATGCTGTTATTGTTTGCGAGATCAGTGTTCATTGTGGATAGCATGTACAGGTGGTCCGATAATTTCTTTATTTCTTCGGCTAAGTTTTTCCTAACGAGGACGTCTTGTTTCTTATGTAGGAAGCAGGTGCTGTCCGAGGCTCGCCTCTCGACAGGGTTGTATTTGGGTGCCGATAGGAAATTGTGTTCTCTTAACGGCGGTGGTTCCAGATCGTCTTCGTCGAACACTACATCGGGTGAACTGCTGAGGGAACTTCGGGGGGAAGGCGAGCAGCCTCCAATGGATGAGCGTTCGCAGTTTCCGTTAGCGAGGCAGGTGATTTCGTGCGCTTGGTTGTCGAATACGTAGGGCGAGTTGGGGTGTTCGCTCCAGCGCTCGACGAAGAGTCGCAGATTGTCCTTGGCGACGTCGAGCTCGTTTTTGACGGGGCGCGGCGCCGGCGGGGCGCGCGAGGCCGCGGGAGTGCGGCGCTGCAGCCACGCGTGGCGGAGGCACTCCGTGGCGCCCGGCCGCGACCTGCGACAAAGACCCTTGTTACTAGCGCCCAACACCTTGACCAGTTACGGGACAGTGGACTGGCGTCACTAGCACTACGGTGGACGTGGGAAGTATTTGGTCCAGTAGGAAGTATTTTACGCCAAAATAGGATGGAAGAGGAAGTGCGTGCACGTGACAAGGAGTATTGGAAAGGATTAATAGGTTAGCTTGCAGTATTTGGACGTTTTGTGCGATAGGATACATCAAAAGGATAACAGTTACAGGTGGACTACAGATACATTCTAGTCTACAGAACTACTTAAATATATGTACAGGGTTAGAGAATAAATGCTATAGTTAGAAGTCTACAGCTATATCGTGCAGTTAGTTACTAGTGTTGGATAAAACAAGTAACAAGGGTTTTTATCGCCAGGCTGGTTTAAACACAGCTTTCAAAATACCGCGACTTTTTGAGACCAGATTTAAAGTTCCGAGGGTAGGTTTATGTATAATATGTAGACGGTATAAAAGTCTATATTACACGTATTTTTAAGTAACGTTCGAAGTATTTAATTATATTTTTGGAATAGGCTTAACAAGGCCTAACCTTTTGCAAACGATACTTCTCAATCTATCTGGAAGACTGTCATGAGCTCAAGGATGGTAAGTCCGGAATTTGGTTCATTACGGGAAAGGAGAAATTGCCCCAAAAATTTGGACCCATTATCACTCATCCGAAATTCAAAAATACCCCATAATTATTTCAACTCCATTTGCAAAAAGTTTTGGATGGATAAAAGGGCCACATCAATGTTCTTATATGAATCATATCTATTGAGATTCGTCAGAATTGGCCTTTTTAGCCCAGCAGGCCCTATAGGGCTTAAGACCTTAAAAATAAAACAACATGTATATGTCAGGCAAAACACTTACTCTTTGTCTTTCACGAGGAGTTTTTGAATGAAGTCTTTTGCGTCCTCCGAGATCTCGTTGAAGGCTTCATCATCGAAGTCATATTTAGCGACTGTGACGTTCGCCATCGTTTCTATGTCTGTTTCGCCCATGAATGGTGACAGACCTGATAGGCTGGAAAGAGATAGTAGATGTTTAATGCGTTGCAGTTTACACCTGTTCAAAAGGATGATGACAGTGGTTTTGGTATTGAGACTATGTAGATTGTCTAGAGTTTAGAAAAAAATGGATGATACAAAATACCTAATACTAGAGACATTTAATTAAATATTACTAGCGATGGACGGGACTAACAAAATCGCAATCTATTAGTTTTTTAATAATTGGAAACAAATCGTTCTGTCAATGTCACTCTGTTTCTGTTATATGTCAGCGTGACAAATTGAGGAAACAAATCGAATCAGGATCAAATTTTTTGTATGAAATGTTCTAGTATCCTTAAATGTTAATCATAAAATGCATACTAAAAATGTACTTACAGCACGTAACATATGACTCCCACAGACCACATATCAGTTCCATAGCCGATCTGATCGAAGTTCACGACTTCTGGAGCCACGAACTCCGGAGTTCCAAACAGCACTTGCAGTTTCTTCTCTGGGTCGTAAAACCTCGCGAGACCGAAGTCGATGATTTTGATGCGGTTGCCTTGCTTTGTTAGGCAGAGGATGTTCTCTGGCTGCAAGGAGATGGAAGGCATTAGTGGCAACAAAGGGCACTGAAAGGAGTTTCCATGAGTATATACATAATTGATCGTCCGATGCACCCTGGACATGACTTATCGCTGATAGTCTCAGCTGTCAATCTGCCAACTGCTTTTTGTTTTTTTTAAAACCTTGCCCTACAATAGCATTTTCTTGCTAAGGTATCGTGGGTGCATTTCCAAAAACAAATCTCATTATGCACTCGCATTCTGACTAGGGACAACTATCTGTAGATCATAGACATATTTGTTGACCCGTTGTGCAGGAGCCGATTAATCAACTATTGTGCCAAGTAACTTAAGTAGTCAATCTCAGCTATCAAACTAACCAATCTTACACTGTATTAAACAGGGCACAAAATCAAAAATAAACAGAACATAAAACAATCACCGATTAGCAAATTTTAATTACTGCATCAAGAGCAATGAAATAAGATATTTCTGCAACGCTTCCGACGGATGACAGAAATCCCAATTTGAAATTCAAAAGCGACATCTTCAAATAAACGATCAACTCGCCAGTAATCATAAAAGTCGCGCGCTTTTTTCGCCATTTTGATTTATTAGTTGGTACGGTTCCAAGATGGCGGGACCGCAACAGCTGAACAATGTAATCGTTTCTTTATTTACTTTATAATTTGTGCAAACGAAGTTACGTCTGTATTTATTGTTGGAGTCAAGGGTGTGGCGATTCTGTATTTTCTCTTTACTTTAAATGATTCTGCGAAGTAATTATTTAAATGACGATAATAATTATGAAATTGATTCATCTTTAGTGATTCATCTTTAAAGTTCATAGAATCTTATTATGATTTGTTAGATCCATCATTGAAACATTCTGAGACGAGGATGGTGCTATGCAATTTTAGCATCAACCCTTTCCTCTTATGATTCTAAATTACTTGATACGGACTTTGGGAAGACTGATACTTAAAAAATAACTTAGATCATATCACATTATCCACATGTCTTGCCAAGCTAAACTTAGGTATAGGTACATACTTATACCTAATGATAATTACAGTATTTTCTCTCGAAAACATTGAAGGACACCAATATTTCGTAGAGGACATATTACCTGCCTACTACAAGTAACTACATACTCGTTGCCCAAATATTTCAAAGAAATACCGACCGGAAAATGTTTTTCAATTAAAGAATATCGAAAGAGCATGACATCATTGCACAATTAAGGACTTAGTCATTGAAATGAAAAATCCTCTTTATTCTGCATGTATTTATTTAAATACGTCACTTTTTATACTCTAAGAGGATCACGTATAGACGATCCATTAAGTGGATTTATTTTTAGCACTTACATAGTCTGAATTGATCCGATCCATAATTTATTCACTTGTATCTTATACGATCTACATATACGTTGTGTTGTGTATATTTTTGTAAAAAAATTGGGGACCTGGACTACCCTTCATGGCCGTGGCGAATCTTACGAATCCCATGGCCAAGACTTTAGGGTAAAAAAAGACAGGTGCGGTACCTAAATACGAGTCTGACATAGGTCGCCACCTTCCCATGTGGCAGATGATCCACGAGGACTTTCCGCATCTCAAAAAATTAAGCCTAAAATAGTTCTAATCTTCGGTGAATACAGGTGTGATGGTATGCTCAATAATTCTAATTTACCATGTCAGCGATACTAAGTGCCAAGCTAAGACCAACGCTAGGTGCTTTCTTGTAGACAGGCATTGCTCTAACTAGCATTGCGTAGCTCTTAGATTGGCACGTATAGGCCTCAGTCTGTGTGTCGCATCATTCCGTTATTGATAAAAAATGTCAGTGGACTTAGGTAGGTATTTCTTAGATCTAGACTTCTTGGAGCATCGAGTTGCCTTGTGTAATTGATGCTATTTATGTACAGTATGTCCTCTACTGAATAATTGCCAATACGTTGGTTCACTGAGGTTCACTAAGCACCCAGATTGACTCTTAGCATTCAGCGAGGTTCCAAATAGTGTGTCCCTAGCCGAAGTAATTACAATCAGGTATATTATCATAATGAATGATTGGATATTCTGCTAAAACTTTAATATTATCCTGTAACATACCTTCATATCCAGATGCAGGATGTTCTGCCGGTGTACGAACTCTATGCCCTCGCATATCTGTCGCATGAACACCGTGCATGCGCGCTCCGTCAACACGAAGTCCTCGTCTATGACGCGCTCGAACAACTCCCCGCCGGTGATACTGGAAATAATTAATACTATATTAAATAACTAGCTTTCTTTGGCGTGGATGAAAATATACGATAATGTAGATATCTATATCAGTAAAAGATTTTTCAGATTTGGATCATTAGTTCCGGAGATGGCGGTAATCTCCGGAACTAATGATCCGTGTGTATACCTACATACAAACTCAGAAACTAAATAATAACTTATTTAAAATATTATGAGTAGAGATACATATTTCGGACATTGTTTATATGATCGTACAACCGTGGGTGCTGCGACACCAGATGTTTCTGAAATACTTCACACATTTTTTGTTGTTAAATTATTATCTTGAAACATTGAGAAAACATTTGCAAACTTATATTAAGAGACTCGTAGTAAGTAATAACGATGCTTTTCGATTGATCTGAAAGGTTAAACTGCGCTTTACGCGGGCAGTCTATGGATGGGTAAATATATTTAGCACAGACAAGGGTCTGTGCTAAACATATGCCCTTTTATCTTTGCTATACGAACAACTATGACAATCAGAAGTCCGAAACTCCTGTGAACCAGGTAGTTCTTAGGATATCGGTAAGTATTTCCCAGAAATTGGGTCCTCAGGTTAGACACTTCGTTTAATATACTGATATTTATCCACATCTTTAGACTAGAAGCCGACCCCAACATAGTAAAAGGCTAGATGATGATTTGGGTAGAATTTGAGTAGGATTTGGATCTACTGTCAGAATTTATCAAACTCAAACAACGTCCTGAGAACAAAAAAACAGGCCTCCGTTGCTCTTGCGTTACTCCCTGTAACCCCGAATATCAGCGCGAACATAATTACGGTCGTGTGGACGTACAAACAAAAACAACGCTATTACTGCTATTAGTGGCTGCTAAAGACCTCAAGCTCGTAAAAGTCACAAACTAAGGTTTATAGCACTATTAGTTAAGGAACAGGGTGATGTCTGCGTCATTCCGAATATTCGGAATGGAAAGGACTCTGCTGAATACTTAAAGCTCGCAAAAAAGTCAGAATCTAAGGTCTAGTCAAGGCACAGGGTGATGCCTTCGTAATGGAAAGTCTTCCGAAAAACCTCAAGCTCGTAAAACAATCACAAACGAAGGTTTATAGCGCAACTAGATAAGTAACAGTGTGATGGTATTTGGAATATTCCGAATATTCGGATCGGTAAGTCCTCTGTTTTGAAAAGTTCTGTTTGTTATACAAAACCAAAGCTTCTAGAAGGATCAACCCATAAGGTATCCAGACCGGACCGGACTCTTGTGTTAATTCTTCTAATTAGGTAATACAGATATAATTTTCCCTTCAAAAGTCTAATGCTTTATTCTTATTCCACTTCTGCTCGTCATGTATTCATGATATAACAAGTCCACAATATTTGTAGATTTTTTGCGCGATGTTTAGCATGAGGTCATCTCTATTATTTGGGCCGCACGTTTTGAAGCTCCATTGAAAAGAAACGAAAATAAAAACATATGTATGCATTCTCAAGACATTGACGCATGCTCAGAATGACCTAAAGGTAAGCCTTAGAATTCAAATAATGCGAGTGATTCATCCACCAAAGATTCAGACATCCATTATTTTGGCCAACAAGCGCTAACAATACCCAAACGATACTCAAAACAATTATTTCACTATCGTATTTAAAAATCAATTCTTGAAAATAGACGATAGACATGAACAGGTTTTTTTATATACATATATAAAGAAAAAAAATCTACAAATGGCACGAGCAAAGCGTAGTTTGGGTAAGGTTGCCAAAAAATAATTTGATAGAAATAAGCATCGACGTGTGCGTTGGCGCCAAAATAAACTGAAATAGAGGTGTTGAAGGTCGATGTCAGGCCGTTTATTTCTTGTTTATCGATGTACCGGCTTTAAAAATGTTGTTATATGCTGTTGAGAAATAAACGATGATGACACAATGATACCAGGGTAACTAGCCAGAAAATATCGACAGGACAGACTACGGTCACCAAAATGCTACCTACGTAAGCTTGGAAACTACAGGTATTGGACCTTATTCTGAAACGCTTACGGTCGGTCCCAATAATAAAACAATCTGGGATTCTAAAATTATTTGTATTGACCTTATGTCAAAATCCTATCTCTAATAAACAAATCTACTGACCGATTTTATTGGGTATTGCCGTAAGTAAATTATCTCTATGACATTTTGAAATTTACAGCTGTCTTTGTCGTTGTAATACCACTAAAGGGAGACAGCACTCCACTTAATAGGTCGGTATCTACGGAATAAGGGTGTAAATCTACCTTTTTTTGGAAAGACCTCATTTGGATTGATAAGTATAAGATATCACAGAGTGATTTCGAATTTAGGCTGACCATTAAATCACCCTAATGCATTCTCAAGACCACATTCCTTAGACCCAAAAACCAGTCCCTAATCTTCCTTTACTTGCCCGTATAGGTTTATACTTTAAAATGGTGTTACGGAGTTCCGGATAGGTCGCGAGTCACGACCACGTTCTTACTTACACGTGCAAGAATACGTTATAGTGCTTCAGTAATGTCTCGGACAAGCTGGCGACTAACTGTTGTGTTTATTTTAGCTGTGACTTAAACTCTTTGTGTGGCTAAAAGAGGTGGGAATTCCACTTTTGGAAAAGAATACCTACCTACAAGGTTTTTGAGGGGCTTATGTTTAGTTTGCTTGTCAAGAATGCGTCATTTTTAGGAAGTTTTGTCATTTTTCGGAAACTGATTCGTGTGTTCAAAATATATTTGGTTTATTGCAAATTGTAGGGTTAATACTAGAATGTGGGTTGTAATATCAATAATGCGTTTTTAAGATGTCTTTGTAGAGTTCAGAATCGCGTTTGTTTTGTCTGTGTGAAGCACTTGTTCAGGGCCTAAAGTTCAGTATTGATGCCGGGTTTGTTTACGAACAATACAATTTACACAATAGCCATAAAACTCGAAATTAGCGATAAAACTCAACGGCTTTTGACGCGCATAAATGGCTTCACGTTGGCACACTTTCACTCAAGTCCTGGTTAGAGCTTTTTGTAATGCAATATTGGTTCACGCCTTCATGACTCTTTAGAGGTCAATGTTTTATGGTTGCTGTAATTAATGGTAAACAGTTTAGCTGGAGAATTCTCGAAGACAGCAAATGTATACAGGATTTGTTCAGGGTAGCACGGAACATAAAAAAAGCAGTTAGGCTCAGTGCCATGAGATTTAACATTCATTGAACTTCGAGAAGCACGTAGCGTCGATAAAATCGAGTAAAATGTCTTTAAATCTAAAATTTAAAACAGAAGTAATACAGCTATATCGATATTAACTTACATTTAGTCGTAAATTATGAATGAGCCAGGAAGTGCCAACTTTATTCATATTCTCTACTCCATTACAGCTACGATATCGTTTGCAGGGTGTGAAGAGAATTACATGTATTGTGTCCAGTGTCATCAAAGTTGGTTCAGTAGTTTAGTCACTAAGGCCTATAAAAAAGCGGATCTAGGGGAGGGCGGGAGGAAGCAATTTTCGCCGCTCGGGGCAAGCCCGTGGGGTAAAAATTGGGAGGAGGGGGGAGGGTGTCTCGCTATTATGTGTGCTATGTTTATATTCGAGTCCAAACCAGATTTCCAGATGAAGGGCAAATTGGTACTTTGCACCCCCCTTTTAAAAATGTAGATCCAGGTCTATCAACAGAAAGAACATACTTTAGCCGTAATGAACAGTTACGGTCTAACCATATTGAACCATTCAACAATAAATTATTTAAAACATAAAAATGTAATCGAAGGATATATGACTGTTTGCATTGCTAAATGTATGAGACTTACTTACGTGCGTAATCGGAAACGCAAGACAATAAGATAAACTAGCGAATCAGTGCCAGCAGGATCCATATAAATCACCATGCTGTTCTAATATTCTGTATTACAGTCACGTTTAGGGTTGCCAGACCAGAGAATGGTATTGTCTATGAAATATGGTGAAGAACTAAGAATATCCAATCTAGAATGTCGTGATGCATGCAATTCTAGGTATAATAAACATAACATAATTATGATCACAGCTGTTTTCTCCGAAGGGTTACAAAGGTGTGCTAAAATAATTACACCTACAGTTCGTCGGTATGTTTAGGTCCCATGTAATAGGGGGCGCGCACACAAATCCAAAGCCCGAGCTGCTATTGAGACTTTAATAGGAAAACCCAGTAACACTGTGCTTCTGGGAATCGAAACCAGGAAATCTAGTGTAGTAGTCGCGCTTGCGACCACTTGACTAATGAAGCAGTCTATACGCAAAAAAAATCGGTAAGTATACCTAAATAGTTGCTCTTAGCAAAGCGGTGAAATGCTTCCTTCTAAACCCAAATTTTATCTTTTTATTATTTTTTCTTTTGTGAATACATAATATCCTCTTTCGTAATAATTAAAATACAAAATAGTTTTTAATGGTTTAATTATCTCTTGTTTAAAAGACCTGTGTTTAAAAACGTGAAGGTTTACCAACTACGTATTTTGGTTATACCTAAATGGATAGGCTATATATTTTGTAAGTCTAGAAGATGGGCACATTTCAAACAATATGTACAAACAGTTATAAATTATTAAGTAGATAATAAATGAAGAGTTAGCTAATTCTGGACCTGAATTTGAATGGAGCCAAGTTTAATAATAGGAAAACGATATAGGTAGGTATTATTATAAATAGTCATTTGGAGCCATATTGTTGCTACAAAAACAATTGCTTTTGCAATAGATTTATCAGAAGTACTTTTTTGTGATCTGGAAAATCCTCATAGGATCATAGGACTAGGTATTTCAGTTGGGATGGAATCGTACCAACTGAAATACCTAGTCCCTACATAGTAGGTCATAGTAGGTAGGTCCTCAAAGTTAATTTCAGAAAAAAAACCACTATTACATACATAGATGTCTCTGGTCTCTCTTCAGGATATCGGTATTACGCAGAAATTGGGTTGCGTCTGATTGTAGTTGCTTCGTGTAAAATACTGATATTCAGCCGCAACTGGTTAGACTGAAAGCCGACCCAAACATAGTTGAAAAGGCTCGGAGGAAGAAGAAGAAATAAATAAATAAATATTCACTGCAATTTCAAAGTCAGTCGTTTTATTATTCAGAAAAGGTCACCCATTTTAGTCGTGTCGGAAAACGTCGGAATAAGTAAAATTATTTTATGAATCAACTTGTCTCGCCGTGGCAGCCCAATAGGAATGCACGGAAACCCATTAGCCGTCGAAATAAATTTATTTAACAACGACATTCATTATTATTTACGTGTTACGATACATCTGTGATTTGCACAAGTGCTTTTCATTCCAAATCGTTCGGACGGTATGGAGGAATGTACGATGCCAAAAGAAACGAATTGCAAATTGTCCAAATTTTTTTATGACTGTATTGCAAGCTTTAAAAAAGAATTTTATAGCCCTTTTATTGGTAGTTTTTGATAGGTACTCTGGCAAGACTGAACGATCTTCAGTTATTTGCAAAGCCCTCAAGGATGTTGATGTTTGTCTACCCAACCGGCGAGATTGGCGAAATTCTTTCCTTGACCCATAACTGTATCTTAAAATACGCATTCCTGAGATGTTAGTAACTTTTTTCTTATTACGACGACCCTGACTGATCCGTGATTATTCTGAACATCAACGTCGGATTTTTCCGTTTACCAATACGTTATGTTTACTTCTTTCGCGTTAACGTCATCTATTTTAAATTTAGAATATTTGAATGGGGATCAGCGTCGACAGCTGATTGTCTATGTTATATTTTTTTGTTTTTAGCACTGTGACGTCATAGTTGCGGTAGTGTTTTAAGGTTTTCATATTTATCGGTTGTTTCGTGAACAGTTTTGACGTAGTCAGTAGCGTCGGACTTGTAAACATTAGAAAGATTTGCTGGATACATAAACAGTATTGAATGGAAGCTAGTTTCTGCCGTACGTCATTAATGGGGCAACTAATGTTTTCTTATAAACAGCTTTGGCTATGATACATCAATGCCATAATAAGTTTACATAAATTTGGTATTGGTCTTCCTTCATGAGATAATGGTAAGATATCTAAACAATGTTTAGCCGATGCAAGTAATATATTGCTTCGATTTTTTGTATGCAGCGGGGTCCAAACATGCATCGTGTAAATGCACTATGCAAGTTCGAAGACTGGACTATTTTCTGTGTTGTATTTTAATTATAATTATTATTTAGAATACCTAGCTATATTGGTACTTTAAGCTTACTATTTTTATCTTTACACAAGTACATTTACCTATAAGTAGTTGTTATAAATATTATATATTTTTTTTGGGTGGATATAATGTTAGCTTTAGTGTGAACATTTGTTGGCAAACATAAAAAAAAAAATCACAGTCGAAAGTTTTTAGGTTTAACTTTAATTTTTTTCTTCTACTTTAATGTAGTATTAATTTTCAAATCTCTGGAAAGAATTTCTGCTGACCTTACTGATGCATTTGGTGACAAATAAGTAAGAGAATAGCTAGTTTGTTATATTATTATATCTATATTAATGGGAAAATAAATCTTAGACATAAGATAATATAGCGTCCAATATATAAGTCTAAGATGTATTTTCCCATGAATTGACAGTATTTTGCACAGCGGAAATAAAGTGATAAAAAAATATTTTTAGATTACACATTCTGGAGTCTGTAATCGTTTTATAAGGAGAGCCAAGACACGAGATATTATTAAAAATAAATGAAATGAAAAATTATAAGTGTTGCTTCGTCTTATTGTTAATCATTTTCAGTGAACGCATCCACTTGAGACAGGGTTGCCAACTTTTAAAAATAAAATATATCTTTTGTCGGCCAAAAAGGATATTATGTAATTAGTATGTAAATTGTGTATCTATGGGTCACGAGTGGAGATGGGCATTTGGCAGAGATCTTGAAGTGACAGGAAAACTACTTGGAATAGGAAGGGTAAGGAATGTAATAGACGTGTCAACACTAAGGTACGACGACCGATTGGCAGATTCGCTTAATGTATAGGGCTGTGGAGAAATTAAAAAAGAAAGCTAGCTAGCTAAAGCGTTCGGTGCGGAGCAGCGGAGATCTTAATCTAAATAAATAAATATAAATATTGTGGGACATTTTACACAGCACCATCTAATCCCAAACTAAGCAGAGCTTGTACTGTGGGTACTATACAATGGATATAATACTTATATACTTTAAATCTATTTTAAATCCGTTAAAATTGACTAAATAAATTTTCTAAATGAGCGTAAGCTAGGACTGAAAGCCTTTTTATATGGAAAAACAATTGAACTGTTTTATATTCTAAATATATATTTTTAAATAAAGAATCTAAAAAGAAGAAGAAATCATAATATAATCTACCGTAACAAAAAAGATTTAGATTTTTCAGTGGTCGTAAACTTTTTTTGATGTGTGTATATCAGGGAGCTTGTTTTTTTTATGAAGACCCTTATCATTAATTGTAGTAACATATCCACCATACCAACCATTTTTTTTATCACGCTAAAAAAGCAAGGTCTGTCTTATCCTAAACTCCAGTCCTATACTGGTAGTAGGTCCACGAATCTCTAACGATAACAACCCTAAAATATCCTTATGTTAACGTTTACAAATAACATTCTTTTTGACAAAAGAAAACATTCTCCTACTTTTTCCAACTAAGTATGTGGGGGTCGGAATATCAGTAGATATATTACACGAAGCGATTGCCATCAGACAGCCATCAACCCAATTTCTGGGCAATTTGACGAAGTCTGTGGTCTAGTGGTTTGCGTATCGTACTGCTGATCACGAGGTCGTGGGTTCGATTCCCACAAACCACAAATATTTATGTGATGAACATAAGTGTTTGTGTTTGTCTGGGTGTTTCCTATGTATTATAAGTATGTATTTACAAAAAAAAAGTATGTAAGTATTATATCCATTGTCTAGTACCCATAGTACAATCTCTGCTTAGTTTGGGACTAGATGGTGCTGTGTAAAATTGTCCAAGAATATTAATAAGTATTAATATTCTGATAGACAACCAGTCTATCATCAGGCTTTTTGGGGTTCACACTATAGATAATACACTAAAGATTGTCATAAGTGTTCGCTTTAGATACACAGGAAAGCGAACTTATGAATAGTTATAAAAGAAATTAGCGATGACAACCGGCAGCCCTGTCTACTTTGATAAAATGGCGTCTCGTGGACGTGCGCCAACTATGCGCCCGCGCCGTAATATCTGACGCGGTTTGACGCCACGACTCATTTTGTATCTGTGGAGTAGTCGTCGCCATTTACGGGTTACACTTTGGCGCGCTTTAATACCAGGATATGCGTCACGGAGGAAGACAAAGAGACTATTCAAGATAAGTTAATTGAGGGCTCAGATTCAAAATTGAAGATAGGAGACTGGCCATTTAAATGTTTGTGTTTTGTTTTTTTACAGCCACATGACTAGTTTAAGTGAATGCATTAAGGATAATTTATACAAAAGCGATAATTTCAATAAAAAAGTAACATTAGATAAACGAATTGATTATAGAAGTAGCATTAATCTAAACTAAATACAAAAGAACTATATTGGAGAACTATATTACTGATTTATTTTATTATATAGGTACAGACGCCAGCAGGTCAAGCTATCCAAAACTGTCAAATTTTCCCGATTGAATTGAACCTTATTGTTTTGTATTAAAGTTGAAAATCAATCAAAGAAATTTGACATATCGTGGTAGCTTGATATTCTGGCCTTTGTACCTATTAGTATTAGGAGCCTCCTGCAAGTAATGCCTGTGTTAGGAGGCGCTATCTTCAATATATATTTTCAGTTGCTGTCCTGGGCATTCCTAATACACCGTATATACTTAACTTAAAATAATAAGTAGGTACTCGTAGGTACATTGTAGTACAGTCAACAAGAGATTGGTATACAGGTAGCGAACGAAATCTGCATCTTTACACAGATTGTGATTTAAATAATTACCCGTCAAAGGGTTTGATGTGTAACAGTTTACAATACCTGCGTTTTGACACATATTGCGTGATACATTATTACACAATCTTTAACAAAACACAGATGTTAATTAGCTGCCTGTATACTTAACTCTTTTGTCGACCGTACCTACTTTAATATACCTACTAGAAATGAAGAGTAGAAAAGAGAAGGGATACGTTGTAGGCAGGCTCATTACCACTTCAGGACGAAAATTGTAGCATAAGGTATCATTTTAATAAAGTTCTCAACTCAGTTCCAAAATCCGAGCTGCTAAGAATTTAATAAAAAAAAAAACCAATAACACAGCTCGACCTGGGAATAAAACGTGATCCTCTAGCGTAGCATAATAGGGTTAATATATAGCATAGCAGTTAATAGGGTTTAGAACCACTAGACTAATGAGGTAGTTACGTTTGTATGTGTGTCTTGATTATATCAAAAAAATATTTTAATTAATAACATTATTATTAACAAAAATCCTATGGCATCGATCCATATAAGGGTATCTCAAAATAAATTGTCGTTGACAAGCTGATGACTAGGGCTCGATTCCAAACATTCATCGCGGTTGACCGCAGACCGGGCGATAAGAAAAACACCTCATGTTTGCCTAACTGTATGTTCGTGTTACTTTCCAATAGTAAAGCAATACCTATTCCACAGTTTCTTGTGACTCATCTTGACTGACTTTCTCCTTTTTGACATGTCGCTGGTCTGATTTACGTATGAGAGTAGGTACGAAAATGTTTATGCCTAAGCTGGTAATTGCGACTTTATTCATGTTGATTTTACTACCGTAGGAGTAAAGGTATAAACAGAAAGTATAGAAGGTATAGTAAGCAATGCATTGTCATCCTGGACTCTAAATTTTACAGATGTTTTTTTATAACTAAGCATACGGCCCACCTCATGGTAAGCGGTTACCGTAGCCTATAGACGCTTGTAATGCCAGGGGTATCATTTGCACGTTCCCGACCTTGTAAAACGAAAGATTTGGTTGCCGGTATAAGGGTCAAAGTTACAATGTTTACTTGCTACAACACAGCTCAAAGCAGTGTTGTTTCACTTCCAATGTACGCATTAGTAACAGACACGATTTGATAACACACCCTCTGAGCTCAGTACTCACCTTTATAATTACAAAGTTTCATGTTTCTAACTTTGGTAGTAACTATTTTATATTATGTATAGAATAGATAAATTCTCATACATATATTAAACCATTTGACAAATGTTTTCCTGTTATTTACGTTCGTAGTTTCACTTGTGGGTGGAAGCATTTTGGGAACGCGACGCTAATTTGCATAAAATGAGAGACTACCTTGATAAATGTAATCTATTAATGAACAATGTAATGTAATTAAAGCGTCATCAGAAAAGAATTATTATGACGAACAGCCGCTGTCTAATATTACATTAATTAGACAAATATAACAGACTGATTCGTCCAGTGCGCGTCGAAGTATTTACGTACTACGTCGATGACGTCACGGTATAATAGTGAAAATTCCATAATTAATGTATAACAGGCGTGGCCGCACCTATCAACACTCTTGGTCTGTCAACGACCGACCTAATTACACCTGGATTATTCATAAACACTATTTTTAGGAGACTTCAATTACAGGAAGATACTACTATACTTAGCTAAGAATATTAACTGGTAATTTGATGTGATGACAAAGATTAAAAAAAGCAAGGATAAGGAAACAGTTCCTTTCAGGCTTAAGCTAAGGATAATTAATTGAATGAAATGAAATGCATCATTTATTGAATAGATTAAATAGAAATGCCTATTTAATTGCATAGATTTAAATATAAATGCATAATTTGATGCATTTCTGGAACGCATTTGTGAAATAGGAACAAGGGAATTAGCGGTAACCTAATGATATGACATTGAATTGTCAAAGGACTGCCAAAATAGTTTGAATTAAAGGACGACTTCTGCATGATTGTTACGTATAAATAATAAATGATCACTCGCTGAAACGGTAAAAGAAAACATTTTAAGATAACCTGCACGTCTGAGAGATTTTACTTAACGGCCTGTGAAGTCTGATATCCTGCACTAGGCCCGAATGGTGAACCGAACCTAGCCCCTTCCATTCTGAAAAGGGACCCTTGCCAGGAATTGGAGCAGTAAAGGGGTTGATGATGATTTGTGAAATATGTTTATGAACTAAGATTTGAAAGCCAATCCTTCAATACTGAAGTCACTCAACAAGAACTTTTGGGCGCATTAGCGTGCCCTTTGCTAATTTTAAAACCAAGATGATTTGAGTGCGAACGGATGTGTTCATTAATTTACAAACTGACAAGGCGAAAAAAATAAAGACATTGAACGAACAAGTTCAACAGTGACAGCAAATGGTGATAAATAATGCAAACTTAAGATCATTTAGTGAAATAATGAATGGTAATGGCATAGAATTCCGGCACGTCAAACTTGCGTCCTTAACCCACATAGTCAAACATAACCTGATATTGTCCAGATTTCGCGCGAATGACTCACGGTGCAAGAAGCTATCGTTTGAATGAACTGGCAAACTTGCAGCGGGCATGTTTGTACAAATGAATCTGTAAAGTCCGGTGCACACGGTTACGGTCTGTAAAGTACGGTTGGAACTAATAACACTTATCTATCCAATGTTTTCCCTACTAGAGATAGAAATTTGACATTAGAGCTTATGTGAAATATTTTATCTCCAGTAAGGAATACAGTTTTTCTTTCTGGAGATAAAAATTTACTCGGGATACGAACGCTGTTCTATTTATCTATCAACCTAGATGAATAGATAGATAGCGTTCGTATCCCGGTAGGTTGTCAGCACAGCTGCAGATCTATGTGACTTGCATAAGGTAAAGCAAAGGAGGGACACCACACCGGCGCGATCATTAGAGATCTCGGAGCTCCAGTGTGCTAGATATGGCCGAGTGTTTTTAGTCGGTAGGGGCCAATATAACCGTCCGCCTTTCCTTCTAAGAGAGACGGAGGACATCTATGAGGATTTTCACAAGAAAAAAAAAGGTTATTAATTCTGGCAGTTAAAGTTGTAGGATATAATGCTTCTAATAATAAATAATTTCATTTATAATTTACAATAAGACCTTACGATACAGGTATCGTGGGGAACTTTACAAAGATACAACTAAAGGAAAAAAGTTCACTCAGAATCAAATACAAATATCTATGGATTACACAAATATTGATCTAGGGTGATAATCAAACGATCTAACTTCTAGAGTGATACAGTATCCGATACATTACATGCTGAACCACATAGTGAGTACCTTGCATAAGAATATGTACGGTACGTCGGTGATAAATAATGATTACAAAAATAATTTCCTGAGTGGAGCTAGTGGTTGCAAATAACCGTATGACGGAAGCGTCACAGCAGCTTCTCTATTTGCAAGACAGTGTCGTGTGATACTGGATGATTGGGCTTGTTATTTGCGTACTGAATATTTATATATGAAAGAAAGGTCGTTGAATAGAATTAAATAAACACGCATCGGTCCCACGCGTTCTGGACAATCGTGGGTAGATTTCTTGGCATTGTTGACTTTCGAAATGATGTGACATGATGTTATGTTACGTTTTATTGGAAATACAAGAATAATATTAAAAATGTTATAATGGCTCTTCTTTAAGCAAAATACTCTTAATACATTGACTGAATGACATTGCTTTGAATACCCAAACCCTCCTAGCCTTTTTTTGTATGCTTGTTTAAACAAGAGGGTCTACTCTCTATCTCCGACAACGAAGTTACGAGCCGTTCGAAATTACTCCGAAACTTCGGAGTCCGATAAAACAAGTGTCAAATTAAATTTTTCGAACGGGTAAAAACACATCGAGAGTAGGGACAACTGTCAAATTGTGTTGTCATTCATGCTTAGTTCGGCCCCGAACGAATCATCCGTCCGTAGGTGATACGGAGTAGGAAACGCCCGTAACGAAGGTCGAAACTACGGACTTCGTGCTTAGGGAGTAGAACCCAAGCATGCAGACCGCCTGATACCTAGTAAGCGGCAACCGCAGCGTATAGACGCTAGCAACACCAGTAGCACTAACTTAACAAGTAGCAGTAACACTAGCGCGTTGTCATCAGTAATTTCACTAGCTAGTATTGCTCTTCAAACTGTAACACAATAATGTTAACAAACTATTGCTTAACGGGAAAATATTTAGCAATAAAACCAGCAGATAAAGCCTAACTACAAAACTAAGTTGGGGTTAGTTCCCAGCCTAATAGATGCGGCTGAATATGAATATTCTACACAAAGCGTTTTTTTTGCTTGTAACATCAGGGGTATCACTTGCGCGTTGCCGACCCTGTAAAACGAAAGACGAATAGTTGGGTTGACGGTATCAGGTTCAAAGTCCCCCCACTGCCAACACAACTTTTCCTCGTGGAGTATTGCCATCAGACCCAATTTCGGCGCAATACACATATCCTAAAGATTAACTGGTTATCAGGCTTTATGAGCTTCTGGCTGCAACTAACATTCGTAATAGGTGTTGGTATGACAACCGTAACCGACGGCTATTATGTGCTCTCCGAGGGGTTCCATGCTATCCACAGGTTAATCAACGTAAGTTATTACTTAGCCACGAGCCCCTCAATACTATTTAGACAACACGTTTGGCGTAGTGGTTGAGATCGTTCGATCCTGGCACGGAAAATATTTGTAACCTACAGATAATTCTTCCGGGTCTGGGTATTGTAAACGCACCCTCGATACAGGAGGAAATCCTAGTGTGGGGGCAACGTTTGTTTATAGAAAAAAAATACATTTCAAATATGCATTGATAACGAGGTGAGTTCAACTTTCAATCACATTCATCGCATAGTCGTAAAGATTTGTAATCATAGTTTACATTTGTACTAATCAAAACATCAATGTTATCGCTTGTTTAACTTCATCCTTCATCTACTCCAAGTACTGCTAGCTTGGACTACATTCTTCTAAGTATTTACCTTTTTGAATAAACTATATTAGTATTTTTTTTTGCAGTCTATGTAATGCTAAGTCAATGCTAAGTAATTTTGAGTCTGTTTCGACTATTCTTAGGCTAGAAATGCAACGCCGGCGCTATCTCGTACTAACATTCTAAAACAGTGTTTTTGAAAGGTCTATTTACAGTAATAAATATATGTTAACATTGATTGGTACTTACAGTTCAAGCACCACACACATGTATTTCCCCCACTCGTAAGCGTCATACAGCTGTATGAGCCTCGGGTGTCGGAGTCTCCGCATGACATCCACTTCACGCTCCACATTCCGTCTCTCATCCCGTCTGCTTACGGAAACCAATTTAGCTGCAAGTTCCAACCCTGTGCTTCTTTCTCGGCATAGGTACACTGTTCCAAATTTGCCTCTGGAAGAAAACAACAATGTTACAGAAGACGTAAAAGAATAGACATTTTTTTTGGAAGAAAATATATTAAAACAATGAGAGTTCATTTTCAGGTCTTACACAAATCATCGTTTTAATACATATAAATTGTCTTACGAAAGATGCTTGAATGTCAGTTGAAATACAAAAGAATCCAGAAGATTTATGAATTCTGATCTAGGAAAATTCATTAACGATAACATCTCTGATAAAGGAAACCAATACAATGCCGTGATTAATTTAGAAGCGAAGGAAGCCCTTTCAGCCGAAGTAATGTTATGTAACGGACATCATTAAGTAAGTACTTGTATGGGCTCGATAAGTGGGCATTAATAAACTATTAGGTGAATCGAATATAGCATTAGGTACCTCATAATACCGATTGTATCCACCTGATACATGATGAGTCATAGAGGGAACCTTTGAGTACGCGTTTGGACTATCGATTCCGACATTAAATTTAGTTGGATCTAATTAAAGACGATTACGTATGGTACTGGCATTGTCTACAAATGAATGTGCCATGTTTCAAATTTATAACAAGATGCTAGTGTTATGTAGAGAGCTTCTTGGAAATTTAAATGCCATTGGATGTACAAGAGATGACAAATCAAGGTATTTGGGTTTGGAATCCTTATTCTAAGCAGACAATATATTACAAATAGTTAGGATTTATAATAAAAAGAAATTGCATAAAAAGCTAGACTAGACCTTACTGGTAAAGTCTTTCAAAAAGATCAGGTGCTAGTAAACGGTATGTGTGTAAACATGAATGAAGCAAAAGAAGTATACAAGGATGGTGGCAATAGTTTCTGTAAAATCTACTTAACTCTGTGGAAAAAAGCGCGTAGGTATATCTATGTAATCGCGGTAGCAAAAACAATTGTTTTTATCAATGAACAAATGATAGTCTACCTAAATAAAATCGCATTGATATCACAAAGTCAACACCCATACAAGTTCTAAATAGGTATATGATTTGTACATCTACTTACCTACTACCTACATGTTAATTGACATGTCCGATACAATGCTATCCGATAGCTTATCATCATAATCATCGTTTAAACACATTTCATGTATTCAACAAACACTTATTGTACTGAGTCAGGGAATTAAACTCACCTGCCGATCTCAGAGAGCATTTCATAGAAGTCGTTAACATCAGTACTTCTTTTGATAGAGACATCGCGGCACGGGAATGGCGGCTCGATTTCTGTAAATAATAAAATAAATCTTAATGCTAGAATCGTAAAAGTCTTGAGTGACCCTAGATCAGTTCAGATCGCAATTGTTTCGTGAAAAATGAATGTATTTCATAAACTGACAGCTAGTCCAAAACTATAGTTAGGAATAGACGAGAGATGCGACAGTCAAATGTTGAAAGTTATGATAGGGAAAAATATAATACAAACATAACATTGGAGTACCCCAAGGGTCATTACTAGGACCATTATAATAATAGAATAATAGTAAGAACACAAATTGCTATTATACGTATCAAATAAAATTCACAAACGTATCTATAGTATGTTTGAAAAAAATCGCAACGATAGATAGATAAGGGAACTAGTATTTTACTTCCTCATTATCATTATCTACTGGAGATATTGTGTCACCTGCCATAACTATGCGAACTAATCTGCTATCATTACTAAGTAGTATAATCTCAATTGCTCTGCTAACCTTTTTAATCTCTTTATACTATCAATACACGTGGCTGATCACATTTCCATAGGCACTTTTCTGTGATTTAATGGCATGATGGTGAATCAGATTCTCCCATCTTATCATTTGTGTCAATAAATCTATTACGATTAAATGGAAAATTACATCTAGCTTTAGCAATCACAACAACTCCGTTATAATAACTTACGATGATCGTAAGTGTTATTAAATTAAAAATATAAGGTAATTAAATAAGAGATTTAATTAGTTATGAAGGCGGATGAAGTTGCAATTAATATTGTAGATTTGATGGATCGTGTGAAAAGTTAGAATTTCACTTTTTCACCCTGTACAATATAAATCGGAGTTTCTCCATCAAAACATTTTAGATCCGATGAAAGCATTGCAAGATTTATTGCCACTATTTCACATCTATTTGTAAAATTGTCTTATCAGCCAGAAAGTAAAATGATCGGCGAAATCGGAAGTGAATTGGCATATTACGACGTCTCGGGTCATGACGCAATGAATGCATGTTCTATTAGATGAATAAATTATGGCCGTAAATAACAAAACTGATTTAACGCTTTTCAGCACATTTGTCAGCTTAATTTATTAGCGCTTCTTGACACTTCCATCACGACATTAACGAAAAAAAAAAACGATTATAAACTAAGAGTGCATGCACAACTAAATGTGTCATTGCATTATTTTGGCAACAAGTCAAGTTATAAAAACGCGTTGAGCACGACACATTGCGATTTTTGGAGTGTCTATCCATTGTTTAGTCTAAAAGCACATGTGTGTTCAATGTTTTTGTTGTTTCTTGTTTACATATTTTTATATCCGGCTATCCAGCTAAAACAAGGTGGGAGTTTGGCTTATTATAGTAAAAAAATATAGGTACCATTTTGTCCCAACCTAGTTTTGTAGCATAATTAGTCAAGTTTTAGTAGGCTACTTGGTCATGACTATACGGCAAGTGCGGTTTTTAGTCGGCACGAGTTCCCAGGTGGCAGACGATACATGAGGATTCTCAGTACTATAAAAAAAAACAAAAAGTAGGCTCTGTGGTTGGGCTGGTCATTTTGTCACCGGTACTGAATTGTTTTGGTGTGTTTCGGTTGTTATGTAATTAATGATAATAATTCAGTTAAAATAATTTTCAGGACCTTTGATTTAAAAAAGTGTTTTCGAGTGGGAACCGTGTAGGTACTGGGAAATGCAGCGTAGGACAGCCTCCAGCCAGCATGTTAAAGGTCGTTGGGAGAAGTTGGAAGTCGGAAGCATATTAGTGGTTCTTGCCTATCTATGGATTTTTTAGACTAGAGCCTATCTCTCGATCTCATAGGAAACATCTGCCCAGCAGTAGGATATAATTAGTATTTGAAAGGTTTTAATTATGATTGAGATCCTCTGTAATAAAAAAACATAAAATAAATAATATATAACCCCAATAAAAACCGTACTAAATTCGCCCCTGTAATTATACGACACGTTTGGGGCAGCGGTTGACCGTTCAGCTTTTACGCTACGGGTTGTGTGTGCGATCCCCATACCTGCAGGTAGTTGTTCCAGGTCTGGGTGTTTATGTATGCGAAAATTTGTATTTGTATATGCATGATACAGGAGAAAATCCTAATGTGGAAAATTAAATTCACCGTTTAAAAAAAATAGGGGATACCCCACAGCCGTACAGCCAACAAAAGAGTTAAGTATACAGATAGCAAACGAAATATGCATTTTTATACAGATTTCGATATAAATAATTACGCGTCAAAGTATGTAGCTGCTTACAATACCTACGTTTTGAGACATATTGCGTGATACATTATTACACTATCTTTATCAAAACACAGATTATTAATTATCTGCCTGTATACCCAACTCTTTTGTTGACCGTACCTACTTTTTTGTTTACGTGTGGAACTCCTCACGACATTTCGCCGCTCACGGAAGATGACGGGTATCGAGCTCCAGTCAGTTTAGGTTAGGTTAAAAAAATGAGATCCTCTATAAAATATAATATAAAACCCACAACAACCCGCACTAAATCCGTCTCTGTTATAATATTAATAGTGGGCATACAATAGTACTAATTTAGTTTAACCTTAGCACGTTAGACAGTGCGCGGGTTGAACGTTCTGGCGACGCCTCTGATGCGATCGTCCACCTTTGCCATAAGATGTTGATTACTCATCGATTTTATATAGTCTGATAGGCTGATCTTTATCGTTAGATCGTTTTGTATTACTCACATTTGTTTTTGTAGTAAACTGGGAAGGACCTTGTTTTTTGTAGTGTTTAATGGTTTTGGATTACCATAAACGTGTAGTAGTTTTTTTTAATTTTACCATAAGTAAATTGGTTTTTGGTGAAGGCAAACAAACTTAATATTTTGTTTACTTCAGCCGTAATGATTTTATATGATCTTAAAATATTATAAAAGAACTAAGTATACGCCTTTAAACTTCAGCAAATAAAATATTTGTTTTATTAAAAAAAAGTTTAGGTACTCTCTCCTTTAATTTGCTAACGATAAGTACAAGTTGAAATATGATTGAATGCCTCTGAGATTTATTATTTCTAAAGAATGAATTTCTTAAATCAAATTGAAATAATCGTATTTATGTTAGTCATACTTCAACCGTCACTGCTTCATGCATAATTATTTCTTCTTGTCACAGAATAAATAACTTTAACTTCACTTTAGATACCCCACGCCCTTTTATTTCAAATAATCTCGACTGCCCGCACTTCGTTGTAGTAATCGTTGTCTCTAACACAAGGCGACCGCAAAGCTATATCTACCTATAATATCGAAAGCACACGTATATGAAAGGCAGCCCTTCCTGTGTACCCACACATATGCGGATATATATCTGTGACTAATGTCAACTTGCTTATGTAGTTGTCGTTGGAATCGGATGGAAAGTCTCTTCTTGGAGTTCCTAGGGTGTGTTCATGTGTACAAAAGGTCCAAAAAAGAATCTAGTAGATAGTGGTTGAATGCGTTCCACTTTTGCTATTCCGTTCACTTATGGTATAGAACTGGGTGTCTACGGATTATAGAATATCTGGACTTTGAAATCAACTTTTTCCTTTCTGCCTATTGATGTAATACACATATACCGGCGAATTTTTGGTGTATTTTAGTACACCTCTCCCTAACTCCTCGGGGAATACCATACAAATACCCGATTGGGAATTCGAACCCTGGTCTTCTTGGTATTCGTATTTACACTAAGTCAAACAAGACAATGACAAAAGCAAACATAATAATTCTATTGCGACGTTATAGTTTTAAAAATAAAACGGTTATGAATGGGTGCGCGGGCGCCGACGGACGGGCAAAGATCTGGTGACCTTCTGCCTAACATCATCCCGGGCGCGGAAACATGTCGACCGATTGGCACGTGTTCTCATATGCATATTAGTAATCTTGTTTTATCACTAGCTTATTTTAAACATATAATTAACAAAATATAAGTAAGTCCTTCATAACACAATTCTAAATTCAAACCAGACAGAAACAGAATTTTGTTAACCCAGAAGTCTATGGAGATTAGATTAGTTATATAGTTTTTGTTCTACTGACACTAAAGTTTATTGTAGAACCTGAGACGGTCTTATTTATTACGTAATTTTTTTAGCATTTGCCCTAAAAATAGAGCCGAGCGCTCGATAATAACCTGTTTGCAATATACCCACTCTGTAGCATTTTGTTATTATTACCTTACATGTTAAGTTCTTTTGTTGTTTTAATTTTAAGTAAGATGTAATTAATTAGTACACTCTTTTAAGTTATTAAGTTTATCTCGTAAATATTGTTTTCTCAGTAAGTGAATCATTGTGAATTCTTATGAGGAAATAAAGATCTTAAACCGTAAATATAGCACGGATTTAATCGACACCTTGTATTAGGAAAACTGGAGTCGAACAAGCGATAAGCGCAAAATTTGCTAAGGTCGATTTAGCGATTTTGTTTTGTTATCTTTTGTCAAAATTGATAAATCGATAAACGTTATTTGCTGAAAATACTTTTATAGACAGATTAGCATTATCCATTTTGACAGACATTAAAATCTATCATATTAGAAGCAGAATTCGAGATTCCATATATTACTAGCGTCCTGAAAATGATTAGGTAAAGCTTAAAGTAGAGGTTATTTGCTTTTATTAACATTACTACCATCACGCTATTATCTTCGAAGGCAGAACCCACAATACGTAGTCCTTAGGTTGGGACCTCTCGACAGCTCGATATTTGGATTTATACCCTATTACATGGGTGTAATAGGGTATAAATAAATTTCTTTAAACCTAAAAAAAAAAAAAAAAATAGTTTCGTAATTTTTTGTTTTCTCATATCAGTGAACTGTAATTGTTCTTTTGAGAATAAATTTCTTTAAACCTAAACCTAAATCCAAATATCGAGCTGTTGCGCAATTTCATAGAAAACCGAATGACACTGCTTGCCCTTAAAATAGAACCCAGAATTCACGGTCAGCTGAACTTATGACCAAGGAGGACCAGATTAAGGACCATAAATATTTGTGATATTCGGATTTAATGACGTTTATGAAAATAAAAAACAATTATTGTTTCCGTTATGTTTAGCTACGAATAATTTAAAGTCTTGCATTTGTTTGCCCGTAGTTGGTAATATTAGGTACCTATTGTTTTGTTTCTACTGGTATATAAAGGAAAATGCAGTAATATTCAACATCTACCTACTATTGTATAAAAATTTAAATAAATGCAATAGGAATTCAAATAATTACGACTAGAGCCATCTTTAGCTGGAAAATTGAATCCGTAAAGGCAATAAGTAGACTTGCCCTCTATTGCATGGGGTCTTAAACATACCGATGAGCTGGTATAGGTACTTAAATCAGTACCTACATTTACCCATACTTTCCGGGATATGGGCGTGATGGTATGCGTCTTACATTATTTTTCATAAGCCTACGCAAAAACACATTGTTGCACGCATATTTTGTGCGATTACATTGAAAATGTGTTTTCGTCTCGAAATGTCATTCACCTTTCACAATAATTGTTTTCGAAAATAACATGCATTTATACATGATAATAAAAGAAACTTAACATAAATAATGCCCAGGTCGGGCAAAATGTTAGGTATTGTTTTTCTCTGAAATTTTCAGTAGCAGCTTGGAGTCTGGATTTGCCGGTTAATGGCAATAGGTTCGCTTCCTATTACATTATGTAATTTTGTAATGACAATAATTTATAATAAATGGCTCGCCCCCTATTACATGAGAACTAAACTTACCGGCGAACTGTGGGTGTACATTATTACATCTCTGCCTTACTCTTTGGGGAATACAGGCGTGATAGTGTTTTTTCTTTTTCTCAAAATGTTATATTAAACCAGCTTTGAACATAAAGTGAACTCAGCCTCATGACTCATTCCAAGAATGCCTAAGCTGTGCCTAATGATTAAAGCCTGTGGTATTTCTTGTCGGGTCTGGATGCCTAGGGTTGGGTCCAGTGTTGTCGTTTTGAGCATAGGAATCAATATGCAAGCGATGATCGAGCAAGTTATGTTGCAGATCTATCGAATACCGACATATCCGAATTCCTTGGAGGTCCTACTACTATAATCGAAATTCGAAGTTTCGACTGACGATGACGGTTGGCACGTTTTCCTTTCCACAACAATCGAGTTGTCTTTGTTATTTGGGCCCTTCCGTACAGGCCGGCCTCAGCACTCAAAAGAGATCAGAGGAAAGAGATTGGGGAAACTTTAGCCTAACCGAGGATTAGATCACATACCTAGGGTAAATAAAAAAAAGTTAGAAAGTGAGATAGTTTTGCGTATTTACGTTACGATATAAAGCTTCGACGTTTGATTCCTTTGCCTATCCTGAGTCTAAGGTTCCGAATTCCGAAGTCCATTGTTACATTCTATCTATATTAATTAGACACACCTAGAGGATTGATTGAGAAGTTGTGGCACTTACTTTATGTTTAGAATAGTATCAGTGTAACAGGTATTTATTTACTTTGGTATGTATTTGAAATGACTAATATTTGCATCAGTGTAAATCACCGGGTCCTTAGTCGTTTCGCACCGCGAGCGATTCGAGCCGCGGTGTGAATCGCCCAAGAGCTCTTTTTGAATGGGTTCTTTCGCACCGCGGTTAGAATCGCCCAAGAACATTTTGTAAAGGGGTCGATTCGGACAGCAGTGCATCAGTACGAATCAATAATTGGAATCCTTTAATGTGTGACATTGAGTCAAACTGGACTCAAGAAAGGAGCATTAGTTCGTTTCGCCCCGTGGTCCGAATCGACCCATTCCAAAAGATACCGTCGGCCATTCGCACCGCTTCAACCACTACGGTGCGAATGGCCCCATTCAAAAACAGTACTTGGGCGATTCACACCGTGGTTCGAATCGCTCGTGGTGCGAAACGCCTAAAGACCCAAATCACCATTCTTGAGGACCCTTCAAAGGTCGGGATTTTGTACTTATACCTAGTACTACCTCCTGAAAGACAGTAGGTACTTGGTTCTTTGTGAATAGTGAGTGATTTTACTACATGACCTACAATATGTCCGTTTTCAGGTAGGTACTCACTACAATTAGCTATAACCAGTTTAAAAAAGGATGAAGTTACAAATTCGTCTGTTAGCGCATACCTTTGTTGGATTTATTTTGGCGAATCTTTTTTTAAATAGTCTCTAGAGAGTCGATGTTGAGGGTTGGGTGTTTAGAAGATTACTTTATTAATTTTATGAATGCAATTTTTCTTTTTCTAAACTCTGTTTACAGTGCAAAGTTCTTCTGGGGTGGTACCACCGAATTGTAAATCTTCTGCCGTTAAGTAATAATGTGTTAACATTATTGTGTTGGATAATGTTCAAGGGTAATGTACCCAGTGAAATTACTGAGCATATAATGATATTTTTTTTTATTCACGATAGGCCTACGCTTGACTACTACTTAGTTCGCCCTGCGATCTACGGTGGAGCGCGCTTGCCTAGAAGAAACCGATTCAATTGAGATTTAAAGACGCACAGATTATAGTTATTGGGGAAGACCCACTCAGGAAGCATTTCAGCGGTACGCATGATAAAACTTGATTTAAAGCGTTTCGTTCGGGTTTTTGGGATGTCCGCCATGAATCGAATATAACTTAACAACTGAGGTCTCAAGATGACAATGTGTGCCAGTGATACTGGATATGCTGGCCTTTATAGGCTGTGGTTGCCGCTTATCTGGCCCGTACCCCGCTTGCTATCATCTTAAAGTATACCCCAATTAAGGGCTAAAATTAAGAAACTTTAACTTGTCAGTTTTGTGACGAAAATTACCCATACATTATACGGCTAATTTTCGTCACAAAACGGACACATTAAAGTTACTCAATTTTAGCACTTAATTGGGGTACACTTTTTAGTGAAAATCTCATCAATAAATATTACATAAAAAAAAAAAATGTACTCCAAACTTCTGTATTCCATACATATACATAGTAGTCTGTATGTGTTACCGACATGACGACCACGTTGACATCGAGTGGCCGATTCCAAATATTCGGCCCAGTCTAAAATAAAGACGGATTCCGCTCGTCTGCCAAATATTGTGTTTGTTTACTTTATTTTATTCCACCGCTGGTTTAGCTAACGAGCCGTTAAGATAATTAACTTTAGATTTAACCTAGATTTGAGGAATTGATAGAATGTGCGTTAAGTGCTAAGAGTAATTGATGTTGACATAGTACTTTTGCGATTTTTATTTTACACTGGCATTCATTTGTCAGTAATATTAATTAAATATTTACGCTTAGTATTTTTTTAAGCTGTGGGAGGTATATTTTTTTTAGAAGGCGATATTTAAGATACTGGGCTTTGAATTTGATTGTAGACGCCAGCTTGTCAAGCTATCCAAAACTGTTAAATTTTCCCAGTTGAATATGAGCCTTATTATTTTTTGTTTAAGTTGGAAATCAATCAAAGAAATTTGACAGATTGTGGTAGCTTGATGTGCTGGCCTCTGTACAAACAATTACAAAGAAGTAACTATACAATTATACATGGTGTTTAGGTATATTAACCCTTCCGAATAAAGCGAAGTGACGTAGGACATTTGGTATTAAAAAAAATTGGAATCCGGAGTATTTTTAATGGCAAGACTTTCTGCGTTAGCCGTAACGTACTTAAAAAGTAATAAAGGAAAGTACTTAAATAAAATATTACCTCCGACCGGATCTGTTTCGTCGACGTGGATCATTTCTGACGATCTGAAACAAAATAAGGATTTTCAGTAAAACGTTCATTAACAACATTAAATGTTCATGATAATTGCCTGTGCTGGATAGTCGTACCACCAAGTAATGTGGTCCACAATAATTAATATGCACCAATTAAGAGCAGTGTAACAAATGATAAATATTAAAACGTTCAACGAGCAATTTAGAAAAATTATTTATGGCAACATTAGTCGTGTTTTATTTCGTAGTAAGTACATCAGCGATTGTAGGTACTTTTAAAAACAAACGATGGCCATGAACTTTTGAAGTCGAGTTTAGCATTCATTTTAGACCTATTTTTAAATTGGTACCTAAGAGAATTTGTTTCTCACTTATGTAGTTATTTCGGCTTAGTGCCAATGTTGTCTAAACGTGGTTACGATGAGCTTTCAAGTGTATGGAAACAGTGTTATGCCAATTTTTAATTGCCAAGTACTTTTTTCTTGCGAAAATTGTAAATAATGAAACATGTTTACATATTTTTAAACAATATTATATATTTAACATTCTTAATTTAGAATAGCAAGTAGATGCGGAGAGTTTTTACAGTGCAAGAGAGAAAAAGGAATCGTATTCATTCATCATCATCATCATCATCAACCCTTATACTGTCCCACTGCTGGGCACGGGTCTCCTCTCATATTGAGAGGGATTAGGCTTTAGTCCAACACGCTGGCCTAGTGCGGGTTGGTAGACTTCACAAACCGTCGAGAAAAATCTCTAAGGTAGGTATGCAGTTTTCCTCACGATGTTTTCCTTCACCGTTTAAGCGAGTGATAATTAATTATTAATACACTCATGAATTCGAAAAGTCAGAGGTGTGTGCCTTGGGTTCGAACTCGAGACCTTCGACTTGGCAGTCGAATGGTCATACCACTAGGCTATCACTGTTTTTATACCTGATATCTTGTAATCATTACTGTAATATAACATCTTGGCTTTTTCATACATTGTATTCGTATTAGTATTTTTGAATTTATAAGTTATAGATCTAATATGAGGAATTTACAAGCCTTCTAAGTCCAAAGTGACAGTATTCGACTGGTCCCTATAAAAACCAAAACTCGACTGGTAATGAGGTTTAATATAACACATAAAACTTCATGTTGAACTGCCCACGAATGAAAAAAAAAATACTCTATACCTCAACCGCCTAAAATTTAAACACACTGTTTGTCTAGCCAGTGTCGTGGAACAGATGACTACATTCTGCAGTCCAGCGGTGTGCACTCGTATTTGGGTCGTCTATTTACGAACTAACATTTGTGGGCCATTATTATATCGTGTCGATCGTACCGACACAAACATTTTTACGCGCCGTATTTCATATTTCGAATGCGAAGATGGCATTTCGAAATCTTTTGATGGCTATCGTGACATGGATATACATTTGACAATATGTTGGTTTATTTGTCATACAATCGCGCTGATTCTGCTAAACTAATTTTATTCATACTACTAGTTAATTTCGACCGCTGTGGCTCTGTAAGTGCAGATATAGTCGTTTCCATCTACTGAGCTCAAATATAAATATAAATAATGTAGGTAATGGTATTTAGTATCGACACGAAAAGAAGAAGAAGTATAGACTTGCATCGTTATGTAAAAAATCCAAGTCAATCCATCGCGACTTCAAGTTTTGCAGACTCAAACATACGGAACGTTATAAAATATCTTTTTTGCTAACATCAATGAATATAACAGGCAGAAAATATTTCAGAAAACAAGCAAGAAGTCTAATAGAGACAAAGTGAGAAGCTCTTCTTAGTTTGAGACTAGATCGAGCTGTGTAATGTCCCAAATATTTATTTACTTGATGTCTTAGAATTATGATTCTGAACCACGCTAAGGCTCAGCTATGAAGTACTTGCTAAGTGAGCAGTTTTCGAATTATAACAGTGTTAAATAAAATTAAGTTCAAAACCTCGGTAATTGTATTCCAGAGATGTGTATTCATAGAAAAATGCCAGTGTAGAATTTTCTCGTGAGTTGACAATTAAACAGTTGAATTTTTAAAAGTATATGATTAAAACTCAAACCTACGATGATTCGCGCCTTAACTCTATTCGATAAATATATATTTTAAAATCTTTAGATACTTGGTAATTCCTAAAATAAAAAAATAGTTGGCAGTACGTAAGATGGACACTTAAAAAGGTGAAACTGCTCGGAACGATTAAATAAAAAATTAAAGGAAGATAATAAGTTTAGAAGGTGTTGTTCTTCACAATATTCCCTCCACACTACACCACCATACACCTCCACCTACAAATTCATTCCACACTAGTTTTATTTTAACCCTGATTGTAAAAAAAATTGGAAAATTGTACTCGCCAAAGAATCAAGACATCCTATCATTGCGTTTTTCTTTTAAAAATAAAAGACGTACAAATAGTTACATTCAGCCAGTTCTCGGATCGTAAACAACAAGCTCATTGGAGCGTAAAAAACAAAAATCAAACATTCTTTTTTTAAATGGAGCAAGGTTGGTGTAACGAGGGATTTTTGGTGTTGTGACCTACATACATCGAAGAAGGTGCAATTAATTTAAATAATCGGTTGACATTTTCTTTATAAAAGAAATTGTATTATTTTTTCACAAGCACATTGTTACAATTTTTTTTCAAGTAAGTATAAAAACATCAGAGTATCCAACATCGATACCTATATCGATGAATGGATAAACATATGAAAAAAACTATTGTAAACAAATTTTACGTGCTTTGCCAATCTTCAATCCGGTTTCCCACACATACTAGTAATTAGTATTCACCAAACAGATTTTTAGTAGTTTTAACATCTGGTGGTTATGTCGGCACAGGAAGCCATGTCACAGGAAATGACGTGGCTACTTCTTATTCCTACTGAGCAGCCTGAATTGGAAATGGAACCTAGGTCTATATGAATTAATGTTAGCTTGAGTAATTAAACATTATATACCAACTGTATTTTGTATCTGTTTTTACATGTTATCCTGTCCTAAGCAGATGCTTCATCATCACCCATATACTGTCCCACTAAAGGGCACGGGACTCTTCTCAGAATGAGAAGAATTAGGCTATAATAGTCCAACACGCTGGCAGATGCTTATACCGTAGTTATTTTGCTTTAAACAGAACGGCTGGAACCACTGACCTTATTTAAAGGCATTCTATTTTACAAAACACAAGTAACATATTGACAAATTTTTCTCACAATACTTCATACATACATTTCCACAGCATAGTCTTCCATGCATCCCCAAACAAATCAATGTCTGGATTTAAATATAGGAAAGTCAGTGTCCGGGGTCAGATTGTTATTTGCAAGACTTCGTTATTCTCCAATAGTCTGCATATCAACCACTTCTTGCATAAGTATGCACTCAATTCCACTTCCTTACATTTCCCAATTACATACCATTAAACGTTTTAAAACCCAACCCACTTCGAAGATATTTCCGACAGAAGTAAACATATTACTTTTACGTTACACGAAAATAAATTCAGTTCTAAGGTGTTTAGGGTTAATTTTAGCTTGTTTTCACGTGTTGCCTAATTAGTTAGATTAACACGTATCCACGTGAGGAAAGGAGGCCGATGCTCAGATAAGGCTTTGCACACTTCGTTTGATTTATGCATGACTGCAAGATTGCTTTTTTAATTTAGGTTAAATTGTTTAAAAAAATTCCATGCTTACTAAACTACTCTAGAGCTCTACTGAGAATTAAGCAGGTAAAGTTTCTTGGCTAGTTTTAATCAGATCTTTCCGATTATAAGCATTAATCGGGAAAGATGATATTCGGAGTTTCGGAGAAATATATAATATCCTGGGATTCGAACCGTATAAAGAGGTTAAACAGAAGACAGAGAATAGAGAACAGTGGCGTAATCTTCACTAGCAAGAGCATAAAGTACTTATAACATCCGACTTCTGTCTGATATAACATTGAGCCTTCCTCGCGCAGTGACTCCACTTAAACAAATATGGCTTCCCTGTTGAAATAATATCTTAATTTTTTATCATAGTCACATAACATCCATAGACTCGTAATACTGGTAGTCTTCTAAGGCAAATAGTGTGGAAAACTTCCAATTCAGTCATAAAATATAGACTCAAATATTATTACCGGATATTACTACCTAATAAAGACGCATTTATACCATTTCACGCCAGCAGACTTAATTACTGCAAACTAATAGCTAATACTGTATTGGTTAAAAAAAACACAGGTGCAAATTACAATTAAGTCCTAATAACATATTAATGCGATTATGACCATAAAAACAGAATTATCAGCGGGTAATTTTAGTTACACCCAATATGATTCATGTTCTTCCCTTTATCTAAGATAGCAGTTGATATTATTGTTATAAAGCAAGAACGATTTTAATTTAGTAATCTTTTTGCTTCATGCTTTAATTGAATATATTATACTTGTGATCTTTGTTTAATTTAATCAACCCTGACTTTAGCTGGCAACTCGTCTTTTTTTTTATTTTGTTGTTATTCAACCACTCTATTTGCCACTAGTCATCCTACTACTGAGCAAAGGCGTCCTGTCATCCCCACGTCCTACGTTTTAGTCTACGGCTGGGATGTTATGGAGCTCTGTAGCCAAAATTATTAGATATCTGAAATAAAAATCTATCCGAAACCGTATTCGAATCTTATATAAACATTTCGAACAGGGGAGAAGTCTGAATGAGACTCGTTATGATAGTTTTTCCCCCAGCCGGGTCGAACTAGCCGCATCGCTTGCATTGTTCACACAGGAACTAATAAGAATACCCGTAATTGCAACTATCCGAAATCGAATATTAAATTATTTCGGCTTCAAACTATCTGATAATACGAAATAATTTCATATCCGTCATCGTAACCGAAACCGGTATAATACTATCCATATATCCGTATCCTGCTGTGGAACCCAATCGGTGCTTCGTTGAGCCCAAAACTTATTTGGCATGTGGTAGACGTGACCAGCCCAGTTTCACTTTAAGTTGCCAGCTTTTTGGCCTTCGTCGGCAATCTCGGTTGTTTCTATGTGGTCTGGCAGGTTGTCTCGCAACTGACGATGTTGATAATGGAATTACTTCAGTAACTAATTGTTACTTTATTATTGTTGGTGAATTACGGAATACCGACCTAGTTTTAATTAGTGCAGATGGCAAAGATATAACGTGGCAGTTGGGACCAAATTTTATTGTCGAAAAGAACCAAGAAGACGAGCAATATACCTACATAGTTACAGCAACCAGAAACCCTTTCACGTATTTAATTAATGTCTTTATGTTAACGACCATTTAAGTTATCCAAATGACACTAGGTATATTATTTCGCAATAATTCACCACTTAATATGCATTCATACCAACTGCCAATCGTTTTTGCTTACGTACGATCGAAAACCCAGGTTTTACTGTCATGAAATACATAATATGGCAACAACGGCCTTGTGACTTTACAGATAAGGAGTATTATCGTGTGTTGTTAATAAGATGGTGTGACAGTGGATATGTGTCGGGTCACCAAATGATTCTGCACACAGCTTTCGCGACTCAAGGTGAAATTCTTTAATACGTTGTTATACAACCAATACGTAGGTTTATGCGACTGTTAATTGAATATTTATGCACATTATATTTGCATTAATAATTTATTTATTTATTTTCCATCAATAAACGCCGCAGAGGTTTTAGTTAAATGTTAGACAAAAGATACCGTTTCTAATTTTTGGTAATAAATAGGTCATAGGAACTACTTAACTTCGCCTAAAATTAGTGGTAGCTAGGAAAGTAGTACCCAGTTATCCAAAATTTTGAAAAATATGCCCATCAATAGTCTATGGATTGTCATAGATTATCAATAATTGGTTCATGAAATTAAAAAAAGTTCATTTCGGTCCTCATTTCTTCGTGGGAAAGCAATTAAAATTAACAATTCCTTGTATGTATGTAGATTTATGATCTAAAACTGTATTATTACTTACATTTGCCTGTTAGTTTTCTTAAAAGTTGCTAATGGACTCATCTTCAGTAAATCCGTTCTCTGTTTCCACTAAAACGTGTTAAAATTTGGCATCACTTAGGATACGGATATGAACGAAATAAGATCTTATCGCCAGTGTTATAAATTCCACGCGAATAAACAAGAACGTTATTGAGAACGCACTCATGAAACACTACGTTAATAATTCAAAATAAGAACAGTTAATTATTAAAATTTTCTTCATTAGCTTCGGAATTTAAAAATCACTTTATTGGCCAGTCTTTTTCATTTATAAATTTACTGAAGTTCTAGTAGATAGGTACTATTATAATAGAAAAATATTTTAGCAGAATTTTGTCATGATTTTATTTATATTTTAAATTCAAAGATAACTCAGAAAATAACCATAAATATATAAAAATTCCCGCCTCGGCCAAATGTCACAAATATTGAACCACACTAGCCACAGACCACAGAATATATTTTTTAAATTGATTAAGCACGGGTCATTTAACTAAGGAAGTGACAATAGTGTACTGAATTGATTAAAGATTGTCTTATGAGATACGTCAATGAATCAATTGGCATCATAGATGGAATGTGTTTGGAATCGACGCCATTGTGTAGAGAGGCGGCCAATTGTCCGCTGCGGTATGAAACATGATTTGATTAAGTATCATTAATTGAATTTAATTTATCTATGTCTTTATAGGAATAGGCTATACGAAGACTGTTGCTCGAGTGAGGTTCGTATGACGAACACAGGCATGATCGTATGTTATGTAATTTATGATGGCGTACTTTAAAAAAAATTAGGAAACCCTTGGCCGATTCCTGATGTAAAATTTAATGGAATCGCGCAAAAAGTTGTCTAGCTATCATAAAATTCATTTTACGACTAAAAACGACTTATAACAACAATTTTGGCAACAGCCTACTGCCAACTGCTCGCTTCGCCCAACAAGCCTACGTCACGCACGACATCCATGTAGGAGCAAGCGTGGACTACAGTTTACAAATTGTTTATACTGTGCCACATTGTGCGTAGGTATACTGCGTTTATTTGACGCCTGTCTGTATGTAAATATTCTGTGACGTCGGACTGATTTTAAATGTAGGTATTATGTATTGCTTTAGAAGTAACGATGTAATAAAAAGATGTTTGGTATGTTCATAGTCAAAGACCTTTAAATATTACTAATGATAGACGGGACATCTCGAAAACATCGTAATCTTTTTTACAATATTGGAAACAAATCGCTCTGTCTCTGTCATATTTTAGCCTGAGAGAATAAAAAATATAATCGGGTTAAAAAAATGTCCGATCTATAAACCTTTCAAATATCTTTGTTCAGTAAATGACGTAAGACGTCATTAGGTGACACATTTGATTGGTGTCAATTGGAATAAAAATTATGACAGTTTCTACAGGTATGATCGTTTATTTGTATTATATTATTTCTACACAGTCCTAGCTCTAAGCAGGTTGGCGAGGATAAACGTAGGAAAATCTATAATAGGTGCTGGTTCTGAAAATCTGGTTATCCAAAGAATTTGAGAGTTGTTGTTGATGAAAGTCATACGACCAATGAGCCAGATATGTTTTAAACACCCTGACCCAGACAAAATACAGGCATACCACGTTTCGTGACGTCAATAACACGTTCATAATACGAAAATTTTGTAAATTTAATGTAAATTACCGTGCAAATACAGCACACTTTGAAGCTAGACTAATGTAACTAGTTAGTAGTGCAGGCTACGTAATCCACGCGACGAAAAATATCGATATATCAACGTAAGAGAAATCTAAGACACATTTATAGATACATTATTATATGTAAATAAGTTTTACATTTAGTCCATTAGACAGAAAATAATTAGTTACTTTAGAAACTCAAAGAAGACATAAAAAATTGCAACCATAAACGAATTTAATGCTGATGAGGTTTCTCAATCAAAGAGGTTAGTTTTAGTTTATCAACCACGTGTTACACATTATTTTGTTCGAAATTTAATTTCAAACGGTGGAGAAGCGAAGCCCGCCATTTCGACGCGACACACCGATAGGAGAATGCTTACGGGTTCGTCGACCGGAATTAACTTTCCAAACTTGTTTCTGATAAAAGGCTCACACGGAACACGTTACATATGTGCCCACGACCAACAGAAATGTCGTGTGACACACAGAATTTGTTAAAACTGTCGTTTCTTTGTTGTTTAAACCTTCTTTGCTTAGTTGTTGTACTCTGACTATAGCCTCCTTAACATTTGCAAACTCAAAATAATGTGTTGGTTAGTTAGTAGCTAAAAAACACACTATTCTTCAAATAACATTCCTATTATATTATTATTGGCTTCTCGATAATTTAGTAAATTTCACAAGATTTTCAGAATCATTATTTTTACATAGCTTGAGAATTGCTTCTTTTACAACAATCTGCACTAGTGCACACATTTTGGTACATTTTTCTTTAGATTTGCAGTGCACTAGTGCCTAAAGTTTTTTGGCATGGCCCCGACCATAGGGCAAATGGGAAGAGAGTGAGTTTTCAGTCGGTAGATACGAGTCCAACATACCCATTGTCTCCTCTAGGCTATCACTGGTTCATTTATTACGTAACTATCACCTAATATTCTACTACTCGTCACGACGACGTGACGTTTACATTTACACTGAACACTATCAAAGCATACGAAATCGTCACGTACGAATTAATGAAAAACTTAATCAATCGTTTTCCTGTTTCCTAATGTAACAAAAACATGCTCTTGCAAGGACTGGTGGCGATAGGTATTATGCGATCGTGTACAACAATAGACGTACTGATATGGTCTGCTACCATGTACGGTACAACGGAATACTGCGCACAGACATTTGGCGTCCTTGATGACGATGGAACTTCGCAAGATATGGAAGTTTCCAGTTATAAAACACGTCAAAGGGAGATTAACCCTTTCCGTAACAACAAATACAAGGAATCTAGGGAAGCCGTTATAAGAAAAAATGTAAGTAGTACAAGATCTAAATACGATAGGTAGAGCTTTGGAAATTTGGAAATGGTTACGACGAAGTAGAAAATTGTTTCCTTATAAACGGATTTGGCAAAGACAGATTTATAGTAGCTGATCTATTTTAACAATTTAACGAGCAAACTCCATAATCCAATAAACTCAGAGGAATGTGTAATAGCAACCAAACTTTTTAAAGTAAATGGTTGGCAAAGCCTGCAAGAAGATCGCACTGATGGAGTATGAGTTTCCAAACTTGGGAACAGAGTTGAAAAGCCTCCCAACGGAGACAACACAAAGCTGCTTTGAGGTGGATATAATTACCTACTCTTACACAAAATATCTACCACCAAAGACAGTCAATAGATTAAGAACGTCATAATCATAAGAACGGGTTTCTCCCAAGTGGTAAAGTAAGTGCATTGATCAGACAGTTGACATTACAGGTCGTGGATCTGATAAACTCTGCAGCTTTCACTTCCATATGCGCAAAAAATAACAATGATTTGATCTAGCGTCTTATTTTTCATCTTTTAATTAACCATTATTATTGGTTTAATAAGATTTATTTATGAGAAGACAAAAGAACAAAGTTTATGGGAGGATGATAAAATTAAGCACAAGAATCGAAGAATATGAACTGGATGTGTTCACAGAGAAATGGCAGAAAAGGCAGAAGTTAAAATACCAGTGAAAATTATATTCATAAACATTGCCTAAATAATTACTTCTCTTTCAAAGACCATATTAAGCAATTCCTTAGGAATCAATTAATAAATAGAACCTATGATGCTTAACAGTTTTGTAATGTGAATCATTATACTATCTTAATTCACAACAATATTACGATTCAAGTGGCGTTTTTAGCTCAGCTTTAGCAACTTTGATGGTAGGGGAAATAGTATATATACATACATCTAGGCTGTATTATTGCACTGCAGAGCAAAGACGGTATCTATTCCTTTTCAACGCACCCCGGCTCTCGGACAAGTAAAGTTGTACCTTATTAAAAATTAATTGTCTAGAAACTTTATACGTAAGCTACATAACAAAACGCTTTGTAGGTGTAGACACGTAATCTAGTGTAGATATTAATTTAAGTAACAAACACACAGAAGAGAGAAGAGTACTGGTTGCTTACTATCATGATAGTAATGGTATGATTCCGTTAAATCTCGGCAGCAATGTGCAGCGTAGTGTTGAATCAGTCGGTTGAGCGCCGAGGCCGCGCCAGCCAGACGGGCTATTTCCGAACCGACGAGACGTTGCAAAAAATCACACATTCATACTAACCGGTGGCTAAAATTATATGTCTATGTTAAGTGGAACTAATCAATAAATCGGCAACAGGTTAGCTGGTTACCGTTTAGAGAAAACTGTGAGTCAACTTGATAGGTTTATGCGATGTTATTTTAGTGCGAGACCTAGAAAGGTGTTGGTTTTGTTCAGTTTTGAAACTTGATTATTCGTATTGGAACACATTTTGACTGTAACTGCAACTGCATTGCAAACAACGCTGCAATGTTTCGGATGAAGTAGATATCGTAGTTCATTCACAGCAGAAGCCTTGTTATTGCTTAGATACGTGTTTAAAGAATTTAGTAGTCGTTGGTCTATTTATTATGGTTTTAATAAATTAACGTAGCGTAGTGTAAGATATACGTTTGAGTGATTCGGTGGAATGCCGACTTGCGGAAAGCAGCTGGTAGTGACTGGATGAGGAAAGCCGAAGATCCGGCTCAGAGGGTCTACTCCCTATCTCCGTCAACGAAGTTACGAGCCGTTCGAAAGTTCTCCGAAACTTTGGGAGTCCGATAAAACAAGTGTCAAATTACATTTTTCGAACGGGTAAAAACACATCGAGAGTAGGAACAACTGTCAAATTGTGTTGTCATTCATAATTAGTTCGGGCCCCGAACGAATCATCCGTCCGTAGGTGATACGGAGTAGAAAACGCCCGTAACGAAGGTCGAAACTACGGACTTCGTGCTTAGGGAGTAGACCCCCAGTTGCGTTCATCAAATGAGGCCTTCGTGGACGAATATAGGCTGAGGATGATGGTGGTTCATAGCAAACAGCAAGACGTTTAAGTTTGACATAATCCTGTAATGCATTAGGACCGAAACCCGAAGGTACTCATTGGCGAGAATCAGATCATCATCCTGTGAGCCTTTTCCTGTGTTGGGGTCGGCTTCCAGTCTAACCAGATGCGGCAGATATTAGTATTTTATACGAAGCGGCCATCAGATCTCGACAGCTTTTTGGGAATTTGGGGAAAATTAGATGGGAATCAAGAGCTTCCATGAGTGACGATAAAACTGATCGTAAGAATCTTAGGCAGTCACCCTCGTTTTTTTAACTAACATTGCTTAGCTCTTTGTGTCAAATGATAGAAGTATTTCAGAACGATACATTAAGAATTCGTTTAGTATACTTGTGTTTTAAACTTCTTGACAGTGTATGTACAAGGTTAATTCGTGGAAAAAAGCAATGTACAACATAATTATTAAAATGGCCTTCAGAATAACACGTAAATATTTTTCTGATGGAAAAATCAACAAGGAATTTGTTTGTTTATATAGCTTTTACGAGTATTTCGATGTTAAGAGCAGACAGTACTGTTGTGTTAGTAAACAATGAGATTGAAATAAACAGCGCTTCGAGATAAAGGGCAAATACCGTAGATACATATTTATTGACAGTATATTCTTTGTTATTTTATGAAAATATATATGCATTAACCATTTATACCGGCGCGAAAGTTTTGATAGTCAATGAATCAACATTGGCAGACAAGAACACAGTAGTTGGTTTTTGTAAAAGTCACTGGGACCATTTTTCAGCTATTTATGATTCAAGTTCCATCATCAACCTATATATATTGTCCCACTGCTGGGCACGAATCTGTTCTCAGATTGAGAGGGTTATTATAGTTCATCACGCTGGTCCAGTGCGGGTTGGCAGACTTTACACACCGTCAAGAAAAATCTAAGTCATACAGGTTTTTTTGGGATATTTTCCTGTACCGTTTAAGCGAGTGATAATGATTTATTATTACGCACAATCATGAAATTCGAAAAGTCAGAGGTTCGTGCTTAGATTCGAAGTCGAGATCTTTGACTTGGTAGTCCCAATGGTCAAAACGATCATTTATCAGAAGAATAATTGCCGATATAGTAGAACGTGGAAGCTATCGAAAGAGACGACAGACGAATGCTAGGAGGCTAAGAGTTCGCGAATCATCAAATGTAAGTATATCTGTATACTATTAAATGTAAGAAAATATATGTATATTATATGTATAGAAATAAATTGATAGAGGGATAAATGCTTAATGAAAAGGGATATGAGTTAAAGACGCAGTAATGTTGCCAATATTTACAGCATTTTTTATTGAATTTAATGTGCATTTTCTAATGGAATTTCTGCTTTATCTGTTGCAGATGCTTTATACACTTATTTTATTTTCATATAAGTACATAATTCCTGACCAGCTGCGTTCTGAGGTAGTGACAGATCTGATTACATGAAAGCTGATACCATAGCTGGTAGTATATTGCGGTCGTTTTCTAGTCTGTCATTTAAAAATAGTTTTTGCTTAGTCGTGTTTATTGGTGGCTGTAACCACAAAATAATTATTATACCTACATAAGAGTATCATTGACCAAGTAGTTGAGGGCCCGTGGCTAAGTTAGGTAAAGTTATAACTACGTAGATCAACCAATCTGAAAGGTTAAGCTGCGCTAGCCGCGGTCAGACTGTGGATGGGTGATCATTCTTGCTATCACTCGTCCCTCGGAGAGCTGCGTAAAGCCGTCGGTTCCGTTTGTCATACTAACACCTGTGACAATCGTTAGTGGTAAGTCAGAAACCTAAAAAAACCTGACAAGCAATCTATCCTCCGGGTAATCGATATTGTCCAGAAATTGGGTAACGGAGATTTTATGACAGTCGCTTCGTATAAAATACTGATATTCAGCTCCATCTGGTTAGACTGAAAGCCGACTTCAACTTATGTAGTTGGGAATTTGGGAGAAAGACACGGAGGATGATGGATGTGGAAGCACCATTTTGAAGTACTAGTATACATATAATATATGTTGTAAGACTTGTTTTTGTTTAACATTCATCAAAATGTTATTCATTAAGATATTCTATATTATTGTTTTAGCAATATACCTCCTGTATACTATATAATAAGTACGTAGGTATGCTTCTATGCGAACAAAATTGAATTCTATCTTTATTTGATTGCTCTTTTGTCTGACCTTTAATTCTGAAAAGTTTTAGCTGCAATTATGTAATTTGTGATACAAGATTTTGAGCTATGGATAGCTGTAAATGTTTGTAAAATAAGACAAAATCATCACAGAAATATTTTCAGGCATCCCTATCTAGTCCCAAATTAAACAGAGCTTGTAATATGGGTACTAAACAATGAATTTTACATAGCATAAATCAACAGACAGAAATGTGTTGCTGGGGAGTTTGTTGCGCCGTCGTTGCTTCTTTAGCCGGGAAGAAACACTAGGAAGCGGTGACGGGCGGGCATTTTGGGAACTGTCTCAAAGTAAAAAGGACGTTCAAAAAGAACTACCTTACTAGGTAGTCTATCTGGAATAAATTACGTTAACTTTGATTTTGGATATAATACAAAAAAAAAGTACCTATATAACTTTTTTTTGTAAATAATGCAGACGCCAGCAGTTTAAGCTATCCAAAACTGTAAAATTTTCCAAATTGAATATGAACCTTATTGTATGGTATTAAAGTTGAAAATCAATCAAAGAAATTTGACAGATTGTGGTAGCTTGATGTGCTGGCCTCTGTACATTTTTATAATACATAGGTAGTAAGAAACACTCCGACAAACACAAATAAATATTTGTGTCCTCTGGAAATCGAACCCACGATGTCGTGATCAGCAGTCCGACACTCGAACCACTAGACCACAGACATCGTCGAGAGATTATGGTTGACTGATTCAGCAATTTGATAATTTTCGAGTGAGATTTTGTCCTGCAGTTTCCTCTCAAGAATATTACTTAAAATTTGCCAAGATTATCTGTATAATATTAGCAACCATCGTAGTTTCTAATAACATACTAGGCTATTGTCTTAAAGAATAATTTTCTAGACAATAGTCGCTCCGTGCGTACCATCTGTCGATCATCTTTTGTTTGTTATAACAATACTATTTCAAACGGAATCTGAAGGCTTGACGAGAATAACTGCTAGGACAGGACATAGATCATTTCTTTAGCATGAAACGTATCTATAAATATGTAAGTACCACTATAATTACGCACCTTGACTCTGCTTGACAAGTGCCTTGTACAGTGGCAAGCACATCAAGCTACTCCAATCTGTCAAATTTCTTTGATAAACTTTCAACTTTAATACAAAATAATAAGGTTCATATTCAATTGGTAAAATTCGACACTATTGTATAGCTTGATCTCTTGGCGTACATGACTACATAGGTTACATTATTACACTACAAAGCATGTTGAGTTACCTATATATTTTTGGAGATTTTAATGTTTTCCTTTACTATTAAAGCAAGTGATGATAAACTTCTAAAAACCATAGGAATTCAAAAATTCAGAGAAAGTATACGAATTACATTGTATACGTATAATATAACTAAGGTGAGATAGAGGTGCATATCCCATGCATGCCCGTTGCAATAACCATTGTTAATGTATGCATGTTTCTTGTTTCATGTATGGGACTTTTTATTTGATATTCCGTGTGGTCTTGACTGTGCATTGACCACCCAACCATTTCCTGTAAGTGCATTACATCCGTTGTTCACAGGATAAGTTGTAACTAGCATTCATTTATTTATTATCAACAGGTATTTGTATGATTGTTTTTATATACCAATAAGGCAAATAATATAAGTGTGAGATAAGAGGGTAAGATGAGAGGGATTAGGCTACAGTCCCCCACGCTGGCCTAGTGGGGGTTGGCAGATTTTACACGCCGTCGAGAAAATCTCTAAGGCATGCAGGTTTCCTCACGATGTTTTTCTTTACCGTTTATGCGAGTGATAATAAATTGTTAATACGCACATGATTTCGAAATATTGGATTATATTATATTGATTAGAAAACATCTATATTGCCTTTCTATTAAATTTTCCTGATCAGATACACAATATTATTGAATATCATCAACTAAAAATTTCAACTGCTTCGTTAGTCTAGTGGTTGTGAGCGGGACTTGGAGTAGTACACTTGAGCTCCTGGGTAACTAGTATCTACTACTTCACAATTCAATGAGTGTCTCCATCGACACACATCACATATCTAATAGGCATAAGTAAATAATTAAGTATGAATAGTTTATTGAAAAAAAAAAACTTTTTACGGATTTTATCGTGTTATAACGATATTATTAATCTCGACGTTTCGGACCCTTTACAGCGTCCACATTATCACGGGTAGAGTATTCTACGGATTTTATCTTGTTTATATTATTAATCCCGACGTTTCGACGACCTCTATGGAAACGTCGAGATGACGTCGTCGGGGAACGTCCATGGACGCTGTAAAGGGTCCGAAATGTCGTCGTAAGTAGTTTCATTTCAGTGTCTAATATTCGCGTAAATGTCAGAAATCAATAGGATTACTTTAATTACAAAACGCCTAATGTGTGTAACCTACTTGATAGGTAATTATAATAAAAATACCTAACGTTGTTAATGAGAAAGACTGTTTGCTATTTATTATCAATAAAATTTTCAAAGTAAATTAACGTCTGCGATAACGTGCAATTGAAATTTTAATAGAAAATACTATGTGAAATTGTATTTGATAGACGTAGACGAGTTTTGAATGCAGAAACTCATCGGCAAACTTGTCGGTTGAGTAGTTCTCACTTTTATTATTTAGTACATAAGGTCGAATTTTGTTACTTACTCGTGTTTTTCTCCATTTCCCCTCACTAGGTTTACGACTGTTAGGGAAAATAAACAGCTGGGATACATTTTACACATTCCACGTTTTCTAAAAGGCAAGACGTTTGTATGCAGAAGGCCAGCTGGTTCCGTGAATTGAGTGACATGATAACTGAATTTGATTCCTTAGGCTATAACTTTATGGTAGAATATAGTGAGGCGCAATTTTGGGAGATTTTCGTCTAGAGAGTAGATTGAATTAACATAACATACCATCACGCCTACATTCCCGAGTTAGGTAGAAGTGTGCTAATTCTACATTTGGTTCTATTTAACAGGAGGCGAACCTATTGCAATTAACCGGGGACAAATCCAGACTAGCTGCTACTGAGATTCACATAGAAAAACTTAATAACGCTGCTCGAATTGCGTCACGAACCCAGGACCACACGAGCACAATTTTGTTAATTTATTTAAGTTTTAATATGTAACTTATAAAATAAATAAATAATAATAAAGCGTAATAGTCGTGCTTAACATCACTAGGCTACTGAGGTACTCATTTTTTAATACGTGAAACATAATGCAACCTAAACCACAAAAGAAAGCAGTGATAGCCTAGTAATAAGACATTGAACTGCCAAGTCAAAGATCTCGAATCCAAGGCCTTATCCAAAGCCTCTAACTTTTCGTAATCATTTGCGAATTAATAAAATCAATTATCACGGCGAAGAAAAAAATCCAGAGGATACCTGCTTGCCTTTCTACAGATTTTCTCGACGGCATGTGAAGTCTGCCAACCCGCATTAGGCTAACGTGGTGAACGTGTATGTATGTAGTATGTATTTACAAAAACAAAACGGATATAAGTTTTATATCCATTGTACCGGCTCTGCTTAGTTTGGAATCTGCTTAGATGGTGCTCCGTAAAATGACTAATTCCTCTCATTACGGGAGGAGACCCGTGCCCAGCATCGGGACAGTATATACTGTCCTGGGTTGATGATAATGAACACATGGATTATTAATGTTACTGCCGACTGGGACAGTAAGTACGCCTTGCACAAAATCAAAGTGAAATAACCCTGTTTTGAGCTATGTTGGGTTCCTTACGGTGAGCAAGGTTGCCAGTGCTCCGCAAGGAAACGTTGTGTTGGCATGGGTTGGTGGGGGGATTTTGACCCTTAAACTGCCAACCCAACTATTCCTCTTTCGTTTTACAGGGTCGGCAACGCCAAGGGATAAGTACCCCAGTTGTTACAAGCGTCTATAGGTTACGGTAACCGCTTACTATCAGGTGGGCTGTATGCTTGTTTACCACCTTAGTGGTATAAAAAAAAAGTGTAAAGAAATCAATTTATCACGAGTTATCAGCACAAATTCCAACTGAGTAACGTGTTTCAACAATATAGGTGACTGCGTCAATGTCGTAAGTATCTAATCGACTACGATGCACTAATAATCTCATTTACCTCTGCGATTATTAATTGTTTTACGTAGGTATATAAATACTTAGGTATTGCACGTCTAAAAGGACGAAGTCGAATTCAATTACACAATATAAAATACCGTATAAACAGGATAATATGGCATATTTATGTTATGGATAATCTTAAACATTTTTTTGTTTACAGGGCGTTCAATAATGTGACGCCTGTGGTCTAGAGGTTCGGGATCACAAAGTTCGATTCCCATAGGACACATATATGTATTTATGTTATGAACATAAGTGTTTGTGTTTGTCTGGGTATTTAGCATTTTAGCATAAGCCGATATATTTTTTTTTGATTGAACTTTATCAAGAAAAATACTTTGTTTATTTAAAAGAAATACCCTGTTTGAAAGAATCTAAAAAGAAAAAGAAATCATAATAATAATCTACCGTAACAAAAAAGATTTCGATTTTTCAGTGATCACAAACTTTTTTTGATTTGTGTATGTCTTTACAAATACAAAAAGTATATAAGTATTATATCCGTTGTCTAGTACCCATAGTACAAGCTCTGCTTAGTTTGGGACTAGATGGTGCTGTGTAAAATGTCTCTAAATGTTACAGAACAAAAGTCTCCTAAAAAGATTACATACAGCAGGGCAAGTCTGCAAACCCGCATTACGGCAGTGTGGTGGGCTATACCTAATCCCTCTCATTCTGAGGAGACCCGTGCCCACCAGTAGGACAGTATATTGGTTGATGTTTATGATGTTCATTAGAAAGGAAATATTGTGACGAAACCCACGAGAGATAAAACAAATTATGACCTTATGTGACCATCATATAGGTACTAATACCGAGCATCATCGTCATCCTAACCTAGCCTTTTCCTAAGTCAAAGTCGGCCTAATCTGACTAGCAACTGATTATTGTATTTCACCTTGAGTAGAAACCAGCCCTTCCCAAAGAAAGGACCAAATCCTAACAAAGAACGTCAATATTAAATTAGCAAATTGATCCAAAGAAATATTTAAAGTTTAGCCTTGCTATCAAATGTAAAAGTAACAATAGACTTCTAAACGGATCTCGCGAGTGGAACACCGAAGGTCTCTACATGTCGTTGTGTTCAAAACGTACTATGCATATCGTAGCAACATCTTTACCAAGTAGGTCTTAATACGTGTACTGCAAAATGGCTTTTTCTCTAGAAATGATACGTTGGCGAAACTCCTTAAATGCCTACACGACTAGGCCATAGCTGAATTGCATCTAAAAGCCACGTTTGACCACGTTTTATATTGCATTGTGTAAGTTTGTACTGTATAATACCAGTGTAGGTATCTTCTGTGAATATCAAACCAGTTTTTCTCAGGTGACCTAATGCAACTTTCCTGGAACGATAAGCAATTTTCCAGGCCATAGGAACTTAAATTTTAAAACTTTTTACTTGTTTTATTTTAAAAAGTTTTTGTTTCCTCTTTCCATAATGAAGCTATATTATATCAAAATCGTAATCTTTAGTTTTGTATTGGTGTCTCCGATGTTGAGAAAGTTTTTGGTATCGTGTAATTTCCAAGATAAGTGTAGGAGGTCAGTTTGTACTTTTCACTGACCATATAATAATTGTTTAGGTAAGAGTAAACATTTTCAAAGTTAGTAATAAACTTTAAAAAGCTTTTGTACCTATGCAACATGTAAAAACTAAATATTCCGCTGTGTAAGCTTTCTTTTCATTTTTAAACAATTTCGTAATTAGACTATAAACTATTTTAGAACACAAACTTACCTCCAAAAAAACAAGTTCACATTACAATCGAAAGCATCCAGAATAAATCCGTTTTTTGAATTAAAAAAAGCACACGGAGCACACACACCAGTTAATATGGCATCAACACAATATTCATATAGTTTTGTCACTGCACAACGACGAAAACAAAATGGGATATTTTAAAGTTGTTAATTGGTAATTTAAATTATGCGTATGACGTCCGCTCGCCGCGAACGATTGCTCACGACTGAACGCCGGTGGCGGGTAACATTTCTAATTTTATCATGCCAGTAACACGAGATAAAGCCGGTCTTTATTGAGACTTTTTATTTTATATTATACGAAAGGAAAATCGACGATTAAACAAATGAATCAGAGATATACTAATGAGCTGGAACTGTTAATCAGTTACAACAAAGAAACTTTTATAACAAGAATGTTTATCAATTAAGACTCCGCAAACCAGTGTTAAACATTGGCAAGAGTTCTTGAAGACAGTATTACACTACAATATTATGAAACAACGACAAAGTTTGGCATTCATTGACATTGGCACACTATCTAATCTTTGCATTCTTCCTGCTTATTCAGAAAGAATCCGGCGAATGTCAGTTCTATCCAGATATCACAAATAGGAATTGTAAACTTAAATATAAGGAGGACAATAATCTACAGGTAAAATATTTAAAGTACCAAACGTCTTCATCGGAGAACTTATCAGTAGCCCGCTGAATCGCTGATAGTTATGGGCTTAATGAGAAACATACCTTGGTACGAGATTCCCGAAATGAAAAGGGTCTGGAGCTAAAATAATTTAGACCAATAGCAACTCCTTATCAATTTTCTTATATGAATCATAATATTAAGACTCAAAGCTGAGGACAGGGTGAAATGGCGCACATTAGGGGAGGCCTACGTCCAGCAGTGGACTAATATAGGCTGATGATGATGATGATGACTCATCAAAAGCAGTTTTAGCTTAGCAGTTCATCAGCATCAGAATTGGAGGTGGAAGTAAAAGTTCGAAAAGCAGAGTATTAGTGCGCTGGCCCAACGTGTACATCTGATTATTAATTACTAGCGACCTGACCAAATGCATCCCCTGGTGCAATGTATCTACTAATAACAACCATGTATTATACAAATAAACCTTTCAGAAGGAATTATCTAAATGATAGTGAAAACTGTATCAAAATCCGTTGCGTAGTTTAAAAGCTCTCAGCGTACATAGGGACAGGCAGCTAGAAGCGACTTTGTTTTATACTATGTATAGACTCGACCAGTGATTATTCGAATTTCATGTCAAAATCAGAGAGCCTTGCATTGTAATTTGTAACACTTACATATTAGCAGCTATTTTGTCTGGAGTTTAAAGAGATCATGGTTCTCTGTGTTTGTTTTGGCGTTTCTCCTCAAAGTCCTCATTGTCAGTTAGAAAAGAACGGCGCTATCCAGTTAAAAAAATGTTAATCATTGACTTGTAAAATATCTTTAAAAGGTCTATTTACAGACAAATATAATTTATCATTTATCACAATTTTTTTTGTCACTTGTTTCTAGGCGATAGAAAACATAGTGAGGAAACCTAAGAGAATTCGATAAAGTTGTTGAAGATCTGTCGAGATGCACAGATACAGGTGTGGTGGACCTCCTAAAATGAGATGCCTGGGTCTTGTAGTAATCGGGTAATATTATTAGGAGTCCGAACGCCGAAAAATCCGGCGTACAGGGCCGGATTTAGGGCAGGGCAGCCGGGGCTCTAGTCCAGGGTCCTCCACCAGGAAGAGGCCTCCACAATAGGATTTTATTTTACCCCCATTTGTCCCCAAAATTTTCGGGGTCTCCAGCTGCCCTAGGGCCTTTAAAGCCGGCCCTGCCTTATTATCATTTCCTTCCTTTGGGCCTAGTGAAGCAGACTAGGTGATAATTATGATAATAATCTGTACAGAGTATGTCGCTAAGGAGAAATTCCGTTTGTTTTGTTGAGCACGTTAAATAGCAGTCTGTAATTAGTTCTCCATAAGCGTATGTTAAAAATAAACGGATCCAGTGTTACAAGGTGATCACGGGTGTGTCTTGATGAGATGTCGAATACACACGGGACTTACGCATGGCGAGCCGAGCTATTGTGTACAGTCATGAGCAGAAATATGTATACATTTACAAACATTCGAAAGCGATTTTTTCGCGTAATAACGATTGCATCTTTCGAGATAAAAATAATACCATTATAAGTATAGGATCAAAAGCTGTGCAGACTACTGCGCAGCTAGTCGCTTGCGTGGTATGGACATTTGATGCGTAGAAGTGAAGAGCATGTTACCAGGAATGTACCAAGCATGAATGTAGATGGATATAAGGGAAGAGGGAGACCAAAGAAAAGATGGATGGACTGTGTGCGAGATGATATGGCTAAAAGGAAGTGCATGATGAGATGACGGCTAAAAGAGATATAAGGAAGGAAAAGACATACTGCGCCGACCACAAGTAATTTTGGATAAGGGTAAGAGGATAATGATGTTATATTTTCAAAATACTCTTTTATTTATTTATTTATATATACTTTATTGTACACCATAATAATAGATACAATTAAAGTACTTGATGCAATAAAAAACATACAATGGGTGGCCTTATCGCTAATTGCAATTTCTTCCAGGCAACCTTAGGATGGACATAAACGAATGAACTTAAAACTGTGGGTTGACCACGGTGCACATCCCTACATAGATAAATAATGACTATATATACATATATCAATTTATATATATAAATTATATATACTAATACATACTATTATACTATAACAAATTAAAAATATATGCAACAATCTGTATAGAATTTGCGACGGTGAGGTAAGTATTAAAATTACTATGTTCGTAATACCATAAAATTTCAATCAATATTTTAAGAGAATATCGCTTTTGAATTTCGCCAAATGTATATCTTTGTATATATTATAATTCTACTGTACGTGTGTATTCTACCGTACGTGAGTATGTCACTGAACTCCTCCTAAACGGCTGGACCAATTTGAATGAATTTTTTTGTATGCTTTTGGATGGCGATGGCGCCCTGGATGGTTTACATTCACAATTGGACCCGGTAGATGGCGCTGCAATCGGGTTGCAGTACAAAGTCTGCTGGGTCAGCTAGTATTCTGTATATTCATGCTCGTGACTTTACATTACAAACAACTCGCAATGTACAATTATTGTCAATGTATAAATTGTACTTGACATCCGTGGTTTGACTTATATCTATTATTTAGTACCTACCCATGGTAGAAACTCTGCTTAGTTTGGGACTAGATGGTGCTGTATAAAAGTCTTAAATATTCGTTTATTTAGTACACTGATGTAAAACTTAATCAGGACACAATTTAATTTAAACACATTTAATGAGCAGCCTTATCGCGAACGGCGATTTCTTCCAGGCAACCTTATTTAGTTATTTAGATTAACACAACATTAAAGTCACGATTAAGTATATTTATATATGGTTAAAATTATTGTTGTACTTTAGGAATTAATTGAGTTTGTAACAGAAATTAAAATTATCGACGTGAGACGTTTGAATTTTTATTATTAAACGATTTAGGGACAATAAAATGCAATTAAATTATTGCGTCAAACGCTCCTAGAAGTCATTTACTAATGAGATATTTAAATTACCAAGTGGGTAATTAATATTTAGTTTTTGTCAGGCGCCTAATTTCTAATAGTCTAATACATAATGATAAGAAAATGTAATTATTTAATAAATATACCAATCATACATATAGTATCTCGAATGGCGCAGTGGTTGAGCAATGCAAATGCGGGTTCAATTCCCGCCTGGAACAAGTATTTGTATGATCTACATACGAAAATTTGTATTTGTAATAGTTTTGTAAAAAAAGCCTTGGTAAGCATTACCAACACCACATATTAATAATTAAAGTTCCCGCTGCGCCAAGCGCGTGTTTTGTTCGGTCTAATCTCAAAAACTACTGTATGGAATTCCATGCGGTTTCCAATTTAATAGAGAGAGGGATTATCTAGAAAGGTTATCAGCGTGTGAAGCCGTCGCTAGTGAATGATAAAATATAAATTCAACTCACCCGCACACGTTTGAAGATTTTGCGACAACCACCATGTTTGCGATATTTTAAACGAGTTTTTTTTATTTTCCTTTTCCTTCGTAGATACACCTTTTCTTTCAACACCTACAAACAAAATGACAACTGTAAATATAAAATAATTGATATATCCTAAAACCACAGAATACCTACTCACATTTTGTTGGTAGTATTCCTTGACGCACTATTCGGCAGTGTGTCACCGATTAGTCATGCGGCCTTTAGTACAGATAAATACAACGTGGTCGCTCCGAATTTAATTATATAAACATTACAATAACATTATCATATTATTTTGTAAACTTCCATAATACCTACAATTAATAATTAGTTTTCTTGCGGAATTGGGAGCGAGATAAAACGTGTTATTTGCTATTTTACCTCCGAAATAGTTTCGTTAATTGGTTTATTAATCATACAGCTTAAAAATGATTAAGTCCCCAATTAATTTTCATTTACTTCATATAAAAATATATTTGGGAGCTTATATATTCTGTACCAGTTGTTGCCCGCGGTTTAAAGGGATATTTACTTTGGTTTCGAGATATAAAGTACCCTATGATCTTTCCCAGGATACAATCTATCTCCTGGCCAATATGTTCAGTGGTTTAGGCGTGAAAAGGTAACAGACAAACAGACAGAGTTAGTTTTGCATTTATAATATTAACATGGAAGTATGGATGTGACTTTGTTTTTTTTTCGAGTTTTAAAGTTACCCTGTATATAGGTTTTTGAATAATACAGAGAGATAGGAACGACTTAAGTATCGTATTTTTGGTTAAAACCCTTTCAAAAAATTAGATTAATAAGTACATAATTTAGGTAGGTACTTTTGACTTAGAAAGTAGCTGCATTTCGACCAGCATTGTGTAGGTACTTACATTAGGTTCAGCGTTGTTTGGAAACGCTTATTAATTAAAGCGACGGCTAGGCTAGGAGTACAAAACTCATTAATTAGTCGTAGTAGAGATGCCAAAATACCGGACATGACTAATGACTTCCCGGGAGTCTTGATATGGACAACCTAATGTAATACGTTTAGTAATGAGGTTCATAATCTCTTAAGAAATTTCATTAGCTGATATATGGGTACTCATAAATAGGAATTTCTTATTAGGCAATGTTATCATCAACCCATATACTGTCCCACTACTAGGTACGAGTCTCCTCACAGAATGAGAGCTGGGATATTAGGCAACAACACACAGGGTAATAAATAGTTCACTAGGCTGGTCTAATGCGGGTTTGCATTCTTACCTAACATTCGACTACTTAGGTACATAAATAAATATAATAGTGAGTGCGCATAAAATTGTCTTCGTTCGCCTATCGCAAGTTGCGTCCTTGGTACACATTTTATTTGTTGTAAAAATAACGAGAAACACATGGATACGCGCGCGTACGCAAATACGCATATAAATTTGATTCTTTAAATGAAAATAGAGGTGTCTATTTTATGGATATATGAAGACTAGATTGATAAACTATGAAAAACAATGGTAATGGATAGATTTCGGCGGCGAGTTAACTCATATTACCTAGATACCTTTTTATTAAATAGGTAGAGCGTGTTGGTGAAGTATGGCGCTAGGAAGAACGAATAAACCAAATTTCCATATTATTCGGCTATAATTTTTAATGCTAGCCACATTGTGCGCTGCGTCATGTTCCACCCCGCAATGCTAGCAAGTTAGCAGGAATATTGGTTTATACGTTCTTACGAGCACCAATCTTACCCCAACACATAATTATGCGAAAAATCCTCACCGATCGTCATCACCTGCGGAGGTGCCAGGGTAATTTGGACTATCGTCTACCGACTAAAAACAGCACTTGCCTACCCATGCCTTACCTATATATCACGACTATGGGATTCTTGACATTCGCCACGACCGTAACAGGCTTTGGTTCAACCCCCGCCGGACCTCTTCGAAGGGCGAGGCCTCTCCTCGCTCTCTACTACAAGGCGCACGTGGATGAAGCATACGCGCCGTATAATTTCACAGGGTTTTTATTGAAAACTTCTACTATTTTCAAAGTTTGTAGCCTACAGTATTACCTATGTGGTATTATTATCAGAAGTATTGCGTGGAAGTCTATGGGGGAGGCCGTTGCTAAGCACCTCTTTTGGCTAATAAGTATGATGACGATCAGAATTAAAATTAGGCGGTAGGTATATTTTTCAGAATTAGCACCCTAAAGAGGTTCCTATTTGGCTGTATATTTTGAGGAATATAAATAAAATTGTTGGGTAGCGTTGCCATAGCAACGATTGCCAAACATATACAGATCACGTTGACAGTTGACAGCGTAAATAAGAATTTGTGAATCCATCGTGAAATTTTAGAATAAGGAAAATGGATTTGAAATTAATGGATAAACTGCGTTTACTAAAAATTGACACTGAGCTACGTTCACAAATAAAAATGAAGCCAATGAGTAGATATTACTTTATCACCGGTACAAACCCTGGCGAGCAGTTCTACGTGTTCGCGTCCACTGCCGCTTGGCTCATTAGGAAAGCTGGCAAAGAATTCGAACAACCAAACGAGGAAGATGATCCAAACAGTATTATCGCTTCTATTCTCGATGTCTTGCGAGAAAAAGAAATCGCCGTGGATTTCTCCTCCCACAAACTCAAACAGGGCTACGGCGATCAAGTGTGTTATATATTAAACGTTTTAGCTGATGAGGCATTCAAGGCAGACGAGTTCGAATGGCAAAAGCCGATTGTTGACATCCCTGAGCCCGAAGAAGCAGCTGACGATGTAGACCAAGTAGAAGATGAAACAGAGATATTACTCGACAAAGTGGAAGAGGAAATGGCTATATACTCCGGAGAATCCGAAGAGGAGTTTGTAGAAGAACCGGATACTAGTCTGGCAAAGAAAGTTCATGATTGGGAAGCATGGAAACTGGAGTTAGAAAGGGTGGCCCCAGCATTGAGGCTTAAGATCTCAGCTGACGGTCGCGATTGGAGAGCTAGACATTCTCAAATGAGAACATACAGAGATGAACTCTTCGAAAGATTCAAAACAACTGGTTCTCAGCTTAGTAAACTTCATGCTAACATAGGTTCAGTTATGGACAAGATTTCAGCCAGAGAGAATATATTGAATGAGCAGTTCGAACCTTTAGTTCGAGAATATGGATCATTGTTGGACGAATTAAATAAAGTTACCAATGAGTATAAAGACGTTAGCGTAGGAGTGACTGAAAGACAAGAAACGCTGAATGAATTGACATCTAAAGTAGAAAATATAAAGCAGAGAACAGAATCTAAAGGGTCTTCGATGAATGATAATTCTCCTTTAGTAACAGCTAAAAAAGCCGTCGCGAATTTGAAGAAAGACATACAGGACATGGATTTCCAGATCATCGTCTTGATGTGGTTGCTGACGACGAAAGAGAATCCCAATAGCAATAATTTGTTCACTAATGCTGAGTCTAAGATGGTTGGCATTGAAACTTATTAGTCAGAAAAGCATATAAGAAATGTGTATGCCATGCCAATGCCATGGGAATTTCCCAAAATCTCGTCAACTAATCTCAGCTACTTTACAATTATGAGCATCTCCTATGCTAAATTTCACAGTTTTAGACGCACTGGTGTAAGCTGTTGTTTCTCAGATATAGGACTATGTGTTGCGCTTGAGTGGGTGAGGTTTTTACTAGAGATTGAGATGATGACGAAACAAACATTAAATAAATAAAACCGTTTTCTTTGCATATTTTTTATTGTTGCCATTTTAAAAATTACGTAAAATATTTAACTGTTATTTCATTCTTGCCTTGGCATCCTAGTTACGTACAACGTTGCAATAATTATAACATTTAAAATAATATAAATACGCAACAAATACAATCTTTGGCTACAATCTATTTTAAATAGGTAAATTATACTTAATGATAAAATATAGATACTTAATTAAATATATTCTGCTAATAAATCCAGAAACCCAGTACTTATAAAATCATAGACAAAAAACCTCTGTAAAATAATATTCGATATATTTAGCTACCAACAATTAGTTATAAGTGACTCAATAATGACTAAGTATATAAATAAAATATCTAGTATATGTATAACTGATGTACTTTTATCTATTTAAAAAATAACTTTGCATGTTAACTTATCAAAACACATTACTAAAGGCTTTAAAGGCCCACAAGATTCGTTTTCTATTTCTTAAAAATCAAACAACGAGGTTTTTTGATGATGATATTTAAAAAGTAAAATTATTTCTTAAATAGATTCAAAATCTACAAATATCTGTACAAATATGAACTAACTACTGTAAGTATAATTAATTATATTTATCCTTATTCATGTTATGTCACTTTAATACAATGAAGTGAATAATATAGGAAACAGAATAGGATAAACTTAAAATTAATATTTGAGTTGGTATGGCTCAATTGGCTAAGTGGTCGAGGAATCCGCAGCTTCGCTATGTGTGGTGGGTTCGATGCCCGCACAGAAAAATATTAGTATTGCCTACAGATAGTTGTACCGGCTGTAGGTGTTAGAGTTCTGTGAGATTTGTCTTTGTACAGAGGCCAGAACATCAAGCTACCACAATCTGTCAAATTTCTGTGATAGATTTTCAACTTTAACACAATGTCATAAGGTTCATTTTCAATTGGGAAAATTTGTCAATTTTGGATAGCTTGACCTGTTGGCGTCTGTATATTACATACAAGTTGGAGACGACAGTATTCATAGAAAGAATAAAAACGTCTTCTTCAACGTCTTGTAAAATTTGTGGTTTACTTAATTTACAAGATTTTGATTGGATGATTTCGATACAGGAGAATACCCTATTAGTGTAGGGACAATGTTTTAAAAAAAAGGTACCTATTAATACTTTTTACATACATAGTTTTACGGGTAAATGAACAACAGAACTTTATATAAAATCGTGACGTTTGATTGTCATCAAATTCACAGTTTATGAAATTGCAACACATCAAACGATGTTTCCCACTTGACATCTAACAAATGATATTCGCAAAAATCTTGTAAGTGTGGCTCCAGGAATTTAAATAATGACCTATTTATATGTCATCCCGGCAATGTCATCATTTTTATGTCCTGACACATTATATTACATAAATAATTTTATAAATGTATACGTACTTAAATATGTTTAATTTATGTACATATTTTCACACTGTCCCAACACTATGTTATGCTAAGCTGCCAAAATATCTAGAAAAACCTAAATTAAATCTTAAAACTATTGTATTAGGAAATATAATTGATTGATAAATTGATATAGTATTTATTTATTTATTTTAAAAGCGTATGTTGTATAATGTTCCTATAAATAAAGTAATAAATAAATTTGCTTAAATTGTATTGAGATTTACTATTGAGAAGTTACTATAGTATAAAATAATTAGTTTTTGATAGATATTGAATTGAGTGTTGGTTTTGTAGCGTTTTCTTTGATTTTTTTTTAGTAAACACGAGTCAGCTCGGCAGACATTGTCCTGCCCTAAAAACATTAAAAAAAAACACAACCCGATTGCAGAGACACCTATCGGGTGAAATTGTAAATTTAAACCATCAAGGGGTACTCAAACACGTTTTTGAGTTTTAGCTAGACTCAGAAAGAGCAATTGATTTTTATATTTAAGCGAATTTAACAAGAGATGTATTTTTAGTTGAAGTACCGATTTTTTTTTTAATTGGACTTTATTGGATTGACTCTTTGTACTTCCGTGTTTCTTGGCTGGAGTACATTTGTCATGAAAAATAATTGACCTGTAAAACTGTCTAGTCCACACATGAGAAAAATCATCTTAAATAAAAATACTGCCATTTAGTTCCTAAAAAAAAATTGGACAGAGATGCGCACGAACTTCAGTGCGGGCAAGTTAAAACGGCGGTAAACTGTGTATTATTGTGATAATACACAGTTTGGAATGTACGGTTATTTTTGTCTATACTTCAGGGTTTATACTTTCACCACTGAAAGGATAGCAGTGAATTAAAAATCACCATGTAAACTGCTTGTAACTTTTACCAGACTTTTTTGTTCTGAATCCGAAAAAATCTTAATCTGATAATCTTGCATATAACTATTACTATTCAGCATTTATACAGATAAATGCGGTATAGTAATAATTATAGCTGTGTATTATTTTGATAACACAGTAGGAATGTACTCATTCTGCGAGCATTTTCGCAACTATGTTGGCGTCCGTTACCTGTCTAACCAGAAGCGGCTGAATATCAGACATCCGCAACCCAAGTTCTGGGTAATACCGATATCGTGAAGATAGACTGGTTGTCAGGCTTTTTGGGCTTCTGACTACCATTAACGACAGTCATAGATGTTCGTATGACAACCGGGATCGACAGCTTTAAGTGCTCGCCGAGGCACGGAGGGGTCTCGAAGTGTTAATGGTCACGCATCCACAGATTGCCCTCGGCTAGCGCAGCTTAACCTGACAGATCGGTTGATTAGCGTAGTTATTACTTAGCCACGACCCTGTCCAATAGGAATGTTCTATTTCGAGACAAATTGAAACGTGAAATATCTTCTGAAATTGTATCTCTAGAACTTACTGTTTTACACTTAAAATAAATAAACTAAACTACACTTAAAAATTGACACAAATCACTGGTATACAACAATTTAGGCGAATAAATAATACGTATATGTATAATACAAATATTTTAAATATTAATACTTTCTACATAGTGCTTATCTAATGAAAGTTGATAATTTACAACTTCAGTCTGCTTACTTGGAATAGGTTAATGTAACTTAAGCCAAACACTGAGGTCGTGCACAGCAGTGCGATGGTAATTCGGTATGTAAAGATTTTCCAGCTATTGTTTGTTGGATTTTTTTATTTAATAGATAGTAATAAATAAAAATAAAATCGTTATGACATTATTATCAACATAACTTGTTTTATTTTATGTTTTTTTTTGGTCAGTCACTTTTTTAGATCGAACGCCGAACTTGATGCCAATGCACCGTATGCCTGGTGTTGCTAGGGTGGCAGCTAGATCAGGATTTAAATTATTTGGGTGCAAAATATAAAAATAATATATTAAAGTTATTTAGCGAAGGAAAAAGCAGCGGGCAGGATTCGAACCTGCGTCTTCTGGCTAGGTACACCAGACGCTATGACCGCTAAGCCACCGCGAGTCCCACCCGGCATGACGAATTTTGCCTTCACATTCAGAATTTACGTCTTTAAGGTGACGTTTATCTATCTCGGAATCCTGAACCCTAACGAAATGGTTTTGGAATCAACATAATTATGTTAATATTTACTTTACATACCGAATTAGCTGTATTATACCATAAATATATAACAGTTTGACAACCTTGATAATTAAAATGGTGATTTTAAATTCACTGTTAACATTTCAAGGGGTGAAAGTACTTATGATTGTAAATAACTTTCACTAAAAGACAAACCATAAAACATCGAAATATAAATATCGACAAAAATATCAGCTATCGTACAAGTCTACGAAACAGCTGAATTTTTGTCGATATTTCAGGGTATACAACTAGGGATACTTTCACCACCCAAAAGGTTAACAGTGAATTAAAAATCATACTGCTTATAATTTTTGACAGTTTTTTTTTGTGAATCCGATATCGGTATTCTCGCACTGTATAAATACTGAATAGTTCACTTTAACGACTAAACTTGAGTTCATTTTACACTCAAGGTGATTGCAACTGGATAGGCGGCCATATTAAAATGTTATTATGTTTTTCGTAAAGGCCCTCCATCGTAAATCATTATGTTAACGATAATAACCAAATGTACATTCGTGTCCCAGTAATTTTACATAAAACCGTCATGATAATAATAATTTTAAATCAAATGAAATTAATAAATAATTTTATGACTTATTTACATGACGCAGAAATTAATAAAAAACAGTATTTTTTTAATAATGCAAATTAATTGAAATAATAGGTATTGAATTTGCTATCCCGGCGTCATCACCTTAATAATATTTAAGGTGACAACGTCAGTATTTAACTTTATACCGAATTAAACAATCAGTTTACCTCCTGGTCTGCCGCTTGGTTGAGTATCAAGCTTTTAGCCTGCGCTAAGAATAAGGGGTCGGGTTTCGAAGGCTCGTCGAATGTTACGTTGTACTTCCTCTTGAGATCCTCCATAAATTCGTGCTTCAATAGGGCTAAGCAGCTGTAATGGCAATAAAATAATAGTTTTATAGAATAAAAAAACGAACAAGTATTCACCATTTGGCTTGGCACGGGAGCAAAGCTAACAACTCGTATGTATTATACATATTATTTTTTTTATTCACGATAGTCCTACGCTTGACCACTAGTTCGCCTGATGTTAAGCGACACTGCGATCTACGGTGGAGCGCGCTTGCCTAGAAGAACTCGATTCACTTGAGATTTAAAGACACACAGATTATAGTTATTGGGGAAGATCAACTCAGGATATTTAAACTTTTCGGAAGGAATTATCTAAATGATAGCGAAAACCGCAACCAAATCCGTTGCGTAGTTTAAAAGATCTCAGTGTACAGACGGCAGCAGGTCAACCTATCCAAAACTGACAAATTTTCCCAATTAAATATGAACCTTATTATTTTGGTGTAAAGTTGAAAATCTATCAAATAAATTTGACAGATTGGGGTAGCCTGTTGGCTTCTGTACAATCTGGGGTCCTAATTACAGTAGCATGTCAACGATCATATTCGCTTACACGGTACTGCGCGTATAAACACATGTGTGAGTGATTTCAATGTAAACATTTACCGGTCAAATAGTATTACTACGAGAAGGTGATAGTGTGTGGTTTGTCACTGAGGCAAATGATCATTATATCGCACTGTCTGTCTAGATAATGATGAAAGAGTGCAATATACGAGATATGTGCAAAATTTTATTTTATTTTATTTATTTATTTTATTTTATTATTTTAGGAAAACTTACAGCTAACAATCAAATGCACATTGTATAACAGAATACGGCCAATTACAAGTTTTCACAGATAAAAAATGTTTGAAAAATGTTTGTTATAGAAAAAGGTCGTAAGTGCGACTTCTTTCGATGCGATTTGTGAAACTGGTACTGGATTTATGACCCCGACCGTACATAGGCACAGACAGTGGGAGAAAAATTGTTTTATGCCTACTATATTATTATAAAAATTGATAGTTATGTCTGCGCTAGCGCATACGTGCGGTATGCATAGTGACACGTAAGGATAGATAGATAGATTCTTGGACAATTTTACACAGAACCATCTAGTCCCAAATTAAGCAGAGCTTGTACTATGGGTACTAGACAATGGATATAATACTTATATACCTACTTTTTTTTTTGTAAATACATACTTATAATAAATAAGAAACACCCAGACAAACTCAAACGCTTGTTTTAGCCACACAAATATTTGTGTCCTGTGGGAATCGAACCCGAACCACCAGAGCACAGACGTCGTGGTGACGATGGATGACGTAATACTGACATGCGGTAGTGTGGGTCAGCGCGGAAGGCTGTGATGTCGTGACTGGGCGCGTGCGGCGTGTGCAGTACGAAGGCGGCCGGCAGCACGAGCGCGCGGTAACCCTGCGCCCGCAGCTCCACGCTGTGGGACACCTTACAACACCACAAACTCAACGTCAAACTCAACATTGCAAAAAATCAAAATAACAGCTTTGCGCTGTGTTGTGATCCCAACTTATGTTTATTTTTCACAAGCACATACAAACTCAGAAGTGAGATCCTGGTGATCTTTAGTACAGGCATTGTGCCTTGTTCAGACACCAATCTCTCACAAACATTATAAATTGTAACTTGTTATACTAAGACAACCATGACTAACTTTAAAAACTTGATGTTTGTGAAAGAAAATAAATATTTTTTGTATTGTATCCTAACGGTGAGTAAGGTTGTCAGTGCTCCGCGAGGAAACGTTGTGTTGGCAGTGCGGGGACTTTAAAACTACGATTTTGGACAAGGTAGCTACTTCCCCAGTCGGGCAGCTCCAATTTGAGTGAAACTATGCCTAACCTCTCTTCAAAGTTAATCAGTTTCTATCCAATTTTCTATTGTGTTTGCTAATTGTTATTTAACAGGTTCAAAGGGTTACAGAGCGCAGAATGGTGCGGAATGTAGAACAAATTTAGGTTAGGGAAAGTATAATTAAGTACCTTGTTCCAGCCAAAGCCGGAGAATCTCGTGTCGTACTTAGGCACAGACCTGTGAACAACTAGATACGGCTCGTAATCCGACTGCCATTCTACCTGCAATAGAAAAAAATAACGTTTTTGAAAAATAAACACATACATTGACACCTTTTTTCTTTTTAAGGCTACCGGTCTACGGTGGGTTAAACCGAGGAATGTGGGATTCTTACCCACTAAAACCATCCCGGTGGCCACCATCAACATATGGATGGGGGCATTGTGACCTCTTAATGAGGCTAAAAACGAAAACTGTTTTCTTTCTTTTTTTTGCTTACCTCATAAGGTACAGTGGCCGTGATCCATCTGGTATAGTTTGTGGCGCGGTGTCCCTTGGGCCACTCCCTAGCTCTGAAGGGCGCCACGTCAGCCGGGCCCTGCATTCCTGAGAGCCTAGCCAATAGCGCCGCTTTATTCCTAGGCGGCGACGTTCGGTAACGCTGCGTCTCAAACGCCGGAACTACTAGGCACTGTTATGGAAATTTATACAATTAAGTTTTACATATTTATCTCTAGCTTTTACGTTCTATATCAAATATTGATTCACCAAAATCAAACCTAGAACCCTTTAGAGGGTCGCAACAATAGATTTGTTATTGAGTCTTGATAATTTTAGTCTCTAACTTTCATTGCTGAGTCCAACTTTAATTTATTGAAGTTTGTCTTTTAATATGATGAAATTAAATTAAACTTACATGAGCCTACACAGTAAAAGAGCATTGTGAAAGAGCAAGCTAAACACAAATAATAACGGTAATTAAAACGGGTGATATATCTGTGAACTCCTTTGAAGTTAGCAAAAACGCGCAGTTAGTCGCATAAAAAATTTAATATTTATCGAGTTCTTAGGAAAATAATCACGTACGTGAAACATTTAGTACCGCGAATGTCTTCTACAGTGAGCGGGACATAGTAATGTATTAACGGAACGTAAAAGAGTGAGTGAGATAGCATGTGACGATCTCCCCTAAAATTGACAAAACACTGCACAGTCACATACGTATACTTCTTTACCTTCTTCTGTGGATATGGGTTGACGAGCTTGATGGCGCTGCGCAGATGGAGGTAGAGTCCCACCATGGGCACAAAGTCCACATCCATCAGGAACACATACGGTGTGTTCACGTTCTCGAGCGCTACGTTACGCAGATAGTTCACAGGATAATGTACCTGCGTTAAACAACTTTATTTAGAGTATCAATTGTTTCACCAAGGGCAAGTATTCTAAATAAAAAAAAACACAAACGGTGTGTTCATGTTTGTCAGTGTCATGTTACATAGTAGAACCTAGGTCATAATGAAGGAATACTAGCTTCAGAACTACGGATGTTCATAAACAACCGTAATATAAGCTACCAGCGACCCACTCTAGATTCGTATGGGTGCAATGTACTAATATATAAAACCTTCCGGAAGAAATTAAGTATTTAAATGATGATGCAAAACGTATCAAAATCAAGACGCAGACAGCTTCTTTTGCTTTACTTTACTAACGTCAAAATCTGCGATAAAGTAACCTATTAAGTTACTTACTTACTATCGTACTTACGTGACTTGAGGCAACAAATTCACTACACCCGCAGGAACACATACGGTGTGTTTGAGTATTTTTTTAGAATGTTGAGCTCCTAAATGCCAAATACAAAAGCTACGTTGTGTTTACGTATTATTGTCACTTACCTCGTCCTGTTTGAACACCAGATGGTATCCAATGTTCTTCCGAGCACGGAGTGTGTCAGACCAGTCGCCGATAAAACTCTCGAGCCTTTTCACTTCACAGTCCGACAAGTATATCGCAACGCTTAGCGGACCTGTTAATTTCAAACAAAATACTTTTTATGATAACTTAATTTTTCGGACTGTAAAGGGTCTGTGGTAGTTTAATATTTTTGGTTGGTACCCTATTATATATTTCAAGCAAATCGGTTCAGCCGTTTTTGCGTGATTGAGTAACAAATAAACAAACAAACAAACATCCAAACTTTCAATAATACACAACTCAGCATTAAAAACTGCGAGTGAATAATAAATCACATCTAATTTCCTACCCTTAGGGTAGGACTTTTTTTCCAAATTTATATGGGACCAACTTCGAGGTATACCCTATCCAATAAAAAAATATCAAAATCGGACTACACTGCAATAAGTTATGCGTGGTCATACATAAAAAAAAACGCGTCGACTTGAGAACCTTTTCCGTTTTTTGTTTCGTCGGTTGAAAAACACTTTTAATTTGTTGAGCCTTAATTATTGATATCACCTGCCCAGTACTTGACGAGTCTCTCGAGGAACTGCAGACGGTCCATGGAGAGCTGCAGCACTAAAGTGACGTCAAAGCTGTCCACGCTCAAGTAGCTGTACGGCATGTAGAACAAGTGCGTCCGCAGCGCCACCTTCTGCGCAGCACGGAAACTCTGGCACAGGTCCGTATGGTTTATCTAGGAAAAAGAAACCGATAAGTCAAAGTTAAATGTTTTATTTCAATTAGAATATTAAGCTAGCACTTTTGAAAAGTCAAAGCTAGTTGCACGGTTCCAAAAAGTGGGTCTTATGGAGAAGAAGATATAGAAAGAAAGAAGAAAGAAATATCTGAATATCTGAGAGAGAAATGTACTTACTACTAAAGAAAAGGGTAAAGCTTTTAATTTCAATTAATTTTATAAATATAGCTGCCCACCGCGCTGTCAGCCGCCTTTTTTTTCTTTTTGTTCGGTTCCTATTGGTAGTAGCGAAGAAAAAGTCGCGGTGGCTTAGTGGTCATAGCGTCTTGTGTACCTAACCAGAAGACGCAGGTTAGAATCCTGCCCGCAGTTGAATTTTTCTTTCGCTAAATAACTTTAAAATCTGTTTAACTCTTCACGGTATGTTATGATGTGTTTTTTTAGTATGATCAGTTTTTGTTGATTTTACTAACTTTGTAAGTGATGGGATCAATGAAGGAGCACCGATGCAGTTTCTCTCTCAGCAGGTTACCGTCGAAATTAACATACGACTGGTGGATGTCGCGGAAAAAACTCGCGTCCTGAATGTTAATGTTGTACTTCTTTGGCGAATTCCAGTGTATTATCTGAAAATATTCATAATAATAATAGTTTATTAGCCAACCACAAAATGATACACACACACATAGCTTTACATGTACTTAACATGGTAATTCAGTGGTAGGTAGGTACTGTAAAGTTACTGTAGCAATACTTAAACTTGCTAATATCATACACAAAAGAAGAACCCTGTCCCTTAAACTAGGTCTGGCATGTGTCTTAAGGAACAGTTAATGGCTAAAAGAGAGTACAATTCATATAATTGCGCATTGTGTATATGTGTGTGTGTCTGTGTGTCTTTACGCCTCCCTTAATATTCCTCAATTAATAAAAATATTTCTTAATACTTGAAGAACAGCATCCAGGAGTGTCTATCAGCAATCGCACAGAAGCATTTTGACATTCTTTGACCACATGTCTCGAAGAGAAGAGGGATCCATCGAACGACTGGTTATGCAGGGCAGGGTTGACAGTACAAGACCACGCGGTCGGTCACCAATGTGCCAACCCACTGACCAAATCAAGAACGCAGTGGGTGGCCCCAAAGTGAGAGTAGGTACCAGGATGACGACCAATAGAGAGAGATGGTGGGAAAGCGTGAGGCGAATAATATCTGCCCCCAACACCAACTACTACATGAGGGCCACGACCGCTCTGCCAAGAGCAAATCGGCTGAGATCTGAAAATATTCCGCGGTTGTGGATGAGACTGGAGGAGTAGAAGGTGGTTTCCTAATTCACAGGAGCTGTTTGGAAGCTTCTTGACTAACTTAATGTGAATGGTGACGTAATAATGGTGGTAATGAAATGGAAATAAAAAATAATAAATATGAAAAAATAATGGAACTAACCTGACTGCGTACCGTGGTCGGATGCTCTCTCTGTTCCAGGTGTTTGAGCCAGCCATCAACGTGTCGGCCCAACGATTGTCGGATCAGGTGCGGGTTATTCAGCGTAATCATATGTTGAATGACTCCGTGCTTGATCAGTTGCGCTCCGAAATGCTGAGTAGTCGTGACATTTCTAACCAACCTGTGACACCATCAGTGATGTTGCCACAGTCAGACCCTGCTGAAGTGGTTGTCAATGACACGGCTACAAATGTAAGTACCCAGTGTAGTGAACAGTTGAGGAGCGCTTTGGAGGGTGCGTTTCTGGAGTTTCGATCCGTTCCACCTGAATTCAGACCACGCTTGCCTCGTTTGCCCATGAATAATAAAAACTTGGCGCTTGTGTGTGCTCTGGATTCAATGCTGTCAGATTATTTTGACAGCAGTGAAGATCTCGGTGATACCCATTCAATCCTGTACTGTGCGGCTGTTGCTGCATGCCGTGTAGCTCACGTTAGGTTTCCAGTCTCTGATAGAGATACACGGCCGAATCCAGCGGTGCCAGCATGGCAGTGCAGGATTGAGCGGCGTATCGACGGGGCCAGAGTGCTCATAGGTAAGCTAATCTGCTTCAGGGAGGGTAATACTCGCCCAAAAGTGATGCGCTTTGTGAGACGAGCATTTTCGGGGACAGATATTAATCCCCGAGATTATGTATCTCGTGTCACCGAGCGCATCGACTTCCTGAAGCAGAAGGTTTATGCATGGGCAAATCGTATCCGTAGGTATAAAAGACGCGTGGAACGGTATTATCAGAATCGTACGTTCCAAAGCGATCAAAGATGGGTATATAGAGCTTGGGAGCGCCCTAATAATGGTGTGGGTGAAGCGTGCTGGCCGGATGATGACGCTATGTGCTCATTCTGGCGTAACATCTGGTCAGTACCGGTCAGTCATGCCGAAGGTGATTGGATACGTGACGTAGAGCGAGTGTGTGAACCACTACCAGTTATGGGAGAAATTGTCATCAGCCCCCAAGACGTAGCCTATGCAGTCCACCCTATGCCGAACTGGAAAGCTCCTGGCCCGGATGGACTGCATAGTTTTTGGATAAAATGGCTACGTAGTTCTCACGCTCGCTTGGCGTCTCAATTCCAGTCATCTTTAGAAACTGGGACGCTCCCACACTTTTTAACTACTGGAATTACCCATCTGCTCCATAAATCTGGTAGTACTGCGGAACCCAAAAACTATAGACCCATCACCTGCTTACCGACGGTCTATAAACTTCTTACATCCATTTTGAGGGCAAAAATTTGTAATCATATTGATGAAAATTTAATAATATCTGCGTCTCAAAATGGATGTAGGAACAGGTCCCGTGGTACTAAGGAGCTACTCCTCATAGATATGACCATTAGCCAACAGGTTCGCCGATTTAGAAAGAACTTGTCGACATGCTGGATAGATTACAAGAAGGCCTATGACTCCGTGCCCCATGCATGGCTCATGAGGGTGCTGGAGCTGTATAAAGTAGATGCTACTCTACGCGCCTCTTAGTACACTACTAGAGGGGTCAGGGCTGGGCTACCGGTTGAGGCGGGGTGGTCAGGTGATATCTCACCTCCTTTACATGGATGACCTAAAACTCTTTGCTCCCTCTGATCGACATCTGATGGATTTACTGAAGGTAACTAAAACCTTCAGTGACTCCATCAGAATGGAATTCGGTGTGGAGAAATGTGCAGTCATGCATGTAAAGCGAGGGGAGATTGTGGAATCTGAGGGAATACAACTCTCAGACTCCACACAACTTAGATCACTTGCCTCAACGGAGACTTACAAGTACTTGGGCATGTCGGAGGCATTAGGCATAAACGAGGCTGACATGAAACAATCGTTGCGAGAGCGCTTCTTGGGCCGTCTGACGAAGGTCTTAAAAAGCCTTCTGTCAGGCGGAAACAAGGTGCGTGCCTTCAATGGTTGGGTCATGCCAGTCTTGATGTACTCCTTTGGCATACTCAAGTGGACTCAAACAGAACTTGATACCCTTGATAGGAAGGTTCGTACACTACTGACCACATACCGAATGCATCACCCACGCTCCTCGGTAATGAGGCTGTATATCCCGCGAAAGTGTGGGGGTCGAGGCTTTTTAAATGCCAAGACCCTTCACAATCGCGAGGTATGCAGTCTCAGGGAGTATTTTCGGAAGTTTGATGGTGTGATGCATCGAGATGTGGTCGCAGTGGACAAGGGACTTACCCCACTCTCCTTGGCTAAAGAGAACTGGCGCAAGCCTGTAGTACTTAGTACGAACGATCGCAGGGAGGTATGGCAAGGCAAAGAGCTACACGGACGCTTTTACCGGGCTCTCTATGAGCCTAGTGTAGATTTTCTAGCGTCCGTATCTTGGCTACGTTTCGGAAATCTCTTTGGAGAAACCGAAGGTTTTGTATGTGCAATTATGGACGAAGTTATGATGACGAACAACTATCGGAAATATATCGTGAAAGATGGTACGGTTGACATATGTCGGGCATGCCGCCGTCCGGGAGAATCTATCCGACATATTATCTCTGGTTGCTCGCGTCTGGCTAACGGCGAATACTTGCACAGGCATAACCTCGTGGCCAGGATTATCCATCAGCAGCTCGCTTTGAAATACAATCTTGTGGAATCGGAAGTACCGTACTACAAGTATGTGCCCGACCCAGTTCTCGAAAATGGTATTGTACTGGGATCGGTCTATCATTACAGACAGGACTATTGTTGCCAATAAGCCTGATATTGTAGTGATAGATCGATTAGAGCGTCGTGCAATGATTGTTGACATCACTGTACCGCATGACGAGAACCTCGTGAAAGCCGAGAAAGAGAAAGAAATAAAGTATCTCGACTTGGCACACGAGGTTGTCGACATGTGGGAGGTGAATTCAGCAATCATTGTACCAATCGTTGTGTCAGCCAATGGCCTTATAGCCAAGAGCCTCGACCAACATCTAAGGAGGCTCTCGTTGGATGGCTGGATCAAAGGCTTGATACAGAAAGCAGTACTCTTGGACACGGCCCGTATCGTTAGGAGGTTTCTTTCTCTGGGGCCCTGACCACCGGTAGCTTGGACCCTGCTCCCGATGCCGGTGGGTTTCTATTTTTTATATTTTTAAATGTTTTTTTTTTTTTTATAATTATGTTACGATGAAATATTTAAAAATAAAAAAAATATGTATAAATATAAATAAAGGTGGTAATGATCCGATAGTAATTATGCTATTTTTAATTCCTCTCGCATTGTTTTATATATTTTGATGACGTCTGTGGTCTAGTTCGAGTGTCGGACTGCTGATCTTGAGGTTGTGGGTTCGATACCCACAGAACCAAATATTTAATGAACTTCAGTTTTTGTATTTGGCTGGGTGTATCTTATGTATTTACAAAAAAAGAAGTATATAAGTATTGTATCAATTGTCTAGTACTCATAGTACAAGCTCAGCTAGTTTGGGACTTAGATGGTGCCGTGTCGATCTATCTATCAGCCATGGACGTCCACTGCTGAACCTCCCCTAATCATCTCCACAAAAATCGGTATTGCGCAATGGCGGGAAAAAATAATCAGCTGTTTTCCTAAACAATGGCGAATAATGGCGATCGGCCATAGGCTAAAAGAATGAGGTTTCTTTTTTTTTTTGTCTTTTCGCGGATAGCGTTATGCCACATACAAAATGGGGAATTTAAAGTTTTCTTTATTACAGAGAAAACAAAAGTTATATTTGAGTGAAAGTTTTATATATTAAAAACGTACAATTTGAAATTATCTATTTAAATACGAAGTTGTATGAAATGAGCAAGCAATAGGTACATTAATTTATTTATACTATTTATTGAATACGATCTTTTTTGTATCGAAACTTTTTTAAGAACAAAGCAACTCAAATAATAAAATAAAAAAAAATCCTATAACTCACTTGTCAATAATAAGCAATGCAATGAAAAAGTCACAGTTTGATAATAGGTGTCATTACGTGCCTAATTGCGGTGAAATAAGAGCCATTTTATGAGCAAGTGTGTTGAAAATGATATTTCCGTAAATAGATATTTTAAAGACACTTTTACAAGTCAATAACATACACACCTTAACATTGTTCTTATCCTCCCCATAACAGTTCTTAGCTAAAGTCTTCGTAGACATCTGTACATTATACTGGCAGCTCATATTGTACACGAACCCTGGCTTCGTCTTGATGATCGCGTTGATAACATCCTGGTCAGCGAGCGTGGTCTGTTTCAACTCGCCTATGTTTTTCTTCACGGCATCGTGCCAAAGCCTCGTCCAGTCAGTGTTGGTCCGTATTTTCTTGAGGTCTAGGAGCATGACCCCAGTGTTGTAACCTCTACCGAGGGCAGGCCAACGCTTTGACTTTTGAAGGTACCAGTTACTTTCGTTTTCTACTAAGCCTATAAACTGTAAGCCAAACAGGAAATCTTAGACAAAACATCATACGTAACATACCATCACGTCTGTATTCCATGAAGGATTAGGCAGAGGTGTATAGTAATGTACAGACGCCAACAGGTCAAGCTGTCCAAAACTTTCCCAATTGATTATGAACTTTGTTGCTTTGTGTTAAAGTTGAAAATCAATCAAAGAAATTTGAAAGATTGTGGTAGGTTGATGTGCTGGCCTCGGTACACACACAGTTCACCGGTATGTTTAGGTCCCATGTAATAGGGGGCGAGTCTTTCTATTGAAACCGGGTACAAATCTAAACCGAGATTTTTTACAAAATCTTTTCAACACTGCTCATGCGGAACCTAGGACCTCTAGCTTAGCAGTCGCGCTTGCGACTACTAGGCTGATGAGGCAGCTGAGCTTGCGCAACAACAATATTATTATATTGTATTTAATTTTGATTTAAAGTATGTTACTAACCATGAAAACCAATAATTGGCTTCATGACACATATTGTTTTTCTTTTTTACTCCATTTTATAACTGTAGGTTTTCCAAAATAAAATAAATAAAACCTTACCTGTTCATCGGTCATGTTCCTGAACAAAGCCCATAGTTCAGCCACATCACACAAGAAGGTTAGGTCGGAGTCCAACACAATGGCCTGGCTGAGGGTATCCGGCAATATATCAGGGAACAGCAACTTGACTAGAGCGTAGATACCAGAGTAGTGACTATTGGGCACCCATTGCACTTGAGACAAGCGGTCCTGAGCATTGTAACACGAGTATTTTACTGAAAAATAATTACCATTAAATTACAAGAATTAAAAATCGCCGACCCTTTCGTTTGATACCCAATAGTGTGGGAGTTGGAAAAAAATATGTAATCCACCATTTTGTGGCGGCGGCCATGTTAGACAGATTTTCATCAAACATAGCTAAGAACACTCCTAATTTACCTTTCAAATAAAAAAAATATTATCGGTTCATCTGTTCGGGAGCTACGATGCCACAGACACACACACACGCGCGGATGGAAGCGTTCGAAGGTTCCGACTCCGGCGAACGTAAATATGTATATATTACATAATATTAAATATTAAGAATTCCCTCTCACCAAAATGTATAATTTAAATTTTTTTTTTTTTTGCTGCTCCCTACACGGTCCATAATTGTTTATTATATTTACCACCTGTATTGTACATTATGGAATGCAATAAATATGTTGTATGTTTTTCTTTTTGTTGTTTATTTTAAAGCAAAATGAGACATTAGTACTAAACATACCAACTGTAGTTTGAAGAGCAATTATAGGCATATAACCTTGTATTACGTAAGTGATGTAAGCAATTACATAGCTATTTGCATATTTGCAAATGCAAATAAGCACTGTATTAATTAGTCTTTATCATGTAGCACCGTTCTAAGAAGTCTGTTTAAAGCATATCAATAATGTATACTTTTGAAACATTGGTGTGATGATACAAAAAACTTCTTCTTTGTGTATATGGTAAATACATTATTTACATTACTAGACTAGTAATATTACATAAAACATTAACATGGTCGCCTTACTAGGTTCTAGTAACTGGAGTCTAGTAGGTGGCCACATGTGCCTTAATAGACGTTGCACATGGGGGGTTCTGGGGTGGTCTATTAAGAGGACACAGTGGCCCCCTCCATGTGCTGATGGTGGCCACCGGGGTGTTTTATTGGGTAGTAAGATGTAACACTCCCTGGTCTAAACCCCATAGATGGGTAGTCTTTTTTCGACAAATGCTTATTAAGATAAGTTGTTCGGGGGATTGCATACACATATTTTTTTAAATATGTTAATTCTATTTTTACTTTACCTACTCCTTAAACAGACGCCAGCAGTTCAAGCTATACAAACTGTCAAATTTTCCCAATTGAACATGAACCTTATTATTTTGTATTTAAAGTTGAAAATCTATCAAAGCAGTATGACAAATGGGGGTAGTTTGATGTGCTGGCCTCTATACATAAAGAATTAAGACCTGGTAAATATTTTTTTTTACAGAAAAGTGTTATTCACACAGTCACACTTTGTGAATCTTACAGTTATAAGTTACTAGCTTTTGCCCGCGACTTCGTCCGCATGGAAAAGTTACTTTTAATTATTGTAGTAATTTGGCTAATTAACTCAAAATCGTTATAAAATATAGCCTATATGTTATTCTGATGTATAAATAATAATACTGTAAAGTTTCATCAAAATCCGTTCAGTAGTTTTAGCGTGAAAGAGTAACAAACATCCATCCATCCATCCACACAAACTTTCATATTTATAATATTAGTAGGATAGGATAGAATTGTACACTCACCATCAGGTAGGTCCCACGTGTTGAACAGTTTGTTGATAGTATCCTGTGACTTCCCATCTACAACAAAATGGAAGTGTATGGGGTTCTGCCTGTGGTGCAGCATGGATTTGAGCATGGGAGTGATCAGGCGGGTACACTTGCCCATGCATACCAGGGCAATGTGCACAGTCTCACAAAGAGTACCAACTGCATCTGGAATCTGTGGAAAAAGGGGTTTACAAAACTAACTGAAGTAAGTATGCACTACAAGTTATTAAAGTACTTTCAAGAATATTAATAATACTAAAATTCACTTACACTGTTTATTAGTATGCTCGTATGTATTGAATTAATTTACATAATATTACTCGGTGGATAACCGTGCTGGTTGTGTAATTACTTTAAGTGTATGCAAATGTATCCATGATCTAGTTTTATATATTATACAATTGTTTGTTATCCCGAAGAATAAAAAATAAATAATAAAATTAAAAACAACTACTTAATTAAGTATAGACTAGCTAGTCTACAGCACCTAAGTTTAGTTTCCAGATAATTATAAAAAAGAATGCCTCACGGCGCCTCTCTTTGCTATCTCTGAAGTGCCAGGGTGCCGCGGTACTTTTATTTCAATCCATACTACTTATATTGGCACCTAGACTAGCTAGCTAGCTAGTCTAGGTGCCAATATAAAATACTAAACCTTTCTAACAAAGTTTGGGAACCCTTGCTGTAAAGGGTCTGAAATTTCAGGAGTAATAATATTTATTTATTTATTTTACTACTTCGTTCAAACATAGTACAAAGGCGGACTTAATGCCTGAGGCATTTTCTACCAGTCGACCTTAGGGTGATGCAGAGACAGAAATTGGTAGGTGCAGTAGCAGTGTTGTTATATAAACAAAAAAAACAATATTTATTATTGTAAAACTAAATTTATGCAATTTATAATATCAGTATCATCCAATTTTTTCCTCCTGTGGCAACATTACAGCTAACAGCGAAAACTAGCAAATAAGTCATAAAATTAGGCCCAATCGCAATTTGTTCATAAGTATTACAGGCAATAAATTTTATAAAATTTCAACATGTGATATTCACATACATTTCAGAGATCAACAAGTATTTGATATAAAAATCAGGACTAAAATTTTATGTATCAGAAATATTTATTTTAGTCTCTCCTATATTCTTTCAATATAGAATGCCCTCAAAATGTATACTTTACAGTTAATTATATTATTTGTAGAGGATTTCAGGATCAGTAATATAATCAATAAGTAACTATTAGCAAAAATAAAATTCAGTTTTATGTAACTTTTAATACAATAATAAAGTACTTAACAGACAGAAATGTTTTGCTGGAGAGTTTGTTGCACTACTTATTTTTTCCGGCAGAAACACTAGGAGGCAGTAGGCAAAAGGACAGGTGTTTAGAGGCTGCCTAAATTGTAAAAATGCAATTCAAAAAGTACTACCTAGTAAGTCTATCTTGAATAAATGATTTTGAATTTGATACTTGTTTGAAAGTTTAGGTTCTACTGACACTGGAAGAGTTTGCAATTGAAAACTGCAAACTGCTGTACCAGCAAGCTATTTTCCACAATTTCATTATTTATACCGCATATTTTGTATGCAAATAATTAACGCCTCCTTACCACAGGAACTTCATAAGTGGATGCAACGGACATCTGTCTCATGACATTCTGCGACAGTCTTAATTGTGTCTTGAATACTTTGTTCTGAGTTTCCAGCACACTGATTCTAGATATTAACCACCAGTAGTAGATCACGGACACTGCTATCCATATTCCAAAAGGCACTCCCAGCCAGGGCCGGTAAAATAGGCAAGATAATGAAGCTTTTGACCGTACATTCATATTGATGCATTTCAGTTATAATCCTGCATGTTTTTTGTTCCAGAATATTGTAAAATGTATTATTGATAGAATTGTTTCAGAATATTATTGATGGAAACACTGAAAAATAAATAAATCTTATGAAAACAACAAAGTGAGTTCTTACTTACAGCACTAAGCTATTGAATCATTAAAATAACTAGATGTGCGTTGCGTTTTTATTTAATTTAAAACCACAAACTAGTTCTAACAGTTTCAAATTCTAAAATAATAAAAATATTAAGTAATTATATCCTACTTACCGTATTAATTGTACTTGGTAGCAATTCATAAATATAAACCTTAGTTAATGTAGATGTTTCAGGTTGTTGGTGCATAATTTATGAGGTTAATTATGCGGTTAATTACTGTAACTTGAACGATCACGAGTTGTACAATAATTAAAATTACCCACTGTACACTATGATTTGGTCGTACATCGTAATAAATAATAAAACTTTATAATGACTGTGTCACTTGAGTATTTTAGTTCCTCAAGAGCATGTTTATTTGTTTAAATAGAGTAAAATTTTAGCATTGAATGGTTTATTTACACTTTTAGTTTAGAAATACATTTTCGTTATTGTCTGATTTCCGCTACATGTGAAATGTGATTGTGAACAGTGAAATTGTGAAACGTCATTTTAAGTTTGACTTTGACAATGACATTTTAGTGACTGTTGAGTGACACTGACAATTAAAATTTGGCAGAATTGTGAATTGTCGATTTTTTTTTTTTAACATCGGCATCAATTGCCATAAAGAAAGAAATAAATAAAAATTATAGACAACAACATTTTCGTGGAGTTTTTTTGGAGGATTCATTAATTAACTTAATATGCGTTTCAAATATGAATAGGATTGACCTCCAGCCATCTTGTGACGTCATAGCTGTCAATTCAAACCAGCTAGGTAGGGTGAGCAAAACAGATTTTTGAAATAATGTTTTTTATGTATTTAAAATTTTCCACCGATTGTTATTTAGAAGAAAAATAGATATTTTATTACCCGTGTTTATAATAAAACTAAAGTTATATCGTTGTCTTAAATATTTCCCTTTTTTTGGTTTTTATTTTCGACTCATTTGACGTGGTTAATTTATTTTTGCCAATCGTCACTGGTAATTGAATCAATAGCTTCCAGTGTTAGATTCTCAATTTGGCTTTCTAATTGTTGAACATTATTGTCAGCTACCCTATGCTTATCAAGTGCCAGATAAATTCAATTGGATTTAAATAACAATTATAGGGTGGCAGCTTCAAAATTCAAGGTTCCTATTCTTATTTGAAACGCATAGTAAATATTTTTACCCGGGATGTCTAAATTATATAGGTATTTAAGATAATAAAAATAATAATTTAATTTATGAGAATGCGGGAAATAAAGTGAATGGTGCTATACATGCGGTTGTGGCTAACCAGTCGGTGTCAAAAAAGGCACGGATGGCTATCCACAACGGTGTGTTGATACATACACTTATGTATGGAAGTGAAAGTTGGGTATGGCAGAAGAGACATGAAAGTAGAATAAATGCTGTAGAAATGCGTTCCCTGCGAAGTATGTGCGGTGTAACTCGGAATGACAGATTGAGAAATAGTGTGATAAGAGAACGTTGCGGCTTAAAAGACGATTTAGTGACGAGAATTGAGAAGAATATGCTGAGATGGTTTGGGCATGTCGAGAGAACGGATGAAAGGCGACTAACAAAAAGAATTTATATGGCGAATGTCAGTGGAACCGCCGAGAGGGGACGCCCTAGAAAAACTTATACCGACCTTATTGGTGAGGTTCTTCAAAAAGGTCAGGTGCGTAGTACTCGCAACCGGCGTGTATGTATGACAAGATGTATGAATGTGGTCGAAGCGAAAGAAGTATGCAAGAATCGTAGCAAGTGGCGTTCTTTAGTTTCTGCCTACCCCTATGGGAAAAAGGCGTGAGTGTATGTATGTATTTAAGATAATATATTTGCACCAATTTAAGTTAAAACATTTTTTAATATTAATCATTCAATTATTTAACATTGCACTGGACCCAGCAACTCCTTTAACAACTTAAATTATATTTTTGAAATAGTTAAAATGAACTTTATAGATGAATTCAAAAGTCTATCAAGCGCTCCCCTATAATTATCTATTATTGTATTCATTACATATTTAAAATAATTACAACAGATAAAGTTTAACAAGCTTTTAACAAAAAAAAAATAGCAAAATATTGTAGGTAAGTTCGATTATCTTATGCTTTATGAATACCTACCTAATTGTAAATTCTCAAAAAAACATATTCATAACATAACAATCTGCCCACAGTCCCACCGCGTCACCTAAAGGGCCACCCATTGGATATTTAAATTCCAAATATCCTAAATAGCTTTAGTAATTAATATTATTCTTCATAAAATAAATACTAAAAACAGACATCACCATTCATTAAATTAGCCGAGTTCAGCATTTATTTTACAAAGTAAATCATACCTACCTACCTACTACTATCACTCGTAGGACATCATAATACAGGATAGGTTCCTTTTTTTCGGAAAATCCTCATGGATCATCAGCCACTTAGGGAGGTGGCAGGGTATGTTACACAATATGTTAACAAAAACCGCACTTGCCTTCACTTGCCCCATAGTCATGGCCATGGAATCCATGAAAATCGCCACGCCCATGACAGGTTTCGGATCCCCTCAATCAGCGAGGCCTTCCCTCGCATCTTAATCAAAGGTACATGTGTGGGAAAGACACGTGCCACATGGGGCCATTATCTGGTCGGACGGCGGAACCCACAATTCAGCTGCCCGCAGGCCACAGCCTCCGACCTCCATGATGGTCGGAGGTCTGTCTGCGCCGTCCGATGCCCGGTGCGTCAACTAGTACTGCTTCTCTATCCCTTTCCGCGGCCTCTTTTGCAAGCATAACCTGCTCGCAGTAAGAGGCGGCATCTTCCCACGACAGGGTAAGTCATCATCATCATCATCATCATATCAGCCACAGGAAGTCCACTGCTGAACAAAGGCCTCCCCCATAGACTTCCACAAGGACCGGCTACAAGCCGTCTGCATCCAACGACTTCCAGCGACCTTTACCAGGTCGTCCGTCCATCTCGTTGGAGGCCGTCCCACGCTGCGCTTTCCGGTGCGTGGTCTCCACTCGAGAACCTTTTTGCCCCAGCGGCCATCAGTTCTACGAGCTATGTGCCCCGCCCATTGCCACTTAAGCTTGCTAAGTCTTTCAGCTATGTCGGTAACTTTCGTTCTTTTACGGATCTCCTCATTTCTAATTTGATCACGTAGGGAAATACCAAGCATAGCCCTCTCCATAGCTCGCTGAGTGACCTTGAGCTTCTTTATGAGACCCATAGTGAGCGAACAGGGTAAGTACCTATGTTTATTTAAATAGCAGGGCCTGATGTGTAGATACCTAATACTCGGGACTCAATTTACATTTCGAATACGTAGCAATCAATAGTTGGACAGCAGTTTATAAAATAAATAAACAGTCTTGTCACAAGGTAGAAAATGAAAAACAACCAGATTTTTACTTACATTTTAATAACACAAAAAATATACGAACGAAATGGACAATAGTTTGGGTACAAAATTAAAAGAAAAATAGGGTGTAAATAGCACAATGTAAAAACCAAGTAGAATATCGGAATATTTTTACTAGGTATCTTTTAATTTGTGTTTTGTTTTCTCGAATATTAAATAGGTATGGAAGTTGTCATGATACTTAAACAGGTATAGTAATCGCCAAATATTTTTGGCCACTCTGAAGTAAGCGGTAACGGTGCACGAGAGAACGGTGGGTGCACGCTGTGCACCGTCCACTGTTGCGAACACACAGTGGTATAATTTAATACGTCCTCTATGAAGGCCTACGCCGCGGACACAGAGTGGTCAATATTTTTGGTGAAAACTGTATTGCACTAAATATATTTAAACATATTAAAATATCTAAAATTTTAACAATAATTATGGTGGGATTATTCATTAGTTTCGACTTTTAATCTTAATAAGAATAGGTAGTAGATTTAAAGGTTTCGCAAAAAGGTAGATAAACAAATTCAATCGACTACAATAAAAATACCTAAGTAGGTACTGATTAACCATTGTAATTAATTAATTACTTACAAAAATGCATTTTTTGGATAGGCAATAAAACGTACTGCATGCTTCACTAATTCATTCTAATTCTATCTTATACATTAGAGTAAAAATATTATCAAAAACATTTTCCAAAATGCTGCATAAGAAAAATATTATGAAGTCAATTTGGAAAATATAATTATGGCGCTCTACATGGCGTCGTAACGTATTTTTTTGTCTATGGAACAATGCTCTCATGCCATAGGTCAGATTTTCCCACCTATTTCCAAGGTTTCTGTTATCGCCGCCATGTTTGAGTGCCCCCTTAAATTAACTTATTTTAATTGATCTCGGTCTCTTCGCCATACGGCCGTACCTGCCTGGTTTGGTCATAAGGTGTGCCGTAAGTGTACGGCTGTGCTGTATCCACACTATCCACCACCTTCACCGGTTCCGTCGGCTCAGGACTGTCCTCCGTCACATCCTTCTTGTACGGTATGCTATCGTCATCAGAGTTGATCCGCACAGATTCTTCGGGGTCCAGAGGTCTGGGGAAATGATAATGAGATAATTTTAGTCACCGTTGATAGCACAAGATGAATTATTACTCAGGTAAGTACTAACTTAATAGTCAAGAAATCATTATCTTCCTTCTCCTCGGCTTTCCTGCGCTGCAGGATCCTCCACCCAATGCAGATGAGCACTACCACGATGGGCAACATGACCGCGCTGATGATGCCCCATGTCGCACCCAGGGTACGCGATGAGTACTCTTGCGTACCTGATATTTAAAACAATAGGTGATTAGGTGATGTGGTTACCGAATAAGTATACTAGACTTCTACATAATACCTAATTCGCTTTGTTTTGTCTGTGTTTGTTTGTGTGTTATTTTTTCACGCCTGAACAGCTGAACAGATTTATTTTATTTGATAATTATAATTAAGTAGGTATTTTATTACAATACTTTATGCATATTAATTTCTGACATTTACGCGAATATTATACATTGAAATAAAACTACTTTTTACGGATTTTATCGCGTAGACTCAGTCTACCCGTGACCATGGACGCTGTAAAGGGTCCGAAACGTCGGGATTAATAATATCAATATACGCGATAAAATCCGTAAAAAGTAGTTTTATTTCAAAATACCTTATGCATAAATAAAGTAAACAGGCGGACTTCAATTTCGATAACATTTGGCACGGAGATTTTTAGATTCGTCGTGAGGAAGGACATAGTCTTTCTTTTGTTTCAAAATGTCCTTTGGTATGCTAGTGTAAAATAGTAGAAATAAAAATGATATTAACCAATAGTTAAACAAAAACGTCACCCCTGTAACGCAATTTATCAACAAACAAGATACACTATCAACGGCGCTAAGCCAAAAGATATCATAAAATACAAATAAAAAAATGATACACTTACCTGTTCATATGACCTGGTTTTTTGTGTACACAAGATAAGAAAGCAAGCAATAACCTTAGAGATTAGGAAAAAGGGCAATAATAACTCATCACAGTTCAGAGAAAATTTCTATTCCACGAAACGTGGCGTCAGTCATTCCTTGCTTTCTTATTAAAAAACTAAAAACAACATCACATGGAAGTTATTCTACCGAAATGGGAACAGAAATTTCCTCTTAATGTGACTCCAGGGTTAGATTTAAAATAAGTTTATTTAAAAATAATAGAATTTGTAAACATTCAACAACGATGGGAAACTCAAGAAAGTCGACTAAACCTAACAATAAGTGCAAAATACTAAATTAATGTGCGTCTTAGAACGTAACCTAGATGCTATATTAATCTTAACCTATTCCCGAAAATGTCATTAGTATGGGCAGTGAATAATTTTGTCCTGTTCTTTCTTAATATTTTCTTTTCTCAGACCATGGTAGAGCGACTGCTCATTGTAGGTAATTCAACGCCGGGTGGATCTATGAGAGTTTCCATAGATTTACCCTTTGTTGGTGGTAAAGTAAACGTCTGAATAGATTCAGCAGGAGCACTTTTCGGGGGATCCGGCAAACCAGGGTTATTGTATGTGTTCCTGGGACTATTATCAGAAATAGGGCTGATCGGTGGGGAATATATTTCGGAGTATGTAGGAGAGTACTGAGATGGAATGGGGCTATATTGGCCTTCGTATTTAGGAGAGTATGGGTCCTCAGACTCCTTTGTGGAGTATCCCGAATCACTAGGCAGCGCTCTACGACCCATCTGACGTGGTCTGCTTACGTATTCTATATCTTTTGCGGGACGAGTTAGAGTTGAATCTCGGTTTGATTCAGTGTCAGAAGGAGAGGTGATAGATAGCAAGTCCTCCTCAGATAGATCCCATAGTTTTTCTGGGAACTCCTCATTAGGAGCATTCGCTATAGGTTCATTGGTTCGATAAGTCTTATCGTAAGCTCTACGCTTTTTGGGATTGGATTTGTCTGATTTATTAGAGTCACTCTTGCTTGAATCTGGGTATCCTATGCCTGAGCTGTCACCATCTTGAGGGATGGGTGGGGCAGCCCTAGTGAGAGGCGCGGATCTAGTAATTGGGGTCTCCTCGGTGGGAGTATCAGGTAATTTAGATTTTTTATCAGAGTCCGTGCTACGTAAAGTGGAAGATTTCATCGTATCCGTGATGTTTCCCATTGATGTTGATCTAAGGTTAAGTCTGGACGCAGATTTTGATCGCGGTATGTCTTCGAAACGGAATCCCTCTTTGCCTTCGGACTTGGGTTTGTACCAGCACCAGAACCAGAGTAGGCAGATCAACAGCCCTAACGGTAGAATAACTGCCACTATGATGCCCCACGTCAGAAACAGTGCGCGTTGCGAGTACTCTTGGTTACCTAGACATTGTAAAACGTTATGTCACTGTACTGTTTCTTGGGAAGATTAGGTAATCCATCGATCTATTATAAAGGGTTTAATAAACAAGATCACTAACCAAAAAATCTAAGTAATACTTAGATACTTTAACATTTTCATTGTTATTCTTGGGAAAGACAACTGCAGACTAAACATTTAAGTTTACCAGTGTTAATAAAACCTGCATGGTATTATATTAGGAAAAATCAAAGCAGGTACTCACGTAGACACTCAGTGTATCCATAATCCGGTAGGTTCCACCTGCCGTTGTCCTCACAAACGCGTCGCTTGTCTCCAATGAGAATGAAGTCCTGGTTACACTCAAAGTTCACCTATCAATGGAAAATACAAATAAAATTAGTAATACCTATGCATTATAATAAAATAAGTTGGAGTGTCGGGAAGGACATGTCTAATCGAAAACAATGACGTTTGAACCAATTTCAACGAAAATTTCAGGAAAAAGGCGTTGAAAAAATGTATCTAAATGTGGAAATAAATCTGCAGTTTCTATCAAATGGCGTTTAAGTAATTTAATCATGTATTTTCAAATAAAGTCGCGGGTAAAAGCTAATGTAAGTATAATTAAATAGAACAATAGATGATGCATAAAGAAATTTAAATGTACAGTAGGTACCTAGGTATTGCCGTGTTTCCTCGACCCGTGACGAATAGTGGTTTTGTGACTGGACGGTGACAATTTGCATTCTTGTCATACCAAAAGGACATTTCTATGCGTCATCGAAAAAAATTGCCTTAGAATTATTGAGATGACGGACGTCATCGGCCGGTAAATATTCGTCATTAGGTAGCTTTGTGGGTAAGCGCAACTGCTACCCATCATCACACCATTCCCAGATCGGTCAGTGTTATTGGATTTATATGAAATTCTCAAAGGCAGTTGCCCGCACCCTATTATACTTTTACATTTAAGAAAATTAAGTTACTCACCCTTGTGCCGGGGGTAAAGAAGAAGTTACTCTTTCTTCCGAAACGAGGAGTTTCCAAAATACCGCAGCTTATTACTCGTCGCGCATTCGTCTCTTTTATATTCGTCTGTAAACAAAACAGGAGACGGATGACCACTATAAATTAGAAACAGGAACTTAAAATACACTTTGAAGTAAATAATTCAATTTATTGCAGCATAAGCTTCACTATAGGAGTTAGCGAAGTCCGAAATATTGGTCCCTTTCAATCACATTTGACGATATCACTAGAGAGCTTGCATAATAGGTAAAAATTATATTTTATTTGAGAATTTAAATGCCCCGTTTCAATAACACGTACCGCTTTTACAATATAACCAATAAATATGGTCACTTATAATACAATAATCCGAAACCAACTAGAAAATGATTCACAGTGTACAAGAATCATGAATGGATTAACGTTAGCGACTAAAGTGTGTAACAGCCATAGAATGTCCTATAGGGGACCTTGGTGCATGCATTATAATTAAAAGAACAATGGGCTGACGAGACGCATCCGACTGCTGCACGCGATGTCACCACGACTAGGACTCTGAAAGCATGGGGCGAGAAATCTGAAGGAAATAGGATGATAAATATATTTTCCATTGAAGGCAATTAGCCCAAAAATATATAAAAACTTTGTGGTGTTTAATATGTGACCAGGTTTGGTTGAAGGACCCTGAAATATATGTTGGCGTCGACTTTTAGTTTACCTAGATATTGCTGAATATCGGTATTTTACACCAAGCGACTACCATCAGCCCAATTTCTGGGTATTGATATCCTATGAATAAACTGCTTGTCAGGATAGTAATTGTCATTACATGTAGGTACCTAATCTATACCTATGACGACCAAGACCACTCCGGTACGAAAAGATCTCTTTGCTAAGTACGCACCCATCCCTAAACGGATCGCGGCAAGCATACAGTTTACTAAATTACGAGCTGAAATCTTATTGATTTGTGTATTCATTAACTTTATAGCAAATTACTTCTTGTACTTATGTATCTTGTGTTGCTGTATTCAAAGCGTGGGAAACTATCATTTGTTTTTATGACTAGTTGACAATCAAGGCTGTTATTGACTTAATAGCAGGGTAGGATGAATCATTACGTTTTTAAGCATGTTTACATACAAAATGACATCATTTTTACTTAATAAATTGTATTTATAAAGATTTGTAAGAACAAAAAGGTCTAAATTGCTTTAGAATCATTTACACTATCTGATCAGTTTATGGTACCTACACCTAACACTAAAATTATTACATTTTGGATCATTATTCGTTAATTTAAACAGTCGTAATTCTATAGACCCCTTTCCAGCCTGCAGTCTTCTTTCTTACCTACCTACACAACGTCTTTTTCACGTTTCTAATAATTGGCTGCAAAATTTCAATGCCATTTACTTTTCCTTTAGCTACGTGGCGTTTCAGTACACTTTTTATTATTAAATGGTCTATTGCAAATAAATACTCACAATTGAAGACAAATAATTCTTGGTGAACTCAGCCATATCTCTGTTGAGAGTCATGCCGTAGTCATATCGACATTGGTAGGAGTCCTGGCATAGTTCTATAGCCCTAGCCACGTCCTGCGATCGGTTGGCCGGTAGGAAGTCCGCTGGCTCTCGTATGAAGTTCGGTATGAACTGGTTGTCGTTGTAGTACGCTGCTGTTCTACCATACTCGCGGTAAAACATCGCTACTCCTATGTCTCGTTGCTCTCGATCAGTTAGTTGCCCTGGAAATTATGTTAATTGAAGAAGATGTCTTTCAAAAATCCAAAAGACTCAATGGTATTGTATGACATGTAGTTCCTGCGACAAACGAGTGGGAGTCTTGTGACTTATAAGGACACTGGCATAAGTTTTAAAATCAAATGAATCACGCACAGTCTTAAAATGCATCAAGTATATATAAGCACTTCTAGTATTGGAAATGGAACAGTCTAATCGGTAATGAATACAGGTCTTATTGTTGAGTATTTTGAGTGTCTGGTGGAGAAATTGGCGTAACTGACATGACCTACATCATAAGTTTCATTATACCAAAAAAAGATCATCTTAATCGTTCTGCTTCTAATATAAAGTAGTAATTTTTGGATTCAGAACTTCTAGTTCTTCTAGTAAAGTCCTTACAAGCAATCCTTGTGAGAATATGAAACGCATGGCAATTTGGAAAAGTGTTGTTGCACAGTTGGTGCACAGATGGAGGTGATAGCTGTTACTTACAGTACTGAGCGAAGTCCCTGTGTGCAGTTTGGAAGTTATTCAAGTCGACGGTGGCTCGCGTGCCGTCCGGTCTCGTGAAATCGTCGTTTATGTCCAAAGACCAGTTCCCGAATAGACCTCGCGTTTGATTCTATCATAAAACAAAATCATCAATCCAAATTATTTTTGAACAGTTTCTGCTAGTCTTCTAGTCTGATAAATTGGTCTACATACACACTTACCTATACCTCTAATTAAAGACATACTTAGTACTTAGGTATTACGGAAAAAGTAAGTTCTTTGCCACAACTTCATATTTTAAATTTGGATCCTGCAGCATGACTTTTTAGTTTAGTTATCTTTATCTTTCATCTCTAGCAGAAAAACGTAGTTGATCTTGTAATAATAGAGGGCCAATGGATTATAAAATAATCCATTTGACAAGTACAGTTTCTTAAACCAATGCTTTTTAAATGTCTCACCATGTAATTCCAAGGCAGGTAGACCCTCGCTGACATGAAGCCCCTGTTCTCAACCACCTCGATACCGGCGCCCGAAGAGAACATGATCACGATCTCTGACTGATTCAACACGTACATCGGCTGGTACACTGTCACTCCTGTTGAATAATAATTCAGTAGGTTAATAATTGACATGCCTGAAGGGGTTAGCATACATACCACGACGATTTAGTTGTAACATTAACTCGTAGTTTAGGTAAGAGATAAGCGACGACAAAATTACTTCGTGGAACGAAGATAATCGTTCTGAGGAGGCTTATCTTATTACTACGGTATGAACTTTTTATAATATTGTGGAGCTCACGCCGACACGACAATTCATGGGGATGGGTCAGTATCCAATGGTGAAAACAGTGTTTATATATTCCCATTGAAACATAATAATACTTATTGACAATATTGTCATTAGAAGAATTTTACATTTTTCTCTTACACGAATAGAGCGATTATTGTTTAGGTACACGGTACCAGTCTTAAAGCAGTGGGCTTATATCCCGTCGTTGATCTTTTGTTCCACAATAAAATAATATAGGTAACTATCATTTTCGCTTCCTTAATGCGTAGTATAAAATAATATTTTTAATAGAGGGACTGTATTATTAAAAAATGGAGGACATGGAATCTTGATAAGTTCATCATCAACATGGTTTAATACAGTCCCTCTATTAAAAAGATTATTTTATACCACGCATTAAGGAAGCGAAAATGATAGTTACCTATATTATTTTATATGGACAGTATATGGATACTGTCCCATTACTGGCCACGGGTCTCCTGTCAGAATGAGAGGGATTAAGCTATAGTTTTTATAGGTTACCTGGGAAGTATTGGACCCTCAGAGCGGGCCTGTCAAAGTACACTCTCTTGTTGTCTGCGAACACGTCTAGCCTGTACCTCCACTGAGCGTGCTGGGGACGTAGACGAACCTGGAAGAAACACAAGCTATATCATACCGTGCTGAGATTTGAACGTTTGAATTGAACTAGTATAGGTAATATAATAGTTATTTGTTACAAACAAGACACACTAGGATAAGAATTAGAATCGTTTTATTTGTCAAACATAGGTACATAAATACATTTTGGTCATAATTATTACATAATTTGTGCGCTGTTTTGATTTGAAGACATACAAATATAATTGAGTGTACACAAGGACATTATACCTAAAGATAAAATAGAACTCTAGTGTCATATAAATTTAAATTGTACATTAATAGGAAAGTTAAGTTATTCTGAATTAAGATTAAATTGGTAATATTTTGAATTAGTCTAACAGTGCGGAACTCAGTAATTGAATAATAACATTTTTTAAATAAGATAATTATACAAGATTACAGCCAGTCAGCAATAAAAATAATATCTATTTTTTGATGAATTACGAATTTAATGAATTTTGAATCAACTCATTTAAAAAATCATTTATTAGACAAAAAAGTACAGAGATATAGACACCCAAATACTCGACCGAACCCTTCAGAAGCACTGCTGCGAATTACGGTTTCTACTGTTTTTTTTTTAATTCAGAAGAAAAAATCCATCCCTAAGGGTAGGAAAACAGGGGATGATTGTTAAAGCCGTAACTATTGTTAGAATTAAAACGAAAACCCAAAGTGAAAGAGAGCTTTCGCTTTGGGTTTCCACAAGGCACTATATGTGAACCGTTACAAAATCACTAATTCTCATTATCTTACCTCAATTGCTACGGAGTTATTGGAAGCGGCCACGACAGACGTAAGGTGGGTGGCGTTGACTCGTCCGTGGATATTGCGGGACACTTGCTCAAACCTGCCCTGCACATCTAACTTCAACTGGGGATGGTCCACCCTCACTAGCACGTATTCACCTATAGGCAAACGATTGATTAAATACTATTTAGATTTGGAGATCAAAAATTTTTTTTGTGTAATTGATTAGACAGAGCATAGGAGGGCCTTTAAGGGGATGCACAGGCAACCTGGTAAAGGTCGCTGGAAGTTGTAGAATGCAGGCGGCATATAACCGGTCTTTGTGAAAACATATACTGTCCCACTGCTGTTCACGGGTCTTCTCTCACAGAATGAGAGGGATTAGGCTATATAGTTCAATATGCTGGCATAATGCGGGTTGGCAAACTTCACGCGCCGTCGAGATAATCTCTAAGGCATGCAGGTCTCATCACGATATTTTCCTTCACCATTTAAGCGAGTGATCGAGTAGTCAGAGGTGCATGGTCTGGATTCGAACTCGAGATCTTCGAATTGGCAGTCCAATGGTTATACCTAGGCTATCGCTGCTTATCAATACGGATGACTACGGAATACAAACTTACCTTTTCCATTGAATGTATATTGTAGGTCATCGAAGGTAACAATATGTGGATCTCCGAATATTCCGGCAACGCCTGGTGACTGGTACGCCACACAGTCTTGTGATGGACGGCGCTCAAACCTATTTAAAGAACACATGATTACGCTTATATAGTGTCTGATCTGGAGATATTTGAAATACAGTGAAATGTGAAAAAAATGTTTTGTAAACAACACTCCGTAGGCTCAAACTCTTTCCCACGCCAATTGTGATTTTGCAGAGTACCTGCTAGATATTACTTAAATTATAAATATTTTAGTTTATAAAAACACATAAAATGTGTTGGAACCCACAAAGGTCTCTCATTCAGGTCAGAATGGCAATACTAATTTCGGACAAAGAACCTAGGTAAAGTACGGTATAATGCCTGATTATAGATGAAACGACATTAGTTGTGATATTCAAAAAGAAGTTATAAAAGGAAGGTATTTAAAGAGAGGTAGGGCATAGTGGGAGTAATTCCATTCAAATTGGAACTGCCCGACTGGGGAAGTACCTCCGCATTGCAGAAAATCGAAGTGAAATAACACTGCTTTGAGCTGTGTTGTGATTCTTACGGTGAGCAAGGTTGCCAGTGCTCAACGAGGAAACGTTGTGTTGGCAGTGGAGGGACTTTGACCATTATACTGCCAACCCAACTATTTCTCTTTCATTATAAGGTCGGCAACGCGCAAGTGATACTCTTAGTGTTGCAAGCGTATATAGGCTACGTAACCGCTTACCGTAGGGGCCGTATGCTTGTTTGCCACCTTAGTGGTATAAAAAAATATACGTATAGTTGGTAGGAGGGACAAACCTGAATGTTTCACAGCCAACAGCCTGTTCTTCTTGCCACATGCAGCACTGGTAGAACGGAATCATGTCGTGGAACCAATGGGACAACGATGGCACCTGACAAATAGAACGTATTTGTATTATAAATTAATATCTATACCTATTACATTAAATAAGGTCAGGTGATGGCAACTCCGTTTAAAAGATGAATATTTAGACCTTCTATTCTTTGAAAAGGCAAGATTTGTGAAAGAAAACTGTGATTACAAGAGTCAGACTTTCCCAAGATTTTTTAATGTAAAGTGCTAAAATTAGACAGAAATTGCTTATTTACTTGGTAATAGATCTTACCTTATTGGCCTCATTATAAGGCGTGAACCCGAAGTCGTGTGACCTCAATGGACGGGATCCCCACATCTGGTCATAGGAAAGCATGAGGAAACCGTTCTTGTCGTAGCAGCATTGCTGGCCTGATCCTTCCGCGCTATAAATATTATTTTCACTAAGTATACGTACTTATAATTTAAGAATGACTATTCAGTCAGTAAGAAAAGTGAAAATGTTATGAAATATCATAATATCCACATTTATCTACAATTAAATCTTGACCCTCTCGAGGGTCGTAACAATTATGTTTCTATCGTATCTGCTGATTGATCATAGGTAAGGGAGATTTGGGTTTGTTAACCTTAATACAGAAGAAATTCTAGTATTCGAGACCATTTACCTGGGTCCTCCACTCCTGACACAATGCACACTGCCCCAGTGGTAACGACAGGTTGGGTTGGTATCCTTGTCACAAGCCATGTCAGGCATGAACCGACCCTTATCCAGCAATGCGTGCTCCAATGTGCAAGGGCAGACGTATACTTGAGACGCAAAGTTCTTCAGGAAACGATCAGTTCGAAGCCAGTTGTTGCAGAGGGCATTGGGCCAGCGCTGGCCATGAATCCGTTCCCATTGTGGGGCGAAGTACCAGCCTAGAGGTATCGGACGACTCCAAAGGACACTGTGAAGACATGTAAAAAAGTTGAGATGTGGTTTTACGATTATAAAGGTTGTGAATACAGACTTTTGGCCAATTTTGATGTAAAATAAAAGTAAATCTGCTTATGCTAACTGGTTTCTTCCTACGCTGCTTCAAATCATTTGGTGGTGCTTATATGATTCTTTCACACCTTTTCCGTTTGGTTATAACTTTATCAATCTTTACACAATAAGTGATATATAAATAGGTAAGGGTTTTTTACGTCATATGTGGATGCGATTAACCTATGATGGAAGAAAGTGGCAGATAACAAAGGCGGGACCATTCTTAGTAATGGGTAGATGCAGGCTGAGAAAGATAATGATGGAACTACTTACGGTGATATCGTAACGCCTTTGAACACTTCGGGGGTAGTCAAATTGATCTGCAGGAAACCGAACTGCATGTCATTATGCATGAAATTATCCCTGTTCCTGAAATTCTGAGGGTTTATCACATATTCTCCAGTATTTGCCACACCAACTTCAATCATATCTATGTATTCAAGTTGAGGTCTTATAGTGATCTCCTTGTAGCCCCATAAGCTGATCTGGAGTTGGACGTTGAGGTTCGTGGTCAAGTTGAAGCGGTCCCAAGTTATTCTGATTTCGGGAGGATACCTTTCGTGAACTGAGTTGTCGGTAAAGAAGATCTTTTCAGCTGCTGTAGCGGGAGTTTCTGAAAAATTTGGAAGTTACGAAGTTCGTGAGATACTAAATACGGTAAAGTTTTCAAGTCATTTATATACGCAACCCCGGTAAATAAAATCCTAATGTTCGCAACGTTTTTATAAAAAGAAAATAAGTAACTAAAAGAATGGGAAGAATCTTAAAAAACATTCCAATAAAACAAAGACGTATCAAAATAAAAGCATCTGTTGTTAAAATAGGTAGGTAGGTATTTATCACGAAATTAACTTTTATAAACTTCTGTGATCTTGGAATCCTGCATTCCAGAGACAATTGGAGCCAAGGATAAAACTTCAAGAAATTCTCACTTACCGACAAAGAACTTTCCTTTCCACTTATAAGGCTCATTGTTGATTGCAATTTCGAATCTAGCGTATCCATTATGCCAGAACCTGGGCTGGACGCAGATAGCTCTGTTGACGTCCACCACGGCGCCGATGACGGACTCCGTGTCGAAGCGACACGTGATCCTGTCATCAGGGTTGAAGCAAGGACCAGTGATGTTGACGATAGTACCGCCAAGCATGTTGCCGCTCTCAGGAGCGAACATGAGAGGAAGGTTTGCCCCATCTTAAAATTTGAAACGGTCATTTTAATAACATAACTTGATGCTTGCAATGGAACTGTGTTTTCTTTGTTTTGTAAAACAAAAGAAATGCTATACTGTAAGATAGTTAATATATGAGACTGACTGTGAGATAAGTAATCTTTCTCCCAAAACGTTAATAATAATTTATATAATTTGGAACCTAGAGTATCCATAGGTGAATAGAGAATCAATTATGAGCAGCATAGTGGTCCAAGATACTTACCAATATCCTTGTTACAAGTTCCCATGAGAATTTTCTCATCAATTCTGAATATGTGTCGTCCAGGGAAGCCGTTAGCCCACCCTCTGCCAGTCAGATCTCGGAGCACAGACGCTTGGGAGTACGGCTTGTATTCGTAGCTTTGGGTTCCATTACCAGCGTTAAAACCAATCTGGAATAAGTGTTATAATAAAGTATTGAAGTAATTAAGATTCACATAAGAACGGTAATACTAGAGAAGTGATCATGACTACCGCTCAAAAACCCTACTATATTATACATGCAAAAGTAACTCTGTCTGTCTGTTACGCTTTCACGCCTAAACCGCTGAACCAATTTTGATTAAATTTGGTACATGGATAGATTAGACCTTGAAGAAGGACTCAGGCTACCTTTTGTCTCAAAAAGCCTTTTGGTATGCGGATGAAATCGTGAGCAATAGCTATGTATTAATAAAACAGGAATAATTAGGCAGTTACACAAATTCCTGTTTTATTCCTCACATCATAAAAATATCTGTTACTGCTACTACTACTTACATAGGCCGGCACACCACCTTCTCCCGTGGTGGTATCGCCTCCAGCCTCAGTGTGTGAGCTCCAATTGATCTCCAAGTAGTTAAAGATCGCATACGTGAACACCTCATCAGTTGCCAGCACCAATTGGAAGGTGTTCGTCTAGAACAAGAAAATACATAATAGTACGTACTTGAATGAAACGTATTGATGTTGATTGGCAACCAGTTTATCTTTTGTCAGTATTTCCCAGAAATTGGGTTGCCAAAAAAAATTAAAAACCCGACTGAAAACAAGACGTCAAAAATTCTAGACCGGATCTCCCAATAATGGGTCCCGACTATAATATTACAGTCGCTATGTTTCTGGTTTTTATTTTGTTAGATAGGGGTAGATCGAAAACCGATCTCAATCTAGTTGGAGATGGGTAAGAAGATGATCATGTTAATTGCCATATTTCCAAAATAGATGTTTGTAGATTTAACTCAAGATAACCAGGTCAAGTGACATAATTTTGTAATTTCTTACCATGAATAGCGAGTTGTCAATGCCACCAGCGAAGGACATGTTCTTCCAGGTGATGGTGATGGCATGCTTGGGGAAGAAGGTTTCAGATCCAATGACGCCCTCGCGGATGTCCCATGTCACACGCTCACGCATCTCTACGCCAAGCTGGTCTGTGCGAGTCTAAAAATAGAAGAACCTTCTAGAATATGGGAAAGGAATGCAAAATAGACAGTAATAGCAATTATCCTATGAATGGCTATGAATTGTGAAACTGCATCGATTTTGATCATAAATAGTAACAAGATTCTTTTTTGAGATAAAAATAATCTCTCATATCTATGTTATGATAACTTAGTTATCTTATTCAATGATTTGAATAACTGAATTCCATTATTGGATAAAACAACCTTAAATATTTCGTTTTTCAACCCAACAGCACATTTATTTTGTTTTTAATTATATTTTTAGTATCATCATCATTATTCACGACTTGACTTCATCCACTGATCTATAATATATCTAGATCGATAGATAAAGAAGATCTATAATATATATATATATAAGTAGATATCTTAAGTATAAATAGGTACCTGCAAATCTCTGTCCATCCTAAAATAAACTCCGGGTCTTCTCTGGTCAGGGTCTTCTGGACGCTGGTTGCCGATACGGCACTTGCTGAAGAAGATACCGATGAAGGAGGGATCGTTGACGTCCGGCCAGTCCCTCACGGGGAAGGAGAGCGGGTATGTGTAGTGGTCTGGTGGATCGCTGAAGTAAATGTAGCCGTTCATTGTTAGCTGGGGAGAGGCGAAAAATACATTACTGTAATAAAGAATAGAAGATTAACAGCAATTAAAATAAAGAATACTTAAATGATTTTAATAGGTTTGGTCATGAGACTCTATCAAAGCTGTCTTGTAATCTAGTATTACACTCTTGACCAGGAGTTAAGTAAACGAGAAACGCTAGCATCCCCAGTAAACATGTTGTATGGGAAACCTTCTAGCAGATACCCGAGGATAAAATTGGCATATGACAAAAAACAGTGCGTTACGCTTACGCTTGCGTTTTTATTCACTAAACTTCTGTCAGAACAAGACAGCGAAATCAAGGTGTTTGGGAGAGTTTTTGAGAATTCTTTGGATTTTAGGATTATATCTTTTTCAATCAAAGCAAATTCTAAACTTACCCTGGTATAGTTAAATCTGAACCCAAAGAACGGTAGCTGAAAGTTGAAGTTCTTATGGATCTGAGGAGTTGAGGTGTGGATGTCTCTCTGGTAGTCTCCGATGTTCTCGTTGCCTCCCTGGTCGTAGAACCAGTACATGAAATTGCCACGGATTTGGGCAAGCCTCGCGGTGGTGATGACGTAAGGTTGCCCATTGTTCTGGTAGCTCGTGTCGGGTAAGACTCGGCCATCTATGTGGGCTGAAAGATATACGTATAGGTAGGTTATTATTATGATCATCTGGATTGCTACTATAGTACTCTAACTGGCCGTCACATGCTTTTCATTTTGCTGAAGAAGTTTCCATATATACACACTATTAGAAAATGACATGACTTTTTGGTCTCAATAAGATCTCATCTTTTCTCTAGGTCTGTTATAATGTAGATATTTTTTAAATGTTGCATTCATATTAAAAATAAATAAGTAAGTATGTTACAAATGAAATGGTCTAAAATATAGCATGACTCATCCTCTTCTACAAACTTCAAATCCTACTTACTGAATTGAAACAAAATTATTCATTGATACATGTAATTTGTGAAATGTAGCAAGTGTTCATGGCTTGTATCGACTAGGCTTCAATAGTGATAAGCTATCAGTTTATATCGGACACACGATTCCTAGTACACAAGCTGATGTCATTTTAGCACCTTGGAACGCCTCTCTGTTTCATCATATTCCGTAAACAACTTTCGTTTAATTCATTATTTCTGTTTGAACGTTCTATCTGTCTACTTCTAAGGATATCGAAGAAATTAAGAAAGAAAACTTAGTCAACTGGACAACTGTGCAGGGTGCCTAATTAAAATTACAAATTAAAAAAAAAAACATCATAATCATCGTTGGACTTATGTCCAAGTTTCGCTACATACCTAATGCAAATCTCCAAGCGGGATTTGATTTTTGATAGATACTTACTATATTCAGGAGAACATTAATCTTCTCATGCTTAGAGCATCTAAGAGAAAGTAGTCTAATAACTAGTAGGTGCAACATTATAAAATCGAATTTAGCTTTTGCTTTCAAGGCTAAGTTAAAGTAACTAAAATAATCTTTTAAAATCTACTTTATACTTAGTAAAGAAAATTCTGTAGTTCTCTGGCCGGAAACACGTACTTTCTGACTTAATTGTTTCATTAATATTTATTAACTGACTCATACAGTTAACGAGGCTAGAATGATTTTGGTTTAAAATGTTCTTTAACATCTTGAATTTCATGCAGTACTTTGCTGATTATCTTTTATTAAATTGTGTTTATTAATGATAACCAGTAGTAATCACGGATCAAGGTATCAAAGTTTTCCCTTAATTATTAAATAAAACTCAAATTAGAGACGTGGTGGCACCAAGGCTTGAAATGACTTAAAGCCCATAACTAAGAGAAAGATCTATTATTAAAAACTCAGGACTTTTTAAAATTGAAAAATAAAATAAACAAGTAAAATTACTATATTACTACATTACTATTATTCACCTACTAAAATTTCATGATTAGTAAATAAAATCAAGGACAAATTAAACACAATAGAAAAATAATTGTTACGATCCTATAGAGGGTCATGTTTTTTCAACGAGTACAGAGAGAAGAGCAAAGAGATGTACAAATATGGCAAATTGTAGCAAATTGCTAGTTAAAATAATAATAAAAGCTAGTAAAAACAACTGCAAATGAATACGACTTTGATACTACATGTTAGTACGTTAGCTGTTTCCTGCAACATTTGACCCAAAAACTTAATCTTTTTGTCAACTCAGCGATGAAATCATTTTAATTTTGTAACATTATGAGACAGACCCAGAATCTTAAAAATGAAGAGATATGGAAGTTCTTGAAGCTGTGTCGTCATTTTATTTTAATTGCAAGAGGAAGACCTATGTGTGGAGAATATTCAGTCTACTTATCTACTACGAAAATAATATCAATAGATAATGCACGCAAAGACATCAATAAAACTGTTTTCACATAACGAAACGCTGATTGTCAAATAACATTTGCAAAACAACGCCAACGCAAATTTCGAACATAGAATCGATCACGGCATTCCAAACACTTTCGTCGTACGTGTTTACGTACGACGAAAGTCGACGCGCTAGGCGGATCGATGTTTATCGATCCGCCTAGCGCGGCTGTTGAACGTATAAAGGGTACAAAACTTTGCTTTTCTGGGAAACTCTCAGTAGCATCTAAATTGAAATTTATACCTATCATCATCATCATCATCAACAACCCATACTGTCCCACTGCTGGACACGGGTCTACTCTCAGATTCAGAAGGATTAGGCTATAATTGCCTGTAGTCAACCTAAAACACTTACGAACTGTAAGGTACAATAAAATATTTTTGCTTAACCTTTCGAAGAATATAAGCGAGATTCAATGTAAGTATACAGTGTTGGTGCAATGATATCATCAGCTCAGCTCTTGTCGGTGGAGCAATCACCATAGTTGTCAATGGAATCATGAATCTTAAAAAAAAATGTTATACGAAATGTTATAAGATTTTTTCCTCTGCACGTGGCTGAGGTACTCATTCCATAACATAAAATTGTATAAGTAAGTCCAATATCAAGACTATTCATTCAATTCAACGAAAAAACACTCCAGAAGGTATTCATACGGGGCCCTAGCGCAAACACAAACCACACTTGACCGGCTTTCTTATCTGTTGATAAAGTGCGTAGCCCTTATCTGTACTTAATTGGTATAACCCGACGTATTTTAATAGTAGTTTCTGGATTAGACATTCGCAAACACTAATGCATTTCTATAATTAGTCGAGTTATACCAGCTAAGGTGCGGCCCTTATCATAGATTACTACATATCACATTTGATAAATAATAAATGAGTAAGGAGGTATAAAGTTAAAATTATTCTCAAAAGAGTTTTATAGTTTTTGGTTTTTGCACTTTTGGATTATCAAGATTCTATTTAGTAGTAGGAATATTGTTAAATCTCCATCAATTCAATAGAATTTCGAATACCCGCTTGTTCGTTGTTTTCTCCATGATGACTATTATCACGTATTTTAATTAATATCACAGCCTTTGCAGCATTATGTCCTGAATGAAATGACGTCATGCAAAATTTATGTACATTATGATTAATGGTTGTTCATCATCAAATGTGAATCATAAACCACACAACAAACACTAACGCTTAAAGATTACAGGTCATAAACATTTTGAGCTATTCTATTTGGGTTAGCTTAGATGATTTCCTGCTTAAATTTCGGATTCATTTAGCTGGACACTACGTTTTTTTATAATAGACCGGGTTCCGTTTGACCACTATCTCGCGAAATACGGTTGACGATGAAGCACGCTTGCGTAGAGGTAATCTATTCAAAGACTAAGACTCCCGGGTTGTACGTAACTGGAAACAAAGACTCCAGCAAAGAGTTCCACTCTCAAGAGGCACGTATGAGAAACCAGAAAGCATGGCACTTCGTCGTGCGTATAGGTGGTAGAACATTCACCACATAACGGTGGCGCAGTGCTGGTTGTCCGATGATAGAATGGTCTTGGAGGAGCTAAATTGTCGAAATGTATCCAATAAAACACCGATAATAATCTTAACAAAGTCATAGTAATCATCAATCACGGCTAGTATAACCTCTTTGCTAGCCATTATAAGCCTCGTTTCCTTTATGTCTATCACAAGTACTGTGCTGTTTTGATCCAGTTCCCTCATACGCACTATTTAATTCAAAACATCTTATCTCAGCTCTAAAACATTGTCAAACATTTGGCAATATTTGTCATTCGTCCCTTTTGTGTCATAGTTAAGAGAACATGTACCAACGTTTGAACAAACATGCCGATGTACTGTATGCCATTGATTTAGTATCAGTATGACATGGCAAGGCCATCATAATCTTTGATTTTGGTGACTTACTAATGTTGTTACTAGAAAATAACTATTTTAAAAGTGAAAAAATAAAATACTTACCGTTCTCATTATTCGTGATCTGTGTTGTACTTGGTTGCAACAGTTGCCTTTCACTCAGTAATGTATCACTATTGGCGTTGTAATCAATCGCGTCCATCGTTAAAGGCTCTTCTCCCACTAGCCCATCATTTAGCTGATACTTCCCACTCTTAATTTCTAAGCCATTCGTTGCACTCAAAATTTCCACTGGACTCGATTCGGCTTCATCTTCCTTAATTTCGGTAATTGCACTATCTAATACTGTTGTTTCCTCATTTATAATATTGTCCTCAATAACATTTTTTGTGTTATTGTCTTCAACTGTAGTAGTATTTTGTCCATAAACACTCACAAATAAGAAAGCTATTAAAGCTAAAACTTTTACACCCATTTTCACACTTTCAAAATGTTCATCACATTATTCTTTATCAGTTTTGACAACAGGTGGCTCGCTATTGTACTGGTCGACTAGAGTGGTAGAACATTGTGTGCCCGATGATATGGTATTATCTTTTAGAGATATGATAAGATAGCAAATAGGAACGTTAGGTGTGCCAAATTCTTTGTCCTAATCATAGCCCTCGTATGTAGGGCTTCGGCGTAATGATGATAATTTGAGTTAAATGAAATGAGTATGAATTATTTTTTAACTTTTACTCTACTTATTTAAAAAAAAAACAAACCATCACGCCTGTATTCCCCGAAGGGTTAAGCAGAGGGTTATTTCACTGGTATGTTTAGGTCCTATGTAAGAGAGGGCGAGCCTATTGCCATTGAGAGAGAGCTGCTACTGAGAATTTAGAAACACCCAATAACACTGCTCGACCTGGGAAACCCAGGACCTCTAGCGTAGCAGTCGCGCTTAGGACCACTAGACTAATGTGGCAGTCTATCTCTTATTTATTTTTAAATAAAATAAGAAGATAAAGGAGATCAATGAAAGTAAAAAATGAGTAGATTGTGTCAAAGATGATGGATTCCTCACCTTAGGTAAGGTAGAAAGTAACTGATAAAATGATGGTTTGGAAAAAGACTTATAGTTATAGAAATATTTATAGTTAAACCTACATATATTATGAAAGTTTAACTAAATATCAATACGTACGAATACACTGAACGTAAAAGTTTAAGATCACTTGAAAAAATAGCTCGACTTGGTAGCTGGATGGCGCTTTAATAACAACTCTTGCAGACCTTTGACACTATAGTATCATTTGTTGAGATAAATTTTAATTTATTTAGTAATTACATTATTCTAATTAGATGTGTTGTAAATCTTCGTATCAACAAAACAGAACAATAAAAACACCATACTACTTCATGATATAAATCTGAAAGTCTGTGAAGATGGATATATGGATGGATAGTTTGTTACTCTTTCACGCTAAAACTACTGAACGGATTTTGATGAAACTTTACAGTATTATTATTTATACATCAGAATAACATAATTAGTCTATAATTTATAACGATTAAGGAGTTAATGAACCAAATTACAACGATAATTAAAAGTAACTTTTCCACGCGGACGAAGTCGTGCGCAGAAGCTAGTAATATTATAAACGTCTGTATTGTTTGTTGTACGTTTTCACGCCTGAACCGATTTTGATGAATGAGTTGAGTTATTGAAGAAACCGCGGACAACATATAAAGCCATCATCATCATCACGGGTCTCCTCTCATACAATGAGAGGGATTCATTAGGCTATTATAGTCCGCCACGCCTGGCCTAGTGCGGGTTGGCAGACTTTAACGATAGGAAAACAAAATGTGCACGGAATGCACGATGAATATTAATGTACACGCACATTTTGCCAGTATATTATGTTACGTCCCATGAAATAGAGTGCTAATCTATTGCGATTAACCGGTCTCAAATCCAAAATCCCAACTGCTACTGTGAATTTCATAGATAAATAACACTGCTCGACCTGGGAATCGAACCCAGGACCTAGCATAGCAGTCGAAATTACCAACACTAAGTTATTGGGGCAGTAAGAAACTTATATTTTATTTTTTATTCACGGTAGGCCTACGCTTGACCCCTAGTTCGCCTGATGTTAAGCGATACTGCGATCTACGGTGCAGCGTGCTCGTCTAGAAGAAACGGATTCACTCGATATTTAAAGACACCCAGATTATAGCTTTTGGGGAAGACCCACTTAGGAAGCTCAATCTTTTAATGGAAATTCAGGTATCACACTTCTTCCATTATCACAGGGCCACTTTTCCTTTGAAGGGGTCCAGCAACCGCAGTCTGTCATGGTTGTGGGGAATGTAACGAATCCCATGGCTATGAAAAGTAGGGCAAGGGAAACCATGTCTGGTTTTTAGTCGGTTGGAGTCCAACATACCCTGGTACCTCCCCAGGTGGAAGATCTATGAGGACTTCCTGTACTGTAAAAAAAGCCACCATCTTCGCGTGTTCTGACAGTTTTGAGTGTTTCACGTAACATATGCACATGTCTTGCTGATCTGGTATCGTCGTGCAGCTGGTCGTTGAGCTCCCTAAATAATGGTTGAGCTATACTCACGATGACTGATGTATGCGTGCGCGTCAGTAATGGTCAACTCAAAGCTGCTATGGTTTTTTCTTCAAATGGCCAACTCAGATTTGCCTACATTGTATTTAAAACATAATATTATTATATGATAGCACATAAATATAAATATCGCCAGACTTTCAATCAGACACAGTACTACAACAGCAAGCCATTTGGAATACCTTTTACTTAAAGTAATGATTTTCTAAAGCGACAATACCATCATAGTACGGGGGAAACACTAACCAGGTCCCCCAACTGGCTTCCTGAGTATACACGGACACCACTGAATCTGATCAGCATTGAATACTGTGACTTTAAAAGAGACCATGTTTCTCCGAGTTTGTTTCGGCGGCGTTTTTCTCAGAGGTCGTCAGCTAGGACATGAGTCAGTCCATCTAGTGATTAATTAAATATTGACTAAGTAAAAGATCTATTTACAAAATAAATATCATTTATTCAAATCTTTCCATCCCTTCAGGACTGACTAGAGAGGACTTTATCGGAGGTGGTTAACTGGATAACTGAAGCTCTAACAGGTGCCACAATATTTTGTAGAATTCTTATTATTTATCGTCATGTACAGTAATCATATCGTTTGTAAGTAATCGTATATACCAATGTTTTATCAATAGATAACGTTTGTTGTTTCTCTACGGGTACATACCGGACTTATTCACTGTTCCTACTGGGCGTGGTGACTCACATTGACGGCATTTTGCGACGTAACTTCTATACGGAAACTGTTCATGTGTCACACCGGATGTTGTTATGTTTTCATAATTTCCTTGAAACTGTGATGAATTTTCCGGTTTAATAGATAATTTCCCTCAACAGTAGCTCTGTCAATCATCATCAACCCATTTATTAAACTATCATATGTTTTGGTTAATTTGCAAGTATTTAATCATCAGTTATAAATATAAGGTGCTTTAATTTTTGCTATTACTTAGTAGCTGTAAAGCGCTTTCCTAGGTTTAAATCCCAGGTCAAGCATAACTGGAGCACTGTCAAATTCTGTTGGTCTATCCTCATTAGTACAACTCTGCTTAACCTTCGGGGATACAGAGGTGAGGTCGGGGTTTACGAGTTCACGTTATTAATGAAATAATATCTAATACCAGCAGTTTCGCTTGGGGTGTATGATAATTAGAGCCTATATCTATGTGGAATAAAATTCTTATCATATGGTAAAAGAATTTTTAAAATAGGTGCAGTGGTTCCCGAGATTACCCTCCGCATATAGACAAACTTACAAAATTCGATGTCTCTCTCTCTTTATAATACTTATTCGTATACATATAGGTATTATAATTTAAACATATTAAGTATAAATACTTTTTGGACAATTTTACACGGCAGCATGTAGTCCCAAACTAAGCAGATCTTGTACTATGTTTACAAGACAATGGATATAATATTTACATACTTTTTTGTAAATATATACTTACTTATAATTCATATGAAACACCCAGACAACAGACACTCATGTTCATCACATAAATATTCGTGTTCTGTCGAAACGCATGACTTTGTGAACAGCAGTCCAACACGCGAACCACTAACACCGTAGACGTCGTAATAGAAAACAGAAATCTCTATCTATAAATAAATGTATGTAGCGAATTCAACGCCTTACAATAAAATATATGTTTATCGCGCCACTACGACATCGTTATTAAAAATTAAACAGGCGTTTGTATGGCAATACCTAGTGTACTGCCAAGTCAAAGGTCTCGAGTTATCGGTTACATATGCTATCTCTATACTATTTCTATGGCTTCCTCGAGGTTATTATTATTTTTTTTAATAAAAGATAGGTTAGCGTATGACTACAATCTCACCTGATGGTAAGTGACGTGACTAAGATGTAGCACGATTACCTAGAAGATATCTATTCACTCGTGACTTGAAGACTCCCAAATTATTATTTGGGACCAATCTTGTATCATTATTAAGCTATGCTTTGACATGATGCATAGATTATTTAAAAGTTACCTACATAGCAAAACAAAAATTAGGTAAGCGTTGTAAAAATATGGGTCACATAGTCTATTTCTTTACTTGTACCCCGAAAAACTGGAGAGTTTTATACATAAAAGGCAGACAAACCTACATTTCATAAAATATTTCTTCTCTTACAATTCAAGGGCGACAAATATGAGGTATATAGGTCTAGAACATCATAGATTGTGGATTTTAGGTCTATTTTTTATCTGAGATGTCAGTAGTAGGTCCTGTAGGTATGCAATATATTGTAGATACCAATATCATTAATCCTTGATGCAAGTAACAACATATTATCGCTAAAGGACAAAGGTTTCACCTTCATAGCACAGATAACATTGATCTTTATGTTGGTTTAAATAAAGAATCCTTACATAAGAAAGGGTCATCAAGATAAAAAAGACCATTGGACTGCCAAGTCGAAGCATGCCATAGAGATTTCCTCGACGGCGGCGTGAGAAGTCTGCCAACCCGGACTAGGCCAGCGTGGTGGACTATAGCCTATCTCTCATTCTGTGAGAGGAGACCCGTGCCCAGTAGTGGGACAGTATGTGTGGATGATGATGAAGATTTCTACGGTAACCCTACTTGATTTCGAAAGTTGATGATTCGATTTTTTTTTATACCGAACACGGAGTGTCGATAATTCAGTTATGCGATGTTTTATTCTACAGGGTCACTATCTTCCTTTGAAGAAGTCTCTCTCTCGCAGCCTGACACAGTTGTGGCAAATTGTCGGTGATACTCCAATTCCGCGTAAGTAACACTTTGCTGTAAGACCTATTTTTCAACCTTATTTAATACAAAGTTATGTCTTATAGCAAAGTGTAACTTACGCGGTATTGGAGTATCACCAACGAAATGTCAATGTCGCGCATAAGATCGATAGACTAAAGAGCCAGCTATCAACAATATTGGTTTTATTAGCTTGTGTGAATGTAGACTTAACATTACTTTCTAGAATGAAACTGTTTGTTTATCAACAACTGCATAGGTAGGTACTTGTACTCGAGACAAGGGTCCTTTATACGACCGAGTGCAAAACAAATCAGGCACACGGCCCTACTCTAACCAATTTCACGGTAAAATTTTCTTTGGTAATGTTACTTTTACTATAGTCAGCATTCATTACTTGCCAAGTGTGGTTTTAAATAATGAACAAAGGGCTAAAGAGGGCAATGGATATAAATTAGCTGTATCAGTTGTATAAATAAAGGGTTAGTAGTGAATTGCAGTAAAGTGTGTGTATTTACTGCAAGGAATGCATTCCAAAACATGTTGTTGATTGTTCATTTGTTTTTACGTAGGTATATTGAGTAATTCATGAATTAAGCCTAGTGGTCGTAAGCGTGACTGCTACGCTAGAGGTCCTGGGTTCGATTCCCATGTCCAGCAAAGTGTTATTGGGGTGTTCTATAAAATTCTCAGTAGCAACTCGGAGTTTGGATTTGTGCCCGGTTAATGACAATAAATTCTATACGCTCATTAGAGATGTATGCTAAAGATGGCCGTGTGTTTTTACTTTTTAGTCGGTAGGAGTCCGTCATAACCCTCCCACTTTACTTTTATGAGAATTGGAGGACATTGATGAGGATTTTCAGGCGGAAAAAATATACCGGCGAACTATCGGTGTACAATAGTACACTTCTGTCTAACCCCTCCGGGAATATAGGTGTGTGGTTATTTTATGACTGTGTTATAACTTCCTGAATGTATAGCGGTTATAACAACGTTGGACGGACTGTAAAGTTCTGGGTTGGTTTCTCAAATCGGGTAGTGTTATTTTTTGTTTTTCTGTAAGGTAATTCCCATTTGCAGCTTAGTCTTTATATTCATTGATATGTCAGTAAGCTCGCAGAGGATTAGTTACATGAAACGTAACATTATTTTTCACTGGTGGACTTTCTGTCTACATTAATCGGTATCTTTAATAAATTTAGATTAAATTTATAAATAAGAATTTATGTTATTATAGTTATTTTCCTCCTCAAATAGGCAAATGTGGAAGGTTATTAGGAGACCTTTGCTCAGCAGAGTGGCAGTATACGTTAACAAAAAAAAAACACATGCCGACACACCTGTTTTCCCCCAAGGGTTGGTTTGTGAGGTGTGGTAATGTACACCTACAGTTCGCTGGTATGTTTAGGTCCCATGTAATAGGTCCCAATAGGAGGCGAACCCATTACCAACACAAACTCCTTGCTGTTACTAAGAATTTCATATTCCGAGGAGATCTAAAAACGTTCTACCTCAAATGCAATTTGCTGAATGAATAATTGATAGCTTTTTTCCAATTTCCAAACCAAGTTGAATTTTATTGAAAAGAAGATTTTACCTGCATGCCCAACCATTCGGCATAATATCCAACATCATTAACTCAACTCGAAAGAAAATAAACAATCGATCAAGTTTCCGAATAGCCGCCTCTCTTATTATCGATAACAATCGGTGGCTGCATTATAAAGCGCATTACTACTGCAGCTCTCACAACAACACAACGCGTTCCATTTTCAAAGATTCGAACGAATTTGTATTGTGAATAATTTTTTATTTTTCTTTTTTTTCGAAACCAAGATGCCTTGTGGAGGTTGCGGTGACGGTAAGTTTTTTATTGTTATTTTCATTGTTTATATTTTTTATACGGATGATTTGGAAGTCTTCCTTGGGAATTGAAAGAAGTACCGCAATTAAGTGGAAAGAGGTGGGGAAGTCCTTAATTATACAATAACGGGTAATAAACAGTAAACAATTAGTGAATAAAGTCTAATATAATAATAAGCTAAGGGTGATAAAAGGTTGAAACACTTTTTTATTTGTGTTTTTTATGTGTCTATCATCAGTTGATCACATCAAGCCATTACTCCTGCGGTTTCGATTCTGGTGTTTATATTTTCCTAAAAACCAATTAAATCGTGATGGTCATTAGATGTTTGATGGAAATCAGTCCAGGCGTTTCAAATTCGTAATTTTTAACAGTTATTAGTGATTAAGTTGATTATTTTTTCATATATTTTCTTAGGAGAGGCTATTAAAAGCGTTAAAATATTCCTAAAGTTCCCTCTATAATGCTTCTAATTGCCTCTGGTCCTAACCGATATCTCCATAAAAGCTTGTAAGCTGATGTTGATGTTGTTGATGACGACGGTCCTCAACGTCAAGCTAGTCACAATATGCTACTCGCTTAACTAAATAGCATCAAATATCATCATGTCAGGCAAAGGCCTCGTTCGCGACTTCCACAAAGACCGTAAAATAAAACTACAATTTACAGATTTTACTGCGTTTACTACCTTTACCCTTCGGGGACATACAGGCGTGTACTAATATACACCCATCGCCGGTAAGTTTAGGTCCCATGTCATAGAGGGCAAGTCTATTGCCATTTTCCAGAAACAAATCCAAACTACAAGTTGTTACTGAGAATTTCATAGAAAAACTCAATAACGCTTCTCTACCGGAGAGTCGAACCCAGCACCGCGTAGCGCTCTGCGCTTAGAATCAGTAAACGAGTGAGGCAGTATATAGAGAGACAATAATCCCGATGTTTCAGACTCTTTACAGTGTACATTATGGTCGCAGGCAGAAAAACGCGATAAAACCCGTAAATATTCGCGTAAGGATTAGGAATCATTTTTTTGCCACACTGCTGGTAAGCGGTTAACGTAGTCTATAGACGCCTGTAACACCAGGAGTACACTTGCGTGTTGCTGACCCTGTAAAACGAAAGAGAAATATTTGGGTTGTCAGTATAAGGGTCAAAGTTGACCCCCCATTGCCAACACAACGTTTTCTCGCGGAGCACTGGCGACCTTGCTCGCCGTAAGGAACACAACACATCATGGCTGAAATATAATGAATTCCAAACTCGGTATTCTCACTCTCTCTAAATCATAAAACAATAATAAGTAAGTACCCAGTTATTTCAAAGATTCATTTCAGTTTTCATAACGTTAAAACAAGTCTCTTATTTCCAATGTTTTCAATCGGTTTCAGCAAGTTTAGAAACTCGGCTCACCTTGACAGGTTTGTTCATTAAGTATCTTAATTATTAAGGCTAATTAAATTAAGTATAAGGTCTCACTGAATCAAAATATTTATTTGAGATTCACAGGGAAAATAGGTCTTAAAATAGATATAAATACGGCTCTTGATCCGCCTCGTGAGCATACAAATATAAAATAGAAATAAGGAAGAATAGGTCTAGATAGTGGTCGCAAGTATGGTTGCTGAGAATGAAATTTTAGTTTCATTTCTCAGTGATTAAAGTGTTGTTGGGATTTCCCGGTTACTGGCAATAGGCTCGCGAAAATGGTGAATTGCGGGTGGACTTTAGTACACCCAGAAGTGTCTACTACAATAATATTCTCTTAAAAAATCGTTGTCTACTGGAGATTATTATTATACGCATGCAGTTGTCTTAATTGTGCACAAAAAGTAAAATAAAAGTCAAACCTGTAATTCTGCTGATGGAGACCCGTTTGAATTCGAAACGACGGCGGGTGACGTAGATACAACTGGTAACACAGTCATAGTAACAACACAGAAACCAGTTAAACTAAAGTGATTCTTGTATTTTAATTGTTTTAATTAATTATTAACTTAAGCATAGTTCAAGGAATTTATCCCGATAAGCTTAAAACTTCAATAGTAATACCACTACACAAGAAAGACGCTAAAACAGACTTAAAGAATTATAGACCTATCGCATTAATACCCATTATATCAAAAATTTTTGAAAAGATAATATACAATTCCCTGTACTCATATTTAGAGAAATATAAAATATTGACAAATGAACAAAACGGATTTCGCAAAGGCAAAAGTATTAATTTAGCAATCTACAATTTAATAGAATCAATTATATATAATATGGATAAAAGGATTCCTATCTGCGCCATATTTATGGACATGACAAAAGCCTTCGACTGCGTAGATCATAATATTCTCATTAAAAAACTGAATGTGTACGGAATAAGAGGTAATGTACTAAATCTTATGGAATCATACCTAAATAATCGAAAACAAATAACAGAAATTACTCAGATATGTTCTAAGGTGGCCAAAGAGCAAAAATACTCATCTCAGCCAAAAATAGCTAAATACGGAATACCACAAGGCAGTGTATTAGGACCATTATTATTTCTAATTTATATAAATGATCTTCCTAGATACGTCGAACACCCCATGGTATTATTTGCTGACGACAGCACTGTAATAATAAAATGTGAGGATCGCAATAAATATGAGTTCGAAATAAATAACACATTAAATATGATAATCCAGTGGTTAACGAATAACAACTTACAAATAAACCTGCAAAAAACCAAAATCATGCATTTTCAGCAGAGATCAAATGTTAGAGACATAAGTTTAAATTATCAAGGCGAAATAGTTGATTCAATTAATGTAACAAAATTTTTAGGTATATATCTCGACAATCAATTCTCGTGGAAAACACATTTAGATGAGCTCTGTAAAAAAATAAATAAATCAGCTTATGCTCTATATAAACTCACCAAAATAGTAAGTCGAGAAACTGTTCTGTGTGCATACCATGGAAATGTCGTATCCGTTCTGAGGTATGGCATTATATTCTGGGGAAATTCAGTTTCGAAGGATGCTATTTTTAAAGCCCAGAAAAGATGCATCAGAGCCATATGTGGTCTGGACACAACAACTAGTTGCCAGCCGTACTTTAAACATTTAAAATTGTTAACATTGCCTTCGCTGTACATATATGAAGTGAGTATCTTTGTTAGGATGAACACACATCTGTACAATATTGCACATAAAAGTTATTACAGAAAACTACGTGATAAGAATAAACTGGAGCTTGAGATTACGTACGGCGCTGGCACAGCACTACTGAGCAAGAGTTTTCTTTGTATGGCACAAAAAATCTTTAATAAATTGCCAGATGAAATTAAAAAATTAAATATAAACCAATTTAAAAAATGTATGCATAAGTTTTTAGTTGCGAAATGTTATTATACAATTAATGATTTCCTAATAGATACTATAGACATGAATAATTTTATTGTTATGTTCCACTAAATTTTGACTTGTGTACCTACTTACCTAAATATTTGCACGCCTTGTTGTGGCAAAATATAGAGATACCTACTAACCTCATTCTGTAACAACGTTCTATACTTACCTATATTTGCAAATAAAAATGATTTGATTTGATTTGATTTGATTTGACTATCGTTGAGCAGGAGTTCTTCAAAATAATAATAAAATGTGGGATATCTAGAAACGTCAATAACGTCATTACGAAAAATAATTCTACTTTTAATTGGAATACAAGGAATTTAATTGAATATAGAATATTATGATTTATGTGATAATAGGTACCTAGTATCGTATTAACTCTTGTAATGTTTTAGAAAATGAGAGACATTTAAATATCACGAGCTTATACCTAGACATACGAAAAAAATCGTAATTCTACTAAGTACTACTACCCATAGGTAGGTACTAGTACCCATAGGTAGGTACTAGTACCCATAGGTAGGTACTAGTACCCATAGGTAGGTACTAGTACCCATAGGTAGGTACTAGTACCCATAGGTAGGTACTAGTACCCATAGGTAGGTACTAGTACCCATAGGTAGGTACTAGTACCCATAAGTAACACTGGCTCCACATGTTGGTCCCAATGATCGTCCCATGGCATTCACCACTCTAAGCCAATCACAACGCTCCGGCCAGTTGTACTGAGCGTTGGCATCACTGTATAGTGTCATACGTTCAGTTTGCAAAGAAAGAAATCAAATCAAATCTTGATCACAGTTTTTATATCGAAATTATCCTAACGTCTCCTCTATATCTTTGAAAAATGACAAACATTTAATTAAAATTGTACTCATTGACGTGTCATTTTGTTTAAATTGTCAACAACACGAAAACAATATCATGTAGCTAATTTTAAATGGTAATAAATTCCAATATTTACTCAGGTCGTTCTTATCTATAGTTTATACATCTTTGTCCTTAACGAAGTATATCATCCAATTGTTCATTTATTGTACCTACCTACTGCACTGTATTATGCACTTGAATTTATATAAGCGCACTTATACAAAAAGTGTATGCAATTCTAGAACTTTTTTGTGTAAATCAGAAACGTTATGTTCCGTTGCTCCCATTTACGTCACCTGAAAGACGTAAATTCAGAATGTGAAGGCAAATTTTGACCTGGCGGCCAGGACCCGCGGTAGCTTAATAGCCATAGCGTTTGGTATATTTAACCAGAAGAAGCAGGTTTGAATCCTGCCCGCAGTCGGTTTTTTTCTTCCAAAATTAGCGCTGATTGAGTTTACCATACTTTTTTTTTCACAGATTGCAAATGCAGCGCCAGCCAGTGCTGCCAGTCATGCAAGTGTGATGCTTCTTGCAACTGTACCTGCAAAAGGACAACAAGCACCACAGACCCTGCTAAAGCTACTAAAAAGTAGACGTGTAGAATTAAGTCTTTAATGTATACTACAACCCATACCATAGTTGCAGGAATTAAATTTTATAAATAAGTAAAAAAATGTCGATACTTTTGAAATGTTATTGAAAGTCACGGTGACTATAATATGTTATTATTGTATTTATTACAATAATATACATAATGCAAGAATTATATGTTTAAATTTGCGGTAATGGAAAAAACCATCTGTCGAAAACAGTAAAAATAATAACTAAAATTAAATATGCGTCATTCTTGTCACATGTTTTATTCCTCTTTTTTCTTTTTTTTTTGTGGTTTCGGACTATCTTACTCTTGATAGATAGCACCTAATTAATTGTTTTGATTGATTTTCATTATTCTGTTCATAATATTGAATCAACATTATTTCTCAAGTACCTAAATCACAATTATGTGAGTACATAACACACTGTTACCGCCTTTACACATCATTTTAATTACCATTGTTGTAAGAAAATAAACATCATGATCATAATTTGTATTTTTTATTCTGCCAATATTATTAATAATTTAGTTTTAATAAATTAAGGTACATAAGTGATCATTGTATTTCTATTCATTCAGTCTACTTCAATGTTGTTCCGGAATACTTCATGTTTACTTCATGCAGGAATCTGAAAGAGAAAATAAGACACTGAATACAATTTCAGACTAACTGATTCGCGATAAGTCTTTGGAGAAATCATTTTTATAGATGACCAACAAACAAAATAGCCGCCTGATAGGTCGCCTGATGGTAACCAGCTACTGCAACTACAGACGCCACCAGCATTAGTAGTCACACGTGTTGTCGTCTAAGACTTCGGTTGTTAAGCTTCATCTGCTTTGTATTTTAATACAGTAGATTTCAACAAGGAACAGTTATATGACGCCTGCATCTCACTGATCATCTCATTGAAGGCCGTCCTACTATGCATTTTCCGGTACGCATATACAATATAACAAGAAGATCCTCTTAGTGATTACTTAGCCAGCTATATAGGGGCTATATATGTATATGTAGATGTAACGAACCAATAGCCAGATAACGGTTTGTACTCACGATCAATGAAGATGTCGTGACAGTCACTACCTGGCACACAGTCGACGCTCCATGGTGTTTCTGGCTTTAAATCTGAAATCAAACAAATGTCTTTATTACATAAATATTAACATGTTTCTAAGCTCACCTTATTTCAATACCATCTTGAAATTCATCAATTCTTTCTAAGTAGGTCTTGTTGAACAGAGTATTATCTATAACTAGCTGTCCCTCACGGTCACCCGCCTTTTTTCCTTTTGATCGGCTCCTATTGGTCGTAGCGTGATGTTATATAGCCTATAATCTTCCTTGATAAATGGACTATACAACACAAAAATATTTTTTCAATTCGAACTAGTAGTTCCTGAGATTAGCGCGTTCGAACAAACTCTTCACCCAATATGTATAGATAGCAGTGATATTTCGAAGCTAGGGAATTGCTCTATCCCAACGCAACAGTATTCAAATAATAGGTTTATTGTCACATGCTTCTAAGAAGAAGATTCTCGTGCTTAAAATCCTCTTCTCACGGTTGGTCCGAATAACAAATCAATCGGTAGATTTACTTACAAGAGATATCTAAGTTTTTGACATTACCTGTATGGACCTTATGTCAAAATCATCATAATCTGTTTTAAAATAAAAAAAAACTTGAGAGGTGTCAAGGGACACCCGGATGGAACGAAGTTCCTTTCATTAAAATTTAATAATTAAAAATAAAAAAACCTGTATACACTCAACAATTCACAACGCGCGAAATTCAAATATTGTCATTCACTCAATAATATTTGAATGCTTGTCAACAATATTCGAATTTCGAAAAAAGTGTCGTGACAACTTTTTCGTAAGATTTTTTTCCGTCTAGCCCCCTCACAACGCGCGATAAGGAACTTCGTTCCAATAATCATTTAACTTCTACTGTCTGGAATGGCCGTTAGTAAGTATGTCAATATAGGTACTATCGGTCGAACTTAATAACCTATCTCTAGATTGTTCTCCAACTCTAGAGATAGGTTAGGAGATAAAAGCTTGACAATACTTGTATAAAGCTTATGTCAAATTGCGATCTCCAGTAGGGGAAAATATCGAACGAACACTCGTGCCCAGTAGTAGGATATAATGAGGTGAATAAGCTAAGAACTAAAAAAAAAATAACGTTGTAAGGCTTACAGGTGCGTCCATCATAAATCTTCATTTTCCAAATTTAAATACAACAATGGAACAATATCTATGAAACCGTTACGTCTTGACGGTACGACAGCGATAATAACAATGAAACGAAACGCATCTTGATCTGCTATCAGACTCGGAAAAAACGATGGATATAAAAACTGATCTGGCATTGATACAATAAATCAACAATAGTAAAAGTAACGAACTGTGACGAGTCTAAGAGATGTCAATTACGTTACAGATGAAAAAGTGGTTGTTACCTTAATGTAACAAAAAATATGAAAGCAGATCTAAGATATATGTTAGATATTATAATAAAAATGAAACATACCTAATATACTCCTGTACTCCCCGAAGGTTTAGACATAGGTGTACTAATTGCCCATCCACAGTTTGCCGGTATGGTTAGGGCCCATGTAATAGAGGGGGAGCCTATGGCCATTAACCGGGCACAAATCTAAACTCCGACTTGCTACCAAGATTTCATAGAAACACCCAACCTAGGTCGACCTAGGAATCGAAGCACTCTTTAGCTTATTTGTCCTAAGCGCATCTGCTACGGAGATTTTTTATATTTGTTGTGTATCTAAATACATACTTACTGTATATCCTTATGGAGATCACGCTATCACGCCTTAAGGCCGATCCTTGATGAAATTTGGTACAGAGATAGATTAGACCTTGTAGAATGGCTTATTCTAACCAAATGATGCATTATTTGAAATAGTCTAACAATTCGTGTTTTTTTGCATCCACGCGTTTTCTATCAGTCGAAGTCAAAATAATTTATTCAAGATAGACTGGTAAGTAGTACTTTTTGAACGTCATTTTTACTTTAAGACGACATTTTTTCATTTTTATTTTTACATTAAGACAGCCGGCAAACGCCCGCCCTTCAACGTTTCCTAGTATTCTAGCTGGGAAGAAGAAGCGACGCAACTAAATCCCCAGAAACACATTTCGGTCTGTTAATTTATGTTACGTAACTTTATACATAAAACATTTTTTTTATTTTGCTTAGATTAAGTAAATCTTCATTGCTGTCTTCGACATAGACATACCCGTGCTTTGTAGGTCATCTTATCAAGGTAAAGTTACGGCAACATCTAGCAAATACTCTGAATGGTATAGTTTCAGCGGATACAAAGAGCCATCCAAAAAATTACCGAGGTCTTGACAACCTCGCTATTGTGCAGTTTTTACCATGTTTCTTTAACTTAGTATATAAACCTTCGTCGATTGCTATAGAAGCATAGTCTCTTCAGTTCTTCAGCCAGATAACGAAGTTAACAGAACAACCAAAATGCCTGCTCCTACTGAAACCTGCAAAGGTATGTATTTCATTCAAATTGGTGTACTTATCGACGACGACCGAGGTCTAGTGGTTCGAGTGTCGTATTGCTGATCACGAAGTTGTCGTTTCGATTACCACAGGACACAAATATTACGGAACACAATATTATGTGGGTATTGACAAAAAAATTTCTAAGTATGTACCCAGAATTAGATGGTGCTGTGTAAAATATTCCAAATATTTATTTATTTAATATTATTATTTCTTTCGATTTGATTCGAAACAAGGTTTAGTTTAACTTTTTTAATTTAGTTAAGCTACAATAACTATATCCTATTTGATAATTAAGCGACGTTTAACTTTAAAGGATCACTTAAGGTTTTAAAATGTAAGCAATTGCAATTTTAGTATCTTTGTTTCAAGAATCAGTACCTAATTACTTCTTATATATTTGATATATTGTCTTCTTCTTTCTCACACACTCAATTTTCACTTCAATACTTGAAGTAATATGATGAAAATAGTGTTGTAGGGTGCATCTTCATTATTTTAGACTGGTAAACTAGGCATCTTAGTTAGGTATGTAAGCAATTGAAATTTTAGTATTTATGTAGTTTTCGTAATAGTAAAGTTCACACTAAAAGTCTCAGCCGGCCCAGAAAGAAGTCCCGGAGCACCTCTTTTTGGGCCGACTTAGATTGTATAGCGAGGGTTGGTTCAAGGCGGACAAGAAAAAAGTACCTGGAAGGACTTCGGGAAGCCAGCAGTAGAATAGCAAGGGCTAAGAGAAAAGAAGCACATACTACATAGTGTTAAAGTAGTCTCTTTAAAATATTTTCCTGTTGTAATATTTTTCTGACCCAATTTTAATTTCTGGTCTAGACTCCTGCAAAGATGCCGAATGCTGCAAGGACAACAACTGTGAGGCCACCTGCACTGACTGCTCAACCTCAGGTATCCATTTCTGTCAAGTTCCCCTTTTTTTAAACTCTTTATTCTATGTACTCCTTGTATTCTCCAATGTAACTTTTCCAATGTAACTTCTCCAATGTAACTTCTCCAATCTTAAAGAATTGTAACTTATTTGATGAGTGAATTGGATTAAGACTTCTGCGCTGCAGGTTCGATCCCTATTGCGAAACAAATATTAGTCATACCAACAGTTTTTTTTTTTTATTTATAGATATAGTGACTATGCTTATTATTACCGTTGTAACATCAGTTAATTACTGAAGATAACATAACTAAAATATGTGGGGCTCGTGCCTAAGTAATAACTAAGCTCACCTATCGGTCTGCAAGGTTAAGCTACGCTAGCCGCGGTACCCTTCTGTACCTCGGAGAGTACGTAAAGCCGTCGGTCCTGGTTGTAATACGAAAGCCTATGGCAATCGTTAGTGGTGATCAGTAGCCCAAATAGTTTGGACCGGTCTGTCCTCAGGATATCCATTGCGCAGGTCTAATGGCAATGGCTTTGAGTAAACTACTGTTATACAGCCGCGTCTGGTTAGATTGAAAGCCGACCCCAAACATGATTGACCCCAAACATTGAGGAAGGGAAAGAAGGAGGAAGGAAGGGTTAGGCAGAGGTGTACTAATGTACACTCACATTTTACCGGTATGTTTAGGTCCCATAGGGGCGAGCCTATTGTCATTAACCGGGCACAAATCCAGACTCCGAGCTGCTACTTACTGAGAATTCATAGAAAAACCCAATAACACTTTGCTCGATGTGGATCGAACCTAGGACCTCTTGCGTAGCAGTCGCGGTTAGGACCACTAGACTAATGAGGCAGCCTGAAGGGTGATAATGTGCAATTTAATTCTGTAATACCTACTTAATCTTTTCTTTCTTTCCAGGGGGATGCTGCTAATCGTGTACCTGATACAATGTATATTTTGACATAAATGTCAATTCATGTAACTTTAATGTTGCTATGACAACCAAAATTTGTGTTCGGATTAATCAATAAAAATTATAGTTTAGATTAATATTGTTTTTGTCTTACATTTGTCCACTAGCTTTAAATTTCCGGCTCGAAGGACCATGTAGAAATTAAGTGTTCAGCGCTATGGTGACCTAACACTCCTTTGTTGTATTGATAGTGTGGCTTAGGATAAAAGTCAGTCTTGAATTATAAGGTAAATAACTTAATAACACAAAATGGTAAAAAATTTTAAACTATGAATAATGTACTGGTAAAATGGCTATGGTAATGGTTTGAGAACGTGGTTTCTCCGATGAGATCTAGACGCGAACTGGCCCACATTTTGGTGGACGAGGAGTGGTCATTTCACGGAATCAACAAAGCAGGTCTAATTATCATAATTTTGGTCCTAACGACGGAATTTATACAATTTCAAGGAAATTTCTCAGTTCCGAATAATTAACCACTGCTTAAACGGTGGAGTTCAAAGAATTAACAGCCGTATACCCCATTTAACCTAACTGTCTAGATTTCACAGTAACTAAGGTATAATACCTCAATGAATTTTCAAGCTTTTTACAGTCATAACAACCTGCGATCATTCTTAATGGCAAGCTTTTTCTAATTTGTATTAGAAGAATATATAAAAACATTATAAGTAACATTGGCTTTGCACTATGTTTACCGTTAAAGCACTGTTAAAATTTCCCTTCTTCAGCATCGTGTGTACATAGTATACGAATATATTAATAGAGTTTACATTTGGTTTAAACTGCGCCGTTTCTAGTGGTCCTAAGCGTGACTAGTACGGTAAGGAGTACATAAGGAGTACATAAGGAGTACATAAGGAGTATATAAGGAGTACATAAGTAGTACATAAGGAGTATATAAGGAGTACATATGGAGTGCATAAGGAGTACATAGGTAAGTACATAAGGAGTTCAAAAGGAGTACATAAGGAGTAGATCAGGAGTACATAAGTAGTACATAAGGAGTACATAAGGAGTACATAAGGAGTACATAAGGAGACCATAAGGAGTACATAAGGAGTACATAAGGAGTACATAAGGAGAACATAAGGAGTACAAAAGGAGTATAAAAAGGAGTACAAAAGGAGTACAAAAGGAGTACATAAGGAGTACATAAGGGGTACATAAGGAGTACATAAGGAGTAGATAAGGAGTAGATAAGTAGTACATAAGGAGAACGTAAGAAGTAGATAAGGAGTATACAGGGTGGAAGGGACATCGACGTGCAACGGCTTACCATGACTTCAGTACATGATTCTGGACCCCCCTGCATTGGAATTTTTCGTCGGCTTTTTCTTAAATTTTACAAATTTTGCAGTTTTTTCAACTTTAAACTGTATAAAATCATTATTTTTATCTAACCCAATAAGAATTTTAATTAAAAAGTCATTAATTCAATTTTTGCACTAAAAACAGCATTGTAAATTAAACTCGAAAGATCTTCTGGTCAGCTGTTTCCCTGAGTTCACTTGCGAGGTCAACGCCGGCCTAGTACCTGCACACGCGATGCAATCAAAGTCTTGGCGTTTGACCAGTTTTCATCTTTATCACTAAGAAAATAGGGTCGATTTATTATTTACTGTAGGGTTATTTCAAAATAATTAAATATATTCCAAAATACGGCCACAACGGGCAACGTGATACTACCACCCCAAACGAACCCTGCAACATGCGTCTTGTTTTTAATGTTTACTTTTATTACTTAGTAGTTTTTATTGTGCGCGTGTATTCAAATAAATATGCGTTTATTCTCTTTCTTTTTGGCAAATTATCACACGGTTAATGTGGGCATTTTACCGGCTCGCCACAAGCATTTCATTTTCTTAATCCTAATTTAAATTACGTCCGTAGACAAGATGAGAATTTTTTTATTATGAATAAATACCTACATACAGAACCCAGCACATCAAGCTACCACAATCTGTCAAATTTCTTTGATTGATTTTTAACTTTAATACAAAGCAATAAAGTTCATATTCAATTGGGAAAATTTGACAGTTTTGGATAGCTTGACCTGCTGGAGTTTGGACGTACTTTAAAAAAGAATTAAATTTAAAAATTAATTGACACTTATGTGAGAGCGTTCATCGTCCTTGTGCCCTTATAATAATTTATTTGAGGTTGGCGCAGCATACTCATCTTAAATCACCTCGTATTGATCTTAAGGGCATCTCAGAGCTTTAGGGCTAATAAAAGTTTTCGAGAAACGTTAGAACTAAGCAGCACTGTGCTGTTTGCACATGAATGCATCTACATGCATTCATGTGCAAAAAGTCAAAAATTTAAAGTAACAATACCTACGTACTGTTACTTTAAATTTTTGACTATTTAAAAAAAATATTAAAATATTAAAGAAGTCATAACAAAGCAGGTGGATTAGCATCACTACAGTGATAAAGAGTATCATAATAAAATAAAAATACATGCAGTAACTTCAACAGAACATTTATAAGAGACAGTAAAAGAACACGAGGGTGACGAAGAAGACTACAGTGAAGGTGATAGGGAAACAGGTCTCGAGGAAGTTGCTGGCACGGCTGAAGGCGGAGGGGCGTCGGTCTCGTCTGTCTTGGTCCATTTTGAAGCCTGGTCAACCGGTAAACTAGCAGCAGCCACCTGGAATAAACAATCAATTAGTATCACTAGTAGAACCAATTTAGAATTAGGGTACAATTATAAAATTACTTCTTAAACGGTGAAGGAAAACATCGTGAGGAAACCTGTATGCCTTGAAGATTTTTCTCGACGGTGTGTGAAGTCTGCCAACCCGCACTAGGCCAGAGTCGTAAACTTTAGCGTAATCCCTCTCAATCTGAGAGGAGAACCGTGCCCAGTAGTGGGACAGTATATGGGTATAAGATGATGATGACTCCATTAGTCGGAAAAATGAAATTACTAACGACCCTTTTGATTCTTTTTGTTTACTTTTTTCGATATGACTTAATTGCAACGGATTGGATTTTATCAGACAGAAAGCAGATAGATTTGTCTAATAAAAAACTTGAATAACCTTTAGAGGAACAGTCGTTACAACCCTTTTCCTTGCAAGCGCAATTGGATGCGCACGCACCGCCCTTACAGGAGTCTAGAAAAAAAAAAGAAAACAATTAAGTACATATATAGCAGAGTTCTGCGAAAGATTGGCAAATCTAGTTTCGATCCAAAAAAAAGAATAAGGAAAAAGATAATATGACTATGTTCCTGACAGATTAATCGATTACCCTTGATGTTCTTGAAGAAAACTAGAGAACTCTAGTAGCTCACTTAAATGTAAAGTTGGAGTTGATACCAAGCTGGAAGAAGTTGTTGAGCACCGAAGCACCATCCTATTAGGAATATTAGAAGCCACTAACGATTTCATATATTTGAATCCCGTTTATAAAGTGTAAACCGACCTCCACTCAAGGATATACTTATCGACTAGAAATTAGTTTTTACTTTAGATTTCATATCAAGATAATATTAGTGGTATTTGATAAAGAAAGTTTAAGCTCAAGCCTAGATCGCTTTTAGCTATCACTGTCCTTACAAGTTGTGATGGGTCAGTTACATTTCCCAATTGCAACAAAAAATGAGTGAATCAACGGAATAGGGTGATTAAAGCAAGTCTAATTTTTAAGCTGAGACTGCATTGAACTATTGGTTGAAGAAAATCTAATCATTTTTTTTGAAGATTTCATGCACACAGAGTCGCGTACTTAAGTTTCATAGTATCTTTTACGAAGAATATATTAAGAATGTAATTTACAAGAATATTGCTAGACTCACCTTTGCACGGTTCGCAAGGAGAAGGCATGATGATCGTTGTTGGTGCAGTTTTACACAAAACTATGCACCATCCAAGAAGCAGCCATGTTTTATACCGCACAGCCATCGCAAAAACTGACGATATCTGGAGCAAGGCTGATGAAAAACTGATAGCTATTATAATACTAAAATTGTTTAATATTATAGGAGAATGGGACTCAAGATAAAAAAGAATAAAAACGTTTGAATTTGCCTGTAAAAGTTCAGTTAAATTAAAAATGTATAAAAGAAGCGTAAGTTAGTGACTGAAATATCAACAAATGCCAAAATCTCTCCAAAGTTTGGTAGGACTTAGGACTATACTTCAAAATGGCAATTCAAAGTAGTCACTTTGAATTGCGAATGACTACTATTAGTAGATAAATTTAGATGGTTTAAGGCAACTGAAATCGAAACCATGTTTATGTTTTCTAAATGATCTTTTTGCACACTTGAAGTGTAAAGTCAACAGATTTCATTTGAAGGATCTTTATTGTAATTTCCTTAAATTTCGTTGTAATAATATCTTCGATCACGAGTAAGACAAGGTCTTCTCATCACGTAAAGATACACTCAAAACACACGCTTAATGATAGACTGATCCAATGGGACATGTGGCAGAGTCAAGTTGCACTGACGTAGGCACAGCCTTCTATAAATACCCACTATTTAAGATATCTTTATGTATTTTTTGGCATTTTTTAACTAACCTAACCAGAAACTCAGGCTCGAATCCTGCCCGAAGTCAATTTTTCCTTCGCTATACTAGGTACTATTTAAGATTTTAGTAATCATTAAAATACGCGTAGGTAGATAACCATCGTTTGCATTACCAGAATAATGCAAACGATGATTATAACTATCTTTTAAGGCTGTACGTAAATGTAACTATTTCCAAATTGGTCAGTTTATCATTAAGCGTTTTTGCACGCTTATCTTGAGCAATATTTCATGTATATTTATTTTAATAATACCGTCATTTTTTGTAATTCGATCATAATACGTTGACGTTGAAAGAAATCATTAGATTAAATACTAAATTCACCATCGGCTATACATTAAAAATCAGTTCGATAAAAGAGTGTTTGAAATACTAGAAGTTCTAGTTCGTCTTCTTTTTGCACCCAATCAAGCATTACACTCAGCCACTGTAAGAAGTCTATAACAACAATTTTTTCGGTGAATTCGATTAAGAATAAAAAAATGTTAAGGAAAATTTGCATAGCCCATCAATTTGCGGGTTCCGCACGACCACACCACCTGAACATCGAGGAAGCTCCTTCAAGGCACTTCCTTCTACCTAAGTTACCTTGGTACTGTAATGCTCACCTATATTTAGGAGATTAAAATTATTTTCATATCATTCATACACAGGAACCAGAGGATTGCAGTTATGGCGACCATCACCCAAACTGTGCAAGGTATTATCAAATATTATTTTATTATTGAATTACCGATAAGCTTTATTTTGAAATAAAACTATTTTTTACGGATTTTATCGCGTTATATTTATATTGTTAATCCCGACGTTTCGAACCCTTTACAGGGTCCATGGCCAGTCCACCCGTGACCAAAGGGTCCGAAACGTCGGGATTAATAATATCAATATAACGCGATAAAATCCGTAAAAAGTAGGTAGTTTTATTTCAATGTATAATATTCGCGTAGGGTCAGAAATCAATTAGTTTTTTTTTTTATATTTAGTTACCTACTTGTGATGTCAGACTTATTGAAGGTGAATAAATTTCTGCTTTTTAACCCTTCACATGTGTTTTTGAAAGTATAGTGAGCTTGCAAGCAATTAGTATATATATTTTATTTACAGCGCCGTTACGTATTACAAGCGCAAGTGGTTAAAATAAAAAAGACATTGCCCGGATATTTGCAGGCGATTCTTTTTTATTGAATTGAAATATTTAAGGTTTTATATTATACAATTATTTTTGTAATTTGTACTATCTTTTACAATGAAATTTTCATTAGGTTAGATGAGAAATCAAACCCAACATGCTAGGAATTTTCTCTTTGGGAAAAAGGCTGAAAATTGATTGTTCACAAAAATCCTTTTTTTGCAGAATTCTTGCCAAAACTCCAAATAAAACAAATCATGTCTCTAAAGACCAAACAAAATTTGCCACCGAAGACTAACCAGGAACCTGCGCAAGCACTGGGCTGCCCACCCGACTGCCCATGCAAGACCAAGAAAGAAAGTTCATATGCGAAGTCCATGCAACTGATGCTCAACGCCATAGGTATCATAGTAGCCCTCATAGCTACATACATGATTGTTACCACTGACTCCAACATCTATCTCATCTTCTGGGTATGCTACTCTATCCTCAGACGGTTGACTAAATCCAGATCGCGAGCAAAGTCTGAATAATTGTTTATTTTTTATTGTTGTGTTCACCGCACCGTATTTTATTTCTAGGCTATTTATTTGTTTGTTTATTTATTCGAAACCACTGAGCATGCAAAGTATTCAATAAATTTTTTTTTTGTTTATGTTTGTTCATTATTTTCTGATGTCATTGTGTTTTCATTGTTTATAATTATAATAATGTTGTAATCTGCTCCTGTACTGCTCACATAAGTAACATTTTGTTATAACTTTATAAAACATTGCTGTTGCCCGTGGTTTTACCAATCAATCCAAAGGGCTTTTTGAAGCAAATGGTAGCCTATATCCCTCTCAAGGTCTAATCTATCTCTGTAGCAAATTTCATCAAAATCAGTTTAGGCGTGAAAGCGGAACATACATACAGACAGATGACGAAAGTTACTCGCGCATATTATATAAATTTTTATAAAACATTATAAAATAATAAGCAATAATATATCGAGTTTTGAGTATTACGGCTTGGTGTCCGAACTGATTACCTACTTGTGAATTCTCTATAAAGTTCCATAATAATCATTAACATTGTCTGTAGTCTTTCAGAAAAGAGCAGACTATGCTATATTTGGGCTTAAAATGAGCCTTGGGAACAGTGGAATGGAGTTTAATACGAATAGAGAGAGATAATGTTTCCTTCTTTATTTAATTCTTCAAAGACATGACTTTGACTCCCATAGAATTTCTAATATATATAATTTGTGTCTTCAGCCATCGTACGTTTATGCCTATTCTCAATTTTTTTGCCGTAATTAGTCCCGCCAGCCAAGTTCACTGATCTGAAATTAACACTCGACGTTCTTTTTTATGCGACAAATAGGATTTTGGCGCAAATTCGAGATTGTAGATAATATACAAACTTTTTGCTGGTGTCTTGGAGTAATATTTAATTTTTTTGTCGGCCATTGTTTGTGATTGGAGTATTTCGGATTTGGCATTGAAATTTTGTGGCGAAGGTAACTTATTGTGATCTGATTTTGGGAGAATAGATTCATATTGTTTCTATTTATAGATTTACTTTAACTGAACAAAGTTAGAGCATTACTTTGTCTTCTAAGATACTTCACTTAGTTTAAGAACTCCTTGGAATAATCTCTTTTTAGGCGTCCTTACACTAAATAGGATTGCCTATCGATCAGTGTCTATTGTGTTCCATTTTCAAATCAAATCCAGAGTGCACATTGTCCGTCTCTGCTTCATTTGAGTGGTCTGAATTATTAATAAAATACCTATCATAAAAGGGACCCTCCGTACATTGTGAAGCGACGCGTGACTCGATCCACGACTTACTGCATATAATATGTAGATACCTTGTATGCATAGTGTAGTTACATTCACTGTATCAATTTATACAGTAACGTTTACTTGATGATGGACAACTTGGACTCAGACAAAATAAAGTAAAAACAAAGGCAGTGTGCCTATACAAAACATTGAAAAGCATAGCCATAAATAATATTACGTACCACAGCATGAACTATTGGTGTGCAGCTCTTGTCCACACGGTGGGTGATGAAGATCGAAGTCGAAAATAGAAGAGAAAAGAAGGAAAAGAGTTTTTAAATAAATTATTATTCGATTTATAATCAACATTTGAGCATTTACTTATCATCATCCACAAACTATTTGTCCCACTACGGGGCAAGGATCTTGTTTCAGAATGAGAGATTCGGACATAATAAGTCCGCAATGTTAGCTCAGTGCGGGTTGCAGACTTCACAATCCGTCGAGAAAATTTCTTGGGTATTCTTTTCCTTAGGTTTCCCTACCGCAGTCCATTCGCTTTGGGCCGTTAAGACTAAATACTCATGTTTACTTAAAAATAATATTATCAATTATTCATATTCATCTAGCATTGGCTATTAAATGGCTTAAAAACCACGTTAATAAAAATTGCAGTAACTTATAATTATACTTAGTCGGCTATTGATGAATAGTAGTCAGTAAGACAGATGGTCCTCCGCAAAAAAAAAAAATATATAAAAAAGATAGATGTCGATCTGTCGATATCATTTCATTACCTATCGGAAACTCGGCCATGTTTTTTGTGACCAATGTTGCTAACATGATACTTACTGTCACTAAAAAAAGTAGTTCGTGATCGTCGTGGAAATTGCTGGTTCATATCAAGAAAAAAACGTAAAGGTATAATTTGAAATGGAGTGGAGATGAAACTTGTATTTACTGACTTACAAAAAGTATAGGAGCTCAATAACGGGTATTTGAAAACAGAATAAAATTATTGAATTCAATTTATAATTAAAAACTCCTTTGTAGATTTCCACTTTGACTGTCACAGATAATTAAAAAAAGATCTCTAATGATATTTTAAAGAATTACAAAGCTAAGGGAGGTATGTACTCACCCAATGTGAAGTCAGGTTGTGGACGATAAGGATGAGCTGGAATTGACGGTACCAAATAAAGACAAATGTGGCTTGTTTCTAAAACAACAAGTAACAAAAACACAAATACCTAAATAATAATGGAATAATTTGTATTTTTACTACTGCATCATATATACATATTACTTATAGAATTCACAATATTAATAATAATAATGTCAGGGCCTCGTCTCCAGTTTGCCCGTATTGGGTAGCTGGAGTGGAACCCCAAGAGCGCCCGCAGGACTCTCAACTCTGTCTTGCCTTAACTGGCCGGCCAGACCCCTCTGGCCGGCCAGTTAAGGCAAGACGGCCCCCCGGCCGCCAGAGCTATATGCTTGGAAGCTATATTGGTGGAAGTGTCTAATGGCATAATAGCGGGGAAACCTAATCCGGGTCTCTTGAAGACCCGCGATGGTGAAACCGGGGCCGCACCTCTCTACTCTCCTAGCCACTCACACCGCTGTTGCCGCCTTCTGCCTGCACTGGCAGCTTTTCGGGGGGCCCAGCTAGTGAGTTGGCGTAAGGATGTATGTTCGAGGCGTACGCAGGTAGACGCCGTTTTCCTCCGACAGTAGAGGTTATCAGTCCACCAAACCCCCACTTCCATAATCCCAGTAATTTATAGTTCCATATTTTACAATAGTCCTGCACCCGCCCGGGATACTCCATGCCTGTACTTCTATAGTGTCCCGGGTTGGTGCTCCATCCCATATTTAGATAAAAGCTCTCCAAGGGGCCTCTACGCGTTGGACCTGTGTCCCCGCGCAAGCCTGCCAAAGGAGCGGATGTCTTCCTCACGGGAGATATGCCGAGATATCCAAAAAGGAAATACAAATAATAATAATGTTTTTATTTCAAGTGCGTACCATGAATTATAAAAAAAATTTAGTACGACACCTACTCCTATCTTAGTTTTAAACATTTTAATGGAATGCACTACAGCGACTCGTGTACAGTCAACAAAAGTGTTAAGTATAATAATAATCTTTATTTTCAGACATATAGTCCATAGCATTTGTACATAGGTAGTGTTAGTAAGGTTGTTAGTATTACACATAATAATTTAAAAAGGTGTTAGTAGTTTGGTATTAAACAAGTTAAAAATTACATAATAAGTAGTAAGATACACTATAAGTATCATTTTTATTTCTTATTACTTTGCAGATGTACACCTGCCCAGTATACAATAAAAGGACTATCAATTTTGTTCACTAACGTCCTGATGATAGTGTTCGTACTTTCCCGTACCCTGCTCATCATAGACGCTGTTCTTTTCCGTATGATGGCAAAGAAGTCGTTAATGAAGTATAGAGATAGCAAACGAAATATGCATTTTTATACAGATTTCGACATAAATAATTACGCGCCAGAGGGTTAAGTATGTAGCTGCTTACAATACCTACGTTTTGACACATATTGCGTGATACATTAGTATACTATCTTTATCAAAACACAGATTATTAATTAGCTGTCTGTATATCTCTTTTGTTGACCGTACACGCAGTCCAGCCTGCTTGCGATCATGCTCAGGATACTGTTGGAGCTGGCCCGCACTCTGCTCACCAGCGATGCACACCTATTACGCATTGTTGGATAAAAACAATGGTATATTAGATAATCTTTGTGAAGCTATAGTTACAACTTCAGTAATTAGAGACTGGCGCGTAATGAGCGCTTGCGTATATCGACACCACGTTCTTCCTTGCTTTCTCTAGGGAAATGTTCTACTTAGACAATTAGATCTCTATTGATATTTGAATAATCATCATCATACTGTAACATCAAGTTATATCTACGCTGATCAATCGAGCTGCGCTAGTCACGGTCAGTCTGTAGATGAGAGACGATTCCGTGCCTCGGAGAGCACGTAAAGCCATCGGTTGTCATCATGGACATCTATAACAGTCATTAGTGGTAGACAGAAGCCCAAAAAGTCTGACAACCAGTCCATCTTCACGATATCGGTATTGCTCTGAAATTGGGTTGCGGAGCTCTGATGGCAGTCGCTTTGTGTAACATACTGATATTCAGCCGCATCTGGTTAGACTGGAAGCCGACCCCAATATAGTTGGGAAAAGACTCAGAGGATGAGGATATGAATGTACAGAGGCCAGCACATCGAGCTACCACAATCTGTTAAATTTATTTGATAGATTTTCAACTTTAAAACAAAACAATAAGGTTCATATTCAATTGGGAAAATTTGACAGTTTTGGATAGCTTGACCTGTTGGCGTCTGTACTCTATATGTGCTATAGCATTTCAATTGTGACTCTTTTTTTTAATGTTTATGGTAGGTATTTTCATTTTTTTATTTTAATACATTTTCTTCCTGTTAATAATAACAATAAGTATATATGCCATTAGTAATTCAACAGCCTTAGATAACAAAATAATTAATTACACAATCACATAAAAAAAAACTGAACGCATTTTATTGAAGCCGAATTTAATTACAACCAAATTCTGAGATAACTAATAAAAAACCTACATGGCAGCCTAAAGTGGTTAAATTAATCAATTTAGTAATAAAACAAGAACCTTTAGCATTGCAAAATAAACCATTAGAAGTTTGATACTTGGCTATAAAGCGGAGTGAATCACGCTGCGCACGCGCAGGTCGACGACATCGACAGACTTCGTGGCGTTCCGCTAAAACCGCAGATCGTTGTTTATAACATTATAAATCTTGATTTCTATCTGATTCTTAGATGCTTTGTTTGTATTAGATTACGTTACTGAGGAGTGAGTTGTTCATATTTAAGTAGGTATTATCTGTTGGAGTTCAGTGTAAATTATGTACGTTTGTCTTTTCTTGTTTCCTTTGCTATCCTTTTCTTCAAGGTCTATTGGAAAGATTTGTTCTACTGCACTCAAAGTAAGATGCCTTGAAAATATAAAAGTACATATACATATAGCATGGAAAATGCCAAAAAATACAAAAGATAGTACATAGTATACTTAAAAATATTTAAGACTTCCTTCTACCAGTACATTTTCAAGTGAAATAATATGGGAAAAGAATCATTCTCATTAGGTGAGAAAATTGGATATAAAATAATGCAACAACCCGAAAAAAAAGACGAGAAGCAGATTGAAGGCAACTGAAAATCATAGGTTTTCTTTTTTAACGTTCATAAGTCATAAATCTATGTTTTTTCAATATGTATAAAGTCACTAAAACTTCCAAAGAAAACTACACACGTCTTCTGAGATGCCTAAAATCAACCCATACTCTGTTTTACTCAGTCCAACCCGTGAAATAATAACAAGGATTTATTTGCAATGTTTTGATTACCTTCGTCGATATTAAATAAGAACAAATAAACGTATAATGATCCCCAAATTCGCTCGACTAACGACTAAACCAGTTTTTAATATACTTTTGGAAAGATCCAAATCTGAATTTTGCAAAAAACGAACATAATTACCATTACTAAACGCGAAAGCAATTTAAGCCGCAGCTTTGCAGCCAAGTAATGATACAAAAACTGCATTGGTTATTTCTAAGCTTCGTTTTCGGTTCTCACGGGAAAATATACTCTTATTTTGTCCCTTTAATTATTTGTGTCTTGTTGGACTGGAATCCTTGAGCTCGTGATCAGTAGGTAGTCTATTAAAAATATTTTTAAGTACAGAACATTTATCTACACAGAGCAACTAGTCTGAATAGGTAGTATTTATTAGTCGTTCCAAAATGGGCATGATTTTATCGATTAACACAACTGCCACTCGATAACTAAATAATCGCGATGGATTAATGCTGTTTCTTATTTAAGGTTATGACGCTGATGTTACCAAGTAATATTTGTCATCGCATGCAAATGTTACACTACACAAAACTATGGGAAACTACCAACAAAATCGTACTGTGACCTTTGACAATGCCGATGGCTTAATTTGACAATAGTTTAGAAAATTTTGGCATTCATACTTTATCACTTGCTAATGTGTCAGTGTTATTTTCATTGTTGAAACAGTATAATTGCTAAACTATTTTGTTATGATCAAGCACATAAACTAGCATTTGCCCCAAAATTATGGCACAGGTACAAATCAACATCCTGTATATTAATTTTGTATTATAAATGAGTCGCTGAGCTCGGGATAAAAGTTTATTATTATGGTGCTTGCCATTCTGGCAGGAACTACCAGTTAAAATTTCCTAATGAAAATCGCTTAAACAAAGGCGAAAATTACACGGACTTTTTTGCACTTAAATAAACAAATGAGCTTTTATATCTTAAATGACCATCTAACGTGCGTTACAATTTTATGCAAGAAGGAAAGAATAAAAAAGTGCCATAACTTTCATTGCACCAAAATTACGAGATAATGTATGTACCAAAATATTGTAATAGTACCTACCGTACCTAGTTCCGATTAAATTAGTCATATCTTTTAAAAGTCCTGGAGATACAATTATTCAAAGGAAGTCTTAGTCTAGGAAGCGTTAAACCTAATGTTAAGAAAATTTGTCTTATTTAAATTGTGTTATAAAGTAAGTTATGTCACACACTAACGTTAACCTCTAAGCAGTTTGTATTACTAAAATTCAATTACTTGCTCATTTATAACCTTAGAATTTTAATCTATTATGTGGCTAAAGGCCTACGCAGAACGGGACGGCATGGCAAGGGATTTAAATTTTTACCATTGGACATTAAAACGTATCGATATAACAATACGAAATAAATTGCTATGATTTAAAATGATGCTGTGGCATCGAAAAATCTCTTTCAATGCCACGGTATTTATTTCAATTAAAGCAATTTAGGTCGTATTGCTATATTACGTTTTAATGTCCAATGGTAAAAATTTAAATCCCTTGCCATACCGTCCCGTTCTGCGTAGGCCTTTAGACATCAACAATGCGTACAGCGTATTATAATAAGCATTCCTGTTACCTCCTACGTCTGACTCTTAGCTATTGATCCCTCTATATGCTCTATCAACAGTTATTTTGTCGTATTATGTTTCAAAATTCTATTTGAATCATTATCTAATGTTTATTTTCTGCCTACACCCATGGGAAACGTGAGTGTATCTGTATGTAATCTAATGTTTCTGAAATCGGGTTTGAAAATGAGATGTTCTATTTTTTCAATTACATGGTGCAATTTGCCATCATAATTTTCCATTACTCTACAATGCTTAATGTTATAACGCATGTTATCCTGTTTTTTCTAGTTAAACTACCTACTACTTAATATACACACCTTTTCCTCTCGTAGGGGTAAATATTAAAAAACCCCATTTACTTGTAGAAAACCAAGTTCATCACATCTTTTCATACCGAGTACTGCACATGACACATGTGACCTTTTTGAAGGACCGCACCAATAAGGTCGGTATGTGACAGACTGCTTCTGAACCAAATGATTATACTGTCAATAATAAATTAGGATACCGAGAAAGTCTCTTGTTTGCCAATTCAATTACATTAAAGTTGTAACGTTCTTATAAGAAATGTTGCTACATATAGATTTGTTGTTTGGTGCCGGGGGGAAACCGGTCCCGTCGCCTGCCGTACCGGCTTGTTTTTGTTTACGGCCCTCCGATCATTTATTGTACCTATAGGTACCTGCACGCCGCACGCTATTTAACTTACTATCTTATAATAGTTAAGGAGACAGGATGGACTTTTGTTTTAAAGTCAAACTACTTTTTCGAGACGGTTCCAAATTTAAATCTATATGAGAGTAGAAGCGGATGTGTCCTATACTCGGTAATAGTTTAAGATTAAGGTTAGATTATTTTTACTTATTTTATCACACAGAAACTTTAAGTAAGTAGGTCAGTAACCAACTTTATTTATTTAATCGATTAAGTACAATTTAATAAAAAAATATGTTTTTTTTTTACATAACTGGATTACTGGATTGGAAAATCTACTACTAGTAGATTTTCCAATCCAGTAATGTGATATTAATAATTTAGGCAAATGACACACACGTACATATTTTAATTGCAAAAGTCATTGTCAAAACATTTCCGAATGTAAATCGACAACAGATCACTATACAGATAATAAAAGCATCAACTATCTGTGTTACCAAACATAATTTTAAACAATCTCAAAGGCAATCAATCTGCAGCAAATCTACACAGTTCCTAATTGCATCTCATATATCAAATTGATCAATACAGTCTGCGAGATAATCTTGTGAATCAGACTGTTGTCTCCCGGCCTATCGCAAGTGGCGTTGCGTTGCGATCCCCCCTCGATGGCTCTCAGTTATTGACCCGCCGAGCTCTCGCAGCCGGTAGACGCCTGCGTTGCGCGCGCACCCTGCCCATAGCCAAGACTTGGCTGGCTCAGTCTAGCCTAGCCTAGCTCCACGATGCCTGCGCCCTGTGACTCTTGTAAAGGTAAGGTTTATTGAGTAATTTTTTATTACAAGTTTTTTTTTTGTGTAATATTTTTGTTACATTGTTGTTCCACGTGCATTGCTATTCGCATTGTTGTTGTTTTGCCGGCTCGGGCCCGAATTGCCGACTGTCTCGCAAATGACGCAGTTACACTCATTCTAGTGGGTTCTTATTGAATGCAATTTGTGAGGCTTATTGTTTTATCTTTGGTGAAGAGTAAATTGAAGTTCTTTAAAGGGTAGTTTAGGATGTTTACAGTTACTATGTTAAAGTAATGTTACTGTAAATTGTATTACATTGCACATTCGGAATATTCAGCCTTGCCTACAGGCGGGCTAGGCTACATTATTTTTTCGAAAGTAATTATTAATATTGGTAAGTGAAAGTACGCGAGTCTAATTCGTTTTTACACGAAATATTTAGAAAACAACGTGTTTTTAATTTTTCCTGTGAAGATATACATTTTGCGTTACCATTTTATTCGGTGGGGTCGTTAAAACATCTATTTATTTTACTCATATTACAATAACAATATAAATAACATAAAAATCAATGTAAGTTGCTATTAATTATCGTAACCAAGGTAATACAATTAAACACGTGTATATCCAAGCTGCGCAGTTTCTTTCGGATACTCCATACTAATTATATCGAGAGCTTTACCGTCTTACATTTATAATTATAATACGTGCTTGAACTGATTGGAAAGTTCGAACAGAGAAAAACCATAACTTAACCGCCTACATAAGTGTAAATATGTAGGCAAGTTTCTTGGAAAATTTCTTTATATAGCTGAGCTTATTATGTGGATCTTTATCGGCAATTCGAGCAAAAAAAGGGCCCAGCCGTACCATCCTTTTCTCGAAATCATTCAGCACATTTTCAACCCCCTGAAATTTCGTTGTGGATAAAGTTAGAATCCTGAATTTTCAGTAACCAGGAGGGCATAATATAACTAGGTGTATTCCTAAATCACATTCAATTTGACGACGATGACGTGTGGTCTAGTGGCTCGCGTGTCAGACTGCTGGACACGACGTCATGGGTTCGTCCCAGAGGACACTAATAAGGGTATTTCTCATGTATAATGTTTACGAAAAAAGTATATAAGTATTATATCCATTGTCTAGTACTCACAGTACAAGCTCTGCTTAATTGAGGACTAAATAAAAACTGGCTGTGTAAAATTTTCCAAAACATAATAATTATTTTGTATCTCCTTTTTGGATATCAGCGCGGGGACACAGGTCCAACGCGTAGAGGCGTGGAGAGCTTTTATCTAAATATGGGATGGGGCACCAACCCGGGACACTCCACACCTGCACTATAGAAGTACAGCCATGGGGTATCCCGGGTGGGTACAGGACTATTGTAAAATATGGTAATTAAAAACAACTTGGTTTATGGTTTTAGATGCTTGGTGGACCGATAACTTCTATTGCCGGAAGAAAACGGCGTCTGCCTTTGACCCTCGAACAAATATCCTTAGGGATGGCAGACATAATAATTATTATTAATAAGTAATAATAATTTGAACCTGTATTTATTTAAATCACTTTTACGACAGACTCTGAGCTATCACAGGAATATTAATTACATTCGTTATAAAGATTTATCTAGTACAGCCCGGTTCAGAAAGTCCATTCAATTGTAGAACAGTTCCCACGACTCGCAAGCTAACTATCTTTAGCATCGTAGAGTTGAATGCGCTTAACTGACATTCTTATTGCCTGGTTTGAATTTTAAATACACAGACTAAGGGCTCGATTCTTAATCTTAACTGTGGGGGCTGGCATAGCCAGCAACACTTCGACCAAATGTGATCTGTTGTGTTAACCCCTGCATGTTACATTCCTTATTCTTCAAAGAAGTGGTTAATGAAGGCGGCTAACCCACTAAGAGGAAGGAACCTGTAGTATTCCGGTTGCGGGTATCCGTTGCCGAGATGACTCATCCGTTTCGCCGCTAGGGCGTCACAATCACACAAAATGTGCTGCATTGTTTCCTTAAATTCACCACAGGCTCAGCAATCGTTATTCAAAGCCAGTCAAGTTTAAGGGCTCGATTCACCGGCCGATGTTATTGGGACGAGCCTATTTCCATTAACTGGGACCTCATACAAATTCCGTACCCAATTACACTACACTCAGGCTGCCACTGATAATTTTATAGAGAATCCTAATAACACTACTCGACCTGGGACAGGAGGAGCTCGTGGCAATATAATCTGATCAACCGATCTGCAAGGTTAAGCTGCGCTAGTCGCGGTCAGTCTGTGGATGGGTGACCAATCTTAACACACCGAGACCCCTCGGAGAGCACGTAAAGCCCGGTTGTCATACGAACCCCTATGACAATCGTTTGTGATAGTCAGAAACCCCAGAATATCCTCAGGATATCGGTATGACCAAAAATTGGGTTGCGGAGGTCTGATAGCACCAATGCCGGCCACCACCAATGAAGTATTGGAGTAACTGGATAGGATTTGATGTTACCAGATGGTACCAGACTAGAGCCTGTAATGGTCGTGATAAATGTCACAAATGTGACTATAGGGCATGGGAAGACTAGTGCCGTTTTTAGTAAGTACGAGTCCGATATACAATACCTCCTGAATCTGCCCCAGGTGACAGACTATTGTGGATAACATCAGACGGCAAAGTGCAATAACCCAAAGAACCCAAAAAATAAATATAAAATTGAAAATGGATTTGCTGGTTCTAAATTTGAAATTATTCTAGATAAATGCTGAATGTGACTTCTTTAGTTTCTCGTGTTTTAAATCCAAAAAAGACATTGAAAATAGATTTTTTTTATTTACGGTGGGAACCCTTCAAAAGGCTACCGGTCTACGGGGATTAGACCGGGGAGTGTGCGATTCTTACCGACTAAAACCACCCCGGTAGCACATGGAAGGGGGCACTGTGTCCTCTTAATAGACCACCTCAGAACCCTCTGTGCAACGCCTATTTGGGCATATTCCTGGGAAAAGTGCAATAACCTAGCGATGATGTGTGATCAAGTGTGATGGTTTTATGATGATGATATCATATTTGAAATCGTGATGCGTTTGCAGATACGTGCGGCGGCGGCGGGGCAGCGGCGTGCGGTGCCAACTGCACCTGCGGCCCAAGCTGCGCGTGCGGCGATGGCAAGCCCTCCGGTCAGTATTGCACGTCTCCATTATTCTTGTAAGATTAATAAAAATAATTAAATTGGAAAATAAAATTGTACTATGTTATGTGAGGAACTCTCTCCTTGAAATTCTTTTCGAAGTTGGGGCTTATGCTCGTTACGTCAAACGGTCAGTCAACATTATAAATTAATAGCTCGTGTCGGCATTAATTGAGAGTAGAATGCAGTTGCTTTTGAACGAAAGTGCTAAACCTCCTGATTAACTTCATTTTTGTAGTTAGAGGAGGCTAAACAGGATTATTGAACTCATAGACTTGGTTGTCATCAGGAACAAATGAGTACTGAGTGTTAAATGTAAAAACTTTTAATGTCAAATCAGATTTCTCTCTGTATCGTGAATAGAATGAAAATCTATGAAAATATAAATTTCATCACCATCGGATACCATCAATTGGTTGAAAGATATGGTTTGCAAATGGACAGCATATTACTTGTATTATTTTCAGTGCCTATCTAGTATCTATTTTTTTATGTATGCCACACTATCAAATATGCATAAGTACCACGTTATACAAGCGAGGCATTTATGCTGAGTCATAGCCTTTTCACTACCGCAGAAATAATTTCAACTTCACTGTATTATTTACAGTTTTAACTATATAGCAGAGAATAAATGATTTCTTTCTTTATTATTATCATCTTTTCAAAACTCTTGAGTCTATCCAAAGGTTGCCTGTGAAAGATCACTTTTAGCGATAAGTCTGCCCATTGTACAAACACCAGCAGGTTGTAGCGACATCTACCGCGCTACATAGAACTACGAAGGCCTGAATCGCGCAAGCAACATTCGCAACGAAAAGTTGCATATATACAACCGCCCGACTTCAACCGTCGGGCCGTGGCCCGCCAGGCACAACACCCGCCTGGTTGGAGGATCCTCCCTTTTCGTCGGAGGGGCAATACACCTCGCCTCTCCACACTGGTGACCCCGACGTGATCCCAGTGTTTCCACACTGGTGACCCCGACGTGATCCCAGTGTTTCCACACTGGTGACCCCGACGTGATCCCAGTGTCTCCACAAGGTCAAGCTATCCAAAACTGTAAAATTTTCGCGATTGAATATGAACCTTAGTGTTCATTAAGTTGAAAATCAATCATAGAAATTTGACAGATTGTGGTAGCTTAATGTACTGGCCTCTGTACCTACCATTCTATGAGTTTTAAGACTATACCTATTTGGTATTAAGTATGGTGTGCAATGAATAATATTCTATTCTAACTTACGTACGAACATTGCAAATTAAATAAAAGCTTTTAAAAACAGATCATGCTTTCTGAAGCTTCAGAAGTTATCTTATAGAGCAACTGAGATATGTAACTTACTTTGATATCACACAAACTTATCCTTTACGGCGAATAAAGTGTAGGTATTCACTTGTTTCCTGCTTAAATTGTAATATTTCGGCGCATACTTTTCCGTCATACTACAGGACCAAAACAAAATTAATGAACTCATTTCCACAATGTTACACAATAACTCACGTTATTTGAGCGTTGTCTGCCTAATGCTATAGTAAATGGAGTACTTACATACACAAGATTATTGGATTAGGATAATCTGAATCTACATAAATATTTCTTATACCACATGGTCACAGATAAAAAAAAATATTCGATTGCAGGCATGGTTCAATATTATCAATTAAGGTTTTTTTTTGCATATGTGTATTTAGGCTAACCATTTTACAAATAAAAGTCCTACTTACTTACCTCTTTTTTTAACAGGTGGCAAGCCATGCTGCCAGGGAGGCGGCAAAAAGTAATTCTTCAAATTCAAAACTACCCTTCTCCCAAATGATGCTCTATTTTAAAACTATATAATCTTTATTATAATAAATCGTAGAATAAATACTTAGTAGTTAGCAGTGTAACGCATAATACAAGTATAATGTAGTTCTCTTTAATATTTTATAATTATCTCATTATTATATATTTTATAATTATAACGATTGAAGGAAAATGTTGTGTCGTCATGAAATAAAATTATTATAAGTAATGATAGTCTTACAATGGTATAGCTTATATAGGTTAGATTATATTCGTCTTTGCTTATGTATTACTAAGTGTAGTTAATAATTATTGTCACATTCAGTGTTTAGCTTTGTCTCATTAAAGGGTTTAATCCTTAGTACTCGTAATACTCATTAATATAAGTACAGATGTGGGCACGCACACACACGTCTTAATTTGTGTAGTGTATTTAGTAAATAAGTAAGTAAATATTGGTGTTTTATTTAAATTCCCTTGGTGTATGTACTAATATATAGATTTATCGCACGATTGTGTCTTTATTTTACCCAGTTGCACCCTATTAGAATGTCTCTTGTACCGTGTGTCACCACTCGCCCCCAAAATTCACCCCATCTAACAAAATGTACCACAGTACTGTCTCATTTTACTAGCGGGGGTAAAATTTAGGGGGAGTGGTGCGTACGTCATTTTTACGAGCACAACTTACTTTTTGATATCACTGGATAGTATTTAAGCCTAGAAACTGGTCATTATCTCATAAATAAAATAAGAGATCTATGAACTAGTAACGATTTTTTCCGCGTTACCGATTAATCCCGACGTTTCGAAGCCTTTACAGCGTCCCGAGTCTCCAGAGAGAGTAATGATTGCCAGCTACCCACATTTTTGTTAAGTAACGTACGTGTAAGAAATCAAATGTAATGTAACTCCATACTTCTTTTAATCTATAATTTACCATAGGTCCCAAAATAAAAAGACAAAGTTTCATTAAAACATATTTTTATTTCATACGACAATATGTATATGAATACAATAACTATATGGAAGCAATGAATGGGACTTGTTTCAAGATTAATATAATTCACGCTTATACCTATTTGTATCCTAAATAATTAGGAATCTCTCTTAATCCTACAATTGCATACAAGAGCAATATAAAATATCTAGACATCACTTATCAATGCAAAATTATATCATAAGAAAAACTTAAAATAGAAAAAATCATAAAAAATGAGTTCTCATCATTCAAGTATCAGTCTCCCATCAACAACCACATTCCTCGATTTACCACACTACTAAGGAGGGTATTCACGGAAATTGATTGTTGATGTTGCTATATAAAATAAACATTCACACTCGTTGAAAAATGTAAGTAGAACTACCATAAAAATGAACAAAATACAGGCAACACTGGTTGCGGTAAGCAAAATTAATATCTTTATAAAAAGCGTTATACACTACGACTACAAAGGTTGTACAAATAACAGTTTCTGATTCTTGCTACTTTGTAAACTTGTATATGTAAATCTTTTAATTATATCTTTACAACTATGCTTCACAAAATAGTGTTAGGTACCTCGTCCAGTACATAATATGTACCTAAAATAAAATCAGTATATAATAAATATTTGGATATATTTATTAAACTCTCTTCAACCGCCAGAATAAATAGACCTCATTATACAATATAAGTTTCATTTTCATTCAATAGTGACGATTCTGTTGTACACTAAGTCGCTAACAAGTCACTAAAATTGCCAATTAAACATTTAAAAAAATAACATTACACTCGCGTGCCTTGTATGTGCATGTTTAATAAATTGGCTTTTATATTTTCTAAATATAATCGTCCTTGACTTAACAATAAAAATATAACAAATTTATTTCAAGCAAAGTAACAGTTAAATATTAAATATTACTCCTTCATAGATTATTACTTATGGGATTTAAAAAATTTTAGTTCACTCATTTAAACAGTAGTAAACTAAAATTTAATCTAGTTTAATCGATGCCAACAGAATCGACACGTATCTCGATTCATACAACAACATTGAAAAATATATTTCTTATCATTACAATAACAGACTGTAACAAATGCACTTTGTTTCAATTCCACAGTTATAATATTAGGTTAAAACGTACCATTTTATTAGTAACAAAATATTCAACATGACAACTCTGAATCTAACGTCAAATCAAAGTTTACACTCATTCAATGATTTACAAACTAGAGCAATAGTGGGATGGTATTTTAGTGGCTCTAAATAACGATAAAATCTGTTAATCAGTGTCTATGTTATTAAGAAGTAAAAATTAAAAATATTAGCCCGTAAATATATTATAACCCACGCAATCAGAACAATTTTTAATAGATAGATAGTACTTAAGTATCTACAATTCTTTTGAAGCAATATTTTTTGTTCCTTCTTTTCCAATATTCTAATCTCTCTTTATTGAAAGATTAAAAGCGTTAATGAGAGTGAGAATTATTTTCTAAATTTAGGCTTAGAACCACGAAAATCCCATCTTTACAACGTAACGTTGATCACAAGTAAAACGATCACCGAATAATCACGAGCCGACTTCTAACATACACACTACCAGAGAACATTGCCGAATGGCATAATATTGCATTCACGCAGTGAATTACATCCACCTACAAGGTTGGCAACCTATCACACCTGGAACACATCTAAATTTGGCGGCTGGCAACCCCAATGGCCATTGACAGCCGCGTATAGCAACATCCGTACTACATAATATAGCTGGCACAAACATAAATAGCCATCATTATCATGATAACCATAATTCGTTTTGGGTGATTGACTTCTGCCTACAGCTGGTGTCCTCTCTTCCAGAGAAACATGTGAATGAAGTGCTGTAAGCGAAGGAATACACGACCCTCACATAAAGATTGTGATCCTTCCGTAAACGTAATACGTTTTAACACATAAATATTTCTTCGTTGGCACTCCACACACCAGTCTCTTTACACACATTAATTTTCAACATGTAAATAGCCTTGCACGGTTTATACTGGATACTACAGTATCCAGCATTCCGGCAAGGGTGGAAGACAGCTGCGGCAGGCGGCAATCACCTATGGCACCAGTTCCTCCTCACTGTCCTCATCGGAATCGTATACGGGGGCACCATTCCTCATCTGGATTACTGACTTCTTTCTGTGGCGTTGTTCCTTCTGGTCTTTATTCATGTCTCTGTCAATAAAAATGGTATTATGTTAAGGACAGAAAAACGGAGGTGTCGAAGTGCTCTCTTTCCTGTTGTCTGCTGTAAAGGTGTTCTGGTGGTACCAAAAGAGGAAGTGCCTAATATGAAAACGGTAACTCCCAACTGAGACTTTTAAAAGCTTTCTTATGCATTAAGGGTGTATTACTATCATCGCACGTTCACATCCGCTCATCGCGTGCGACTTCTAGAGAAATCTATAATAGCACATAGACCGATGTTCACACGCCAAAAATGGAGATGAGAAATTAGTCTTGTGGTGAGATTAGGATGATGGAAGAGGTATCTCCAGTTATAACACCTCTACTTAAGTTTGAGCTCGAGTATTCTATCAGTTTACACAAAGTGGCTTCAGAGGCATTTATGTATAAAAGGTCAACGTTGCTGAGTTACCTGATAATATTTTAAACTAAAAATTCCAGAAATACCTCGATTTGTTATGTATAAACTAACCTGCCATTAAAAAGGGGACGTAACGCACTCTTGAGGCTGGTGAACAGGTACGGATACATTTGTTCTTGACAAGCCAGCAGCTCGCGAGCACTCTCTAAGGGTTCTGCCAGGGACTCTGCAAGAGTCACGTCTTGTTCGTCGCGTTTCGATCCTGGTCGCTTGTCTGAAGAGCAACACGCTTCCGACTGACTGACTGAGCGCTCCAGGATAATGTCCTTGCTGGAAATTTAAAAAATATTTATCAAGTTGTAAAAACAAAAATGCTTTTCATAAATTTTATGTCAATCACAGACAGACAAGGTACAAACGAATAAATTGCAAAAAAAACTGTAATACCAGTAATACGAGGGCAGATATATTAACTTTTTAGGAAAAGGCAGAAGAAATTTTGTGGACTTGTGGTGTAAGTTCAGAACCATGCAATGGCCAGATAATTTTTATAGTGCTTTCTCGGTAGTATATTCTATCATTGGATATAAAAAACTCAAAACTATTCTCACTAGGTACGAGTATGTACAGTCAGCAACGAAAGTCGCTGAACACAGCTAAATTTTTTTATTGTCACAGCTCCAGAACTTGGCAACAGGTCTTTTCTACTAAGGTAACCTAAATATTTAATGGTCATCTATGCAATTATTTCGCATAACCTTCGTAGGTCACTAACTTCGTACTTGTTAAAAATCATATTGAAGATTGCAACATGTTCAGCGACTTTCGTTGCTGACTGTACGTAGAATATTGTCCGTTTGCGTCGACCATTGAACTACCTAGTCAAATGTCTCGAGCTCCAATCCAAGAAGAATCCAAGAATTTTCGATATCTTAAGCATATCAGAACCAATCATCAAAGGAAAACATCGTGAGGAAACCTGCCTATCTGATAGATGTTCTTGCCGGCTTGTGAAGTCTGCCAACCAGCATTAGGCCAGCGTGGAGGGCTATAAGCCTAATGCCTCTCGTTCTGAGAGCAGACTCGTGCCCAGTAATGGGACAGAATATGGGTTGAAGATGATGATGACTTACTTTTCCCCACTGTCGTCGCTGGTCGCAGGGCTGTTGGGCGGCGAGTGTGTGACGTCACTGGGCACGCGGAAGTCGGGCAGGCCTCGCGCGCATGCAAACGCCGCCAAAGCGCGCTCGCGCACGTAGATAAATGGACGAATTATTCGGATCTCGTGGTCTCTGTGAACAAACATAATATTTTTATACATGACATGTACAATTGTACAGAGTTATCTGGCAAACAACATTCGTACACAGATTATACTTAGCAGGTCAAGCTATTCAAAACTGTCAAATTTTCCCAATTGAATATGAACCATATAGTGTTGTTTTAAAGTTGAAAATCTATCAAAGAAATTTGACAGATTGTGGTAGCTTGATGTGCTGGCGTCAGTAATAAAATATTATATCATAAATTACTGGTATATCACTACATAGTATAAAACAAAGTCGCTTTCTCTGTCCCTTTATCCCTATGTAAGCTTAAATCTTTAAAACTACGCAACGGATTTTGATGCGGTTTTTTTTGATAGATAGAGTGATTGAAGATGAAGGTTTATATGTATAATACATGTATTTTATTAGTACATTGCACCCGTGCGAAGCGGGGACGGGTCGCTAGTATGTAATATAATAAATTACTGGCTATACAGGGTGTTACAAAACTACTCGTAAAGCCGAGAGGAGGTTAAATGGGGCCTTATAACGAGTCCATTCACAATATTTAAGAACCGTAGTAACGCTGTATAACATACCCCAAAAAAAGGAAAACAACAACATTTATGAATGAAAAATATAAAAACTATTAAAGTAAACAATTACGTCGGCCTTTCTGTTAAATAATCTGGTTCCCTGACATGACAGCTGACAAAATTTTTGACTTTGATAATTAATTATCTTTTTTACGGGGTATTTTGTAACACGTTGTATATAATCTGAGGTCTCAAGATGAAAATATGCGAGTGACAGTGAGTGTAGCCGGCGTCTACAGGCTGTAGTTGCCGTGTATAATCAGACGGCCCCTATCTCTCATTACAATAAAAAAAACATTTACCGTAGTGTGTAATGTGGTCGCAAGCTCCTCAGGGTGCCGGCGTGTAGTGCAGCAGTCAGGAAGGCCGTAGCGGCGCGGTCCAGGTGCTGGGCCAGCGCTGCTACGCCGTAGCCGTGCGCTACAGCTGCGGATATGGCGCGCTTGCGAGTGCTACGACATGACCAGCGAGTGGCTTCAGCTGCGAGGCTCCACGGACTAGTGCATATTGTACCTGGAGGAAGATTGAAGAACTTTAGTATTGCCTTATGTTTCACAGCCTACGTTTTTAGGCAGATAAATATATGGGGCATTTTTATATAGCATTTTTATAGAACTAAACAGAGCTTTTACTAAGAGTCAATTGATATAACGCTTAATTACTTTTTTTGGAAACATGTACATTATTGTACCTACATGAGAAACAGATATTTATGTTCATCACATAAATATTCTCCTACATTACCGACCTACTCACGAAATGATATTTCGTAAAAAAAAAATTGTTTTTCATTCTGTGTTACAAGTTTCATGTATTATGTTATAAAATTCATAGGTCAAATACAGAGGCCAGTACATCAAGCTACACCAATCAGTCAAATTTCTTTGATTGATTTTCAACTTTAATATAAAATTATAAAGTTCATGTTCAATTGGGAAATTTTGACAGTTTTGGATAGCTTGACCTGCTGGCGTCTGTACATTCAATACAAGTTGGAGACGACGATATTCATAGAAAGAATAACAACGTCTTCTTCAACGTCTTGCATATAGCCTTATATCATACATATAGCCTTAACAATTGGAAAGAATATTTTAATATTCAATGTAAAGAAAAAGAAATTTGGTAAAAATAAAATTATCTACACTACTTGTTGGCCGTACGGTGAGGTCAACAAATAAAAGATTCAGTTTACAGAAAAGAAAGGATATATTTCACACTAAAGTGACCACGGAGCGCGTTTGGTGGAGCCCGTGTCTTTACCCGATACCGTCAGATCGCGAACTCTCTAATGGAGCGGCGGGTTAACCGCGTGTTATAAATGAATTGCTTATGTAGCTAATATTGTACGGCTGCACCGTACACTACTTACTAACAAACTATAATTAAAAAAAGAAAAACAATTGAATTTGGTATAAGACAATTCAAGGCGAACCTACTCATAGACCCTGGTTTGATAGTAAGTTGAGTAGGAGTTGTGTCAAGTTCGCCTTTCGATTGCGGTCCGGACACTATCCATCGGCAGTTTGCATTTCTAATGAAAAAAAAAAATTCACCTAACTGTATTATTTGCAATAAGGTTGAGGACGTACATCATTTGCTGATGGATTGTGTTAGGAACCGGGACGAAAGGCAAACTTTTATTAGAGAATTCCAATTAAATGTATTCGGAGTGGGGCTAGTTCAATAAATATTAGCACAACCTAAAATCAGATGTTGCAAAAAGGTTATGACAGTTGATCCACTGTATTAATTAATATGTTTTCCTAGATCTAGTACTTATTTGATTATTGTATAAGGCACGATGGGGTTGACGTATCCACAAGGGTAAAAACCCCAAATTAAATAAAATTAAAAAAAAATGTCTTGTAAAATAAGTAAGGCGTATTGCAAACGATTTTTTTAAGAATAACAGAATTGTATCCACTACTACCATGAAAAGGATAATCACTTACTTTCTGGCACATCCTCTTCGAACTTGTCTTCGTAAATGAACTTCACGCCCAGGGTTCTGCAGTAGGCCATCAAATGCAGAGGGTCCACTTGTGAACTTGCCTCGTGCACAAATAAAGCACCTGCAAGAAAAATATATTTTATTAAACTGCGCTAGCCGTGGAAATTGAAACCCCTCCGTCCCTCGGAAAGCACATAAAGCCGTAGGTCCCGGTCGTCATACGAACACCTATGACAATCGTTGGGTATAGTCAACGGCCCAAAAAGTCTGACAACCAGTCTATCCTCACGATATCGGTATTGCAGAAATTGGAGGTCTGATGGTAGTCGCTGCGTTTATAATGCCGATATTCAGCCACATCTGGTTAGACTGGTTAGACCTCAACATAGTTCAACATTCTGGTACTGAATAGTATTATAGTGACTGAAATCATCACATTGTCTTACCAATACTGAAGTGTATGCCCTTGGCCCTGGCGTAGAGTTGGTACTGGTGCATGGTGTGCAGCAGTGCGATGGAGCCGCTGCCCCCCGACAGGCAAACCAGCACCTTGTCTCCAGGACGGATCATGCTGTACTCGTGGATAGCCTGAAGCAAGAACAGTCAGATTACTCAATGTTGCTTTTAGGAGATATCGCCCAAATCATAACTTTCACGTTAGAAACCACGCTGACCTAGTGCGGCTTGGTAGACATCACACGCCGCGCCGTCGAGAAAATCTCTAAGGCATGCGTTTCTTCATGATATTTTCCTTGAGCGTTTAAGCGAATGACAATTAATTATTCTTAAAATCATAGATTGCCTTATATAGTGCCTTGGATTCGAACTCGAGGCCTTCGACTTGGCAGCAGTTATTACCGTTGTCATATAACTGTTGCGTTTTTATATAAAACGTCTTTTATTATAACGTCTTATATAATTTCAAGGAGTTGAAACTCTATTCTCTATTAGTCAAAACTATCTATTCAAGCGGGCTTTTCTCAAAAATTTGTATTTTCTGTATTTTGCAAACTAAGAACAATAACTTTATACAAAACAAGTTTGACAAGCCGCTTTACATTGTCCGGAGCAGATTTCGGAGGACTCTCGGTGGATAATGTAATTACCGCTCGCTTAAACAGTTTTAATGTACTTTTTGGTGGCAGCTTGCATTGCAGAATGCCAAGATTGTAGCCTTTCATATTTTACGTCCCTAGTTTAGTCCTTACCTCAACAGTAGGTTTCCACACCGCCCTAGGTGGACAATGCCAGTTGCTGTCATCATCCAGGGTTAAGTCTGTAAGTGATGCATCACTGCAAGCGCTGCTGTCCTCCGGCTCCTCTCTTTCTTCTTCCCAATGAGGCTTGAAGGTGCGGCAATCTGATTCACTGATAAAGAAAATTATGTTTTTGTTAGAAAAATGAAAATACATTGCGCAAAATGTTTTTCCAAAAATGGTAGTAGGAGTACTGTCTGTTGCCTATGTAACCATATTTTATCAGGATTATTATTATCGTTAGTGGGATTAGCGCCTAGCCCTTGATCAGGGTAGAGTGAGATTATCTTCCTTTGATCGTCACTGACTTCACGTAACTTGTACTTTCGGAATGATTCGCAACACTACTCCCGCGTATCTCAAAAGGCGCCGGAAATTAGTATTTATATTTGACTTTTTGGAGACCCTAGCTACCTGACGCCTAAAGCGACAGCTTTTCTCACTCTAGTCCAAGTTCGGCGCTGGTAAGCATACTAGAAATGATTTTTCTAGATACAAAATTATTACGACAGTCGAAATAATTTGATCGATCAGATTGCAGTAATTGTTATATATAGCACGATTTGCGAGATGATCAACTAACCTTCTATCATAATACCGTTCATCATGCGTTCTCTGGTCTGTGCCATACCCACTGGACCGAGAGCTGCGATCTGAACAGCTTGATGACGCGTTGGATGAACGACTACAACGCTTTGAGTCCACCACTGTCGTTGTGGCCCTAGAATAATAATAATTGATATAATTAATATACTAGTACAGTTATGAGGCCTTTATTCAGCAGTGGACTTCCTATGGCTGATATGATGATGATGACAGTTATGGGCTCTTAACCAAGTTGATAAACCAATCTGCAAGTCGAAACCCTTCCTTGTCTCGGAGAGCACATAAAGCTATAGGTCCCGGGTGGAATGCGAAAATCTATGACAATCGTTAGCGATAGTCAGAAGCCCAAAAAGCCTAACAACCAGTCTGTCCTCAGGATATACGTGTTGCCCAGGAAATTGGTTACGGAAGTCTGATGGTAGTCGTTTTGTGTAAAATAGTGATATTCCGCCCTATCTTGTTAGGCTGGAAGCTGACCCCAATATAGTTCGAAAAAAGCTCATATGATAACCGAGACCAATGACGGCTTTACATGCTCTCCTTTTATTCCTTTCTAATTTAAAAAGGTCTCACAACATCTTGAATAGGTATGAATAAAAAAAAACATTAATTTTTAATATTTTACTGAAACCGAAAGAAGCCAAAAGCAGTATTAATAACTTCTTAGTTTAACACGGGAATTTTAATATCCGTATTAAAATTACCAACTGGATGTCAAAATGAAATATTATTTCAGTGAAATATGAGATTGTTGGCCGACATGCTTTGATTTATTGCCAAAACTTTACCCACAGCCGACCGTCATTTTGGTTTCGTTTTAAACTTCATTATGATCTTGCCAAGTCCTGGTTAGTTCTAGCAAATAGTTTAATAACCTTCCAACTGTATAAATACAAGTTCCATAAATGATATTGCCATTCAACGTTGCAATGCTGCCAGCCTTCTGGGAACGTTGCCGGACGACAGCGATGCCCAGGAATACTTTGACGCTTAGTAGCGTTTTTATATTATATTTTGTAAATAATAAATATTGTTTTGATAAGTCTATTTTAAATAACATAATATGTCTAGAATATTTGTAGCTTTGGTGGTTTTTACATTCCCTACCTATTATAGAGTATTATAAGAAAGAAACAAAAACTTTGTATTTTGTAACCTCACAAAATAAGTAACGGTAAGTAACGGATTTGAGACAAAAATAAGGTAGGTAACTCCTCTGCAATCAATTCATATTTGGAACCCACAGCAGATCCTTGTCAACTATGATGCACTTTGTATCAAATTATGATTAATCAAAAGCAGCAACAGTAGCCTTTAGGCGCCAACAGCACCAGTGGTATCACTAGCGCGTCGCATTTGGCCAGTTATTGCTTAGCGTCAGAAAATTTGGCAATTCGGCAATGATACCTACCACGACAAACCAACAACAGAGTTCTACCTCGTCAATGAGAAGAAGAAGGAAGTAACACTTCTCCTTTTACAGAGAAAATAAGGGAAAATCTCTTACCGATTTTGTCTTTCAGGTTCTTCAAACGCGACTCTGCTAGAGTCTGCAGCGTCGTACCTCTTGGTCTGCCGCACGTGGTCCCCGGAGCATACGGGCACCCCCTCGATTATGTCCGGCACTTCGCTCTTCTCGTGCTTTTGACAAATCCGCAGTCTCCCCTGGAACTTTTTTCCCTTGCTTAATGAGTCTGAAAAAATTTATAAATTGATTATTCGATGGTTGGTTTGGGTTTCTTAAGCCATTTAAGTAACCAACAACGAAGGATTGTCTATTATATAAAAAAATAAACGTAATATACCCCTAGACTTTATTACTCTTAGGCAGAGAGAGTAGAGTGTGAAGTGAAGTTCCCTGACATGTTTTAGGTCCCATGCTACTGAAATATTTTTATAGAAAAATCTAATAATACTGCTTCTCGAATACTGCTGATCTGAGAATTGAACCCAGGATCCTATGCTTAACAGTTGTACATGTGACTACTAGATTAATGAGACAGTTTCTAATATAAATTAATGTCACCTAATAGTTAATATCGTAATCGAGGATCTACCGGTGTAGTTACATAATATTAAAAATATGTTGACACGATGCTTAGTTTATTATACTGTGTTCCATTACATAAACTTTTAGCATTGCAATAAACTTCCAATATAATAAAGTTCCGTATTTATCGAAAGCCAGTCACGATCTGCTAGGCACCAGAATGGATGAATTCATCACCAATTAATATCTATTGACATTGAATTGGTCGGTGTCAACGGCTCCAGCCACAAAACGTGAACAGCGCATTGATTGACACCACTTAGCAAATCGATTGTGTACGCATTCAATCTATCAGGGAAATGGAGAAGTTGTTCATATTACTTACCAAATTCTAAAAACGAGTCAGTTTCTGTAAAAGTCATATTGATCCCGCTGTCCTGAGAACTGACAGAAGGATTCTGACACCAGTTTTTCTTGATACAACAATGTCTGCACGCGGCGTCAGTACAAATTGCTTCGTCATCCGAGAGCTTGTTTGAACTTAAAGATTTGGGCAGAATCGGCGAGTTCTGTGTTGTCACCACTTGTATTATGGTATCGGGCGTTGAAGTCTCACTTGAATTAAATGAGATACTGTTTGGTCCTGAGGCCTCATGTGAAGGAGTACATTGAGATGATTTAGGAGAATTTGTCGTTGGAGACCGCTTGCTATATGGACTGTCATCTTCATCAAACTGAGTCGGCAATATGGGACTAGTGGGACACTTTTTCAAGCATGCCGGAGACTTCTTCAAATCTAGACCTAATTCTGGACCGGAACCGATCCTCTGTCTTCCAGTTTGTGGTGGAGAACTTTTGCGAGAACATGATGTGTAATCGGGTGATATCATTTCATCAACCTGATTGACCATTTCGCGAATTTCATGTTTCACTTCCGAAGCCATCTCCCTCGACATGCCCATGAGATACTCAGCAACGTCTATGACTGATACAGAATTCTTATCGCTCTGACTAGAAATGGAGTTCATACTAAGATTCGACTGTTCGAGCGAGTCTGAATTCTCTAAGATGTCATCTACTTTGGATATGACTTCACGAATTTCTGACTTGATCTCTGTCGCTATTTCTCTGGTCATTTCTTTGACATAAGCCTGAATATCCTCCGAAGTTTGTGAATTTAATGAAGTGGTTGGCGAAGTTCGTCCTACTTGGCTGCAGTCCGATATTGAAGTGCTGCTTTGTGTACTGTAGGGGAATGACTTTCCGGGCGAGATCATTGGGTCATCCAAAGACTGGAGATCTGTTTGACTTCCGCAGTTACAGAAGTTTGATTTCTCTATGATATTGTTGGGACTGGTTTCCTTTAAGCCTAAATTCAGTTTTGTTTGTGCGCTAAGTGCTACGGGTGGGCTATCGGAACCCAAGCTGTAGCATCTTGATCTGACCAGCAGAGGCTGTTTATTTTGGGGTATCAAACGTAATGGTGATACAGATTCGCCAACAGCAAATTGTACTGGAAGTGGCGTTTCTGCTTCTTCGTTGTGAGCTTCTCGAAGACTTAATTCTCTTGAGAAGATCTTTTGTTTTTGTTTCAGTCTAAATATATGGCAGTCATCTATGGCTGATAGACTGAAATGTCTCGGCGATGATCCCAAAATAGGAGACGAAGTAATAGCAGATCTTGAGTTAAGATTAAGACTTTTCCTCGCTCCGGTGTACCCTGATGGGTCGAATGGCACAATATGTTTGACATTTCCTGAACGTCCCAGAAGAAGGTCATGGGCTTCTTTGGGAAGCATAAACCATCTAAGATAGTCTATGCGAGGGTTAAAGCTGACTTCTGGTTCAGCTGTTGAGCACTTCATGGCCAGTTTCCTTGCTCTGTTGAATAGATTCCTCGCTGTCTGTAGAGTTTCGGTGTACGTTTGAGGGAATATACCTGGACCTGTAATTGAAAATAAAGGAAATAAATATATATAAACTTAAAGATATGACGAATCAATCTAATAACAGGAATATTTACCAGAAACTCTTCTTTCGTGAGAAGTCATTTTGCCTTCATTGAACCTTATTGAATGTAAAGACTTTCTGTCTCTAAGCACTGAACACGTATGATGTCTCCACTGCCCAGTTTCTGGATTCACAACGTACTGTGGCAGAATCTTCCATCCTTCTGTAGCAACCATTTTCAATGCTTCAAGAACGAATGCCAGCTCAGTATCAGTCATGAAGAATGGTAGAGAAACTCTGCAGAATCCAGGTCGCAAATGCTCATTGTAAATAGGCACTTCTGGTGCCTTCACATCACTCAGTTTTCGCATTCGAGCTACTTCTTTTTGGCTGGAAAATGAATTCCATTGATAATTACGATCCCGCTGATATTTTATAGGCGTGCAAATTATTCGGCCCTGAGATACAATTAACAGATTTTCGTAATGTAAACGAACAGTGCCTAAATGTTTGTGCTTCTAAAAATAAATTCCACGTTCAAGATGCTATATTAATTTGTATGCCAAATGCCAATAAATATATTCGTTGGATAAATACCAACGATTGGTTTGCTGTGAATTAATATTGAAAAATAGGCACAGCTGTTTTGTAATGACATTAATAATTTCCGTCCTAAATATTTGAAGCCAGCAGGGAACAAGACAAATACTGTACCAGAACCAAACAATTATTAATAGTTAAAACTTCTATGACACTAGTAATCTGTAACTAGATGCACTTGTAGGGTCCTGTATTTACCAGTTTTACTTATTTTCCCATTTATTTATAACGTCAATAGACCTTGTACGTTTCATATTGGCGACATAATTTTATCTTCAATCAAATATACTCACGCCTCGACATCTAATAGTTTTTCGTATTCTTTCAGAAGCTGGCTATCAATTCCAAGAACATCTGAGCCGTAGTTCAGATTGCTGGTAAGTCCACCTCTCGCTTGGATACCGAAGACATCATTCAAGACTGCACATATAAAGTTGTGATGCAGGAAAGTTCCTCGTGGGTGCTTCACCATCAGCGAGAAGATTGGTAGTCTTCTGACAGTCGGAGACACGTTCCCAAGAAGTATTAGCTCCGGTATGTTCTTGATGTGAGAGAGAACTTGCCTGAAACAAACAGATATACGGAATTAGGACACAAAAATTTTGATATCGCAGGCGTATTGCCATAATAAATATTTGCAACTTCTGTATATTCATATCCTAATCAGTTATTTGTATACACGAGAAATATAAATAGAATAATTAATTTAACAAGAGACTGTTTTCATTTGATATAGTAACGAACTCACAAAATTAAATGCCTAAATTCATATCTCTGCAAATTTAATTAATGCTATTACTAAAAGTTTTATCACTACAACTTCTAGACGCACACATGATATGTAAACGTGACAATAGCATGCCATAAATCGTAGAAACAATAAAACAATCGCAGTAATAACATCATCAGTTGTGTCTAACGATTTAATTAATACAATTGTTCACGTGCTACCTAACGTGGTTTAAGCTTTTGTAGCTGCCTGTCGAGTAGCCAATCCATTCATTAGTAAGTTAGAAATCACTTTGTATGGAGTTAACGCTAATTATATCTGCATAAGCCGTCAATTAGCACATAAATTGCCATGTCAAGGCCCCTCCGGAACCGCAGCAATAAAAAGTAGAAATCAATAAAGGAACTTGTAGATTTCACCGTAGCTATGTCGATTTTATGACAAATGTTAAGTTCTTACTGTTATATTCTGATTTGCTAACAAAATTATGTTAGCCAAATTAGGATTTGCAAAAACAAATTTGATCACAGTTATCGTTTTATGTGTGTGCACTATCTGCAGGTTCACGAGGAGCACGCTGGATACGATAGCATATGGGCCATATCTTTAAATGTTACCAAGATCAAAAGTTATAATTTTTATACCTTCGAACAAGGAATATTTAGAGGAGATGATGCTTACACCGGGAGTAATAAGCAGTGCGTTACCTTCAGATGACAAATCTCCATATACAATTGAATATAGTTATACAATTGAATATAGTTAGTATGATTCATACAACAAGGAAATATTGTAGTCCGTATAATATACTACTAGTTATTCTATTTTTTTTTCTTTTGCATAATTCTTCTGCTTTCCTATCATGGTAAAAGAATACCTACGAGTATGTAGTCCCTGTCATAATAAAAATATAAGCCAGTGCGCAGGTTGATACTGAAACTGAAGATTTGAAGCCTCTTAGAGTACCTTACTAAGCAAATCGATCTCTCATTTTATCAGACGTAGACGGAGAATTTTCTGATTTCGGAATAAAAATCAATCTTATCAGTAAAGCTTGTTGGTACTGTCTTACATCATCAATCATGCGTTAGGCATTTTAATGTCAAAGAGATTGCTTATTTAATTGTGTGGAAGAATACATAATGGCCTACTTCGCCCGATTTGAATACAAATGGAGCATAAGTTATATGGGGCGCGTCACCGTACAATAAAGCCTTTGTCGCCTCAAGTCTGTTTGCACCATGTTTGTGAACTAAATTTGTTTTTTAATCTCGCGTACCAGATATTTTTTAAACTAATTCTGCTTGAATGAATGACATTTATTCGCCGGAACAGTGTTACATATCAATTTAATTGTGTTTTTGATTCCTCAGGTAAGGCGCATTGAATACAAAATTAAGTTGAATATCGAAAAAAAAATATTTCCCATCCATATTTCCAGAATTATGTGTTATAATTTTTTTTAACATGGGCATATAATCAAAATTCTTTTACATTGAACGTTTTTTAATACGAAGTATTCTCTTTTAAACGGTACCAAGTCTATTATATCTTTTTTCATTCTTTCTAACATTAATTTTAGGTGATTTCTTGAGGTCACACGTACCTAACTTCGATAATTAAACCAAAAATATTATTTTCGATGAACATTACTTGAAAATTTTTCGCAATTTAGATACAATCTGGCTACAGTACGTGTTTAAGCTAAGAACTTAGTCTTAAAATCACTTTTTAGTGTTTGGCAAATATCCAGAGGAGATATGGTGGTGTCTCTGGAATCGTATCTAGTTTGGTATATCTAGTTTTATGTCTTCACCGACCCCATTTTCTAACTTAAAACACTTTGTTATATTCCAAAGTATTTGATTTCGATATTTTTTATTACTTATACTAGCTTCTGCCCGCGATTTCGTCTACGTAGACTTGACCTGAAAGTATCTAGTTTTTATTTTATCTAAGTTTTTTATTTTCCTGCACTTTTTTAATTTTTTTTTCATACATACCTTCTCAAGACAATAATTAACACAACAAAAAAGAATTTGCGAAATTGTTCCATCCGTTCACGCGTGATGCGAAGACCAAGGGAAATAGAGATTCATTTATATGTATATAAATGTTTTATTTGGGAAACCAGCAGATTACAATACCTACGACATAAAAATAACAATATTACTTAAATAGTACTGATCCAAGAACAGTTTGCACGTATAACGACAGATAGGTAACTTTAAAAATAGATTTTAAATAAAATTATAAAAATTAAATTCATGTAGCAGTGATAACCTAGTGATATTGGACTGCCAAGTCAAAGGTCTCGAGTTCGAATCCAAGGCATGCATCTCTGAATTATCGTGGATTTATTAGTAGGTACGATGTACTTAAATAGTTTATTTTATATTATCGGAACTAAGCCCACGGATTCCGTTGTTCCGGGTCTGAGTCATCTAGCTGAGCATTTGTGGGTAAAGATGTGTAAAGTTTACGCACTCATGATAGGTACAAGAGAAATTTATACGTTAAATAGTCTTTCTCGACCTTTTTCATGATGTACAAAGGCCAGCACATCAAGCTACCCCAATCTGTCAAATATCTTTGATAGATTTTCAACTTTAGTACAATTTGATAAGGTTCATGTTCCATTGGGAAAATTTGTCAGTTTTGGATAGCTTGACCTGCTAGCGTCTGCATCTGCATAATACCATTGATTTTATTTGAACTGTCTTGAAAAAACACCCTCCATTTACAAGATCAAGGCGAGCGTGCCGCGCTCATTTGTTCCGTTATTATGTTACGTCCCAGTTTCGGACAGTACTCCCACATAACTTGGCAACAGAATTGATTGTCAAATTGACCATAAAATGACCCATCTGTACCATGTCTATTTCAAATGTAGGTCATGCATTTTGAGTTATCTTTGTTTTTCTTCGACTGACTTATAAAATTAATGTATTATACTAATAAATAAAATAATTGAAATAAAACTACTTTTTACGGATTTTATCGCGTATATCGATATTATTAATGCCGACGTTTCGGACCCTTTACAGCGTCCATGGTCACGGGTAGACGCATACGTAGTAGTCATATGTAGTCTACCCGTGACCATGGACGCTGGCGAGGCCACCGAACAGCACTGTAATGTAACTAGCGTAAGTATTGTATTATGAAACGTCTGTGTGTGTACGTTTTAGGCTAAGCAATATTCTATGAAGTGACTCAGTAGTCACTAGACTGCTTCATTAGTCTAGTGGTCCCAAGCGCGACTGCTACGCTAGAGGTCCTGGGTTCGATCCCCAGGTCGAGGAGCAGTGTTGTTGGTTTTTTCTATGAAATTCTCAGTAGTAGCTCGGAGTTTGGATTTGTGCCCGGTTAATGGCAATAGGCTCGCACCCTATTACATGGGACCTAAACATACCGGCGAAATGTGGGTGTACATTAGTACACCTCCGCCTTACCCTTCTGAGAATACAGGCGTGATGGTATGTATGACTCAGTATAAAAAAACGCATCTGTACATGATTACGTCTGATTTATTAGTGAGTACAACGATTGATTATATTGATCACAGATCGTTACCTACTGACTTTTAGGGTGAATACTGTCACATAGTCGTGGCGAACTTCACGGACCTCATGGCCATGACTATGGGGCAGGTGAAGGCAAGTACGGTTTTTAGTCGGTGCGAGTCCAACATACCCTGCCACCATAAGGATTTTCCGTACCATAAATACTTAAAATATTGCTTAGCCCACAACGCATACACACACAGACAGTCCTTATTACAATACATACGCTAGTTACAATACACACTACAGCACAGCGCCCCGTTTGGCCTTGCGCCCCGCCTGTCCCCAAGTCTGTACCGATTTAGAATTCGCGAAAGAGAAAACTACAAAAACATTTCCGTTCCGTTTAAACTCGTAAATAATTGGCCCACATAGACTTATACTTTACCAATAAAATAGTATTACATAGTAACGGCCTCGCATTGAGCCAATAAACTTAGCATTTACGAAGCTACGGGAATAGGGTTGTCTTCTAAAATAGATGTTCTTCGATATTCTTTCTAGATACATAATTACATAATGATATAGGTATTAACAATTCTAGTCGTTTCCGTTCATAGTCACCTGACTAATTGAGGAGTCATCAACAACTTTTTCCCAAAAATTTTGGGGTTGCTTTTAAGCTTCTAAACATCATAATTTTACATAAACGATCTGAGCCGGCACTGCAACGCACGTATTGAGCAAAATCAATCTTCATTATTAAGAATATTACCAGATTCTTGATCAGATTATCTAGAATGACGGTTATACCTATTAGTATTCGAATCAGAACTGGGTTACAGGGGTGAGTTTATCCCTCTTTTTATTACCAAAGAAAAACCCAGGTTTTAATGACGTTAGAAACTTATGGATAAGTCTGGGTTTAGCTTATAGTTGGCTTAAACAAACTTTGTAATAAGGGATAGAGTATGAACGGTAATTTATTTTGAGATTACTAAGCCAAAGAACGGCAGATTTTATCAGTTGTCAGCCCTACCTAGGTTCCGGGATGTGCCAGGCTAGGGTGCATGCGCCAGCCAACAATTGGTGAACGTCTTTAGCTACATAAACCTTGTTACCAACGTGGCAATGTAAGCTTAGTAGCCGCATCGGCGCCCGACATTGCTCTGTTACCTATTCTGTATGACGTTGTTATTGAAGCCACTGGATGCGGTTCGGAAGGAAAGGGCAAAATAGTGCGTATTGGTAATAGTGTCAAGTGTCACAGGCTGATGAAGGAAGTTGATTCTCTTAATTTCTATCAGGTATAAAAATAAAAAAAAATCTTGGTAGGTTATATACCGCCCGACTCAATGCTAACTAGTTAGAATTGCTTTTATGGAAACCAACAAGGCTACATCTAGTCATAATCTTCGGTTCCTGATAAAAATGAATCTTCTCCCGATATTATTAAAAGAGTAAGAAGTCCAGAGATTCTGCTTATTCTCAACGTGTTATTAAAATTGAGTAGTATGTATGTTATTTCTCCGTTCGTCTCGTGTTCTCTTATAGAGAATGTGGACAGGGTCTAGGCAAGCGTGCGGTATTCCCAGGCGGCAGGTGGAAGGCAACTAGGTAGCAGCAAACGGTTGAAAAGAGCTGAAGATAGGGTTTTGTGGCGTTTCCTAAAAGAGACCTACATCTAGCAGTGGACGAATATGGACTGATGATGATAATAATGTTCCTTCTGCTAACATTAATAAACGGGATAACCAATACGATTAGCAAACTAGGAGAACTACTTCTGGCGGATGAAGACGAGAGCAGCGACCGATCAAACCGTAATGACTAAATGATGGCAATTTACCTATTGATAGTTCATTGTGGCATCAGTGGGAAACCCAGAAGCAATTATTAGGATATGACTGACGTTTTACAGAAACATCTGCGTTGATGACTATAATCTTCCTCATATTTTCTGATGAAGACTGATCTAGCAAAGATTATAATGATTCATCTTGCTTGTCTTTTTAATTACATTTTACAGAGCTCGAATTAATTTCGTTGGCTCGAGTGACGCGGGCGCAACTACGGTAAGCTAATTACATATACTAATACGTCTGCATAGGATTACCATAAGGATCTATGTAGGTCATATGCGAAATGATTCTGAATAATTCTGCAGAACCTCTTCAAGATTAAACTAGCCTTAGACTTTGCAAAAGTGAATCATTATATCTAAATGGTCTAATTTAAATAAAAAATGGTTTGGATTTTATCGGGTTCGCTGTTTTTTTTAATTCTTAAAAGCTCTCTTCTCATAAATCACTAACTCCTACCGTAGTTATCAGCTGAATACACACACGGAAATCTTTTTGTATCCAACATGGAAATTGTATGGAAAATATGTTGCCAACATATTACTTCAGTGTTCCGTCAAAATATTTGAACGAATCTTGCGAGGAAGAAATGTAGTTCTTTGCGCAACAGCGATGCATGCAATCGCAGACTAATAAACAATATCCCATTTTAAAAATATACTGGGTGATATTCAATTAATTCTATGACGAAAAAAGATCTATGAAGTAAGTAATTCCGTTTTTTTTTAATAAAAGATCATACCTACTTAAGTAAATAATCATAGATAAGTATTTAAATTTTTCATCTGACTTTCTTTTCTTTTTGACATGACTTTTCTAACTCCAATCTTAAGTCATCTTACTGGGAAATGTTTTGAAATGTTTGGAAATGCATTTCCCAGTACTTACAACATTTAAAAGCAACATCACTTAAATTTCAAAGTCAAATAGTAGGTAGTGGAATTTCGTGATTTACCTATATAAGGCTTTCAACAAAATAGTCTAGCCATGGTCAAAGTTACACAAGCATAAGACCCGGAACATATCCAAACCACTACAATACCATAAGGAACCTACTCGCCAAATTTTAAATTTCTAGGCTGTATAATTTATGAGATTTCGTGATTAATCAATGAGTGAATAAATGGTAGGTATTTGTTTTTTTTTTAATTACTAGCTTCCGCCGACTTCGTCCGCGTGGAAAAGTTACTTTTAATTATCGTTGTAATTTGGCTAATTAACCCAAAATCGTTATAGATTATATAGCCTATATATTATTCTGATTTATAAATAATAATACTGTAAAGTTTCATCAAAATCCGTTCATTAGTTTTAGCGTCAACACAACCCGTGGCGCAGAAGCCGATCGCTGATGCAATCCCAACATAGAACAAGTATTTGTATGATCTACAAGTACTTGTTCCGGATCTGGGTGTTGGTGTATGTGAAAGTTTGTGTTTGTAAACGTACCCACGATACCGAAGAAAATCCTAGTGTCCTGCCGAGGTTTCGCACGCGTACAATGCACTAATAACACGTAGGTAGGTATGTATTATACATATAAATCTTTCGAAAGGAATTATCTAAATGATAGCGAAAACTGTATAAAAAAATGTACCCATTCATTACTCGTAGACACAATTATTTTAATTTCTATAAGACCTTTGAAAGTCCGATTTAATGTTGAAGACGCCTTTAACGAGTGACCAATGTATGTTGGGTTGACGACTTCATGACCTATAAAATGGTCAACAACGCTTACATTATGCAAGACGATGTGCTAAAAATAGCTTCAAGAATCGTCATCATTCGCCCTCGTCCCAACTTACTTGGGGTCGTCGCCGTACGTCTTTTGTTTTCCATGTGTCTCTACAGCCGTCATTTCATCATTTAGTTCCTTCCGTACCATATCGCACCTCCGATAAAATAGTGTTACTCCGATAAAAAATTTCAACTTATTTTTTATTCAATCGAATACCATGGATTTAAAAAATATATATTATGGGTATTTCGTATTTTTTTAAAAACCATGGTATTCGATTGAAAATAAGTTGAACAAATTTTTTTTTCCTGAACATTCGAACTTTTGAATTGTACCTAACACTATTTATACATCTTACAATCCATACATCTTTTCTATTTTCCTCTTTTCTTAAGTCCATTCATATTTATATTATGCATAAAAACTAAATAGCTTCAACTAACGAGTATAACTGCCTCGTTAGCCTATTGGTAGATAGGCGACTGCTACGCTTGAAGTCCTGGTTTCGATTCCCGGGTCGAGAACGTGTTGGTGAAATTCCCAATAGCTCGGAGTTTGGATTATAGGCTCGCCCCCACATGGGACCCCACATGGACCGAAACATACCGGCGAACTGTGGGTGAATATGCCTAACCCTTCGGGAACAATAAGACTTTTAAAAACACTTTAACAAGTCAATGTTTTGAATTTTTAATGCTAGATGGCGCCACCAATTCCTAACTGACGACCTCTGAGAAGAAACACTGAAACAAACTCAGAAAATATTGGTCTCTTTTAATCTCCAGACGTAATAGTATCTGAAAGATTATTATGATTTTGACATAAGGTCCATATGGGGGCCAACCACAATCTTTTACGAAACAATCTTATTTCAGGAGAGTTTTGTTAAATGACAAAAACTTAGATATCTCTAGTAAGTAAATCTACCCATTGATTTGGTATTCGGACCAACCATTAGAAGATAATTTTAAGCACGATAATCTTCTTCAGTCTAATCTAATATGTAAGTGTCATAATGCAGTGTAATGTCTGAAATGGCCTTTTGAAGATGGGGCCACAGCGGCTTTGAGTAGACCAGTCCCAACCGACGGCACGCATGCTTCGGTCATTGTTCAGCTCGACCTCTGTAACGTATAGCAACTAATCCAATATTTTGGAAAGCAATTGCGCTTTGGCTAATTTCAGGGAACACCAGTGGTCCACAGACCAACTGTAAATAACCAGTGCTAGAGATTTAATCGAGAGCCATCGAAATGTAAATGTGCTTACTCCAACACTCGATCATACAACGTCACGGTAATGGCATTGAAATGAACACCGTACAAACAACATACTCATACGTCATCGTTGTCTCAACCCCTCTTATTATACTACCCTACAATATAATCAAATGTAATGTTTGTTTACTTACAATTTAGGGGTAGGGTAACTTGTAAATTGTAATGTATAGAGAGAATATGTGGGTCCGTCAAATTTGCTTAAATAATATTTTGAAACTGGCACGGAAACAATAATAATAGTAACTAGAGAACAAGCAATTGTCGAAGGGACTTATATTTTTAACTATATCATTAATAGATACAAAATACACCCAGACTCGAACAGAACTATCTGTCAATCACACATAGATTTGTCTCGGGTGGAAAACAAACCCATGCCTTCAGCACAACAGTAGTAGACGAGGTAATCACCTTTACCGCTAGGCCAAACGATTAATCAATCTAGGATTATACCAACAAACGTTTCAATAAAGAAATTCTGAAAGTTTCCACACACATTAATGTTTACAGAAAAGCAAAAAATAATGCACCAATGAATAAATTACAAAACCATTGTAACTGTTACGAAAATAAATTGTAACGAGCGTGCGCAGGCGCCGCGCAAGTTAAACACGCGCCGGAACAAACAAACATACATACACGCTTACGAATGGTACGGATAACGATCCGTTTGGCATTGATATCAGATAACAAAAAATATAGAAGGTCCATGCAGTCCCAGCGTGTGCATCGAGGTCGATGCAGAAATTTAATACAGATATAAATTCGACCTTGAAGAAGGACATAGGCTACCTTTTGTCTGGAAAAGTCCTTTGATATACGAGTCATACGAGCAACACTTAGTTGCCTATAAAGAAGTGTGCCGGTTTTCATGACATTATTTGATAAAGTTATTTTAGCGAAGGGAAAATTCGACCGTGGGCAGGATTCTAACCAGACGCTATGACCACTTCACAAATTTGCCTTCACATTCTGAATCCTGCCCGCGGTTGAAATTTTCCTTCGCTAAATTAACGTTAAAATCTTAGCATGGGAAATGCCAAAAAATACAAGAAGATATTTAATTATCTGATAAATTAGAATCTATCCGTGAATTTAAGCTCAAAAACCTACTAAATAATAAAGTGACCCTGTTGACGGACCCTGCACAAAAGATTACATTCAATCACTAGTTATCATTTCATTCCGTAAATCATTTATTAAAAGCTTTATTCATGTCGTGTTTATGCATGGCGGAAACATTAAATATCTTCATTATTATATGCGTCGCGTAGTATACACTATAATAATGGTCTAAGGTCCACCTTAGACCTAATAAATCAAGTATCTGCAAATTACTGTGTGAATGGTCTAGTGGTTACAAGTGTTAGTTTGCATGAAGTTCGATCCTCAGGTCGAGCAGTGTTCCCAGTAGGCGGCAGCCGTGTTTACCACATACGTGGCTTCAATTATGATGTGAAGGCAACGACTGCTTGACCAAGCCTGTCATGGTCGTGGCGATGGTGTGGGTAAAAAGACCGCTGGATTGAAGTGGGATTGGGCGGGTCATGTATCCCGGATGCACCCGGAGAGATGGGCCAATATCGTAACCCACTGGTTGCCAGAAGACGGCCGTCGACGCCGAGACCCAGACAGAATGGCCTCAGATAGCGCTGAACAGAGATCAGTGGAAGGAAATGGGGAGACCTTTGCAGTTCATATAGGGATCATATAGGTTAGAAAAAAAAATTACTACAGTGCAAGTGAAGGTGAGTATGGTTTTCAGTCAGTACGAGTCCGACATATCCTGGCGCCTCCCCAGGCGGCGGAGGAAGCATGAGAATTTTCAGTACTATAAAGAAACGGTCCAGCAGTGTTATTGGGTTTTTCTATGAAATTCTCAGTAGCAGATCGAAGTTAGTTTGGATTTATATCTGGATTTATTACGAACAGTACACCCCTACTTAACCCTTTGAGGAATACAGGCGTGGTGATATATTATGTAAAGATTAATTTAAGTCTACATACTGTCATATCCATAGCAACACCCTTGTTCTGTTGAAAACGTGCAATAGCGAATTGTTCGAAGCAACAAGAGTAATTGGAAATACCGATCTCCATGCTAACTCTGGAATTAATTCTGATCCGCCTGTTGGCTGAACATACTGTACGTGCTATTGAAAGTATTTTGATAGTAAAATTAAGGTAGGTATTAAACGTGATTTTATTCTTGAAAGTAAGTTGATATTCAGTTTTCCACAATTGATTTAGACAGAGCGATTTGTCTCCTATTGGAAAATAGTAATAGACTTTTACTGTTATTATTTTGTTGGTTATGTCCCATCTATGGCTAATATATTTTAATGTCTTTGAATCTGATACAATTGAATTAGCAGACTTAGTCCTATTTAGTAATGGATGAATATTATAAATGCTCAGTTATTTTCATAGCAGCGGTAGTGAGCTATTCGTAAAAGATAATGTTATACATGTAGGCATTTATTTATATCAAAACAGTCCGAGAGCTGGTTGTCACCGTGTTATTCAATCGGGTTCACCGTCCCCAATAGGACAAACTTTATAGCATTGGACTCGTTACAAAATAAAATGAGCGTCTCTGAGCTAAAAACGCGCAATTTTATTATGAATTATATTAAGTAACCGAACAAGATGTGGAGCTTGATACATGTAAAACCATTTTCTTTTTTTATTACTACATGTTTTTCTTTTGAAATGCGAAATTGCTTTGTCATCATATAATTCTTTCGTAACCGAGATCCGACTATTGAGAGGTCAATGTACAGGCAATTTCAGATTTCCGTAGCCAACAATGTCAGTGTTTAAAATAACATGATTGCGAATTCCGATAAATGTTGCTTACATCGCGTTCATGAATACGGATTTTGTTCCAACAAATGTAGTAGGTACAGTCAGCAACGAAAGTCGCTGAACATAACAAAATTTTGAAAACATCACAGCTCCAAAACTTGTGCAGAGGTTTTTTCTATTAAGGTAACCTGAATATTGAATGGTCATCTATGCAATTATTTCGCATAACCTTCACAGGTCAGTAACTTCACACTTATTAAAAATCATATTGAAAATTGCAACATGTTCAGCGACTTTCGTTGCTGACTGTACATACGGCTATCTAGCTATATACTTACAGTATAGCAGTAGTAGGTGGTATAGTTTAACCTTTTTTTTATACTACTGAGGTGGCAAACAAGCATTCGGCCCACCTGATGGTAAGCGGTTACCGTAGCCTATAGACGCTCGCAAAACCAGGAGTATCACTTGCGCGTTGCCGACCCTGTAAAACAAAAGAGGAATACTTGGGTTGGCAGTATAAGGGTCGAAGTCACTGCCAACACGTTTCCTCTTCGAGAACTAACCTAATTTAACATTGAATAGTTCCTCCGTATGTTTTTATAGCTGCTTGCTCATGCTGCTAAGTTCATTTGGGGGGGTACCATTTTCCGGTTTGAAGGGCAATGTAGCCAGTGAGATTACTGAGCATACAACTACATAAGTTCTCAAGATGACAACGCGCGTATAGTTAGTATCGTCTATAGGCTACGGGTGCGCTTAAGGCGCCTCGTGTATTTTCCATCTTATAACAATAAAAAATAATGCGAGATCCTGATATTTTACAGCTTCATTATGTAGCCGTGCATACAACGACAACAACGCAATGCCCTGCATTGCATACTAGATGTCACACGGACAAACAGGTCGACGTATCGTGCACCAGATTCAAGATTGCTGCAATTGAGTTGAGTCATCCGTTTTTCTTTTTTCTTTTTTTACCAGTGATAGCCTAGTGGTATGACCATTGCCAGTCAAGTCGAAGGTCTCGAGTTCGAACCCAAGGCACGCACCTCTGACTTTTCGAAATCATGTGCGTATTAATATTATCACTCGCTTAAACGGTGAAGCAAAACATCGTGAGGAAACCTGCTTAGAGATTTTCTCAATGGCGTGTGAAGTCTGCAAACTCGCACTAGGCCAGCGTGATGGACTACAGCCTAATTCCTCTCAATCTGTGAGAGGAGACCCTTGCCCAGCAGTGGGACAGTATATGGGTTGATGATGATGATGATCCGTTTTTCGACGAAACGACACTGAGCTCTAAAGCGAGGTTCATGAAGAAAATAAGTGGAAAATACTATAGAACAGAGTGGATAATCTTTCATTTCAAGAAATAAATTTCATTAAAAACTCTTTTAACTTTCTCGCTTTGATCCTCTTCCCCTTTTTTATGAGAATTCCTCTACATTCATATTGTCGCCTCTACAATACAGTCCCACAACACAATCTTTTGATAGCATTGTTTGAATACAAAAGCAATTACCAATTCTATAAGCTTGTTTGACTATAAAAAACACAACACAAATCTATAACTTGTTAATATATACAACACGAGAATACAACATGACCTCTAGAACCCATATGTCAACCAGGTTTTCGCAGTACGATCTTATCAAGACTGCACGTGGATTGAATAACAAGGAACTGAGATGACATTGTTAGATTTCTTGGCAAAATGACCCTAAACTGTGCTGCCTGCTTACGTCATACGTCCGAATGACCGTCCGTTGTTAGGAAGTTAGACAGATGTATTGCACATTGATAAGTTTTGTAGACATAATATTATAATTATTGTATACTTACATATAATAATGTAAAGATAAGGTTAAGAGCTGAAGATCGGACTTAGTGGCGTTCACTAAATGTTTTCGGGTCGACCTAAGTGAAAGAAAAATTCGATAGATGTCGCTGACGTCATTATTTTTACGAAAATCTCTCGCAACTTAACTTCTTTCTTTAACGACAGTTGCGTCTGTGTACATACATAATTAGTATAAAAATGTTAATTCAATAAAAGACGTAAGAATGAGGAAGAGAAATTCGACATCACAGGCCTCTGCAGAATGGTCTCTGCAGCTTAGTTGGCTAAAGCGTCTGGTATACTTAACCGCAGGGAGGCAGGTTCAAACTCTGCCTGAGATCAAATTGTATTGAAATATAAAAACAAGAATTTGTGAAAAACAAAATAATCTACCCAAAACATTTTGGTAATATGAACTAACCCAAATTCTCTTTATAAAAATACTTCTTCCGGTACTAATCATATTAAGGAAACATCTGATAGTTCCGCAACAGAATTTAAGATGACAATATAAAAAATGTAAACACAACAATTCAGAATAAAGAACACAAGTTTCCTTATCAATAAAAATACATACAGAGCTCACCGGATCTGAGGAAGAAGTAATATCATTTGCAATTAAATATAGCAATGACGTGATCAAGTTACAATAATGTTAAGTTATGAGGACTGTCAACCTTCCCTTGAGGAATAAAATCATTGGTCTTCAATGGTCAATTTGGTTGTGAACTTGCAATTCTTGTGTGGGATAATAATAAAGTTATTGTATGTACATACTTGGATATCTGTTGCCATTAAAAACATAAATATGTGTTGAAATAAAACTAGTTCTGACGGATTTTATCAATAAATAAAATATATAGTAAATTCAGTCAGTCTACCAGTGATATTATTAATCCCAACGTTTCTTGAACCCTTTACACCGTCCATGGTCAGTTTATCTACCAGTGACCACGGACGCCGTAAAGGGTCCGAATCGTCTTTATGAATAATATCAATATAACGCGATAATATCCGTAACAATATTTTTATTTCAATGTGTAATATTCGTGTCAAAAATACAGAAATCAATACAAAATATTGTGATTGTATTGTTGTCTCCGCGTGAATAAACGGTGATTTGCTGAACAAGAATATTAGCTTTAAATAACACTTACTTTTGTCCAAAATTAATAAACAACGTAGATAAAATGAAATAAGAATGATCGTGGCGAATTTCGCGGATCCCATGGCCATGACTATAGGGCAGGTGAAGGCAAGTCCAACATACCCTGCCACCTCCCCAGGTGGCAGAGGATCCATGAGGATTTTCCATACTATAAAACAAGGAGTGTATAGTTTTTTATCCATTCTCCTTTATTATACACTCACAAAAAAAATACCTATATAATAGCAAAACAATTATAAAATAGCTATGTTCAAAGGCGACTCAAAAATTGAGTTTTCTACAGCAAATCTTTGAGTGATGGTTTGATATGACGATAGCGGGATATAAATCCATATTATTTAAGTTCCAGTAAATCCAATGTATTAATGACAATTACTGTAACTGAAAACTAATTTCTCTCTTTCTTCTCAAATCACACGGCTGATATTACGAACACCGCCCATCAGTGCCTAGCAACTTGTTCTATTTCAGTCGTCCAGTTCCTCTGACCCATTTACCGGCTGTCGAGGGCAGCGCTGCAATGACCCGAATTTGATGCCGGAGTCACGCTCGTACGTGGACATTTGCGGAAATGCGAATACGAGACGTTAACCTTGTGCAATTATGTTTCTTTATATTATATTTTTTTAATTTCCTCCCATTTATTTTGGTGGTGATTTGTATGTCCGGTTGTATGATTTAGCCACGCGGCGCTTGACATTGGACCGTTTTGGAACATTAATAAAAACTAGATTGAGATCATACACTGATATACCATCTAGTGTAAAGAATCTATCGAGTATAAAGGAATACTGTGTCAAACCAAAAATACATTTTCTCTTGTGTTTGACCGTGCATTGTATTCATTCATTATAATAATCCTATACAATTCGTTACAGCCTCAATGGGTGTGTTCAATTCTATTGTCAAGCGAAAAAATACAAATTAGTATTTAATTAATAAATTGGAAAATAAAGCTCAAACAGTTTTGTTAACTAGAGAAAAGATTAACCTTCTCTCAGTGATCAACGCTCAAACTCAGATTAAGGATTTAAATTTTAGAGAAAGAAAAATTCGATCACAGGCAGGGTTTGAACCTGCGTCCCTCCGGTTAAGTACCTACACAAGTTTAGCCAACTAAACTACCGAGATCACTGCCTATGATGCCGAATTTCTCTTCTTCATTCTACGTTTAATGTCTGATGTCGCTGACGTCACCTATTGTGACGTCAGCGACATCTATAGAAGAAGACATATTGGTAACTATGTTCTTCAACCGACATGACTAAGTTCAATGCCGAACGATGTTACCTTACCTTTACCCGTTTTTTTTTAAATTGTATTTAGACTAAGGGTTTAAAATTGTCTTTTCCACAGATACTATTTCCCAATTAATATCTAAAACAAGATGAAAGGAAACTCTTAATCTTCGCGCAGAAGACATTTAATTGACGGATACGGAAATGCCCAATAAACATGATAGAATGGCGTGTATAAATATCAATTTAGGGTACAGATAAGACCAAATTGCCCCAATGGGGGGTTACAATAATGGGCCATAATAATTCAGCCTTACTTCAGCTGTTGATTGACTCTTAGATCGGGGTTGGGCAGGAAATTTGTGGTAAATATTCACTCAATTGGTCCTTTCCTTTGGGAAACAATTAATGCTGAATTCATAACAGGAATATTTGATCATCCGGCTCCTTCCAGGTAAAGTGTGGGCTGAGTTTACCTACTAGAATTATTTATATAATACTTATATTCAAGATATAGATCTTGAATAGATTCCGTTATGTAATGGAAAGTATACCTACTGTTATCTGTCTACAGTTATTTAGTTACTTACATTTTAGATAAGTTTACTGTACTGAATCGTTTAGTATACTATAAAGACCTTATTTTGTCTTTTATAAATATAAATGATTTAAACCGATAAAGACCTTTTCTCAATCCCAGTTTTCAAATTTTGTCCACAATTGACTTTGAACATACATAATAAAATCCACACAAACGAACATAAAACCTCCTCCGGTTTGTCGCCGGTTAAAAAGTAAAGAATGCGTTTTAGCGAGCTAAAGCTAATAAACGTATACCCAAGTAAAGATCTTAGTAAAAGCTAAATCACATTCTACTATACAATCGATGCACAAATCAGTACCACAACATCTAAATACCTACAATACTGCAAAGACGAATGGGTCACTTGAAATTGAGAAGGCGCCAAACGTTAAAAGAATCAGCACTCGTACCTACTTACAAATAGTTTTGGCAAGCATCGACTGCGCCAACATTGACCACATTCATTCAATATTCATATAAGCTTGAAAAGTCAATGTTAATTTAAAAGCGTTGTCTAATGTAAATACTTGAGTGACATTAAGCCTGAAGTGCTTTTTGTGATGGAGCATTTTTATCAGATGTTTAAACATTGTATTTGCTTTGATGAAAAAGAATAAGTATATTATATGATTAAATTATGGTCGAGCTACACAATGACTGATGCATGCGTGCCGTCGGCTGAGACTGGTCTACTCAAAGCCGCTATGGTTCTTTCTTCAAAAGGCTATTTCAGACTTTGCCCTACATTATAAGACATACACATTTGTTATTATTGTCTGGACTTTAAAAGAGACTTGCATATGATTATCTAAGTTTGTTTCGGTGTTTCTTCTCAGAGGTCGTTAGATAGGAAAGATAGGTAATATTTTCTATATCTAGCTTACAAAAAGAAAAAAACAATGACTTGTAAAATTGTCTTTAAACGATCTATTTGCAATATAAATATCATTTATCATGATATAATTGTGTGTCATTAGTCTAATTAAACACGCAAATAATAATAGTTTACTCACGTTTGGTGTTCTCTGGTTAGTAGATTGGTCAGCACTATTTACAAGTCTGATTATTATTTAAAAAATACGAATAACGCTAACCGATCCGTCGGTAAAGGTCTATAAATAATATGATCAATATAGGTAGATAATATCTATGCTAACAATAAATTGGATCAATGTTATTGTCTTTTTTTTATAATTGCCGTATTAGACTTCATTTTTATAATGAATATTTATAATGATATACATGATGCCATAAACAAGCTGTAGATAGTAGGAAATATTAAAGAATGTTATTGTTTAACAACAGAAGGAATCCATTCATGAAACTAAATAAACTTCAAAAGAAACACTATCAAAATTAATTCCACTAGTTAACATTTTATAATACATTACCGCGAATGTTCGTCTGACACAGAACAGTATTGTTCACACTCAAGATACTTGCGTCATCAGGGATAGACGTATTGCTTTTTATCTTAATGGCTTCGACGGAGTATTCCTTCAATGAATGCCACAAGGAACAACCTTGGGGCCAATAATTATTTGTGATGTTTGCCAGACGATATGATAATTGTAGTGTGATGTTACTATGGAAGTGTGCCTATGATTAAAACTATTCTACTTCTATGCTTTATTTAGATAAAAAAGTTCTATAAATAGAGACCAAAATAATAATTTCAGATATAGGTGCAGCTGTGACTGAAAAGTACAGCACAGTAAGAAACAAGAAAAGGAAACAAAGAATAGATTTAAGTGAATATTAATTTAATATCATTTTGAAGTAACATCTAGATCATAATGAACGTAGATCACGTGGACAGGTTTCAAGGGCCGATAAATGCACGTGTGTAAAACAAACCGTTAACAAAACAAACATAAACATGAATATGTACAAACTTAAGTAGGCACAGTGATAGTGTTATTAACAGTGATCAACGTGACAACTAGTCGGTTTTGAAGGTGCTAAGAAACCTTCTTCTTCTTGCGGAGTGCGGATAGTCGATGGTATAAAAAACCACATTTGCGTTCCCTAGTCCTATAGGCAGGGAAATGGGTCTTTCATTGGAATATATTATACGTACTTAAGTTGTCAACCCACATTAGCAAAACATTATATTTACTTACACGGCTCGAAATATTGAATGAATACCCTCTATTTGTATATGCATCTGTGAACTTCATATAATTTATATTTCGTTTTTTAATTTATTTCTCCTCGTAAGTGATTTGTAATCTTAGAGAAATAAATAAATTTTAAACCGTAATATTCACAGCCAAATGCGCAAAAAATCAAGCAGTGCGTAATAGTTAAATTGCAAGCATACAGAAACATTAAGCACGGTGGGAGCAAACAATTGTTACAAGTAAGTACAATTATTACAAAATGGGTTCTTTCCTATAAATATAAGAATGGTGCTGATGCTGTAATCATTTCACGTTTAATGAGTGACGTATTTCTTCAGTATACATATTAAAATAACAGACTGATTTAGGATCATCAACTCTTGATAGTAATTCTAAAATATATACTTGACTCATCTCAAAGAGAATATACATATTCAATGTATAATGTATTTGATGATTTATATTATATTTATAACGCTCATAAATATTTATCAAACTGTCTGTAAAAGTTGTAATGTACGCGAAATGTTCCCGAAATATTTTGCGGTGTATATCGTCGAATGCCGGAAGTTACTGCGTAGTAAAAACAGTTCTAAAGTCTAGTTTGTATCGGGAATAGTGCCAAACCACAGTTGCAGTACTCTTTACTGGTCTTGACAACTAGTCAGTTTTTTTTTTATAGTACCTACGGAAAATCCTCATGCACTATCCACCGGGGGAGGTTATGTCGGAGTCGTAGCGACTGAAATCTCACTTGCCTTCATTGCTTCTTGCCCTATAGCAAGTGAGTTTTTAGTCATAGCCTTGGGATCCGAGAAATTCGCCACGACCATGACAGGTTGTGATCCAGCAGTCGATGGACCCCTTCTGTCAGTGAGGTTTTGCCTCGCATCCTAATTGAAGACACGCGTGCTGCCTACTGGAAACTATTCAAAACTTTAATTTTCGTTTCACATAGTTCGGAAAATCACTGATTCAGAAAGTCAATACTAGTGTATTAAGTCAAAATCAAGTGTCTTATTACAATCAAACCATTATTACAGGTACTTTTGATACGACTAAAACTAGTTGCACTCCGTACTTATTTACATCCTTATCTTTATCAAACAATTGAGACATCGAATCATAAATTCCTTCAATGACGCCATACATACAGCATATTGATCCTAATTCTGCAGGAACAATAACGTCAATAGCTATATCTATACGCTAGATAAGTGTATGTTAATTTATATAAGGTAGACAAACAAATAGAACAATAAAATGATGAAGTTATGGTTTGTACAGAGGCCAGCATATCGAGCTACCCCAGTCTGTCAAATTTCTTTGATATATTTTCAACTTTAACACGAAGTAATAAGTTTCATGTTCAATTGGGAAAATTCGACAGTTTTGGATAGCTTATACTGCCAACCCAACTATTCCTCCTTCGTTTTACAGGGTCGGCAACGCGCTAGTGATACCCCTGGTGTTACAAGCGTCTATAGACTACGGCAACCGCTTATCACCAGGTGGGCCGTATGCTTGTTTGCAAACTTAGTGGTACTTATAAAAAAAAACATGATTTTTGTGTTGTGTGTGCGTACAGATTTTTTCTCAACGATGTGTGAAGTCTGCCAACCCGCACTAAGTCCGCGTGGTGGACTACAGCCTAATCCCTCTCATTCTGAGAGAAGAGCCATGCCCAGCAGTGGGACAGTATATGGGTTGATGATAATGATGATGATGTACGCCTCGTCTTTTATCCTTTAGTATTCCTCATCTATCGCTGCACAGCCAAAGACGTTACCCCATCTCGGATAACAGGATCCTCCAAAGAACTAGTAGACCCTTTTGTCGGTTCTACTCTATGTACTGCAGATTTACCCTATTTTCAGTTTATCGACAGATATTGCCTCTTTATATAACAATTTGTAACTATTTAAAAAGTAACATACCATCACGCCTATATTTCCCTAATGGCTAGGCAGAGGTGTACCAATCTAGAGCCACTGTTCACCGGTATGACAAGGTCACACAAATAAACTCCGAGATGCTACTGAGAATTTCATAGAAAAACCTCTAGCATAACAGTCACGCTTAGAAACACTAGAGGCAGATAGTTAAGTTATTAGTATTCTGCAATCATGGCAATCTGTTCAATGAACAGTTTACTGGTAGTCTTTCACTTCCTTTGGCAGAATCTATCCAGGAGCGTAAGGACACTATGTCTTCAGTTATTAGTAACAAAAATAATAAGGCAGGTAACATTATAAAAAATATTTGATTGTCTATGTTTCTCACAGTAAAAGCATTCTCATACATACAACTATTCAGTATATTACGAAGACTGCACAAGTGGGATTCGGAGATTATGAATGAAAATACTTCAAGAAACTGAAGTTTGGATACACGCCACAAAAACATTTCTTTGGTTATCAAAATAAATCTTAGTCATTTTCGTCTCAGTGATGTAAACTTAAAATTATCGCATCCGGCACTTATTACAGTTTTAGATTTTAAAACATCTTTAAAGAAATATATAATTTAGTCACGTAAGATTTAAAATATTTTCCGCAAATATAGATTCTTTACAGGCATTCATCAACAGTGCCGATGCCAGTAGGTCAAGCTATCTAAAACTGTCAAATTTTCTCTGTTGAATATGAATCTTATTATTTTGTATTGAAGTTGAAAATCTATCAAATAAACTTGACAGATTGGGATAGATTGATGTGCTGGCCTCTGTATATTAGTATAGATAGCAGCCTCGATATTATCTGGTAGCATGAGATTTTTAGTTCAATTCTCAGAAGTAACTCTCCTTGGCCTCCTCCCTTGTTGGGTTTCAGTGATAGTACCGAACCATAGCCAATCATGGGGAATGTCAAGCACACCATGGCCGTGACTATAGGGCAAAGGAAGGTAAAGGCTCGCTACCGTGGGAGAGCCATGCTTCGGCACGAATGGGCCGGCTCGGCCGGACTTCATACCACGGCCTCACAGAAAACCGGCGTGAAATAACGTTTTCGTTGTGTTTCGTCGAGTGAGTGAGGATATCGGAGGCCCAAACCCCTTAAAAGGGCGGCAACGCACCTGAAACTCCTCTGGTGTTGCGGGTGTCCATGGGCGGCGGTAATCGCTTACCATCAGGCGATCCGTCTGCTCGTTTGCCCTATCACATAAAAAAAAAAAAAAAAAAAGGTAAAATGTATTTTATGGAGTCCGACATTTCCTCCCGCTTCCTCAGGTGGCAGAAGACCCACGAAGACTACTATAAGAAATAACCTATTTATACGCCAAATACGTGATTTTATCCTAAGAAACATCTTGTCCAAATGACAAAGTAGAAACTATAGAAGGTACCTCTGACGTATTTGATCGAGTTTGAAGATAAAAGCCACGTTAACCTAAGAGAGATACAGACGAACTTATAACGAATGGACAGATAAAGTTAGACAAAGCATTAATTGTGGATATTGTGCGAATGGAAGGCTCTTTGTCCTTGCGGGCTTTGAACTCACGAAACGTTGGAATACATTTTCATGAGATACCAAAAGCCGTAATATTACATACATATACATACATTAATGCATAGGCACACATATACTCACGCCTTTTCCCCATGAGGGTAGACAGAAACTAAAGAACGTTAATTGCTACGATTCTTGCAGACTTCTTTGGCTTCGTCTACATTCATAAATCTTGTCATACACACACGCCCCGGCTACGACTACTACGCACCCGACTTTTTGAAGAACTAGGGTTCTTTAACACGGATTGGTAGGATGTGTGCAATTGGATAAGTGCAAGACTTTCTAAGGCGTCCCCTCCGTGCGGTTTCACTGACATTCGCCATATAAATCCCTTTTGTCAGTCGCCTTTTAGCCATTCTCTCGACATGCTCACACTATCTCAGCATATCCTTCTCAATTCTTGTCACTACATCATCTTTTAGAAGCGCAACGTTGTCACACTATTTCGTAATATGATCTACATATTTTTAGATGCGAGATTTAAACGAATAAACAAGTCTTCCCCAGGTTTCTTCGATATGACCTCAGTGGGAAAGATAATATAATGAGCAGCCACTGGAGCGAATACCTTTTGTACCAAAATTCTGTACTTCTTATAGAATTAGAATATTTATTTCCATAAAAAGTCGAGCAGTGTTGAAATTTCTCAGTAGCAACTCGGAGTTTGGAGTCGTACTCGGTTATACAGGATGTTACAAAACTACCCGTAAAGCCGAGAGGAGGTTAAATGGGGCCTTATAACGAGTCCATTCCCAATATTTAAGAACCGTAGTAACGCTGTATAACATACCCCAAAAAAAGGAAAACAACGACATTTATGAATGAAAAATAGAAAATCTATTAAAGTAGACAATTATTAGGTAAAATAGGTACGTAGACCTTTCTGTTAAATAATCTGGTTCCCTGGCATGACAGCTGACAACATTTTTGGCTTTGATTTTTCACGTTGTATAATGACAACAGGCTAGCCCCTAGATACACGGAACTGTAGGTATACATTAGTATACCTCTGCCTAACCCTTCGGTTAATACAAACGTGATAACAATCAGTCTAATAATCACAGGCGGATATAAAGCTGGTATAATTAATTTTCTGAGCAGACTTTCTTCACTAATTACTCTAAATTCTTATCAAACCTGTCGAATGTGTTTGACATGTTTGAATGACATGTATAAAGACCCTCCCTTCACATTCACCGACTGCCTTTGACACCTACCTATTCATCTGCGTATTAGTTACACTTCGACAATCTCAAAACCCACCAAAGGAACTAAAATATATGTATAGAGTATAGACTTTCATAAATTCAGTCAATGCCAAGTCTCGGCATTTTTATAGCTGAATGTAAACACTGATCAAATGAATAACTCCAGTATTCCATTTCATTTTATTATCGTTTGTTTAGTGCCTATTTGCAACTTATCAATCTTGTATAATATTACTACCATATCGTCTAGGAATGCGATACATTGGTATTACATAATAATTGCATTTGTGTAACTGAAGCGCCTTTACTGCACACCAGTCATTCATAAGTTTCATAACTCATAGCATAAGGCAGGTATTTTTTTTATTTAGATCTAGTAGCGTTTTTTTCTGTTTGAAATTTGAAAAGAGTTTTGATTATAGGTATCCATATTAAATCTTTTAACATCCAATGTTATGACATATAGATAGAAAGATATGTCTCTCAAATATTGAGATGACATATAACTTATTACAGGTACAACATTTCATAAAACATTCCAACAATCTACCAAATACCAATATTCCAGTTAAAAATATTAGCAAAACGTTTATTGACTCTCAACGAGTACTTCTGTATGATAAATAACAACACTATTTGCGTTCCACTTGTAAACAAAATTCTATCGGAGTTGACACTGTGAACCTAGCTGGCTGCACAGTAATTTTCCTTTGCCTTGCCTCTTCTATATTCAAAAACGGTAAAGCAAACATGGCATTGGCAACCATAATAAACCATAATGAGTGTAAATTTAATAAAATTAATTTATTTGTTTATGAATGCTCCAAGTTTTAAATTAATATTTTTGGATAAAACCGTGCAGCATTTTTAATATTCACTTTTATGGACGTGTGTGCGTTATTTTTAAATAAATGTTCCCATTTTGGAATGAATAGGTAAGTATTATATTTTTTGGCGCCATATTAATGATGTTTAAAGAAACTTTCACATTTTTAATATTAGTAGGAAGTAGGAAGTAGGATTAGTAGAGTAAAATAAATGAGCTAAACACAAAAAATAATTAAACTCGTACAAAATAAAAACGTATGAATATTTTATAGTTACTCTAAACAGATAAATAGACTTTTTGTGTGGTCCTTTGATAGTGAATCTAATCAATATGTCTTTGATCAACGTCAATTTTCCAAGCCAGTTAGTAAAGCGTAATGAGCTTGCTATTGAAATGACGCGTGCCTAGAGTACTGAGTATACCTTTAGAAAAATCCTTGGTACGGAAATTCTATTTTTAGAAAGAGTATGATGTAAGAGAGCACGCTTTATCAAGAAACAAGATTATCGATGTGAAAAAAATAGTTTTGATCATGAACAAAACATTCAACAAAATGGGAATGTTATTTTTGTTTTTAGGGTAAGGATGTGACAAATCCGAAGTTATTGTACATGTGCAAATACTACTACTTACTACAAACTCCCTACAAAGTAAGATAAAGAAGACCATATTTAAAAAAAAATGTGTCAAAGAAGGAAGGAAGTCAATGTTAAATGATATACCTACTTATAACGATTAGAACTATGTATCTACTTCTACCTAGGTACCTACTTTTGAATTATCAAATACTAGGTGCATGGTTTCAATTTGTGGAATTTAACGTGAAGATACTTTACGAAGAGTACTTACTATTTGCTTGACAACTGTATGTATAATAAAGAGATTTTAGCAAATAAGACATGCACTGTAAATTTAGGACACTATCAACATTCAAATTATAATTGCTAACGGAAGAATAACAAAATATTACTCCCATTGATCATTAGTTTTTAAGATAACCAATAAAAAACTATACAGATAAAAAATTAAAAAACGTAATTGCGATTAGGTACGTACAGTTATAATTCAAATAATTTTTTGCTACTTTTAAAATGATAGGTTTACTTACTGTATATACTCGTACTTGGAATGAAAGTTTTTTCAAATAGTATTCGACTAACGGTTTAAACAGATATTTTTGCTTCAGTTCAATAAATAGATACTTACGTACGTAAAATATATACACAACTAACCGTATATTTGAAATCGTCATTAATCTTACAACCTTATTAAAGAGCGATAATTGAATATAGACGCATTGACGCAATCATTTTATTTATTACTCTTACCTGCTCATATTGTCCTGTCTTTCAACTATAGTCTGCAGACCGACAGCGTCCCTCAATTGCATCACCACAGCAGCCCTCACAGCCTCCGTTGACTTTAACTCTTCGATCCTCTCGCTCAAAACCTATTGAAAAACACGTTTAAATGATCGTGTGATTTTACAGAACTCTTTTAAATTACTGTTTTACGAATGTGTTTTTCACATAGATTGACCTCGACATTCTTACAATAAAAATTAACAATTTAAATGTAGTACCTAAAACTTGGCTAGAAATATTTGGAAAAATATTTTCAGCTTTTACCATGAAAAGTGTTAAACACGTCAACGAATTTACGTAACTAGCAAATGGGGGAAGTTTAGAAATAACAAGATAGGAATTTATTATTCAATGAATACTCTTGCCGAGCTCCAGACTTGCCGGGTCCTAGTTTGCATCATGTGCTCATGCATATTTTATTCATTCTATTTAATTCCAGTATACTTGCCTTGACATCAGATTTTTTTTAGGAACACATCGAGGCGGAAAGCTTTTTGTTTCAGAATAAAACAGATACAACAATATGAGGCTTGCATCTTCATTGTTTTATAATAAATTCAATTATAGTAACAACAAAGATGGACAATTCAATATAAAAATGTTTGGTCTTAAAATTGTTATTTAATTTCGATATTCTAATTTCACTGTACTTACCTCAACATCATCAGAGTATATAGGAGTATCACTGAACACATCCCTCTTGACAACCACAACACTAGGCCCCTGAACTCCTCCAACAAACTTCTCACAGTTAAAGAACAGCGCATCTTTCTTAACCATCTCTTCTTCCACTCCTGGGAATGTGGGATTCATGTCTACAGCAGAAGACGGCGCTACCAGCGTATAGTCCCAAAAAGACCAGGCACCATATTGATGAAGAAGTAAAGTAGTAGCAACATCATCAGCTAGTACTCCCGTAAGTTTGGAAGCTGCTGGGAAAAAACCAATCATTCGCTTCCCCGAACTAGAGTTCTGCTGCAGTCTTTGTTCCAAGTTGTTCAGGTCTATGTAACCTTCTTTTGTTTCTGGGATTTTAATGACCTGTAACAATGAAAATTTTCACACATTAATATCTAGTACTACAATGACTTTATCAAGAGTATGTACTGCAACATCCTCTACTTCCTCCTTTACCAATCTGTTGATCCAGCTATTATTAAGAGCTGATGCCAAATAGGTAGCTGCAAATACTGTACAGGCCTCCCGTTTAAATCCAGAAATTATCATCCTTTAAAACTGTCGAAATCTGAATGCTAAAAGAGATTAAATATTTCGGTTTAAAAATGATCATAAGATGGGGCACTCTCTCTTATCTTGTGGAAACCTACATATTGATTAAACTCTAACATTACATGAATGCTAACAACCTTGCTAGTTGTGAGACCCAACTTTCCAGTGAGGTAATAAGATCAGTAAGTATGTAAATTCTAGGCAATACGCTATAAACAATTTATTTAACTAGACGCATAAACAAAGATGTCTTCCAGTGACTGGTTTACGTTTATTCTATTTTAAACAATGAATCTATTAGAATTAATTATTGATTTACAACTGATTCGAAAGAGTATATTAAATTGGTCAGCTACTTATCATACGAGTTTATGTCGTAAACAGGCTTCACATCCAATAGTGTCATTAAATCAACGTGATAATATTTTTTGTTTCGTTCTCCCTATCATATAAATTCCCAGGACTAACACCACCCTCAACCTTAAACAGTAAGTATCTAAACTAAACCAACCTTATTAATGATGTTGCCCTAGCACTAACTGTTACTTGATCCATACCTCAAGTATGATCTATAAAATTTTTACTCCGCACTCGGCTCCACTTTCAAAGCAAATTGCGATCTTATAAATTTTAGGTAAAAGTTCTAATTCCATCGAATTCCCAAAAGCTTGTCAAGTTCCACAGGGGTGTTAATACAATTAAGAAGTGTGGCGAAGTATTTAACAATAACGAGGTCAACAAGCTTCGTGAATAAAATGCTTAACAACCTTTGCCCTACAAATGACCTTACACCGATTGAAACAGAAAAGGTTTTAAAAAGGTAAGTATAATTGAAATCCCTTACTCTGCATGTCAGCTCGTCGACGAAATTTTTATTCAAATACTGTTGTATCATAGGTAATGTAGGTATCCTAAAGCAGACATTACTCATCAAATATGTAAAGGTAGATCAAATAGTTTTTTCTCGTCTGTTGGGTCATGTAATGCTGAATTGAATTTTTTTTTTCCCAAAAAGGTTTGAAATATGAATTCAAAAAGAAGCTCTAAGAATGTGGATACAAAAAAATATTATAATAATTAGAATTTTGGTAAATAGGGTATATATGGTTATGAATAAACTAGATATTACCTGATAGAGATGAAGGTAAGGGAATATGTATGAGTGCCACAACGTTACTATAAAGTATTTTTAATAAATAAAATTTTATATAACAAAACGCGATAACGCACCCTGTACTTATGAGTACATTCTTATACCATTGTAGTGTTGGGTAGGACTTACAAGAGGCAGTACATTTGTCCCGTACATGACGTCAAAATGTAAGAGCGGCTCAAGATTGTAAATTGTACTACTTCAAATTTTATGTCGCGGCAGTCGTAAAGTCGGGTTACTCACTCTCCGTCTGCGTAAAGCTATAGGACGAGGACAGAGAGAGCGAGACGCATGCTATACAAATTAAAATTACTCGTCATTCTACAATGAACGAACATTACGTACTTAAGCGCGTTTCAGGTCTAGAGCGAGGGAAATATTTGATATTACAGTTAAAAATTATTTTCATTATTTACTAATTAGTCATATAATATTATAATTATACTTTAAATTATATTTGTTTATTTACCTACTTACAAACCATATTTACTATGGTAATCGTTTCATATTACTTTGCGATTAATATGTCATCAATCAGTTCAGACAGACTGTAATTGTACTGCAATAACATCAAATGTCATATTTGTACTCATCAGTACTCTTAACTTCAAATGTATCACCGAGCTTCAATACACCTCGCCTCATTTGAAGTGGGACATTGTACTGGCTCAGTGCAAAAAAGAGGCTACTCTTACAAACTCTTTTTCAAGTCGTGTCCTACCCAACACTATACCATTGCGTGCCTCCAATGGATCTCATTAATAGGACTCAAATTACGAAGGGGACGCGTGGAATCACTTTGATGTAGATTACAGCACTTATTAAGATTATTGATGACGCTAATACCAATTGATGCGGTGGATTAATAATGGAACTTACTAAGTGGAATGACAGGTCGTTTACATTAATAAACGTATAGGCATCAACTAGATATCAATCAAAGAAATGAATAATAGCTATATGATGTATCTGATGATACCAGAAAATTATGAGACCTATGATCCTTGCTGGTCTTTTAATACTTACAGAATATATAGGTTTGATTTTCATACTAATAATAATGGAAAGAACGTTAGTGGTAGTCAGAAGCTTAAAAGCCTGACAACCAGTCTAACTTCAGGATATCGATATTGCCCAGAAAGTCACTTCATGTAAAGTACTGATTACTGGTTAGAATGAAAGACAACCCCAACATAACCCCCAAAATAATTGGGAAAAGGCTCGAAGGAAAACCCTGATTATGTTTTCCATCAGACAAAACTAGGGTCAAAGGCATTGAGAACAGACATAAAAGATAAAACTATATTGAAATTTTATCCACCTTTGAAATACCGATCCTACCACATACTGACGCATATAAGTAACATAATGGATATAAGTATCTACCTAATTCCAAATAAAGCAGAGTAAAAAAAGAAGAATTGACACGGACATAAATAATGTATAAAACAAAATACCATTACTAACAAGAACATGTAATTTAAGCTACAGCCGTGAGTAATAACAAAACAGACCATTAATGTTATAACGAGCGAAGTTAACATGCAAACAATGTGCTAGCTTCTAAGAACTCGTGAAGACAAAAAAATACTGAACAACAATAAGAATTAAAAAGAGACATTATTTTAAGAGGTCGATAATTTACTGATATGGTCGGGAAACCCATTCATTTTATTGATAGTTAGTATCTTCAAGACAACTACTTAAAATATAGCAAAACCAAGGCTGAAATGTGACACGAGACTTTAGAGAAAATCATTCTTAAGAATTGATTTGCAAATTTCAAAATATTGTTAAGCAACGCCACGCTATTTAAAGCACTTAAGGTAGGTACTTGAAATGAGAAGAATATTCATATCAGTGTAACTAAAACAGACTATTCGCAGTCTCAGTTCAGGAGAATTTACATATTATTAGGAAGTTGAAACCCAACTAGCACGTTCAAAATTAACATAAGTTTCCAAAGACTGGGCGTCTTAATCGCAGCACAAGACAACTTGAAGGAAGACACAGTTAAGGAAACTGCTTAATATAAACAGTAACTTTAAGATAATTGAAAAAGGCATGTTATTAATTCATTAAAATATGTGGAGACCCTCCAGAGGGTCGTAGCAAATAATTTTCTATTCTATCTGCTAATCGATCCTCTCGACGTATTAAAGAAATATTTCATCTAAGATATGGCGTACAGATTCCTTTATGATCATTCATTGGGCTTCAACCATTGGAAACACATTACTGGATCTAGGTGTTCTTCAAGCGTTCTTTATTACAAAATAAATCAGAATAAGTTTAAAATTATTAACTCGAATATTTCAGACAAACTATAAGCAGCCAGCACTAAACACACCATCAACGTAATAGATCACATTTCATTCCGAGAACGTACAAGCAATGTACAAATTGTCATTATAATAATATACGAGTTAATAAACTACCAAAACTACGCACAAACATCCGACGACTAGAGTCAACAACAAAACATTGGAATAGAATGTGATGTCATTGTTGGGCCCACCAGTAAACAAGGTGCGTTTAAGGACCAATAGCCACGCTAGCAGTACTGCGACGTACACCCCCATAGCGTGACGTCATCACCATAATAAGGAATAGGAACAGAACAATAAATTAACTTCTGGACATATTTTTGGTATGGTATAACCTTGCTGCTGAGTTAAGCTAGCTGGATACCACTGTTCCGATTTTATAGGTTATGTAGCCAGTGAAAATGGCTGAAGAGAGTTAGGGTATAGTAGGAGTAATTCCACTCAAACTAGGGAAGTACCTTCGCCTTGTAGAAAATCGAAGTGAATTAACACTGCTTTGAGCTGTGTTATGTTCCTAACGATGAGCAAGGCTGCCAGTACTGCATGAGGAAACGTTGTGTTGGCAGTGGGGGCATTTGACCCTTATATTGCCAACCCAACTATTGCTCTTTCGTTTTACAAGTGAAACCCCTTATATTGCAAGTATCTACGGTAACCGCTTACCATCCGGTGAGCCGTATGCCTGTTTGCCACTTTAGTAATATAAAAAAAACGCTGGACAAAATATGAGGAATCAAGATGACAACATTGTCATCATGATTTGGAGGACACACAAAGACGCAATTAACACATGTTATTATGTGTGTCCTCCAAATCGAGTTGTAGCTTAGAGCCGAATTCCGATCCGATCCCCCAAGACCATGACGTCATCACCATAACAGAAGCAGTGCAGGGAGTACATGATACTGTATATTTATTTATCTTTGTTTGAACACGGTTAGAATGAATGAAATGAGGAACGTAGGGATCAATAATATAATACAACAGGAAATGACGTAAAGAATAATCTTGATACTAACGGGTTTCCGGACTATTGTTAAGGTTTGCGTTTGTGTATTAGCAAATGGAGAGATCAAGGATTTTCTTTCATGGCAAAAGAAGGAACGAACAAATTCTTAATTCCAAAATAATACGAATTAGGTGCTGTAAAATCTGAACAAATTTGTATTCCTAAAATATAATAAGTGAAACAGGTGATGGGGCATTTAAATATAATATAATAAAATTACCTGAATCGGACCAAAATATGTATACTTAGATGAAAAACAGAATGAAACTTATGAATAAGAAATAATATAAGTTCTAGAAACACTTAGAAGTTCGTCTTACTAATGGATATGCAATTACATTTACACAAGTAATATACCTAATATTGAATAATAGTTACCTAAGTAAATACAAATTTTGACTTTCAAATGTTATGAAATATTAATCTTGTAGACGCAGATCTATTTTCCTTTGAAACCACATTTTTGTTATTATAATAAATTTATCATTCAGAAAGATGTTCCAATTACAATGTCGAGACAAAAATAATGTTTTATGGCCGACATTATGATCAATCTTTTGTCGTCTTCTCTTCAGTTTTCTTTGAAATGTTTCTATTTAAAATTGTAACAACCCTAAAACACGAACTCGACACAAATTTTCTTACATCCAACCAATCTAAATCATCCCGTGATTTAATTTATTTATAGGGCCTCCAAATTCTTCGGCTTTGGCCCTAACCGAAGCAGGTTGTGATTTAAACCGCACGTCAGATGTATTACGGAAATGATTTTCTACTTAAAATATATGTAAGACAGGTAAACGAAGACATGATAATCGTTGAAACTGCTGTCACACAGTGGTAAAATAATGCTCAAATTGAAACAATGGTAACTATATTAAATACGGTCTTAGTGGAGATACCTATGTGTACACAACACTGCTTTGTTTATATTGTTAGACGATGCTAATAAAATCCGCTACAGTGTCCAGTAATATAATGATCACGTTTGCAAACAATTTGTCTCTTAACTTGACCAATACTGACAGATATGTGACATCAATAATCGTAAAAGTTTTATTACTCTTGATTATTATTAAATTATTGTAATAACATGTGATAAAATTTTAATAGTTTTATGTTAATTTTATGTTGAATTAGTCATTGGTTTATCTCTTGGTAAGATGCCAGTTACTGCAGACGGTTAACCACACGATCGTGCTAAGATTGGTGAGGGGAAAGGTTTCTTTATATCTATGTTAAGTTTAGAAAAGAAAGAAGAAGGATTTGGCATCAAAACGAATTAGGTAGGTATTCAGTTTAGTACAAGGCCGGAATTTGCAAGCTCTTTCAACACAGATGAATCTAAGTCTCAGCGCAATTTCAAAATGATGTAATTTTAAGTAAGATTTTTTTTTTCTTATTTTCTAATAAGAAAAAATATAGCAAATCGTTTATAAATTTTCGTGAATCTTAAAAACAATATCTGTTAAATATGTGTCATGATGAAAGAGAGATACGAGAATATTGGTATGAAACAATATAAATGAAGTGTACTTCTTACTTTAAATCTTCTTACTTAAAATTTTGGCGATTGTTGTGCTACAGCACAAGAAGGAACATCAATCGCCAAAATTTGTGAATTAATACAGGAAACCTTTGCAAATATTTCTCAGCAACAATAAGTACTTATAGCAAATAAAGAATGATGTCATGAATTAAAAACAAAGCACGATCTAGGGATAAAGCGGGATACACAGTATATCGGTTGATAAATCCACGCTCGGCTTAAAGGTCAATATAGAGAGGGTGGATAGTATCTCGTAGGCGTTGAGATGGAAGCGTGTCTTCTTTATGCTTTGATGCAAGTAAACTGGGTTAAGTCTAACAAACGATTTATTACAGGATTAGAAGTGACACATTTATGTATTTATTTTCGTGAGGAATATGATTGATTTTGTTAGTTTGTCTATTACACGTGCATTTGAAAGGCAAATAATTCCACCTTTATAAACTTGCAACACAAGCGAAGCTACAAGTAAATATTAACAGTGCAAAAAGAACTGAATCAATTTTAATAGTAGTACAACTTCCTCCATCACACGTTAACCTTTTAAGTCCGAGCTAAACCTTGGACTTGGTCAGAGCTAGAACTAAACCTTGCAACCACCTGCACAATATAGGCTAAGCTATCTAGGCTTGGGAAATGGAGCAAGGTGAAGAACTAACATAGTAGCACACAAAGTATGTTAACGTGATTTTAAGTTGTTAGAGAGAGACGCCGCTCTACGAGTTAACTAACGCCGTCCTTTTCTCGCAATCTAAAAACAGCCTCTAGTCACGTGTGAGAATACTGGAAAATATGCTTGTGTTGGAAAAGCGCAACCATTTGCAGGTCATAACGCGGCGTATTCCGTACGTTTACGAGTTCTGCATGTAGTATGGAATGATAGGGATCATTAGGCTGGTAGGGTCATACTGTATATTTTAGCAATATGACAAAAAAAAATACACATTGTATCATAATTAAAAGATACGGTTTGAAGACAAACCGTATTTAACCACTGAATGCCAATAATATTTTCAATTAAATCATACTATTGTAACCATTTGCAGGTCATAACGCGGCGTATTCAAGTTTACGAGTTCTGCATAGTATGGAAAGATAAGGATCAATAGGCTGTACGGGCCATACTGTATATTTTAGCAATATGACAAAAAAAAATACACATTGTACCATAGTTAAAAGATACGGTTTGAAGACTAACCGTACTTAACCACTGAATGCCAATGATATTTTCAATTAAATCATATTTATAACTACCATTGTTACAAGTATTTGGCTTAAGTTCAAGTTGATTTATTGACTAATTTATTTCTTATTTAATTTAAGAGCTAAGAGCTGAGGTCTTAAATTAAATAAGAAGAAATAAATTCGGAGGAGTAATCGCAACTGTTCTCTATCCTCTGCCTTCTGTTACAACTCGATTCCCACTTTTCCTTGACTTGTTCTATAAAATTACTTCCTCTTCCTCGCTATCCTTCAATTTTGCCTTTTAAAATTATTCTTAAGAAGTTGTAGACCAATTATGTTATCTCTCACGTTCTCTATGATTCTTAACATATTAGAGCTGCTTAAGAAAATAACCAACTACGCAGTATGCAAACAAATAGCCCATAAAGTATTGCTTCAAAACGTTTCCGTGTTATTAAAAGCATGTTTATTAACCGGCGCGGCAGCGCCCGACCTGCGCGTCTGTATATTTTCATTGTATGCAAAAACTATAAAACGCTACCGTTGCGTAATATGCAAGGGCACGTTATCGGGATTCGGCCTCCCTACACGTAATGCATTTAGCTGCATGGCGATAATGTGGAACTATTGGTACTAAGCACATGTATATATCAATCACGTCGTGATAATGAGTGGAAATGTTAGAAGTTTTGTAATGTCACAGAGTAATGAATTATCTTGCTGTGGAATAAATCAAATCAATAATATAACTAATGTATATATGTATACTAGAGTTGTAGAATATATGATTAGACTATTTTCTATTATCCTATTATTATTACCTATAGTTATTTTCAGAGCCTTAATCGACTACACTTTTGTAGTCAATTAAGGTAAAATGGTTACTTTTGGTATATACATATTTCTGTATTTCTTTACGCGACCAAATCAGAATTGAGTCCGTAGAACGAAAGTTCCCGACAGGGTTGAAAGGCTTAGCAAGCATGAGCGGGGTACCTAAATAGCTCGTAGAATGATAGCCGCTGGGGGCAAAAAGCTCCTCGAGTGAAGATCACGCACAGGAAAACGAAGCATAGGACCATCTGGTAAAGGTTACTGGGAGTCGTTGGATACAGGCGGCATGTGGTCCTTGTGGAAATCTATGCGGGAGAACCTTATCATAATATCATGAAATTGCAAAATTATTGACTAGCAATTATGGATATTGATTTCAGCCACCAAAGCCTACAGAATTATATTATTATTTGTTGAAAATTTATAAATTATAAAATAATGGTGCTTTTTAATGGCCTTTTTATTGCCTCTAGATCTTACATAAAAAATTATATACTGATAAAGACAAATTCAAAACCTTGTTGAAGTCGCTAATGGAGGGTCCAGCCATTAATTAGATTATTGTGCTGTATACTAAACTTTAACAAAATTGTTTAGTGGACCATTGTTATGACATGGTCCAATTTAACTTTCTCCTGTAACACAATTTATTATTGTAGTGTTTGGCCGTTATTATTTGAGAACAAGCTTTGTTTCAACATTATTATTCCTGCCAACTGCCTATCCAGCCATTTTAATTTATTAGGGTTTGTTAAAAGATTTTTATGATAAATTATTCTTTGTCTTTAATAATCTTTTGGGTTTTAGATCGTTCGATTCGTATCGGTTGTTACGTCTGAAATACAGACGTAATGATTAAAAACCATGTTTTCCATCTCCTACCTTATGGTCGGGGCCATGGAAATCGTGATTACATTTTCCACAACTCCGATAAGCTGTAGTCCAGCCATCTTTGGACAAATTCAAGTAAAGGCTGACCTTTAACTGTACAATATTTCTATATAATATGGGGTCAATACTGGAACGGCCATACCATTCTTTAACCATGTGTCCGTGAACCATAATTATTGTAATTCACCAAAAGTTCTAATTAGGAGAACTGTTTAGAACTTTCTTTTATGCCTAGCTGTATTTTATATAATTATAATCTTCGAAACATTCCTAAATTGTTCTCTCATGTAAGTATCCAATCCAATTTATAATCCGTCATTGTACAATACAAAACGATATTTTAAAAGAGTAACCATGGAGTTTCTTGCTGGTTCTTCTCCATAGGAAACGACTCCTTTGGAACCGTGCACCTAGACTCGACATTTCATAAGTGCCTGTATATGGTTTATATGAAAATAAAGCTATTTTGATTTTAGCTTTCCTTGTCTCGCATCCTACTTGAAGACACATGAGAAAAAGAAAGAATAAAAATAAATTTAGTAACATAGACAAGACGCACACCATATTTAAACAGAGAAGTAAACTATTAGCGAAAGTATGCGTCACATCCACGCAAATCGGCCATAATTCAGCTTATGTCGTCTTTTCATATCTAGTTTCCTTACCTTAGTGCCATATTCCCTCCATGGTGCGATCTGTCTCTCGGTCTCCCTGGAGGACACGAAGAGCACCACCTTCTGTGGGCGCAGCGCCCGTAGGAAGCGCACCAGCGTGGCTCCCACCACCACCACATCTTCAGGACACGCGCCAACCGAGCTCCTGATTATTGACTTTGATTCTGATCTGTGGGCAGAAGCATCAATGTTTTAAAATGGCATTGATAAACTTTTTTTTTTACTTTAAGTACAGATGCCAGCAGCTATCCAAAACTGTCAAATTTTCCCAATTGAATATGAACCTCATATTTTGATAAAAAAGTTGAAAATCAATCAAAGAAATTTGACAGCTTGTGGTAGCTTGATGTGCTGGCCTCTATACCTGCTTGAATTGAATTTGGGTGATGTTTCGATAATATTAAAAAGCTTTACTGAAAATTGTGTATGAGTAGAGATAGCAGCCAGATGGACCTTTTTAAAATCTATGTGCTGGTTGATAAACACCCACAAATCGCAAGTACGTTTTATGTCATGTGATAGGGTTGAGCCTATTATCATTAAGCTTATAAATCCATACCTGCGATGCATATGAATCCGACCTGCTACTGCGAATTTCCTAATGGAAATCCCTAATAAAACTTTGCTCGGCCTGGGTATCGAAGCCAATAGCATTCAACATTATGGCATTTCTAAATTATTATACTATAATGTATAATAATTTAAAAATGCCATACGACTACGGTTTACGGTTTAAGAAATTTATTTCACTCAAAAAGAATACAATTATTCACTTCTATGAGGAAAAACATATTAATTAAGATAAGTGCGTGTAAGCTCTCCATGTTTCTAAATTCTAAAAAAACTATTTATTTCTAAATAACCTGGAATTAATTTGTTTTCAAGTGGTACCTTAATAGCCTTTTAAAACTTTGATTATAGACTACATATCAAAATATGTTACACGCATACCTATTTGTATTTTTACTCGCCTGCCATGAACATGATAGATAAATATGACATAAGTTTTTAACCTTTAATAGACAAAAACAGTCAACACTGAAAAACACGCTAAAAGCAAAATTCTGTTGTTTCAATAAACACAAATGGTGTTTTTATAGTTGCACCGTCCCTGCATAGTCATATTTACCAACTTATTAGCAAATTTAGAGAATCACCCTGAGTATGAATGACCGTTTACTCTTAGTGAAGTGTACTCCAGTGTATTGATCTCATCTGTATTTAGATTACTGTGTCTATACAAAGACAATGAGACCTGTCACGTCTTATACGATATCCGGAACATTTTAGTTGTTCAGTCACGCATCAGTGCGGATACGCGTAGAGTAGATAAAGCTGGGTCTCCACCAAAGGAAACAGCAACCGTTTGTGTTATAAACACGTGTTGGTAACAAAGAAAATGTGGAAAGGACCCAACTTTTTTAATACAATGTAGTGTTTTTTCTAACATACTTTCAGGCTGAGTAAATTATGTCAACAAGTTTCATTACTAAAATGGACCTTAAACTTTTTTTTGATGTCCAGTAAATCTTCGTAGAAAGTAAAAGTAGCAGCTAAATAATCAGTTGTTACCTTTGTTTTAATTTAAAACTGGCATCGAGTTTTTGTATACATATATTTAAAAAAAAACCTAACAACCTAACCTACTCTAAGTAGGATTTCTTTATTATTTAGTTTTTATAATTCCTTGCATTTTGAAGCTTATCTAATATAATTAATTGAACATTGCTCAATGAGCGTTTTCGATCTTTGAGCGTAACAATATATAGAATAGAATATATGCTTCATTATACACCATAAACAAATGCCAAGTAGGTACATGTATATAAATGATAGAATGGTACAATGGGCGGTCTTATCGCTATAAGCGATCTTTTACAGACAACCTTTATTGGTATATATTATAAGTAGATATCTAAAGTCCCCTTCGAAACAGAGTCTAACGCAGGCGCTGTCTTTAAAAAAAGAAAGAAAGATATACTCATATCACATAGGTTTCTCTTCCTGAGTGCTGAACGATATTTTTAAATCAATTACTAAAGTATGGGACTGACATATTCTTGTAGAATAAAAGTCCCTTATAAAAATAAAGAGAAAAAAAAAACAATTAAGTACCTACATAAAGGTGTTAATTACCTGTACAGCTCGCTCTGCCCAGACGTGTATGTCAGGCCGGTGCATTTTGTGGCGTGTGTGGGCAGCACGTCTCTCGCTACGTAGTCTTCTATCCATTGTAATGCACGACCAGACCCGTTGTAGTCGCAATACACCACTGTTGGACAAAAATAAGCGATTAAGTTATTACTGATTTAAAAAAATAAAATTTATTACTCGCTTAAACTGAGTAGGAAAACATCATGAAACTTACATGCCTTCTCGAACCTTCTGACCTTCTCGAAGGCTTGTGAAGTCTGCCAACCCGCATTAGGCCAGCGTGGTGGACTATAGCCTAATCCCTCTCATTCTGAGAGGAGACCCGTGCCCAGCAATGGAACAGTGTATGGGTTGATTATGATGGTAACCCCATCATAATCAACCCATACACTGTCTATAAGTTCTAAAATAATGAACCATCGTTATAGAATACCACGTTTCACTAACGACGTAATTACATCTAAGTGTAAGGAAAACTACTCGAGTAGACTGTTAACATTGATTTAAATACACAACACTTATGTATATTGCATATTACCATACTGTAATGTATTGAAATTAATCTCAGCTGCAATTTATCTTAGCTTTTGATATATTACAATCTGCTAACCTATAATTGAACATGTAAATTTCAATTTAGCGCCGTTTTCTCGAGAATTAGATAATTATAACACACCTAACTGACACGGCAAATGTTTTTTGTCATAAAAAAGATTGCAGAAGGCCACCCTTATCACATAGGGGTATAAAAAAAAACTTGAGAGGTGTCAAGGGACACCCGGATGGAACGAAGTTCCTTTCATTAAAATTTAATAATTAAAAATAAAAAAACCTGTATACACTCAACAATTCACAACGCGCGAAATTCAAATATTGTCATTCACTTAATAATATTTGAATGCTTGTCAACAATATTTGAATTTCGAAAAAAGAGATTTTTTTCCGTCTAGCCCCCTTTCACAACGCGCGATAAGGAAATTCGTTCCAAAAATAGCCTACGACCTATTCGCACAGTTTTTTTTATAGTACGGAAAATCTACATGGATGCTCCGCCACCCGGGGAGGTGGCAGGGTATGTCGGACTCCTACCGACTAAAAACCGCACTTGCCTTCACGTGCTCTATATTCATGGCCATGGTTCGCGAAATTAGCCACGACCAGGCTGTCAAACTCAAATATTTTATTTCAATTAGACCATTACAATAGCACTTTTGAAAAGTCAAAACTAGTTGCACTGTTCCAAAAGTTGGTCTTATGGAGAAGAACGAAGACCTTTTTAAAAAAAAACATGATTACAGTGTTCAGTATTAGTATAAATCTGAATAGTTCATGAGAACAATGCAGTTTGATGTTGTGCTATTAAATTAATCTAGTATAATAAACAGCAAAAAATAAAGAGATTGCCATTGACAGTAAGAGCTGACCAGCCCCGACAGACGGCACCCGTTCACGAGTATGACGTGCTGTGGTCTAGCAGTCGCTGGAATATATTCTCAGACAAAACATTTTATACAAAACAGTATCCAAGCCATTAGACAAGAAGCATTAAAAAAATATATGCGGTTCTCAAGAATATAAAAACCACAGATTATGCACATAAATAATTCTCATACTAACGTAATAACTCGTTCCATATTCTACCACATCTCCCGTGTTTTTATGTGAATTCCCGAAAGATCGGTGTGACCCAGAGGTCGTTGACCCAGGCTGCCAATGTCAGCTTGTCTGGCAAGGCCAACAAAGGCAGCTCTGTTGATAACATCGATAACCGTCCCGAATGAATGCTAATTCAGTCAATATGTTTTATACGACACCATATTTGTTTTACCAATGATTTTTGTACATATACTATCATCATCATCAACCCATATAATGTCTCACTGCTGGCCACGGGTCTTCTCTCACAGAGGGATTAGGCTATAGTCCACTACGCTGACCTAGTGCGGGTTGGTAGACTTCACACGCCGGCGCCGTCGAGAAAATCTCTAAGGCTTGCAGGTTTCTTCGCGATATTTTCCTTACCGTTTAAGTGAGTGATAATCAATACGCACATGATTTCAAAAATTCAGAGCCCTCGAAACCAGGGCACGCAAGCCCCGGTTTCGAATAAGTATATTAATATTCTAGAAATCTAAAACTGAGTGTGAATACTGCTAATTATGGGATGGTACTTATAGGATTATTACCACCTTTCAATTTAGATACAAATACTTTTCTAACAGTTTGTAACTATTACTGTATCACACGACAACGCTTAGTCATTAATAAGAAAACTTTATGTGAAAAGTCCATCATCATATTATACCAAAATTTAAAATGAATATTAGCGAATAACACAATATTATCAATAGGTACTTAGGTACAGATAACTGTATCATTGGGCCAATTACCAGACACCGGTCAGTGCAAATGTGTAAAACAATAAACAATATCCAACCCACAGAACCGCGGACATGTATGTGTGATAATATGCGCGTGAGTCGTGACCCATTTGCCAGCCTGTTTTCAATTACCAATGAGATAACGTGACGCACAAGGAAAAATACCTATCGTTTGAAAAACAATAGAACTAAGTAGGATAAAAACTACTTACAATATTTGAATTGAGAACAATGAAGTACTAAGCTAGTGTCGCGAGTGGCGACCTTTTAATACTCGATTGTTGAATAATCGATTAACGGTGAAGTGACTCTTCAGTAACGTTAGTCGAATTGAATGCTTGCAGTTTTATTCCATCATTAAGTAACCCAATACGAGGCGGAACTTTTCTTTCTTGCTTCATCTCAAGAATTCAACTGTTTCTTCAACACATAAACTTCTCTACTTCGGGGTATTTTCTCCACACGTGGCTAAAAAGTGTTTTGTCTTCTTGTTGTAGCCAGAATCAGATTTGGGGATAGAGATGACTGATTATGAAATAGTCTAAAAGTCAAAATGAGGAACATACAGACAGGTGACGAATATACGATTACACAGATAAACTATTGAATTGACAAGAGGATTAACTGTATACGAAGATAAAATACATCAACGTCTGTTCCGTAGTTTTATGACTAACAGTATCGATAAAAAGAAAGCATTCCGTGGTAAACAGCACTAGGAAATAGCATGTCCAATCGTTATCTATTGATTACCTGCGTCTCGTCAGGTTGTTTTTTTAATTGGTTAGATTTTTTAACACGAATCACTGGTCGCACGTGACACGAATCGCTTTATTTTTTAATTCTTATTAGAAGAATACAACCACATCAAAAATAACATTTATCTTCTCATACAAAATGAACATACTTTTCAAATAACTTTCGACGCCCAGGTGTAAAGTTTTTTTTTTGTATTTCCTTTTTTTGTACATTATTTAAATAGGTTTTTTATAAATTGTATACATTAACTATTAATGTGATTATTGGGAAGTTTCATGTTCAGATTATTTTTTGAAAAAAAAAAACATCCATAAAAAATCGAGTGCACTTGTGCTTACTTTAAAGTTTTTTCGCAAGAAGAATGTACAATTAGCAATGATACAATTTATCTAAAAGGAATACTAAAGAATCTATAAGAAGTATGAAAAGTCAGTCAAAACTACAATCTTTATCAAATCAAAACAATTTAGCTCAGACTTTCCTCTTAAAACTCAATGCACATGTCACCTCCATCCAATTGAAAGTCAATACTTAGATCTATTTGATTTATCTATCGACTAGTCTTAAGAACAAGCACATGTCGGAAAATTTTCATAGATAAAGACGTACGCACGTTTATTATCATTTTTACTGGATAATTTATAGTATCAGTATTCAGTATTCTCATAGGAGATAGGCTGCCCCAACATGTAGCGTGTTCCCATAGTCAGCCAGCGCGCACGCGCCTATGACGTCACATGTGCGTGCGCGGCCTAGCATTCAAATTAAATACCCACATAAACTATAATTAGTTCTATTGCAGACAAAAACATAGCATCACGCCTGTATTCCCCGAAGGGTTAGGCTGACCCTGAGGTATAGGTACTGTAATGTACACACAGTTCATCGGTATATTTAGATCTCACGTAATAGGGCGAGTCTATTGCCATTAATCGGCCACAAATCCTGCTGCGAATTAAAAAAAAAACAAGAATACTTTTTTATCTTGAGAATCAAACCTCTCGCTCAGCAATTGCGTTTGCGACACACTAATGAGGTCAAAATTTTCACATTAAGCTTGGTTACGTTTTTACAGAATTTACTACATAACAAGTAGTTTTTTTTCTATTCCACTAAAGTGTCACGCAATCATACAGCCCACCTAATGGCAAGCGGTTACCGGAGTCTATAGACGCTTGCAACACCAGGGGTATCACTGTAAAACGAAAGAGGAATATTTGTGCTGGCAGTATAAGGGTCAAAGTCCCTCCACTGCCAACACAACGTTTCGTCGCGGAGCACAGGTAACCTTGCTCACCGTTAGGAACACAACACAGCTCAAAGCTGTGTTATTTCACTTCGATTATTATACTTTGATTCAAAGTACCTATTACGTGAACAGTAATACAAAGTAGGTATCTCTTCTTACGTAACCACTGCGACAAAACTAACCAACGTAGGTACTACCATGTGCAGTTAGCCGTTTACATCGCGTTGGAGTGAGCTTTTACTGCTGTGGGCACGTGTAACATCATGCATATTTTTACATAGCCTTGTATAGTGTGATGGGCTCAAAGCTATAGAGTAACATGGAATACCTAATCTATGTCTTTTTTAATTTGATAAGATGACACGCACAGCCTATATTAGACGTCGTGATATCACTCGCGCGTCGTCATCTTGAGACCTTGTTAAGTCTCATATGCCCAGTAATTTCACTGGCTATACTAGTTATAATGTTTGCAGCATTAAAATAGTCACAATCATAAGAAGTCTACTTACTTTTTAAAATAACTGTCTATGAATAAACTGTGTAACCGCGATGATCGCGTTGTTCCGAATCCTGTAATCTTGCCCACTTATGTGGAACAAATTAGCCACACTGTGAGGCTAATATTCAGAGAAGAATCTAAGCTTAAAATAACGCTTCTACAATTATCTCAAATTATAATAAAAAGAAATATGATATGGAATCCCGGATAAGGACATGACATAGTTAGCTTAATATTTTACATATTTATATAATATTTATATATGTATTTATTATATTTATATATGTATCTATTATTTTTATATAATATGTATATATTGTAATTGTGTTTTTGGTGTTCAATAAAGCGTATATAAATAAATAAATAGATTTTATCCCAGAAATGATCCTTTAAAGGGGTGAAAAGGGGGTGGACGTTTGTATGGGGAATCAATAAAAAAGGACTTTAAGACTTACCATTTAACCTTTCGTTAGAAATGAAAAGCAGATTGGATAAAACCTAAGCTACCCAAATTACTAATTCCACGCGGACGAAATATTGGGCAAAAGCTAGTTTCCTATAAAGTTTAATGAACACAGTTTTATTTCTATTTTAATATTTCATGCTAAGTACCAAATATTTTTCACGTATCGCTAAACAGACGAGTATCCATTTAAATGATCCTATGGGCCATTAATTTTAAGCCGTTCATAATAAATTCTGTAGTAACACTTCCAAGGCTTCGTGTTGAATTCTCGCAAATACAAGAGGCGCCACAATATTTGCTTCCAGTGTTATGCCTCTCTGAGTCAAAACTAACGAACAGTGCTTATGTTTAATAATTTAATTACTCCGTCTACAGTTGTGTTTGGCTAATTTTCAGTAAGATGTTTGCGTTCGCGGTTTAAAAAAGATTTACGAAAAGTCGCACGCGCATGTTTCATGTTTAGATTTGTATGTGTTACCTCATTATTGACAAGTATAAATCTATTTTTAGGTCAATAAGTCCGGATTTTTCCATACTCAAGTGATTTTCGAACAGCTTGTTGAGTTCTCAACTCTCAATAAAATGTATTTATTACTAGTTGTTGCGCGATTTCAACAGAATCCCAGTACTTTTTGAGACAAAAGGTACACTATATCCTTCTCCAAAGTCTAATCTATATCTGTACCAAATTTTATCTAAATCGGTTCAGCGGTTTGGGCGTGTAACAGACACACGAAAGTTACTTTCAAATTTAGAATATTAGTAGGAATTAAAATAGTATACCATTTATAGTAGAATTCAATATATTTTGGTTTTTCAAATTTTAATTTAGGCTTTCATCTGCATTATTTCATAGATTTTACGGAATAAATCATGTTGAGGAGCCCAATTAGTGGTTGGTATACATATAGACGAGCGAAGTGTAATTCAGTTTTTTCCATCGGGATATTCTCAATAACAGTAACTCTGAGCTAAGTTTGGATATTTGCCCAGTTAATGGCGATAAGCTCCTCCTAACTGTGGGTGTACACCTCGACCTAATCCTTCAGTGAATGCATGATGATAGGTGTTATATCATGTTCAGGGGTGGTCTCAGTGCGTCCATATTATGTTGATGGTAACCACCGAACTTATAGTGGGTAAAAATCCCACACTCCCCGGTCTAAGCCCCGCAAACCGGTCTTTTGAAGGTTCCCCTCGTGAACAAAAAAAATATTTGTCAAGTTATGCATGACCGGATTATGCTAAATGTATTAAAACATCGGCCGATGTGTAGTCTGTTATCTTTAGTTTTATCGTCTGTCGTTGTATTCTTAGGCTTTATTATTATTTTCGTATCACGCACAATACTACATTGACGGTTTCGTGGCAATGTAATGTAACAGTTCAGTTCTGTTGCCGAAAAATATTAGGTTAAAAAACCTGTAAGAAAACAGGTTTTTTAACCTAATATTTTTCGGAACAACAGATTTTAAAACATACTTTATTTACCAATACATGATATAGATACACGTATAAATAGAATGGAATTACATATCTTTTTGAAACAGTTCTTCGTCGTGGTCGTGGCGAATGACACAAATCCAATATCATGACATAATATTACGGCAAGATCCCTCCCCAGGGGGCAGATAATCCACGAGGATTACCGCACCCAAAAGAAAAACATAACCAGAAGTCTTTTAAGCAATGGAAAACGGTTTCTGATGAAAAAAAAACCGTTTTAAAAAACAGTTCGTTGATTAGAACTACTTTATATTATTCCTATAGTTTATGGGCTCGCTTTAATTACTTCTACTTCCCTGTACAGTTAACTGACATTAAAATGCAGTAACCTGCCGCTCAATGCCAGTGCACACTATTAGACCTTACAATTTACACTGCTCCACTTAATGATGTATGGGAATAAATGTTTTATATTAGTAGAAGTTAATTAATTGCTTACTTTGCTTTAATGATTTTGATTTGATATATGGTTTAAAGAACATTATTTCTCATAAGAAGACTTTATTGTTTTATATAATTTTTGATTGGAATTATTGAGCAAGTATATGGCCTGCCTGATGGTAAGCGATTATCGTAGCATATCGACGCTTGAAACACCAAGAGTACCAATCAGGTTGGCGACCCTACAATTATCCTGTAATCATCTTCATCTATGGCTGAATACTGCTGTAATTTTTCCTGAAACCTTTCCTTATTTATTATGAATCTACTGTCCGTTTTCAGAGTAAGGACCTCCCTTTTTTCTACATCTCAACAGGGAGCCAATTTGATACATAAATATGTCCAAATCGTAGCGCCATCGGCGTGGTCTACAACCTTATATTTTTTAATTCATCTTCATTATCATGAACAATTTAATTCTTAAATACTATAACAATCTTCCTTTTTCTTCGATGTCGCTGTGTATAACCTACTTACACTTGATTACAACTACTTAGTAGAATTAGGTTGTTAACCTAAATGCAAGTCTAAAGGGGTAATAAGTGCATTCATTATACCGGTTGTTCAGACTCAACGTGACAAATTAGAATTACAATTGCAAAATTATAAGTAGGTACCTACATTGAAAACCATAATGCATGTTACACATTATTTCTAAAACATTATACAGGAAACACGTGTTATCTTTAACATGTACGTGGCAAAGGTATAAAGGCTTAATATGTTGGCTAATAATATTTAATCTGTGTATATGCTTGGCTAATAAGAGATCAGCTGTCACGCGCATGATTGGTGCCTGCAACAATCAACTACCAGTATATCTTGACCCGCGGCAAAATTAGGAGCCAAATTAATTACACTGTATTTGACACATTATTGACGGTTGTGTTTGCAAGTGGCGCCGCCATGAAAGCCCAGGATACACTGGAAACAGTTTACGTGTTTGTTTTAGATCAATAAAATAGTTGTAACTATGTAGTAATGAAGCTTCTGTAGTTGCATTTGTTGTTTTTGAATCAAAACGAGCGATGGTGTTATTATGTATACAATGTGGTAAAGTAAAACGATAATATTCATGACATACCTACGTCAATAGCCATTATATTTATGGTTACCGTGATTTTATTATCTGTAATCTTATTATCCTATTCTATTTGTGTAGAAAGTTTGAGGTATCTCAACTCTAGCACTAATAATTGATGTAGGTAATTATGAAATGATAACACTTGATTTAGTTTAAATTGGGTACTATATTGTCCATATAGTACCCAATATACATATACTTAATGTACTTTAGTGTCATAAAATGAATGATAGATGAGAACGCGCGAAATGCTTAATGAACGAATGCGAACTGAATCAATACAAATTAATTATAAATTGTCATACTTTAACATATTGCAACAAAATGATGATGCGTGCATTGTCGTGATTTCGTAATTATGTCGAGCGTAACTCGTACAATTTGCGTCCAGCATCTTTACTTGCAACATTTAACTAAACGACTAAACCTTATTAGAATTTAAAATTTAAATGTATTATTAATAGGAATAGGAAAAAATTATATCTTTAAGATTTTTATTCGAGACAATGTTGATATAACTAGGTATACTTCAAGAATATGAACTAATTAAAAAAGCTTATAAATATTGAAAACAAGCACAGTAACCTCTACATAATTATATGTATTACAGTTTATAGTTGTAAGGTAAACATAAATAAAAGCAAAGTAGCAAATGAACTTGAACCACACGACTCTTTAAACGGAAAATCAAGAGATGTTGATTATCGATGTTAAATTAACGCTGCCATTTCACACATGTGCATTAAATAACATATATACGAGCATTACGTCAGAAACAAACAATGATGCTAATCGAAATTCTTTTAACAGTAAGATTAGGGATGACCCTTAAGTAGAAAAAGAAAATTTTAATTCTGAAAATTTTAAAAGTAATACAACATGGATACAGGGTTAATAATTGAGACATTCCATTCCAATAAGACAAGATATTAGCTAATCGTGGTGAAGCAAAAATTTACAATATCGAAGTTCCTATAAATGTCGAAACCCATGGCATTACCATGACTTATTACCATGGACATGATTGCCATGGGAAAGGAAGGCAACTGTAGTTAGTCGGAGTTTATTTTTTTTTAATTGAGAGAAAATGTTGCCTCTTTTGTTCCACATTCTGATTTGTGAATGGATTTCGACCTAAACCATTATAGAAATAGTATCCGACAATGTCACTCTCCTTGCTAAAGGTATACTTATAGCAAGTTTAAGTGTCTCACGTGTCCTAATACCAGATAAAACTATTGAGCCACTTGTGTCAGTTAATGATAATGAGGTTGGCAGTTCAACGTAATTATTGGAACCCATAAAGGAAGCCGTAAAACTCGACGTAATAGAACTCTTCATTATTTTCCTTGATTAAGTCTCAAACTAAATTTAGACGACTTTGTGTTGCACGGAATTGATCCAGTTCATAACTTAAATACAGAAAATTTTTGTTTTAGATAACTACACGAAAACATAAAATAGAAATGACCAGCGCCATAATCAGCGTGTCACTATGACAGTGCTAGAAAATGTTTATTTTTTAGACAAAATACAAATAGGGCAAGTGAAGGCAAGTGCGATTTTTTGTCGGTACGACTGCGACATAGCCTGACCTTTATTTATTATAGTAGTGAAAATCCCATGGATCCTCCGCTACCCGGGGAAATGGCAGGGTATGTCGAACTCTTACCGACAAAGACCGCTTTTGCACCTTCTCTTCACCTTCCCTATAGTCATGGCCATGGGACGACCAGCCATAACCTGACAGCCGTTAGCACCTCACCAGATAGCAGTTGATCCACGAGGATCGAAAAAAAAACTAAATTATTATGTGTTTAATACATTCTACATATAGTATCTATATGTAGGTATCTACTATCTAATATTGATCATTTTGACACTTCAATTGAAGTGTTTTTGACCTCCTTCATTTAGTAGAACATCGTTGATCTAATAAAAGAAAAATTCCATGTCTTTAGATGATCTTCAGGCGAATCTAGTTAGACTGACACATGACCCAGACATATCTTTTGTCACAATATAAGCAGTTTCCCTTTCTGCTGTACCTATTGTGTAAACAGGGTTGAATACTTACTATTTTGACGTCTCTGTCTATTGGTTCGCGTGTCGAATTGCTGATCACGAGCTTGTTTCAATTTCCACGGGACAAATATTTGTGTGATGAAATTGTTTGTGTTTGTCTGAGTTTTTCTTTATGTATGTTTTATATCTATTGTCTAGTACCCATAGTACAAGTTCTGCTGTCGTCCAAAAATATTTATTTATTGCAGTACCTAGTAGGTATCTAAATGTCTTCCAGTTATTTGCGAATAGTCTGCAACATGCAAAACAGTTTATCATGCAGCTACCTTATCTTATCTCTGACAAACACTTGAGATGTCTCATTCAGTCGACTGTGGAACCGCTCGCCTTTTCACATAAGTGGGCAGTATTGAATGAACGAGTAAGTACTCTTGAATAGATTTTTCTGTTTAATACCTATCTATAGTAAGACTGTCTGGTTGACAGTCGACACTCTTGACAAACAGTGTCAAGAGTGACAGCCCTATTACATGAGACCTAAACGTATCAGCGAACTGCGGGTGTACTATAACTTAAATATACTTACGTATTATTTTGATTTCGTACCGGACACTGGTGCGTGGCGCTGTGCATACCGCGTGGCCATACTGGCTGTGGTACCCCCGGGAGGGGATCGTACACCGCCGCGTGCGCAGTCCGCCTCGCGCTTTCATTAAATTAATTACGAATAGATTGTGTCCATATTTTGATAATTAAAAATATATTGAACCATTAATGGAAATGTATTCTATTACAGATACTAGAACAAAAAAATATTCAGTTTAAAAAAAATGCAATGCATTTTTTATTGATCAAAAGGCTTGGGCGCCAGTGCACCGCTAAAGCATACCTACTTATAGTATAGTTATTCTGTACAGAAATGGAACAAAAAGAACTATTTTATACTCATATTTAACGGACAAATACCGGAAAGCCTCTAACAAACAATGTAAATTCTTATCAACAATACATTTTATATTTCTTTGTAGAACGTGAGTTATATAACAGAGCCGACATATTCCTGCAATGTCAATGTTTGAGCACACGATAACAGCTTAGGTAAAGCGGGGTATAGTAAATGGGTGCGACAAATACATACGCCAATATGTGCTATTTTACTTTACATATTGACATGGCTCGTGGGCAAGCTATAACCGTGCCGATCAATACATTAGTAAGGTTAAGGCTACGCTTGCTGCGGTCAAGCTATGAATGGGTGACCAATGTGATCATTCTTCAAAATCGAGCAAATCGAGATCCTTCTGTGCTCAATCAGCAACTTGAAAAAGTCTGACAAGCAGTTTATCTTTAATATGTAGATATAAAAAAGCAAGGGACAGAGATGGTTGACATAAAATAGTAGGCTTATACCTAGCAGTCTATTATACAAGCTGGGAATGATGATGAAGAATAAGTATATCGGTATTCCCCAGAAATTGGGCTGGGGTTTCGGTGGGCCGATGGCAGTCACTTCATGTAAAAGATTACAAAAAAAAACAAAATGATTCATGTTCATTCAGTTCGTATCGAATTATGAAAAGGCTAGGATGATTGATATAATAATTATGAAAATAAAAAACCATAGACAGTGAGTAGGGATGAGAGAATGACAATACTTCCCCAAATCGAGCAGGAAAACTCATGAGCACACACACTTAGCATAGTAAGTACTTTTTCTACTTCCATATGCACCTACCTATTTTCTAGTAAAACACGACCTTTAACCTATTCCAAACCACTTGCTTACAAACAAACGACGAACAAAAAGCGTGGCCAACATTAGTCACATAGACAAATATAGCCACAAACATTGGCTATGTCTCACTTAGCCTAACACGTATTCTTAGACCGCAATGAATTAGGAATGTTGTAATCCCGTGCGTGACATAATAGGCGTTTGTAACTACCCGACCAGTGGGCGACTAAAACGCACTAAAATATTATGTTAGGTATAACTTAGGTGTTTATATCAGTAAGCTTTTGTCACGATCGTAGCGAGTTTCATTTCATGGATCCCGTAACTATAAAGCAAGTGAAGGCAAGTAAAGGTAAGTAAAGGCAAGTAAAGGTAAGTGAAGGCAAGTAAAGGTAAGCGTAATTTTTAAGTACGAGTCCAACATAACTTACCATCTCTCCAAGTGGCAGGCGATCCATGATATTCCGCATCACAAAAAAAAATATAAGTATGAGTAAGCTACCACTTTGGAAGGTTTCTTTTTTAAAACACAGGTCCTGTGTTGCCTTATCGAATATACGATAATTGACACAAAGTTCATCCAGAGTCACAAGAATTGGTCGAAGATAATATTGTCCTCCTAGTCTTTCCCGATTATGTCAGGGTCGGCTTCCAGTCTAACCAGAGGCAGCTGAATATCAGTATATGACATGAAGCGACTGCCATCAGACCTAAGCAATCAATTTTCTGGACAATAGTGATATCCTGAGGATAGAAATGGTTGTCGGCTTTTTTTGGGCTTCTGACCACTACAAACGTGTTCGTATGATAACCAAGACCGACAGCTTTACTTGGTCTTCGAGGCACAGACAGGTCTCGAGGGTTACCATCCCATATACTGACTGGCTAGTGCAGCTTAATATTGCAGATAAATTAATCAGCGTGGTTATTTACCCAAATGCCATGTCAATACCAAAATCCGTAAATAAAGTAGAACATATTTGCGTGTGTATCTGTTATTAGTTAGCCACGAGCCCCTCCTGTGGATCACTTCAATATTTGCCTTAACACTTAGAGCAACGGTAGCAGCAAGATGACCACCCAAAAACCGAACGTGTAATCAAAATTGTAGATATTTGTAAATAAGGTATACTTAATGTTGTGTAAATTGTATTTACTCAAATCAATGATCGTCATCTTCAACTTATATACTGTCCCACTGCTGTGCACAGGTCTCCACTCACAAAATGGGAGGGATTAGGCTATAGTCCACCACGCTGGCCTAGTACGGGTTGGCAGTCTTCACACACCGTCGAGCAAATCTCTAAGGCATGCAGGATTCCTCACGATGTTTTCCTTCACCGTTTAAGCAAGTGATCGTTAATTATTACTAACTACGAAAATTCAGAGGTGATGAACTTGAGACCTTCGACTTGGCAGTCCAATGGTCATACCACTAGGTTATCACTGCTTCATCTATCTTATATAATCACATTACCTATATATTATATCGTGAAAATCAATAACAACTCTAAATTGTTATAACACACGGTAACGAGTAGGTATAATAAGTGTGACATAACATAACCATTGGTTAATAAAATAGACAACATAATCTTTTCACGCTAGTTCTAGAATTCCATAAAATAATTATACAACCAAGTAACCTGATAAACTAAACGCTTCTATCGCACGTGCCGGCACTGATGTGTAAATCACTATTTTACACTAGCGATACTCAACAATCGTCACGATTCGCGATGCGAGTCAAAAATAGTCGAGAACTGGCCTTGATCGACACGAGAACAGTACTTGTATAATATTACGTTGACTGTTATGCAATATAGGATATTTGATATTAGTTTTTGCAATACAATACAATTACAACACTATCACAGAACATAATTCACAGAGTAGAAAATGTATGTAATGTTGTATGGCTCAATAATTTAATATTTTAATCTGATTTAACACATCAATTCGTCAAAGATTTAAAATTAACGTATTCTCCAACGCCCCTTACTGACGTGGTTATTTATTCACACATGACATAATTTGAATTTACAAAATCATTTTCAACTTCAGCTGAAAAACACAACGTGGGTGTTTGTTTGAGAATCGTATAAAAACACGCGGTATCGCACGTGCGAATGGACCATTATGGAACACATATTTTATAAAAATATACTTTATTACAGTACTAAAGATAAATCTGTAAAATTTTATTTTATAGTAGATTATTTTATTATGGCAAAGATATTCAAATATAGGAACAGCCTGAAATATACGTTGACATTAACCCTCATGGAAGCACAACAAAACACTTCACGATGACATCACATTATTGATTGTACATAACAGGCACACGTGTTGTGGCATAACACACACAACCGGAGCTCAGTGTGCGGTTAGAAAATAAAAATACTTTATCGCCTCCGCGAAGACGTAGTACTATTTTATGGGGAACCGAGACCTTGAGCACCTCACACTTATACTCTGGAGCACAGAAAAGGTTAAAACCTGACGTCACGTTGAAGTTTGACACTTTTGAATTTCGAATTAGTCTACAAGGAATATTTTGAATTTCGAAAGTGTCAAACTTAGGCAATGAAAACTGTACACATCCGATGTGAAAAATCCTGCCTCCATACATAATATCCTGCTGTCATGATCCGATCTAGCATGTCGATACCATCGATACCACTGGATCACAGGTATTATAAATTGTGTTTTTGTCAGTATCTAAATCATATAAACGGTAACGCAATAGGATTTTTTCTTCTTGTTAATATGTTAGTATGTTTTTGCTCAATGTAGACAAAGAACCTAGATTTGTATTGTTTACTTTTATCTTCAGGTTATTATCTAAGCAAACGTATGTTTCAAACAGATAAACAATATACAGTAGATCGTCCTATTGCGTCGCAACCCGTAAATCTTTTGACAACTGGTGATATTTTGATCAAAACATCTGTTCAACCATGTGTTAGCATTCAAATACGCCTACCTACTTTGTTTGCCTTCTTACAATCAAAGTTCACGATATCTGAGTCACAGAATAAAAAAAAGCAATTGTGTTTCAGGAATTTGTAAACCAAATTCATTGAATCAGTACTATAAAAACCAAACCTATAGTAACAAAAGAGAAAGTAAAATATATGTGTATGTAGGTATGTTATGAGTAGATCGAATTTTAGTAGTTCAGCAGAAATGCAAAAAATATTTAAAATACACCAAATGTATTAAATTCTAATCACCATACACAATAGAATATTTCTCCGGCGGCCCCGCGTCTACTGAATGGTTCAGTTCTGGTGATAAGAAAAAAAATAGAAAATAATTATTCAGTTTATCTCGCACTTGGTGTTATATTATATTTCCCGCAGTAATAAGTTGACTTCAAACTTACAGTAATTTCCAATAACAAATCAGTCAGTAGATTTGGTTACTAGAGATAGTATTTGACATTACTTGTATGAACCTTATGTCAAAATCCTATCAGAAGTAACGGACTGGTTGAGTTAAAATTCGATTTCTAGTGTTGTTCCGCGGAGTTCGGTTCTTCAATATTTGCAACAACCTTGAAACGTGGTATTTATGCCAAACACGTGACTCACGGAATCTTGGAGTCGTTATTGCTATGTTGACTCTGGCAACAATGGCCCCTTGCTTGATTTGAAAATCGAACGTTTGAAGTTTTTTTCAAACGCATCTAAATCGGTGTTTACATAAACACGACTTTTTTAAGTAATATTCAATATTTGGTATTTTGCGACGATTAAACCGATAAACATACACAGCTAACACAATGTGTCGCCTTCTTATAAAATCTCTACGTTATTTTAGTAAATATTTCGCGATCATGGTATCGTATTTATAGATAATCTAATTCTTTTACACACCAGCTGTTTATTCGTAAGCCGACGTAGATGTAGGAAGTTTCCATAGCCAATTTAAAATTCAATAGTGACGATAGGACCGGCCACAGATAAAACATAAGTATGTTAAATTTCGTTTCACAAATCTCTCTAGTACCAAATACAGTTTCAATTTCTAAACAAATCTGACTATTAATCTTGCTGTTATCCAAATGCTGGAAACTTATGCTTGTATCTATTATTTATTGAATACGTTTTTATCAACAATTGAAAATAATATAAGCAGATTACTACTATCATGCATGCTTTACGTAATAGGTACGATAACAATTCAAACCGACAAATTAATTGTTTGAATGTATGAATGGAATGAAAAACAAACTGGTTTGGCCAATTTAAATAGCTAGGTCGTTACATAGCAGTCGTTGTATATAGCAATGATATTTTTTTTATTCTATTTTAATATCCATCATCAACCCATTTACTGGGTCAACGATGTGCACTCCTCTTGTATAAGAAGGCTTAGGTATATTAGACTTTGCCAGCGCCACCGCTACGAAAATTTGGAAAGTTTCCTGACAATGTTCCTGACAATGTTCTTACTTCACTATATTTTAAGCAAATGATAATTAATCAATAATTATTTTACGCACGTCAGTTTTAAAAGACAGAAGGTGTGTGCTGCCTTCGATTGAATCTCGAATGTCAACTCGATACTTGGCAAGCCATTGTCATAGGTATCACTAGATTATCACTCTATCTTACGATCAAGATCAATTTTTGCTAGCTGCATTGCTGCTAAAATTATTTCAAAGTCCACCGCAGTTAAACCACAAAACCCTAAACAATCCCTTATTTAAAAAAAACATGGAGGCAGAGTTTAAGTTCAATCACTTTAAAACACTTAAACTGAAATTTCAGCATCAAGACCATTCCTCATGTAGATTTCATGCACAGCCAAACAACATTTACTACATAACAACACAGTATATCTCACTTTAAACAAAAACAATTCTCATAAGAATCTGACAAACGCTGCCATTATCCCAAACGTAATAGATTCCCATAGTGTAGTCGGTGTCCGGTTTCCTGGAACAACTTATCCGTGTTTGTGCTTGTCTCAAGAAGATTACGTGAAGTGAATTGAGAGGACAGTCCGCTAATGTACTGCACTGTGTTCGTGTAGAATTTCTGATACAGATTTTATAAGCCAACAGTTACACTAAGGCATTTTCTATGTACCATTTATTGTCAACACAGCTGTTTTACTTTTAGTTAGTTTTTAATTTAGTTATTCTACTGTTGTAGACTTGCAAAGTTCTGATCTATCCCAGCAGTTCGGATTGGTTTGGGACTAAATGCTGCTGTGTTAAATGTCCGAAATATTAATTTACTTTATTTATTTATCCCTAACAACAATTCGTTCGTATGACAACCAGGACCGACAGCTTACAGAGAACTTGTCTCTGAGATACGGAAAAGTTTAATGGGATCATCCATCCAATAGAATCGCAGTTTCACTTTACATATCGGCATAGTCATTCTTTAGCCACAAGATAAGTCTCGCTTAACGTAAAAATTCTTTAGTAAACAGTTTATTTTTATTCGTATCAGAATGCTAAAGCATCTCGCATGCCAGAAGCGATCTACCTTCCGAAAACATTACCACTTGGCCATCGTTTATTATGCCATTATATTAATGAATATCAACGATTTCAATGAATTCGTATCGTAAATACAACATAGTATACAATTAGCGGAAATTTTGAAACGAATTGGCGCAGATGACTATTATGATGGTTGTTGTTTTACTATGTTGCGATTCAGAATCTTAGATCATTGCCACTTACTCAAATATCTACTTAAGGGCCATGTCGTTTAAATTGAATTTTGATTGGCCGAATGTACATACATACATACACTCACGCCTTTTCTCATGGGGGTAGGCAGAAACCAAAGAACGCCACTTGCTACGATTCTTGCATACTTTTTTTGCTTCGACCACATTCATACATCTTTTCATACATGCACACCGGTTACGAGTACTACGCACCTGACCTTTTTGAAGAACCTCACCAATAAGGTCGGCATAAGTTTTTCTAGGGCGTCCCCTCTCGACAGTTCTACTGACATGCGCCATATGCGTATGCATATGCATATGGCCGAATGTAAAGTCCTAAATATTATCTAAGTTTATAAATTCGACTGTAGAAGAACAAACAACTGTTTTTACGCAACAGGTGTGTTTACATAAACACGTTACGAAAACGTATGAGATCGATATTTGCAAACGTTCTACAATTTTCCAATATTCGTGACTGGTTCACCTATCTTCTTGCTGTTCTGGTTGACCTATCGATCGATGGGAGATCATTCTTAAAACATCGAGACCTGGGGAGCTAAACTGACCTTGGAAACTCGTTATCTTTGATGAATCATCTAATCATCATTTAATTATATATTTCACCAAAACTTAAACACTTATTATAGGCTAATTAAGGATTATTCTAGAGCATTTATGTAGCTGAACTAGGACGAGCCTGTTTCTCAGCATACAACGCCAAACTGCTTAGAAATACAATACGTACATATACTTAAGTACATAACTTTTAAATTTACGAAAAGCCTGCAGTATATGAACTTCCCGTACAATGCGTAATCAGCTAATTCTGGAAAGTATTTGCCAGTTGTGTAACTGTCATTATCAGCACCCGTTCTTGATCAGGGTAGAGTGAGATTGTCTTTCAGTGCCCTTTGGTTGATGCTTCCACTTCCCGTATATTGTACCTAGGTACTTCGAATTTATTTAAATAAATAATAATTCGCAACACTACCACTGCTCATCTTAAAAGGCGTCATCAAAAATATTTCTTGGCGCCTTTTGCTGCACCCAGAGCCCGCGCTGGTCATGGTGATTCACCAAAAGTTTTAATTTCAACCCCTATCAATGCTTTGGAGAATACTTTGGTTTAACCAGTCCATCCTTGTAGTCATTCAAATACTCATACGACATTCGTTACGGTCCAACAACTGGTTCAATTGAGGAAGTCAGCATGTCATTTTCGTATCTTTATAATTACTTCATAGAATAACGGAAATAATATAGGTTAACTCCATTTAATAAAATCACTGTTTGAAAGAAATATAAAGTGTAGATAAGTAAAATGAATGTCTGCATCATAAATTAACCAACTATTATTGCACCGGATATAAAATCAGGTTATGAAATATTTCCAAGTATTCGACTAGCCGTAAATCAATTAAGGTTAATACCAAAGAGGAAAAGTCTTAAGTATGCAACCTTTTTAGAGAATCTTGTGGGCGTATGAGTGGGAGAAACAACCAAAAACTTGAATTCACATTCAAGTTCAATGATTTAAAGATAAACGAAAGATGTAAATATTTTTAGACAAATGCATATAATAACTGAGCTCTAAGGTTGTGATATTAAGAATGTTTTTTTACGTAACACTGTTGTTAAGTTTATACGGGTAACAAAGTAATGCGTGCTATTCAACGTTTATCAGATAAGCAAAGAGGCCTTTCAAAACTGAGTTTAAAGTTATTATAATACACAAGTCAACCAACACATTTCATTGTTCAAATTGAAAGAATCCAAACATGCCATGCCATATTCGTCAGTCGAATAAAATAATAGAGAAATAAAACATTTAAAACAAAATCGCATATTATAGTCTAAAGGTTCCAATCTGATTATTCAGAAAAAGGACGTGTTAGTACAGAACAAGGTCAAGCCTAAAAAGGTTGTAAGCGTTACTGAAAATCGTCGTTAATGAAAATCTTTACGACACATGTCATTTCAGAACACCTACCTTGATTCTAGATTACTTTACAAATGTTTGAAATAATGTAAGATCAAGATTTTTAGTACCTTGACACCTAGAGTTCAATGTTTGAAAGATTAAGGTATCGGTTCATGCATAAGTTCTAGGGAATTTAATTATTATTCGAAATATTTTTTTATATGTGGTCGAAGCGAAAGAAGTATGCAAGAATCGTAGCAAGTGGCGTTCTTTAGTTTCTGCCTACCCCTATGGGAAAAAGGCGTGAGTGTATGTATGTATTTTTTTATATAAAATGCATAACTCAAATTGCTTTATAATAACACTGTTATTGTCCCAATACTCAGGGCAAATTCTTTTTTGCATATAATTTTATTCAAAATGCTTACTCATCCTTAGTTTGCATTTAGACATACATACATACGTTACAGATTCCTCGCGACATTCGAAATTAACTTAGTTATTGCAAAACCTACTATAGACCAAAGCTAATCAGGTCTATTTTAGATTTAGCAACCCAAGTCTTATCGAAAAATAAACGTGGAACACGACCAACAGCATGACGTAGACGTTTGAGGCACTAGAACTATTAATATTCTTCATTACGTAAAGTACTTAAACCATTCTTCTCCTTACGTAAGGAACGTTATCCTTTGTCCCTTATTATTGATCCACCCGGGACTAGGCCACGCTTACGTTCAGGGTCACTTTTGTTTTCTACACATCCCTTTCTATTCTATATCTCCATCTCAGTCATTCCCCTCTGCAACGACCGGTCCTCGATCCGGGAAACCATTGCCTTCAACGTTATGTCATTTGTTTGGTTCATTTACGAATTGTATGTGCGCAGTTCCAATGTTTACTTTTCAAATAATAAACTGACTGAAGTGAGTGAAACTTTGTAACACAAAATACTGAGAATTTATTTGTTACTTGTATTACACTGAACAACCTCACAGTACTATTAGTATAATCATAAACATCTTTTTTTATTGTTTATGATGATATTAATTAATATTTTTTTCTTTCATACAAAATTATTTTTGTTAACAGTTGTTGTTTATGATATTACTAATATAGTTCTACGAGGTTGTCAGTGTTTTACCAATAAACCTGTATTATTATATGCTACTTGTTATCCTAAACGAAGGTCGTATTGAGACTGTTTTGTATATCTACGTAACCTTTGTATTCTTTACAGATAATACTGTCCCTGATTTTACGTTTATAAAGAAATCTTTATCTGAAATGTGTTAACATTGAGATGGCAGAAATATGCAAAGCGACATATTTATCAAGAGTTATCCACACAAAAAAAATATTTATTTGATTACTTCATCAATGATTTTGGTCAAGACAATAATAAAGAGGTCTTAAGCATCTTATCAAAATGTAATTAATAACCAAATACTTAGTATCTTATTGAGAATCGGATACAAAATAGGAAATTAAACATAAAACTGTTGATGTTAAAATAAATACGTTTAATGTCTTTGATGATAAAGCTGAAATTAATGTGTCATGACCACTCGGCTTCCTTCAGTGCGCCAGATTGACAAAGGAATAACAGCAATATAATAAGCTTTGTTTGATGTCAAAGGCAACATTATAAAATTTTTATTTTATGAAAAAGACATTTTTGTAATTAAGGAAAAGGAAATCATTAAGCGTAACTGAAGGTCCTTCTGTTACTTTCACAATTTCTTAAGTAATTTGTTCCGGGATTGCTTTAGTGTTCTTTATAAACTATAATCATTATCTCGTGTCATTTTCGACAGCTTTGTTTGCTTCTGATTGTGATTTCTTAAGGTGATCTAAATTTGTTCCAATTCCAACACCCTCATGCGCACTAAGTAGAGATATGTACAATTTGTGGCTTTCCCCTGTCTCCTCTACGATATTTACAAGAACACGAAGTTTACTACATTTTGTGAGTCCAGAGACAGTTTTATACTAATTCTGATGATCGAAGTACTTTATGACATAAAATTTGGAATGTCTCCAACAGTGTAACGAATCGTTGTGATGTATTTTATGACAAGTTTGCTGCGTCTTAACACCGATTCGATATATGAAATTAGAACAACACTACAAAGGTATACCTATATAAATAAATAGCAGGAAATTTGTAAGCAATACGCCATTAAATTTAAAATAGTGGACGATATATCATTTGGTTTTGTGTGTCAGGTCTGTTTTTATTCGCCTGTAAAAAGAAATACAGGGGAACACTTTCTGGTTTATACATGATTTATGTAGGCATTTAGCAGAAAAAACGTATTTCACGTCAATGACACGGTTTTCCATCCATCTATTGTATAAATAAAAATAAAATGCTGTTCGTTGGTAAATGTATCACTTGAGAACGACCGGACAGATTTGGTAATTTTTAAAATATGAATAATACCTATTATAGTCCGAATAAGATTTTTAGTGAAAGAAAAAATGGAATAGTTGCCCGGGAAATCGGGAAAAAACTGAACGTGTTTTTCTCAATGAGAATGTTTATAGTTTATTTACAACATCTATCGGATCAGCTACTCAATAATAAAAGCCAAACAATGAAGAACTACTTAGTCTTGTCGTAGCGAATTAAGATTTTCATAATAAACTTTAAGATTGCGACACCGACACGAGACCGATAGCTCCATACAACTCCATTCCTACCGGATTCCCTTATGCGTCACTATTTGTGTCCAGTATTGCCAAATATCAGTCGAGATATGCATTTTTTCCTCCGGCTTCTGTCCTTCCAAAATTAATATTTCGTTGCCATTGAATATCATAAACAACATTTTCAAGTTGAAAATACTTGTTTATCATTTTATCTACACCAACACAGATTAAAAGTATTTAATTAACTTCATTATCGTATCAAGAGGTCAAGTAGTAGAAGTTCATTGGATAAGCTATAGAAGTACTCATATTTCGCATATTAGTACTACACGTTCGAAATCTTTATCTGAGGTTATTAGTTTCTGCCATTTTAATTGAGTTTGCGTCTAAACTTGGTCTATCCTTGACACTAAGGGAGACTTCATAAAAGGAATTAATTTTGATCGTCTGAGGCAGGGTATGTCAGACTAATACAGACTGAAATACGCACTTGCATTATAGTCATGACAGTGGGACCCGTGAAATTTGCCACGACCAAGAAAGGTAGTCGGCCAGCAGGCATCACACTTGCCAAAATTCCTAAACTAGGGTAATGCAGTGGACTGTGGCCTGATCACTCTTCTGAAAATTCAACCGTGTTACAGTAACGGACTTCATTACTTAGGCTAGCGTTAGCTAATCGTGAATACTCAAAGCCGCTATGGCTCTTTCTTCAAAAGGCCATTTCAGACATTGCCCTACATTGTGACACTTACTTATTTATTGATTTCTGACATTTACGCGAATATTATACATTGAAATAAAACTGCTTTTTACGGATTTTATGGCGTTATATTGATATTATTAATCCCGACGTTTCGGACCCTTTACAGAGTCCATGGTTGGCCCGTAGACATTATAACGCGATAAAATCCGTAAAAAGTAGTTTTATTTCAACACATATTTGATATTATTATTATGTCTAGACTTTTAAAGAGACCATGATTCTCTGAGTTTGTCTCGGTGTTTCTTCTCAGAGTTCGTCAGTTAGGAAATGCCGATGCGGGTGCGATATAGAGTTAAAAATTGACTTGTAAAAGTGTCTTAAGTTTTAGTTACAGAAATAAAATAACAACATTATCATTAAGCCTTACTTTCTTGTAGGATTCCAGCTTTTTAATCAACATTCTGAAGATTTGTTACGTCGCACATATTCAGTAGCAAGCAGATGATGAGAATGTGGCTAATGTAGCCAGTAGAACTCTGGCATCGCAAAGTCGTCATTTGAGTTGAGTTTTGACGCTTCAGGTAGTTTTTGCATATTTATTATTTTTTGGAAAGACCTAAAGATTGTTTATTTTATACTTAAATTTTATTATATATATTTCTAAATTATGTTGCAAGTTTGAATGTTGTGTACATCTACATACACATCAGATCCTATACCCCCGATCGGTTTTGTTTATAATGATTGTCCTGTAATATGTGTCAAGTTAACAATACTACAGTCTCATTCACACAATAAAGTTATCATAATCCCGGGTGAAAGGCTGGCACCCGTCCATCTGGCGCCAACTGACGCTCGGGTGATTTTCCGCTTTCCCAAATTGGTTGAACGATCAATTTATAGACAAAACAAACGCATATCCTCATTGTCTTTGGCTTAAACAATACATTGGTCTACCCGTATTTTGTATCAATAATTATTTGTCTACCATTTAATTCAAATCTAAAATACCTCAATACTATTTGAGCTCTTTCGCTAGTTTCTTTGTGCTTAGATTGCAAATTAATTGGTCTAACATCTTATGCACAGTAAAACATTCATAAAACGACATTCAGCTATATGAGTAGCTGTTGCTGATAAAGTAGTATGGAATACTTATTTATTTCGTTGTTAAATTCTAGCTTAGTAGTGATGATTCTTACATTTTTTGCGCGCTGGCCCAATAACATTTCATCAATCTAATCCTCGACGAAACAATATTGAATTTTTTGACACTGGTACACAATGAAATTGATAAGATAACACGATGATATTCCCCTTTTTACCACAAATGAAACAGCATATTTTTATAACGATACTGTTACAGGAAACCCTCATAAAAATGTAAGTAACGCAATATTGGCATTTATAATTAACAAGGAAAGAAAGACAAAGCCACTGCAAACAACGTCTATTGTCATTACAAGTGGAGTCATCCCACCACATAAAACAACATTTACACTGTCCATTCACAAAAGTTTTCTTACCAAACAAATCTCTTACGGAATTATATTTTTGTAACTAAACAGTTTTTGTTACTGTAAACATTCATTATTGTAATCCGAATAACAATCAATATTTGAGTAATGCTTAAAGTAATAATGGAACTAAATTATAACATGTTTCATAAACACAATACAAATAACTCACAATACCGTAGTAATCAATTTGAATAAATTGCAAAACAATTGTGTATGAGAAATAGTACAAACTATATTTTTGCAAACATTCGTCAATCACAAGATAGTACGAGCGTTACCACATAGTTGAATTATACTATAATGAAGTAATTTAAACTTTCAGAGGAGTGAGCTAACTCAACAGTAAACAAGCCAAGGCAAACGGTTAATTTTAAACGCTTAATATTCTGAATAGAAGCCAATCTACAGCTTCGACCTTGATAACTGCCAATAATTTAAAAACACATTTACAACAGCCAAGCAATTAAACACGGCACCGGGAAACAGCAACATAGGCGAAAACAAAAGGAAATATTTTGAAGGTTGAGGTAGGGCATAAAATATATTTGAATAATCGTTTGCCTAAGAATAGCCACCGCTTCAGATAACATTAGAATGTGTAAATTAATACCAATAATAACAGAGTTACTGCAAGCTGGTATAAACACGAATTATGAAATAGTAGCACCACCTTCCGTTGTGTAAACAAGGTAATGCAATGCTTTAAGTCGCCGGTCATTCACGTTCGATGTCCACGTGTCGGCTCAATTATGTTGATATAACACGGCGTTCCGCGTAAACAGTAGCGTTAAATTTCACTAGTTTACTGTTATGAATTCTTTAGGTTACTGCGCCACACGTTATCCGATATCATAGGGTGTAAACAAAAAGGGTCCCAGGCGGATGCCTTGCGGTACTCCTATGGCGATACCGTTAACATTTATACGGCACGCTATGATCGCTACATTATTGGCTGTTCTTAGAACGAACTGGATGTAATATCGAACTTGTGGTTCGTAAGATATGAGGACAAAATGTATGAATCACGTCAAAGAGCCGAAGAGCCAGCGGAAAATTTAATATAGGTCAGTTCACAATTGTCGCTGTGAACAATGTCATGTTGAAAGACGAGACAAAATGCATTATGTATTTAAATTATTCGAGGAAAATTGTATTTAAAACCTCATAAATGTATGTAGTCACTGTATTACAGAATTCCTAACAGTGAAAAACTACTTCTTGATACACTTCAAGGTCATAATAGACACGTTTGAAATCAGATCACGCGACATACCCTGGGAAAATACGGAAACCACACGAGGCTTTATCATTAAGCTCGAGTAATCGCGATTACCCACATGCGAATGAACAGTAACCCATTGTCACACAACACGATACTCACAGTTACTCCTTGTCGAATACTTATAGTAAACAGAATCGTAAATATCAGATAACCGCACACGTTTCAGCGCACGCGCATGCAACTTATCGGTTATTGCGTTACTATTACGCATTGAAAATTTTCATGTCCACGGTTTATTGGTTAGAAACGTGATTGGAAAATGATTTATCGCAGTGTTTACTTTAGTTTTGTCTTTAGATACGCTAGGTAGACTAGGTAATCATGAAGTCATGCTATGCCAGGTTTTATTTTTCTTAGAGGCTAAGCCGTAAGGTAAATTAAATAATAGTCCTACGTATTCATTTCTGATACTTACGCGAATATTAGATATTGAAATAAAACTACTTTTTACGTCATGTTATTTTGATATTATTAATCCCGACGTTTCGGGCACTTTACAGCGTCTATGGTCGCAAGTCGACTACTTCTAAGGTTGATTCTAAGTTGATTAATAATATGAAACCGTTAAAAGTAATTTTATTTTTTAATAGTAAGTACTATTATACCATGGCTAAACTAAACTACTAAAATACGATAGGTCGTTCAGAATGTAAAAATAGACACATACTATTTTCTCCCTAAATTATAAGGAGGTGCTGCGCATTCTAGTAGCCGTTTACTTAATCCTTATGTAGAAAAAGAAAAAAAAAACAATTTAGGCTTTTCTAATTTGCTTCGATTCATTCCAGAAGAAAGTATAAATACATGACAGCAGAGGTAGTCAACTGTCCAGATAATGAAATAAATATCTGGGTGTAATATATGGGTGTATGATGACATGATGATGCATTCAATTACAGGTCAAGAAAATATTTAAATAAATATAATAAAGTTGTAATGAGCATCTGGTAGCAATTATATTTGTATAAGTATTTGCGCACGATGTCCTTGGCTCACTTGAACAAATTGTAACCGGCATCTACTCGACCACAAAATAAGGAGAACTCAAGGTTTAACTATTTTGACTCTGACCTGCCAGTCTAATATTAATATAGTATATAGTGTATATAGTACTACAGACGAAACAGCTGTTGAACTAGGCAAAGTTTTGTGCAAGTACATAATAATACAATTACAATAATTACAATCTGGCATATTTCAAGGCTCGAATGAACAAGTTTTTGCTAAACTAGCATACTCCAATGTAGACTGCTAACCAACGACCGAAGTAGCGGCCAAACACGACCCATTCCATTGAGAATAAGGTTTTCGCCTATAATTAAATCCTAATCATACACCAAAATATCAAATATAGGTCTTTGAATAAGTTTCATGACAAACATTTCTACCTCTTCAACTACAGGCAAGTATTCTCTTGAAATTTGGAGAAAAACCGGTGCTAAAAAGTAGGAAGTATATAAAAAGTATCTGAATTTTTCATGAATCACTTTAGTATCGTTTCTCTCTCAACTGAAACAAACCTTAACCATACTATTTTTAGTATTTGAATGCAGGAGGCTTAAAATCAAAAGTACTAGTTTGTACAGACAGCAGCTGGTCAAGCTATCCAAAACTGTCAAATTGGGGTTTCATTCATTCATTCATTCATTCATTCACTGTCATTCAGGGTTTATACTGTCAATTGTCAAATTTGACAGATTGGGGTAGCTGTTGGCCTCTGTAAATCCTAAAAACAAAGGTGACATCATCCATTTATGTTTACAGACTATTAATATCATAACGACAATCATAAATCCTCTTGCAAAGCATAGTGATTACGCAATGACTCAGAATATATTTATGATATGAAATGATGCACATTAAAAACCTTAGTCACAAATCCAAGCAACACATCATCCTATATATCCTTACAAAAATCTTCCCTCGATGTTCAAAATACATCGCGAAATGGTGTTAATGAGACATGTCCAAATTTATCCTCCTGAAACAACAGACGTCACGTCATGTTTACACGCGCACGTGAATTGATGGCAAATGTGTGAACAACGATGATAAGGCTTCGTACCTCAGTAATGATGAAGAGGTAGTCAGCCTAGCTAGATTAATATTATTAAAAGATCGATAAATCCTTTTATTCCGTAGATGAGTATCTTAAACTTAAATAAATAATATCTGCCATCTCAATATTGGGCTTTCCTTAAAATGAATAACTGTAAAAATAATCTAAATTTGTATGCTATATTTAGCGAATTGTCCTAGTGCTTACTTAATTTGAACCAACTGTAATTTACTACAATTCTTACAAATAATAAATTTCATTTCATTTCATTTCAAGGTCGGAATTAATCGGGAATAGGAATGTAATAACATTGAATTACGAAATTTCACTGGAGTAGGTTAGATAGTGTTACTGTGTCGGTAGATAATTTTCTACTGTTAATTGATCTAGTAATAGGAACCGAACTATTGGCATAGGTACGTAAAAAATGCTTTAAAATAAGATTGGAATTGTGTACGTATAATATGAAATTACTGCATTTTAGTAAGTTTTGATTATCATCTTCAGCACCCGACTCACTCTCACATTGGTTTTAAGAGATTAGATTTCTTATTTGCGTATCAAAGCAGATTCCAATAACTTCAATTTCTTAAATCTATACATATAGAACTAGCTTCTGCCCGCTACTTCGGCCGAGTGGAAAAGTTACTTTTAATTATCGTTGTAATTTGGCTAATTAACTCAAAATCGTTACAAATTATAGCCTATATGTTATTCTGATGTATAAGTAATAATACTGTAAAGTTTCATCAAAATTCGTTCAATAGTTTTAGCGTGAAAGAGTAACGAACAAACAAACATCCATCCATCCATCCTCACAAACTTTCAGATTTATAATATTAGTACTAGTAGGATAGGATTAACCAGGGCTGCGCCCTACCTGCCTAGTCTAATGATTTAGCTAATAGTTTCTTAGTAAGGACTCATTATAAATCGCTTACCAATCAATTGAGAGCGGCACCAGAGGCCCTGGTCATAAATCTGGTTTGTTTCCAATGCTTATTTTATTTGTATGTTTTTTTTTTTTGAGATATTGCTGCTACATTCACATGCTTCGACTGGGAATGGTAAGTATTTAAATTCAATAAGTACCATCAGGAGGATGGATTCAATTCGAATTATCAAATTAAACCTTCTTTATATAAACATTCAGTCTCCATGTATGTTTAAGAACGCAAAACTCGAAAAGTACCTAGTCGATGACATTTAAAAAAAGTGTTTATAAAAGTGTTTTTATAGAAACATAAACTACTAAGTATAAGGAAAATAAACCTGGCCGGGTAGTTAGATATATTCTGTCTTACCTGAACGTTGCTGAAAAAAATACCCAGGAAAAGATCAAGTTTACTTTTATCGCAACGTATTTTTTTATAAAGCAGTTATTAAATAAGTTACAAATTAAAAATACGACCTATAAGATATCTGACACTTTTTACGCATTTTCTCGCGTAAAATCCGATAGAATCCGTAAAAAATAGTTTTAAATCAATGTTTAATATTCGCGTAAATGTCAGAAATCAATAAGCAGTTTTATTTCAATACGAACTCGTTGTAAATTTAGTGTAGCAAGTTCTAAAATAGTTGTCTGGTACAATAAAAACACACACTTTCACAAGAATGTCTCATTGCCATCAACGCACCAGAAATGATCTTGAATCTTACGACCGGGCTCAAGTTCATCTATTTTTACCGATCACCATTCACGATCACGATTAGATACGCGTATCGTTCACATTGCTGTTCTTATCAGGAGAAAAATGTGCCCAAAGTGCGCTTGAACGAATAACCGATTAATTGGCAATTATTTCTTGATAGACCCACTTGTGTATATAAAAGAAAAAACTAACTTTACCCACGCTTTTACCACCACGGTTTTAAGTATCTTCGCCTTGCAGGATATCGAAGTGAAATAACACTGCTTTGAGCTGTGTTGTGTTCCTTACGGTGAGCAAGGCTGTCAGTGCTCTGCGAGGAAACGTTGTGTTGGCAAGGGGGGGAACTTTTACCCTTATATTGCCAAACTAACTATTCCTCTTTCGTTTTTACAGGGTCGGCAACGCGCAAGTGATACCCCTGGTGTCACAAGCGTCTATAAGCTACGGTAACCGCTTATCATCAGGTGGACCGTATGCTTGTTTGCCACCTTAGTGGTATAAAAAAAAACGCTCGTTTGCGTGATTTTAAGAAAACGGAATAATTTAAATACTTACATAAATATATGTGACATTTATACACAGCAACATCTAGTCCCAAACTAAGCAGTGTACGATGGGTAGTACTTTATAAGTATGTATTTAAGTATTATATCTATTGTCCAGTGACAATGGATATAATACTATATAATACTTATAAAGTTTCTTATAAGTAAGTATGTATTTAAGTTGTCTAGCAGTCGCAGTTACAAACACCCAGATAAACACAAACACTTATGTTTATCACAATAAATGTTTTAGTAATGTGGGAATCGAACTCAAAATATATGATCGGTAGTCCGACACTCGAACCACTAGACCACAGACGTCGTCAAACCAAGTTAAATCTGTGCGAAAAGTCATATCAAATCTTGGTGCAATGGAAACGTTGGAAAGGTATCCGTGTATTGAAATACATCAGTGCTTACCTAGAATCAATCATGCCAGAGGTTAGTAAGCACTACAATGTATGTATTTATTTCTCATAATATAATGAATACTTACCGTCACACCTGTATTCCCCAAAGGGTTAGTCAGAAATGTGCTTATGTACAGTTAAAAGAAAGAAAGAAGCCTCGTTTGGGACCATTGAAAATTCCTAAATATTGTAAGTTTTTATTAAGGAAATAAATTTATTATTTATTAATTAATTATTGACACAGACCACATCACACGCCGTCGAGAAAATCTCTAAGGCATGTAGGTTTCCTCGCGATGTTTTCCTTCAACGATAAAGCGAGTAATAGAAAAGTCAGAGCTGAGCCTTGGATTCGAACTCGAGACCTTTGACGGTTGCACGGTTTCAAAAAGTGGGGTTTTTTGGAGAAGAACCGGCAAGAAACTCCTTAGACACTTTAAAACTCACTATTATTCTTAGTTTATCAAATACTAACGGTATTATGATGTACATAGTATGCACTACGTAGTGCATTACTACAATTTAATAACACCCGATAATAAGCGGGAACCTTACAACGTCACGTCCGGCATACAGAACGGGTTAGAACATCAGTATCAGTACAGTCGACAAAAGAGTTAGGTATACAGGCAGCTAATTAAACATCTTTTCATCCTACGAGCCTTTTCCCCAACTATGTTGGAGTCGTCTTACGGTCTAACCAGATGCGGCTGAATATCAGTATTTTACATGAAGCGACTGCCGTCAGACCTCCGCAACCCAATTTCTGGGCAATACCGATATCCTGAGGATAGACTGGTTCACATGCTTTTTAGGCTTCTGACTACCACTAACTATTGGCATAGGTAATCATATGACAACAGGAACCGACGGCTTTACGTGCTCTATGAGGCACGAGATAGTCTCAATGTATTAAGAACGGTCTCACTTTGGTTACACTGACCGCGGCTAGCGCAGCTTAACCTTGAAGATCGGTTGATCAGCGTTATTAATTAGCCATGAGCCCCTCAGCTTATTAAACATCTGTGTTTTGATAAAGATTTCGTGATAATGTATCACGCAATATGTGTCAAAGCGCAGGCATGCTGCGTTACACTACCCTTTTACGCATAATCATTTATATCGCAATCTGTGTAAAGATGCAGATTTCGTTTGCTATCTGGATACTTAACTCTTTTGTTGACTGTACAAGTAGATATTATACAAAGTTACAAAATTACCATGTATACTCTGAGTGAAGCAGTTTAAAGAGATCGATAGGAAATGCTTTATTTTTAAAACCGTTGGGAGAATAGACTGTGAGATTCCTAAGTTAATATTATGGAAAATAATTTTATTCGTCTAGCGATCCTAAATGCGACTACTATGCTAGAGGTATTGGGTTTTTCTATGAAATTCCCAGTAGCAGCTCGGAGTCCGTATTTGTGCCCGGTTAATGGTAAAAGGCTCGCCTCTTATTACATGGGACCTAAACATACCGGCGAACTGTGGGTGTACATTGGTACACCTCTGCCTAACCCTTCGGAGAATACAGGCGTGATGGTATGTATGTAGTATTTGATAGGCCAATTCTTTAAGACTTAGGACCCAAGAAAAAATTAAAAACGAGCAAATCCCGTATGGAACAACTAGTTTTTATTTATATCTGTTTAATGACATTAAATCTCGATCACATAGACTAGAAAATTAACTAATATACCTTGAAATATGACACATAAAATAGGTGTTCCCTTAAAATTACGACGTATAATATCACGAATTTCAAAAATCTTTCTACCTGGCAACTCAAAATTAATGATATAACAGTACCTATTTTTTAGACTTAATACTCTGACAGTTGGAACTGTCACGTCACCAAATAGTAAAACTAGATCAGGCAAATAATAAGCTGACATATTCCACTTTTTTATTATCTTTACAAAATCACTTTCTGTAAACAATGTGAGTAAATAAGTCGTCTGCCTATTTGCCTAACTTACTTAGAAGATCATACCACATAGCATCACGTCCATATTCCCCGAAGGGTAAGGCAGAGGTGTACTAATGTACACCTACAGTTCGCCGGTATGCTTGGTCCCATGTAATAGGGGGTGAGCATATTGCCAAACACCGAGCTGGTACTGAGAATTTAATAGAAAAACCCAATAACGCTTTGCTCAACGTCTGAATCGAACCTAGGACGGATCCATGCAATAAAATAATTAAAAAGGTTAATGATTCTAATATTAATACTTGAAGTCAAAACTTTGAAACCCTTTATTGCTCGCACGAAGGTATTAGAGATTTGGCATAGTTACAGTTTATATGGAGACACAGTGTAGAAAGTTAAAATTTAAGTAACTATAATAAATGTTACTTTATGATAAATACAATATTCTAATTATCTTTTTGTATTTTTTTGGCATTTTCCATGCTAAGATTTTAAAATTATTAAGCAAAGGAAAAAATCGACCGCGGGCAGGATTCGCTTAGTGGTCATAGCGTCTGGTGTACGTAAACAGAAGATTCGAGAAGGTTACATTTATTATATAGGTAACAGAATACATTTATTAATACTTACAGTGGTAATTATGAAGCTGTATTTAAAGATGGAAATTACCTGCAACAAATAATGATAATAATTTATTAATGATACATAAATATGTATTTATTTACGGAGGGGCTCGTGGCTAAGTAATAATTACGCTGATCAATCGATCTGCAAGGTTAAGCTGCTCTGTGTGGATGGGTGATCATTCTTAATACATCCAGACCTATTACCATTACCCATATCTATAGCAGACAGTGAAATTCCGTGTAGTGCACAAACGCTCAATATCTCCCGCTTATCTTCATGCATACCTACCTAGGTACCTACATAAAAAAGACAAATCAATCAAATCATTGCCATAAATGATAATATTTATATCTGTAAATAGATCTTAAAAAGACACTTTTACATATCAATCTTTAATACTAGATTGCATTTCCTAGCTGACGAGCTCTAACAAGAAACACCGAAACAAACTCAGAGAATCATGATCTCTTTTAAATCCCATAACCTTTTTTTAAATAAACTCATTATTAATGTTACTGTCAAATAATGCCTATAGAAGAATCTGAATAAACACCACAGTCATGTTTCCAGACAACAATTACTTATAAATGGATAATAATAGGGTTTTTCCAATGCAAGTCAGTTATGATATTACCTCACTAGAAATTATGAGCACTGAACTCCATTAATTACTAGAAAATTCTACAGCTGCATTTCAATGCACACTTATTATTAAAAGCCAAGGATATACTTAAATGAATGGATGCAATAACAATTATAACTTACATACTTCTAAGAATATGTACTGTTATTGAATATAATATATTGATATTTACTGAGAAAATAAATCTTATCTTTAAAAAAAAATATAATTACCTTCTTATCAATAAGTTTCGGAAATATGCCACTGATGTAGGCTAATATTGTTTTGTACTACCGAAATGTTTCAATGACAAAAATTAATATAAAACATATTTTAGACCAACCACACCTAAAAACAATCCTGTTTTAAAATTCGATTTCATTTGTAATCAACCATTATTTGTTCCATTTTTTAAATTGGTATCAGACTACAAACTTTTTTACTGCCGATAATTTTTAATCGATCTTTTAAGTTTATTATGGTAATGCGTAAACTTAAACTATTTAGAATCGGCTCGGTCCAATCTGGCTACACTATAATACTAATTTAGTCTAGTCTGATAAACTCTAAAATTACCTACATATACAGGACATATCAAGCTACCCCAATCTGTCAAATTTCTTTGATAGATTTTCAACTGTAATACAAAACAATTAGGTTCATGTTCAATTGGGAAAATTTGACAGTTATGGATAGCTTGACAAGCTGGCGTCTGTACCTAGTTTAATAGTATTAAACTTCCGTTCAACTTCCTAGAACAGCAGACAGTTACATTAGTGACATGAAGACCTTCATTAGCGTTATCTTCCGCAATATACAGAAATGCAGTTAATGTTTGCTTTGTAGTACCGACAGACATTAACCAAGATCATCTATCAACGGCCAATTAACCGGTAGATTAACTAGTTCCTTCTGCATCACAAGCGTTTACTGGAACGCTTATAATGCACATTTTAATGCAATTAATTGATTGATTCCGACTTTAGAATTAATATATAGCCCCTTGTGTGTGTCTGTCAATTGCCTTGAGAGTATTACTTTGATTCTAGGATGTATCATTATATGATTCATCTCTTTTATAAGCAATTATTTTACAGAAATCAACTTTTAGAGGTATCCTTCAGACTTCTTTTATTGGTTTTACGGCTAAAGAATCAATACGTGCAATATAAATATAGGTAAAAAAGATATAGTATTTTGTTTTTGGAGGAAACCAAAATATTAAACACTCAGGATCAGACGCTTTTGTTTTCTTATTACAAACATGAAACGCTTAAAAATATCCATCAGTATCTAAATTGGCGCGCTTCTCAACTAAACTAAAATTATTAATATAATTTATGTGGTATAAACTTATTTCTGTATTACATATTCAAAAGAGCTATCAAAAGGCTGCAAAATAGGTCCTCGACATTTGTATAGGTCGTGGGAAACTTGCACACACTTGGCACAAACAAAAGGAAAATGCATTGTGATTTACAATGACTTAATCATGTGTTGCCAAATTGTTCTACGAAGTAACACGTTAATGCCAATAACCTAGTTGATTTGATGCACAAATTAAATTATTAAAGGAACTTTTTAATGGCTACTACTGAGAAACGTAAATCTTAATTTTAATAGGAATCACTGTAATTAAATTAATTGGCAAGATAAGTAAATATATTTTATAAAGTGGTAGACACTGCTCATGCAGAGTTCATCTGCTAAGCAATATTTTGTTCCGGTTTGAAAGTCAATGTAACATTTTTAAAAAGCGCTGTCCTACACCGTAGTGTAGGCTATCAGCATCATCTACCCACTGTCCCACTGCAGGCTATGGGTCTACTCTCAGAATGAGAGGATTAGGCTATAGGTAGCCCACCTCGTTAGCCTAATGTAGCTTGGCGCAGTGTATGACACCGCTATTTAAAAACGTTATACGGGATAACGGGTGTTTGTGTGTGTAAACCCTAATTTACCTATGCTCAAATACCTGGAACAACTACCTGAAGGGCGTACAAATATCCGAAGCTGATCCCTCACCAATCGCGTCTTCTAAATTCTGAATCCATCATTCCAAATAGCTGTGGTTAAATAGCTGCACTTTACAGTACTCCACAACCAAAACAAAGGAACAAACAATATGAAAAGCTATTAAATTTCAATACATTAGCTCTTCGTCACGTTCTCGGAACTGCATAGAGTGGAGCTGTTGCTGAAATGGGTCACGATTGTTTACGAGTCGCGGTCGGTATATGGAGCGCGCGGTTGTTTGTGCCAAACGTCATCGTTCGCCTTTAGGTGACAGTTAGTCTGTGTAGGAAATAGGGTAATCGATGTACTGTATGTATTTCGTGAATTATGTAAGACCGTAGAAGTTGTGTACTGTTCATATGACCCACCAAATTCTATTTACATTAGTAAAAAAGTGTAGAATTACAATAATTGTAAGACATTTTTTTTTAAATAAAGCCTTATTACATACCTATTATCTCGTATAATGTCAACCTCAACAACCTTAAATCTGTGTACCGTGTTCATTGTTTTTTCTCAATTAAGTCTGTAACACACTGGGGGCTTATTGCAATAGTATTAGTCCAAATGCCGTTTCACTGTAATTTTCAATTAGATTTGCATATCTATGATGTCAATTTTTACTTTGAATATGGTTAGCTTAGCATCGTGGCTTTCTATTTTCATGAAAAAATTACGAATAACCTTCATGGTCAGGCAGTCAGGATTGTTTGATTATCTTTGTTCAGTATTAGATTCTGTACTTCGCTTTACTTCATCACCAAGACACCTACAGACATAGGGCACTAGCTGCCCCCCGCGGTGTCACCCACCTTTTTTTCTTTATGCTCCTATTGTTTGTTACGTAATTAATATAACAATATTATATGGCCTATAGCCTTCCTGGATAAATGGACTATAAAAAAATCACTATCAAACTATCAAATAATTATTTTTCAATTCGAACCAACAGTTCCTGAGATATTGCATTCAACCAAACAAACAAACTCTTTAGTTTTATAATATCAGTATAGATTTTTAAATAAACATACTCAAGATACAGGAAACGTTATTATGTCCATCCCATCTCATTTCATTTTTTTACATCCACAAAATAATATTTTATAATATCTTGAAACGAATTAAATAGATGTAACTACGCAACGATTTCCTGTAACTTTAAGAGGGACCTGAATAGGATATTCATATGCCTCATTTAAATGATGACAACTTAAATACGTTCCCGATTTGATATCGTCTTTCAGTAGCAATCAATCAGATCAGTTATCGCCTCTTATTTATACATCCGTCACATCGGCTACCGGACCTTCAACACGAAAGCCCTTCCATTAGTATTTTACTAACATTGCGATTTCATTCAGTATATACATGACAACTAGTGATGGTTAATATAGCATATAGCATTATAAAGTAGCATGCTTAATAAATATACCATAAAGAAAATGATATCGCGGTTCGCACTATATGCTATAAAGGTATTTTGCTTTATATCGCATAACACTCTCTCTCTCTATCAATCAAGTGTCCGTCGGGCGCGGCCCGCTCGTTTTGCCGTAACATAACAAGTAGGCATATAAATTAAGCATGTTATAATATAGCACTCGAATGCTTAAAAAAATAAGCATAAGTTATTGATTTATAGCAACTTTAAACACCACTAATGACAACACCTCAAGTGCCTTTGATTCTAAATCAAAACGAATTAAGTTCTGTTTTAATTTTAGCTATAATTACAAATGCATAAGCAGTGATAGCCTAGTGGTATGACCATTGGACTGCCAAGTCGAAGGTCTCGAGTTCGAACCCAAGGCACACACCTCTGACTTTTCAAAATCATGTGCGTATTAATAATTAATTATCACTCGCTTAAACGGTGAAGGAAAACATCGTGAGGAAACCTGTATGTCTGAGAGATTTTCTCGACGGTTTGTGAAGTCTGCCAACCCGCACTAGGCCAGTATGGTGGACTTTAGCCTCATCATCAGCCTATATTAGTTCACTGCTGGACGTAGGCCTCCCCTAATGTGCGCCATTTCACCCTGTCCTCAGCTTTTCTCATCCAGCTTCTACCAGCAGTCTAATCCCTCTCATTCCGTGAGAGGAGACCCGTGGCCAACAGTGGGATTGTATATGGGTTGATGATGATGATACGGATACGGACTGCCTGATGGTAAGTGGCAGCCGTAGCCTATAGACGCCAGCAACATAGACCAGTAGCATCACTAGCGCGTTGTCATCTTGAAACCTCAGTTGTTAATATATGTCCAGTAATTTTACTGGCTACATTGCCCTTCAAACCGGAATCCCAGCTAAAATTATGTTAACGTAGTATTTTTCCTTCGCTAAATAACAAAAAGATATTATTTATAGCTGAATATTTGGCAATACGGTGGTATAGACGCCAGCAGGAAAAGCTATCCAAAACTGTCAAATTTTCCCAATTAAATATGAACCTTATCGTTTTGCATTAAAGTTGAAAATTTACCAAAGAAATTTTATAGATTGGAGTAGCTTAATGTGCTGGCCTCTGTCCCATCCCAGATGAACTCAGCAGCATAGACAGAGCCATCTTAGATAAAAAATGTCATACTTAAGTCTTAATAAATCAGCGAAATCATTTAATTTCAAACATTTTATTCATTCTAAGGTATCAATTTCACCCTGTCCTCGGCTTTTCTGCAGCTTCTACCAGCAGCCTTTCGCAAATCATCACTCCATCTTGCCGGAGGGCGTCCTACACTACGTTTGCCGAGTCGCGGTCTCCACTCGAGAACACGTCTACCCCAGCGGTTGTCGGTTCTTCTGCAGATATGGCCAGCCCACTGCCACTTCAGCAGTGGACAGGGTGAAATGGCGCACATTAGGAATGGCCTACGTCCAGTAGTGGACTAATATAGGCTGATGATGATGATTATGATGATAAAGGTATCCATCCAGGTATCAAGAAAAACAGGTGACAATCTAGAAAAAATGATTGTCACTGGTAAAGGAAGATAGAAGATAGAAGACCCACAAGATATGGACAGACCAGATTCGTAGCTCACTCTCCATCACAGTTCACGAAACCCAGGTAGCAGGTGACCGAAATAGATGGCGAAAAATCATCTACCATAAAGTAATTCCTTGTGAAGGTCACGACCCTCAGCATTGAGGAATACGTCTTAAGAAGGAAGAGGAAGGTATCCAGTAACAAATACAAGTATCAACATAGATAAAAATCATCATAACTTTGGCCAGCAAGCCAATCCCAAGTAGGTTACAACAACAAATACTCGAACAGCTCAACACAAACTACTTACTCGGCCTATAAAATTACCACACTTCCTCAAACTGGAATGGTATAAGTACCTATTTCACAAAATTAGACTAGTGGCTAGAGCAATGACGTTCCTTACATGGTACCACAGAACAACTAATAATCAGTGTCTCTATAATTTAAAACAAGATACAGATGATCAACGAACGTGAATCAAGATAACATCACAAATTATTTATGTCATAGAACGGTAACTATTATTATACTTAAAAATAAAATTGAAATTTAAGTTTGAAGTGTTGTGTTCCTAACGGTAAGCAAGGTTGGCAGTGCTCCGCGTGGAAGATGTTAGTTCAGTGGGGGACTTTGACCCTTATACTGACAACCCAACTATTCCTCTTTCGTTTTACAGGGACGGCAACGCGCAAGTGATACCCCTGGTGTTGCAAGCATCTATAGGTTACGGTAACCGCTTACCATCAGGTGGTCGTATGCTTGTTTGCCACATTATATAAAAAAAGTTTATAAGTTTAGTTTAGAATTAAATTTCTGAATTTAGTTTGATAGTTTTAGTGAAATACGATTTCCAATATCAACCCCAATATAGTTGACAAAATCCTCAGCGGATGATGATGATGATAATGATGATACCCAATCATAAATTACCGTTTTTAGAATTTTCGTCTATCTGTCTGAAAGTTTGTCTCGAATAGCTTCCGAAATGACCACGGATTTCAATGAATTAATAAAACAGGAATTTCAATTTTCGTGTATGTTTGTTTCTTTTTCGATATATTGCACGGTTCAGAATTGAATATTACTTGATGAACACTGGTAAGACCTCGGAATAAAGATAGTAGTGCTTAGTAATGTGGAGTTAAGCACGTATACGAACAAAGGCTACTAATGTGACACGACTCAATTTCTTCCATCGCTTCTCATGTTCTCAAAAAGAGACTAAATTACTTGAGTTTGTAAACACAAAACAATCACTACTATTCTCAAAATAATGTTGAATAAGCAATGATAGAATATGCGGAACAGTAGATACTTGAAATGAGACAATGTGTAACCTTACATGATAGATATAAAGGTTGACAGATGACAATGAAGTAGTTGCTAGCTCAATTTGTAATGTCAACTAGTCTACCCACTGTGATACCAAACCCAAAATATAAGATAGATAAGAAATATAAAATTATGAGGGCTTGAGTTTTGCATTATTTCCTTGACATTCTTAATATAGAAGGAAGTGGTAACTGGCCTTTGTTTTTTTTTTCAATTTCGCGTGACAGTTCCAGATGTTTTGTTTGATTGGTTATAGCCAATGTATTACTTAAGTAGGATGAATGATGGTCCTGATTCATCTAAATTTTTTTCACAGTGGAAGCAAGTTTTAGGATTGTAATTTCCAGGGGCTGTTATTTGTGTTATTGTCATCATTATCAGCTAAAAGTGGTCCACTGCTGAAAAAAGGCCTCCCTGATAGACCTCCATAAGGACCGGACACAGGCCGCCTGCATCTGCTGGGATTCCAGCGATAGAGCTAAAACAACTTTTAAAAGACTATAATAAAATCATGTTCATTAGGTACCTATCTACAAATGAAACACAATCTCTTTCGTTGAAATTCTTATCTCCGTTAACCCAGTTGCTACGTTCATTTTCATATTTTTATTGAATAAGGTCACTTCAAGCTATCGGTACAGAAATGCAGATTTTATTTATTTCTTTTTTAACAATGTATTCGATAGTGTTTTTACTGTCTCTTACTGTTTTCATTTTGCCGATTATGACCTATACTCCTTTTCCAAAGAAATTGCGCAGGAACTGCAAGTCGCCCAGAGATTTATTGACAGAATGATGTTCGGTATTTCCCTAAGAGATCACTTGATTAACTCAGAAATCAGAAAATGAACTAAAATAACTGACATCACTCATAGAATTTGTACTCTGATGTGAAGATGGGCAGAGCATGTATTTCGTAGAGAGAATAGAAGATGGAGCCGCAAGATCCTCGAATGGCAACCGAGGACCGGTCGTAGAAATGTCGGTAATGTAGTATAGTGTAGGTGGTGGAGAAGAAATAGTAAAGTTTGGAGGAGAAACGAATGGAAGATGCATGAAGAGGCCTTGGTCCAGCAGTAGACATCATCGGGCTGACATGATGATCGTGATGATGATGATGACAATTTTCGTATCGTGTTAAGTCTACAAACGACTTTCATCTAGACCACTGTAAACACTGCCAAACACTCTGGAACAGTTTTGACAACAACTTCTATTGACATCAAAACTTCCCTATGAGTAATACAATTATGTATTACCACATTGTTCACTAAAGCGAAAACGAAGCTTATTATAAGCAAAAGACCAGCTAAGTGAACATTTATAAAACTAAAAATTCAGCTTTGTTTTAGAAATAACATGTCCAACAATGTCACCACTGTATTTTTGGAAACAGGAAAAAGTAATTCAAAGTCATAGCCCAAAACCACGTTCATATTTATATTTCCAAAGAAACTAGTGACCTAAATCACGTTTTCCTTCATATTTTAAAAATGGCGATCTTCAAAGACATGTGATTTAATCTTATACTTCTAACTATCGAGTGTCGTAGACTTGTAAGCTAAGTGGGGCAAAAGGTCGACGCCCGAACTTGCCGGTTCTTTATACAAAGGGTTAAATACTTTTTACAGTTTTTTTTATATTTATGCGACCACGTGAGGGTCGCAGTCGGTGGATGCGGTCTGCGCAAGACCGATTTTTGTGGCGATCATTAGGGGGGGCCTATGTTCAGCAGTGGAGTCCGTGGCTGATAGATACGATTTATTTTTTTATTTTTTCCGCGATATTCTTACGTAGCAACCAATGTCACCTCACTTTAAAAATGTGGTGTTATCCCCGATTGTCCGAATCACCGACCCCGCTACGTTATCAGAGGGAAGTGAATGCTGAAGGGACTCTGTTTGGGGCTGAAACTATCAATGCGAGTGCTGCTGTCAATCCGACTACCGTTTATTAAAAATCACTACTCCTATGTGATGTAAGGTACTCTGTCAATTTTTCAACTAAGTATGACTTTGTTTGAATTGACTTTTGATATAACTTGATATAAAAGTCAATCATTGATGTCGTAAAAATATACAACAAAGTCACATAGAAATTATCTGTAAATATATCTTTTATGGACAAAAGTATTGTTTATAACTATGTAGATGGAGCCCAGCTGTCCTATCTTCTCCATTCTTTGTGAAAAAATCGTCGAAACAAATTCAAAGAGCATTCAAGAGCAGTCTCTTTTGAAGTCATATCATAATATACTTACGACATCGTTGTATATTTTTACGACATATTTTTTTTTATCTGTCTCATAAAGTGCTTACTGCCCATTTTCCAGTAATTGAAACGTGAAGAGCAAATAGGCAGTTTCGAGAAAATTGTGTCGTACACGAGGCTCCACATCTTCACCAAATATGTACTTAGTATAGTATATGACAACAAAGTCGCTTTCCGCGTCTGTCGTGATGTTTCTTCGCTTAGTTCTTCTAAACCACGTAACCGATTTTGATACGGTTTTCACTATCAATTAGATATTTTCGGCAGGTTTATAATGTATAATATACATGCATGTTACTAGTACATTGAACCCGTACGGCGCCGGGGCAGGTCGCTAATAGATAGTCTCTTTTGAATTCCAGACATAGTAGTAAAATACGTGAGTGTTACAATGCAGGGCTAAATTTGTCTGAAATGGCCTTTTGAAGAAAGAGCCGTAGCAGCTTTGAGTAGACCAATCCTAACTGACGGCACGCATGCATCAGTCATTGTATAGCTCAAACATAATTTAGGGTTTTTTAAATAAATTACTTATGCATCAACCACACTATAATTATATTTAAGGATATCAACATATCGAGGAAGGACTTTAGCTTAATTATTCGAAAACAACACTTGATATGCGTAATACTTAATACTTATCAATTTACCTTTTGATGCACTTGACATTACATACAAAATACAATACGAGGAAGACGCACATACAATTGCCTTTACATCCATACAATTGTTTCACCCGTGTCCTTCGTTACCAACAGGATATAAAAACAGGGCATCAACCCAACAATTGAACTGAATTAGTGAACAGGACACAGAGTAAATAAATACAGAAGCTCCATATCGTACCTACACAGCCCTACAATCATGCCCACATCATCATTAATTCTCGTTACTATATTTTATGATAGGACCTTTTCTATCAAGAAATGTAATAGTAATTAAAAAACAAAGTAGCAGTAGCGTAGTGATATGAGCATTGGACCTAGCCTAATCTTTATTAATCCCGAGGAGACCCGTGCCCAGCAGTGGGACAGTATATGGATGATTTTATGGTAGGACAAAGAGATAGAGACATTTTCATACAAAAGCAAAAAGAAATAATCCGGATTTGATTGCTTTCTTTCTTTCTCAGGTACCTACTTGCTAGACTAACATGCGATCGACATAATAATTTTGTCGTCGTTTATCTCACGTGAGATACGACGACGACAAAATTTTCTCGAGGCACGCTTGTTTCCCCTTGGACAGATTGTTTGACAAATTTGTTCCCTATGAGAAATTAAGTAGTAAATTAGGAATTTGTTCGTGATCGTCTATCTCTTCTAATATTAAAATCTTTGCCAAATATGTGTGGTTGTGTATGTTTAGGCTCTTTGCTGTATCTTATTCGAGGAGGAGCGTAACCTATTAACTTTATTATATCGTAATTGTGAGAAAATTGAGCCCACCCACTGCATGCCACAACCCTGACAATATTATGCCCACCCACCACGTATGAGTTCAAGTATGTATGTCATAACTACGTGTATACAAATTTTAGGGTACTAAAGACATATACATATAGACAGCGAGCCTTGAAGCACAGTATCTTAGGAGTCAACCATATAAGGAACAGTATGTTGCGCTCCATAAGTCAGATCGCCGACGTTGGTCAGAAAACCTCAAGCTTAAATTGGAACTGGGCTGGACACATTTGCCTAACGAACTGACGAGAGCAACACAACAGAGTGGAACCCACAGAACATTGGAGACGTCGCGACCACAAAAAGAGATGGCGAGCCGAGCTAGACTTCTATTGGAAGATTGACCGCAGAAGGCTTTAAACGAAGATGAGAAATGGTAGAGAGGCCTTTGCCCTGCAGTAGGACTGGCTGAATAAAAAAAACATATTGGATTCTTCGCAATATTTTCTTTAACGGTTAAGATATTGTCTGTGCATTCTTCACTAGTACCTAAATATCCTTTTCTAGTAAGAAGTGGCTGCAGCTACAACAATTAAACAGGTGTCAGTATAGTTAAAACAACTGTCAGATGCACCGTCATTTTAGTAACGTCAAAACGACAAAGACAGATATATTTTTTAAATAACCCTTAAAAGTAGCGAAAGACTTTTTATATCTATTCTTCTGTAAATTCTTGCTTTGTATCTATTTGTAGTTCATCAACCTTGCGTTTGATCTGACATACAATACCTCCCATGTCAGTATTAATTACAGTTTTTTCCTACCATTTGGCAAAAAAAAATATTTATTTATAGCGACATAGACAGACAGCTTGACGCCCAGTGTACTGAACTTATTAATGAACGTAGAACTTATTTTAATGATGGTTTCATGAAAGCTTTTTGTCCGTTATGATTAATTAGGTGTAGAGTAATGGTAACTGGTAATTTAGTAGTCTTTAGTCTATTTTTTTATATAAAAATATTCTCAATTTTAATTATTTTTTTATGAAATTCTCAGTAGCAGCTCGGAGTCTGGGTTTGTGCTCGGTTAATAGCAAAAAGACTAGGAGGATGCTGATAATAGAGTTCGATTCCCGCACAGTGCAATAATTTGTATGACCTGCAGGAAGTTGTTCCAGTTCTGTGTTGGTAAACGAACTCACGACATAGGAGGAAATCCTAGTGTAATAAATCCTGTAGTTTATAGTAGCCACTGGTGTTTAGCGGTGACGTGGCCTTCAGGCCGTTGAAATTGGGGATTCCGCCGCCCGACCAGAAAATGGTTCCGTAGGCAGCACGCGTGTTCGTCACAAGCGTAATAGTAAGAGAGGTAGGGCATAGTGGGAGTAATTCCACTCAAATTGGAGCTGCCCGACTGGGGAAGTACCTCCGCCTTGCAGAAAATCGAAGTAAAATAACACTGCTTTGAGCTGTGTTGTGTTTCTTACGGTGAGCAAGGTTGCCAGTGCTCCACGAGGAAACATTGTGTTGGCAGTTGAACCTTATACTGCCAACCCAACTATTCCTCTTTCAATCCAGGGTCGGCAACGCTCAAGTGATACTCCTGGTGTTGCAAGCGTCTATAGGCTAGGCAAGGCCTCACTAATTAACGGGGTCCAGCGAGTGTTGCTGGACAACAGCCTTTCATACTCGTGGCGAATTTTATGGATCCCATGACATCTGAATATGTCGTCTTACAGTCGTCATGTATGGGTTTAATATAAACTGTTTAAAGAATAATATTCAATCATTCTGTTCAATTGTTCAGTCGAAAAGTAGTATTTTTCTCGACGGTTTGTGAAGTCTAACATAGTAGGGCTCGGAGGCTCGGAGTATGATAAATAAATAATTATGTATAATTAAATTTTAAAGCAGTGATAGCCTAGTGGTATGACCATTGGACTGCCAAGTCGAAGGTCTCGAGTTCGAACCCAAGGCACGCACCTCTGACTTTTCGAATTCATGTGCGTATTAATAACTAATTATCACTCGCTTAAACGGTGAAGGAAAACATCGTGAGGAAACCTGCATGCCTTAGAGATTTTTCTCGACGGTTTGTGAAGTCTGCCAACCCGCAGTAGGCCAGCGTGGCGGACTATTGCCTAATCCCTCTCAATATGAGAGGAGACCCGTGTCCAGCAGTGGGACAGTATATGGGTTGATGATGATTGTGTTCAATGACTATAGGGCAAGTGAAGGAAACTGCGGTTCTTAGTGGGTACGATTCGATTCGACGAGGTCGATGAGGATTTTCTATACTATAGAAAGACTACGGTTCCAGTGATACCATAACCGCAATTAATGAATAAATAAAAAGGCAACTTTCTTTTTTAATTATATAGAGACCATCCTGTTGTACAAAGGCCAGCACATCAAGCTACCACAAACTGTCAAATTTCTTTGATAGATCTTCAACTGTAATACATTATAATAAGGTTCATATTCAATGGGGAACATTTGACAGTTTTGGATAGCTTGACCTGTTCGCGTCTGTACCTATCATGCTACGGAAACATAAACCATCTACACATTATTACTATTACTACCACAAACTACACACACACACCCATACAGAATACACATACATAGACAATCTCCATCATGTGACGAGACCGCGTGTCGCCGGGGATTAAGGTCACTGACCTCCACATTAACGGTAATGGTAGCATAATATTAATTTTTGATTAACGCATGGCTACCGTGGTCGATAAATATATTTACGTAGATTTCTTATCAATCAAATTATATGAGTAAGCCATGATAATTTGATGTTGTTATTCGGTCCGTTGGAATAACTGTTGCGAATTTGCAATTTATTAGATTTAATTTAATGGAATCATTAGCCTAGCAGTGATAGCCTAGTGATATGAACATTGGACTGCCAAGTCGAAGATCTTGAGTTCGAATCAGTAATTCAGGTACGAGATTGGCTGAAACCTCAAACAACAAATAATTAAAACTATACTAACGGGTGCTTGACTGCTCTCACTTTGCTTTTTCCCAGTGCAGGCCAAACGGTCAGACTCCACACAGATAAGAACTTATTCTTGTCCGAAGTCCTTCATAAGGTCAGGTGCGTACTACTACTGTGCGTGAGTGTAATAAAAGTCATGCAAGAACCGTGACACCTACTTCCACGTAGTTTCAGACTACCCTGGTCAGCTCTACGGGCTATATACACCCTTATTTTTTATTTCATCATCAACCCACTTACTGTCCTACTGCTGGGTGCGGGTCTCCTCTCTCAAATGAGAGGGATTAGGCTATAGTCCACCAGGCTGGCCTAGTGCGGTTTGGCAGACTTCACACGCCGTCAAGAAAATCTCTCATGATTTTGAATCGGCACTCGGCAGTTGGCTCATGTAAAATACTGATATTCAGCCGCATCTGGTTAGACTGGAAGCCAACCATAACACAGAACAGTTGGGAAAAGGCTCGGAGAATGATTCTTGTCCATTTTGGACAAATTAATTAATAAGTGTTAGGGCCTATTTCTATTTCAGCACGTGCGAGTACGTTCCTTACCAATTCATTTCAGAAAATTATATTCCATTTTTTGTTTTATTCGATGAGTAACTGCCAACCTTAAAGTTTAAAAATCCCAAAAAGGATTGTAGATGTGTATACTCATTGTAGATCTTGTTTTGAAATAAAATCCATTTTCCCTATGCGCCCACTGCTGCGTAGGCCTTTTTGTGAATGCCGCTGAGCCCGATCGTCAGCTCTTTTCATCCAGAAAAATATGATTTCCATTAATCCATGAGAATTGTTCATTGAACAATCACAAGAACAAAGTTCAACAGCGGATGTCGATGGGCCGTAACAAGTGAGTCACCTCGTTACCATTACTGATAAAGACAATAACCCAATGCCCAATGATCGAACATGAACTCTCTCAATGCTAATGTCGTAAGCCGATCCTCGCACATTGAACTCCTGAGCCTACTATTAATTTGGACGACACGTTTGGCGCAGCGACTGAACAATCGGTTTCTGTGCCACGGGTTGTGGGTTCGAACCTCATACGGAACAATATATGTATGATGTACAGGTAGTTGTTCCAGGTCTGGATATTTGTGTATGTGAAAGCTTGTGTTTGTAAATGCACCCACGGTACAGGAGAAAAACCTAGTGTGGGCAATTTTTCATTAAAAAAAACACTTTTTTTTTTAGTTCGGATATAGTTAATAACTTAACCGGACTTGACGAGCCACCATATGTCTCCAACCAGGAGCACTTATATGTGTACTAATCAGCAACAGCAGATAAGGGCGTCCCCAAACAGGACACGGACCTCGGCTTAGGGTGTTGCTGGGGGGACAACTAAGGACAGCTGGATCATAGTTTAAATTATATGGTGGCGAATTAAAAGCTACTGGCTCGGCGTGAGTCGGCTCGGGCGGCAAAGGTCGGGGGCGATTCTCATTTGTCTTGCGTTACGAGATAATACGAGTTGATTGGTCCATACTATGTGTGAGAACTACCTGGTTGATAAGTTCAGTTTGCTTCAGCTTCAGCTTGTTTCATTCAGTTGCACTTGAATCGAATCATCAAGTGTGCTTGGCTAGGTAGCTAAGATGGCTGCTGGTATGCTCGCCCCCTATACCTAACCGTACCCTGTACCTAAAAGGCGAACTGTGGGGATCGTTACAGTAGCGCATCCGGCAAGTTCGCGGATGCAAGTCTTATCTTTTCGGCCATCATGTGCAAGAGATGCGCCTCTTTGTTGAGCCGGGTACGCGCCAGTCCCAACACCATGCTCAGGATAGTGGTTGACCTGTGGGACTCTCCCATTCTGGGGCGATGGATACGACTGCACGCAGTCAAGTAGACATTGACATTGTGTCGACCTGTCTGACGCAGCCTAGATAGTTTTATATAAGACTAGATGTAAGTTTTGTTTTGTTACTAAAAAAAATATGGAAGAAATTCTGAAATAGTTGTTTATAACAACCAACAAGCAAGCATAGTAACCTATCTGGTAACTATATTTTTGAGCCGTTTGGGGTCGAAACGCTCGGGTCGCGGGGTCCGACTGCCCGTCTCCTTTTCAAGAAAATATCAAAGAGCCTGGTCGAGTCTTCGCGTGACATGGCTGCCTTGTTTCCTAGCGGAACGCATAAGCATTCAACGTGGCAATGCAGCCAGTCTTCTGGGCACGTTGCCGGACGACAGCGATGCCGAGGAATACTTTGACGCCTACTAGCGTTTTTTCTTTTATTTTATTTTTTGTTTTGGTATAATAGTTGTTTAGGTATATTTTGTAAATATGGAAGTATTATTTTGGTAAGTATTGTAAATAATGTATTCAATCTTTGAATAAATGTTTATTACAATGTATTTTTTTATGTCGATAATGATATTTCCAAATTGTGAGTTAGAGATGGCCTTGTCCTCAACCATTTTGGCATATATTTAGGTTGAAATCGACCCATAGCTACGTAAATACTTTATTGATACCAGTGTTTGCATCACCTGACCTTCGATTCGACCGGTTTTCGTTCAATTATGTACTTTGGTAGGTACCTACATGCTGTCAGTCAAAATTCAACTTTTTATAGATATTCTGTAATAACTACGCTAATCAACCGATCTTAAAGGTTTAAATGAGCATTCTTAACAGATCGAGACCACTCCGTGCCTCGGAGGGCACGTACAGCCATTGATATCGGTTGTAATACGAATATCTATGACAATCGTTGATGTTAGTCAGAAGGCTGACAATCAGTTTATGTCTAGGATATCGGTATCGCCCAGAAATTGGGTTGCGGAGATCTGATGGCAGTCGCTTCGTGTAAAATACTGATATTATAGCCGCACCTGGTTAGACTGGAAGCCGAACCCAACATAGCTGAGAAATAGCTCAGAATATGTTATAGATGGACCCTGTGGATAGACCCAATTTATTTGAGTGGCGTAGCAGTCGCGCTTAGGAATCAAAATGTCATTGATAAATCAAAACACTAATACTATCCACCAGCATCACCATCATCACCCCATATACTGTCCTACTGCTGGGCGTACCCAGAAGTAGGACAGTATATGGGTTATGACAGTATATGGTTGGTATATGTAGCCTAATCCCTCTCATTCTGACCCGTAGGTCTCCTGTCAGAACGAGAGGGTTTAGGCTATATTCCACCACGCTGGCCTATTGCGAAGACTGCACACACCGTCGAGAAAAATCTCTAAGGTATGCAGGTTTCCTCACGATGTTTTCCTTCACCTTGCGTGATAAATAAATAAATATAATAATGACCACTTTAACCTATACAGCCTATACTCTCCAGTACAGCATAAAATGCTCGCGTGATGGGAGGGGTAATAAAATAATGTACCTATCATTCACAATATCTCTGTTGCGAGGATCGATTGAAGAATATAGGTTACTATGTTAGTTACATAATTGGCTCGTCACCAAGCGTTATGCACCCCTGCAATTCTAAATTAAAATATTACGTTAAAATAGGTTAAGAATTTTTCAGTTTTTTAATTATTTCGTTCAAAATTTGAAATTTATTTTGTACAACAACTGTCTTAAATGAAGCATTTTAATTTTTACAAAAAGGTGAAACGTCACGTTTGAAGTTAATTAGAGCAAAGTTGTTCCTTTTGCAAAAATTATACGTAAGCGACCCCACGAAGCGAGTTACTGCTCTATGAGTTGTAGAGCAAGCACAACAACTTGCTTAGTTGCAAACGTTGCACTAAATTTATAGAATCCAACTTCGATGGTACCCTAACGTTTTCTTTGATGTTTTCTAATTCTACCTACTTATATAAATGAAACAAACCATAGGTATTATAAATATACTATGTATCCAATAAGGTCTAATTAAGCCTGCCACTACTAAATTGCCTCTAAAACTCAATAAATATATATCGAAAAAAAAAACATCAGCTAACAGAGTAGACCACACATAATAAAATAATTATATAACTTAATTACCGAATATAATACAAAGTAATCAACTAAACGAATTAAAAACAATAATTATCAATTAAAATTACGTCGTTATCAGGTCGCCATATTGTCTACAATAATGATATTTATTAAGTCGAACGTAAACAATGACAGCTAATCTCACTTTTGACGTATGTAACAGTCGAGTGAGGTCACGTATTCACATATTATGATAATTATGTGAAATGATAATATTATGCATATTAAACCAATCTTAATTTTACTTATTGAAATTTTTTGGATAGATCCGCGGCGAAAGTGAATTTTATAGGTAGATCCGTTGCAAAAGTGAATTTTTTGGGTAGATCTAGGACAAAAGTGAATAATTTGGATAGATCCTCTGACTGTTTATCTCTTCTTATTTACTGAACCAAATAAACAGTCTAGTCAGCCTATTATAATTCAGATACCAGATCCACGGAAAGTCGGGTACAAACAGTTTTTGGTTTACTATGTTCAGTCGTAAGACTCGTATGGGTGTGAGAGCTAACAAGACCAGAGAGTACCTTTTTATTTATTTTTACTAGAGAGTTATGTTTGAGTCCTTATTTAACAGCAAGTTCAATTTAGGTACAACGATTTCTTTTTTTCAGAATTTATATAAACATAAATAAGACAGATAAGGCATAATGGGAATAATTCCACTCAAATTGGAACTGCCGAACTGGGTAAGTACCTCCGCCTTGCAGAAAATCCAAGTGAAACACTTCTCTGAGCTGTGTTGTGTTCCTAACGGTGAGCAAGGTTGCCAGTGCTCCGCGAGGAAACGTTGTGCTAGCAGTGGACTTTGACCCTTACACTGCCAACCCAACTATTCCTGTTTCGTTTTACAGGGTCTGTAATGCGCAAGTGATACTACTTACTGGTGTTGCAAGCATCTATAAGCTACGGTAACCGCTTATCATCAAGTGGGCCATATACTTGTTTGCTACCTAAATGGTATAAAAAATCTATGAAAAAATAAGGCATGACAATTTATACATAATAGTTTCGCCGCAAAATGTGTACTTACACAATTTATTATTTTAGGCATCTATTTTCTGTCACATATATTGTTTATAAAGTGTCATATTATCTGGACACGTGACTAGACGAGATAGACCGGTTTTTTTACAAAAACGTGACAGCGATTATCATAATAATAAATCTTTTTTCAGTATCTGCCCACGGATACAAGATACAACTTCTAAAAATATATTATACTCGTATAATGCGGATATTGTTCATGCCTGTTTATTTAAAATGTAGTAGTATTATACAATCGTACAAATAAAAATAAAATGTTTTATTTACTTACTAAACACGACAAATGTAGACAAGCGTTTTGTCCACTCGTCACGAGACGATATAGGCCCTGCATACGGTTGGCATTATTGTCAAGCTTCGCATGCATGTGGTAAATTACTCCTGGACCAGTCTATAATTGTTTTGTGCATTAATGAAAAAATAGGTAGGTGATTTCCATTTTTCTTTATACAAATATAAACGCATGTGTGGAATTTGTGATGTTTACTCAGTCAAAAACTCGCTCCATGGTATCGTTTCTAGTGTCAAAATTATAACATTTATAACTACAAAATCAGGCTTCCTTACCATTTAAATACTAAAATAGACTATCTATTCTCTAGAATAGACGTTCTATTCCATATAAGTCTCAAGTGATTCATATTTCTAACCAACACAGCTAAAGACTATAATCGTTCAATTAAAATGCACATAGACAATTTATTAAATACATTTCTGACGTTTCCTCGCAATGTTGCAAGTAATAATAACAGTGCAAATATGAAACGAGTCTTAGCAAGGTCATTATGGGCTAGGCGACAGATAAGGACGCGGCAAAGCGATAGCAGCAGTTACACTAGTTTGTAAAACCCTGAACCTACGACATAGACAATTATTATTTCTACCTGTGGCATTGGCTACTCATTTGTGACATAATTACAGCGTGATTAGCAATTTTAATGTGAGCAATATAAATTAGTTAAATGCAAGCAAATAAGTAGATACCTATTTATTTTTCTTTGACATTTCTATGCGACCTTAGGTCAATGTTTGACAGTTTGATGCAGACGTAACGACTATAGTACGAGTTTAGATACATAATACCTCGATGGTTTATCATTTATTTTGACATTTTCAAGTGCGAATGTTACTGGATTCGAGAAAATGTTTCTGTAATTTAGGTTTTGTTTTGTGGGTCTCGCGTTTCGGGTGCCAGAACACTAGTAATAAATACTTAATATTGATTTAGATACACGCATCTGACGCAACCTATTTTGAGTCATATTCTAAAGATTTATAGCCTTGCCGGTGTTGCCAACAATATGACGTAACAATTTTATTTACAGGAAGTGTCACGCCACTAAATTGCTAATTAATTGCAATTTAGATTTTGTTATGATATAAATTGCGCGAATTACGGACATTTTCAGACAATATTAGAAGGGAATGCTATTATGTAATAAGTATGTTTATGATTTTGTTTTTGTAGCAGTGTACCTAATTCTCTATATGTACATACCTCATTCATTTAGGTAAGTAGAGGTACTACTGTTGTTTTTTTTTCATAACTAAACTGTTTTGTCACTAAAATTGACAAAACAATTTAATTAATAAGTACATAACAGAATAATTTATTCTTATAACTTTAAAAACAAAAAGGAATATAATCACATACTTAGTTATACAATATATATATCTATATTAAGTATAATGATATGATATTATTATTTTAAACAATATATCTAATCTGCAACTTGAAATCTAATTGCAAATCATATTATATAATTATATCTAATGCAGATATTGCGGACATTTATCTAAAAAAAATATTTAGTAAGTAAGTACTTGTGTAAAAGTATAGGGTGAATCACCCAGTTATTGACCATCACTATTAAATTAACTTTACTATAGGTATTATATTATTATACGGTGTGTACTTTTTATAAATCACAATTTTCATTTCAGCTATCTTATTATCAATTTCCAAGACCAAACCATATAGATATACCTTAATACCTAGGCATTTTTTTTTCTTCAGTAAACCTAACGTTTTACAACGCGCTTCAAGGTTTATTAAGGTACCTCTTTGCTTTTAGGTACAGTAAGTATTTCAGCCAGGAAGAAATAAGTTAGTACCCAAGTAGTAGGTACTCAATGAAAAAATATTGATAGTTAGATCTAGTAACGTATGTAAACGAGGGACTATGTACCAACGTTCTTAATTTTAATGCTGATCCCGTCTCAAACTGACGAGTGTCGCAATTGTCGTCTCATCGCATGCAACGTGCGCTTCGTCCTTATAACAACAGACAAGGCCTTTGATTTATGGCTGGAGATGACTTAGACATTGTCATTCAACAAGTGATATTTATGTAAGTACAATCAACAACACATAAGGTTATACAAAACTGTCAAATTACTCCAAATGATTTTAATTCTTAAAATGTTGTTGGTTAAGTTCAAAATCAATTGAGAAAATTTGACAGTTTGTGGTAACTTCATGTCCTGACTGTACACTCAATAAAATAAAGAGATCGAGATCTGTGGCGTCGACTAAAAGTAGCCTACGGCAGTGGACAAATATTGACGGCTGATGATGATGATAATCACACGTAACTCTTTTGTTGACGGTACTACGTTTTATTCCTAAAGGCAGAGTCGTTTGGAATTAGTCAATATATCTTGGGTTTAGATTACATTACCAGGCTAAAGATAACATCCGAATAAGTTAAAGTTTTTTGTTTGAAAAACTAATAAGAAGTAATGACAGTCAATGAACAAAACAATCTTTAAAGAATATGTAAGTATTTGTTTACAACCCAAACGGATATGATTAATTGACGTCACAGCATTAAAATATTATAATACCTATAAGGTAAACAAACTGGTAACAAACAAAATTCTAAATAGAACGTTAAAATTTAATTCATCATCAACCCATATACTGTCCCACTGCTGGGCACGGGTCTCCTCTCATATTGAGAGGGATTAGGCTATAGTCCACCACGCTGGCCTAGTGCGGGTTGGCAGACTTCACAAACCGTCGAGAAAAATCTCTAAGGTATGCAGGTTTCCTCACGATGTTTTCCTTCACCGTTTAAGCGAGTGATAATTAATTATTAATACGCACATGAATTCGAAAAGTCAGAGGTGCGTGCCTTGGGTTCGAACTCGAGACCTTCGACTTCGCAGTCCAATGGTCATACCACTAGGCTATCACTGCTTTAAAATTTAATTATACATAATTATTTATTTATCATACTCAGAGCCTCGGCGCCTTACTATGTTAGGGTCGGCTTCCAGTCTATCCAGATGCAGCTGAATATCAGTACCTATTTTACACGAAGCGACTGTCATCAGCCCTCGGCATCCTAATTTCTGGGTAATAATACATATCATATTACGATATCCTGAGTATAGACTGGTTGTCAGACTTTTTGCGCTTCTGGCTACTACTAACGATTATCATAGGTGTTCGTATGATAACCGGGACTGACGTCTTCACGTGTCCTCTTGGTGGCCACGGCAAGTGCAGCTTAACCTTGCAGATCGGTTGACCAGCGTCGTTATTACTTAACCACAAGCTCCTTCTTAATTATTATGTTAACCAAATTTTATATTCATTATTTAGGTTTAAACATAGACTAATTTAAATGCTTGCCAGTTGTAGTACAGGTTCACTCAAATCTGCATGGTATTGGTACTTTAAAATAATATGCGAATTTTGAAGTGTTTAAACCTTTAAAGGTTGGTACACCAGTACGATAATACATATAAATGATAAGAGTTCGTCAGGCAGAAATCATCGGCTTCATTATGGATTTACAATTCCCTTTCAATTTAGACTGGCACTGTCTGAAAAATAAGCACGGATATGATTCGATCCTGGGTACTCCAGTATGGTACACCGATATCTAGAATACATAATTATGTATAGCTTCTGTCTCCCTGTCCTCCCACCTCAAAACATATCCCTCAAATGTTGAGCAACGTTTTAATTAGCAACAAGTAACAAAACAATTGAAACAAAAGCTTTTATTCTTCGTATTTATTGACACTGCCTTTTGTTTAGAACTAGAGTGAGTAAGTTGTTACTAGCATGGTGACAAATGACTAACGCCAGTCTACACGTGACAAGAAACGTGGTTGGTATTGCGTGCGCTTGCGCCGCGTATCGTAGCACCCGCTTCCGCACTCACAAAGCATTTAATTAGTTTAATAATATGCACTTCTGTTTGTAACATGACACTGACATCCCATGCACTCAACAATAAAAAATATTAATGATGCTATTTGCAGACTTTGTACGCAGTCGTTTTAGTTTGAAATAAAACTGCTCTTTTATCTACTAGATAATGATGACTTATATATAAAATTTAATAGGATTAATCCATTTAAACTATTTCAATATTCTTACGTTCATAGCGAAATTTAACAATATTTTATTGCGAGGTGAAATCACCAATAGACGACCACAGGAACGTTTGCTTTGGAATTCTAGCTAATAATGTCTAGTATGACTTAATTTTTAATGAAACCAGACATAATATCATGTGACTTGTTTACACACTGCACGCATTATAAGCGACCTCAAGACATCAATAATCTCTAAGTATTCAGATAACAATATAAATTAATAGTAGTGGAAGCCGATTATGAAATGTAGGTACACAAAAATCATCGAAAATGTTACAGCGTCGTGAACGTGCGTCCAGTATTAACCATAAAAAGAAACGTCCAGGTTTTTGCTCCCGTCTCTACAAACGACCTCCAAAACCTGTTTTGGGTGAACTCCTTTCACTGGGGTGTTTCCTCGACATCTTACAAGGAAAAAGTTAAATTAATCATTTCGGAATGGCTAGCTGCAAAAAGTTATAGATTTAAAAAAGACTCTTGTGAGTTTGTGATGCCGCTTAGACTACCCATATTTAGTGTTCATATTAGGATACTAAGCTTAAAGACAAATTTCCAGTAATTTAAAAACATAGAATATCATGAATTTAATTAGATTCAGTGGACATAGCATTAATATTTTTTGCCTACTGCTGGAAGGACACAGTCCTCCGGCATTCATGTTTATAAAATTCAAATACGTGTAAGTTAATTGTAAGTATTCTTAGGTATTTGCCTTTATGCATAAAATAGGTATTATGACTAACTTTAATTGAATCTTCTGCTGCCCTGATATTCAAGTTAACGTCCACCAAATAAAAATTCAAACTTATCTCGTTTCTTTCAGGCTGACACGCATGTATCCTTTTCATATTAATAGATCAATTCTAATAAACATCATAAAATCATCTATTTACGATGTTTTTCATCATGTATTTCCGAATCAACGAGGTGACAAATATTGATGGCACCTAATTTGTCGTGCCAACTGGATGGACGGAGAAGAGAAGCAAAATTTTGGCGCCCACATCCAACATGACATTAATATTGAGTGATTAAACGAACTTACCTGTAAGTGAAGTTCGATCATCATTATATGAAGACACTGTCCTTCAATGATCACCATGTAGTCCCCTCGTTTTCATGGAACCGACGCACGATATTCAAAGATTTTTTAGAAAATATTTCTGCTGAAAAAAGCAGAAACTAAACGCCCTGTCTCCGGCTCCATCAGTTGTCAACTGTAACTGTCATTCTTTTTAAAGCCATTTTTCACAATTTTGTTCTGGGTAAAAAGAAAGAATTCTTTCGAATGGGTGTGGGTGGGCTCCCGTGATCATTGAAGGACAGTGTCTTCATATAATGATGATCGAACTTCACTTACAGGTAAGTTCGTTTAATCACTCATTATACTTCAGACGTCCTTCAATGATCACCATGTAGATGTTTAAAGCTTCATCAAAATTGTAACAAATGTGTAAAATTAAGGAAACATCCTGTACATTTATATAGTTTCTTTACTTTTAATTATTGAATGTTGAACTATATTTCAGTTTATGTTGGAATACAAATTTCGTTATTAAGTACTTAATTATATTGCACTTTATTATATTTATTGTAACACCATGTATACCATGTTTTATGCAAATAAATGTATTATTATTGTTAATTATTTCATTTTTATCCATACCTCAATGCACATTGTGGCACACAAGGCAGTACCAGTGCCGCGAGGCACTCTCCATCAGTCAACCCTCAGATCAAAAGGAAATCAACCAAATTAGATTAATATTATCATAATAATTTAAACATTTAAGTTTTAATATTCTTAATCTTTGTAATCATTTTAATTAATAAGATTACTAATCATTTACCATAATTATAACCATCTTTATAATAATATAGAGCTCCAATGCGTTACTTGAACCTGTACTGTGCTCCACACTGAATAATATTACCTTTGTGAAAGAGATAAATAAATACCTTTATTATTATGACATATTGTAATATGAAGTGAAAGGTTTTATATCCTCCAATGAGTAGGTACTGCTCATGTAGTGTTAAGAGTAAATTATTTAGAATTGTTATAGGTTGTAAGGTCTATCTTACAGTAGGTAATTATGCACATGCACATAAGCACTTCGTTATTAATGATATACTGTCTAGTTGAGACTGAAGTAGATGCGTGTCTAATACCTGTACTTACCTACATAAATGTATTTATGTATTGAATAAGTTGAATGAATATTTGTGAATAAATATTTCCATTTATTATTAATAGGAAATAGGTAATTAAAGACCAGGTACTCTTACGTGTCCTTTATCTGTCTACTGATTGTTATTGTTGTAGGCCTTCTATTTGCTGTGGGCTTTTATAAGCTATACAGATTTCAATATTATCTCTATGGACCTCTGCTCTATGTGTCTAGACGTGCCATAGAAGGACAAATTTTAAGGTTGTTTTGTAAAGATAAGAGAATTAAGTTGGGTTGTTATCAGCTGGTAGCATTTATTTTGATACTATCAGGTGTTGTGGTCTGTAGTTATCTTAACTGAATTTTAGCATTTTGCCTGACAAATGTTATACTGAAGTATACTTATTAGATATTGATATATAATAATGAGATAGGTTCATAGTTGAATTTTATGAACAGAAAATCTAATCTCTATTAAGGTTAGTCTTCTTGGCTAATTATTCTACATATATTTTTATAAAAATAGCTTTTTCTAAAAATATAATAAGGTTGGTTTCGTTTCTAATGAACATAATGAAGAAGTATTAGATAAGTCAACCCACAGTCTCAAAGATAACTAACTATTATAGTATTCATATTATAACGTCTTGGATGTATAAATAAGTACTTATGTAATTAGACACTACACAACCTATCTGTATTGTGGGTACTGTAGGATGAACCTTGATTACTTATATATTGTCGTAGAAATATATACAAAATTTTGCACTATGGCTATTGATAAAGGAAAACAAATATGTTTTAATTTCACTCATGTTAAGCAGTACCTAACTATTAATTGGGATTGTTTTAATTCAATGATGGAAGCCATTATAATAAGTATCTGTAAGTACAGATAGCTCTTCCTTGTCTGGTAAGATAATGATCCCCAGACTATAATCTCCTAGTTGCAGGCTCTTTCTGAATATGAATGGTTATTTCTCTGTTGAACAATCAAAAGATGTGAGACAACCATTGACATATACCTAAGTGTTGGGAACCCATGTGGCACTATTGTGATAGGCTCAGCTTCATACTAACCTTGTTTGAAAGTTTTAAGAATTAAAGAATAATGGTGGAAATGCCTAGAAAAGAGAATTGACCCTTTTGCAAAAGTTTAAATACTTATGTACTTTGTGCTTATGTCAAGCAATATATTCTTTCTTTCATTAATAAACTTGACACTAATAGATTATTCCAGGGTATTGATTATAATAATTTTATACCAATTGTCTGCACCTATGTCAATGTCAGGCCCCTTCCAATTTATATTATATCATAATTTAATTAGATTTGATGTTGTCTTATTTATGTGAATGTGATATGATTATCTTTTAGAGGTAATAAGAAGCAAATAACCAATTACTTATATTTTTACTCCACTAGATACCATAGGTATCTATTAGTGAAGAAAGTGAGAGAAGTGAACTCCACTCACTGTGCATAGGTACCAATATAATTATTAGATAACAGTACCTAGTATTGTTATCAAAATTGAAGTAATAATATGACAACACATATTTACAGTTTCAGTTTTGTTTTCTATTATTTTCAAGGATTGCAGCTTTCAACTTTGTATGGGTATATACTAACATTTGTTTTGTGTAATTAACTGCATATCTAATTTAGTAGATAAGGATGCATCAAATGATCTCTATTCAATATAACATTGTTTGAATAGTGATATGTACAGTTGTGTGTACCAATGCATATTGGTTTTTAATCATTTAAAATCCTAGGTATGAGCGAGTGAGATGTCTTACTATCATAATTTACTATAACATGATAGTATTTATAAACAATCTTTAAAGACATCTTACCTATACCAAACATGATGGTTAGTATAAATTCTTATTAAATATAAGTGTGATCCTAATTTATTTCCTCGGTTTAGGTACCTATGTTTTATTTTGGTTATCCTTTTAATTGAATAATGTGTAAGTAATGAATTATCCAAGTTGATTGATTTTTAGGTCCAGGATCAAAGTACTTAATAACAACTACTTTCAGAAATTTAGTGAACACAATGGTTCTATAAATTCTCCAATATCAAACTATTACATTAATATGATGAACTAAGGTTATGTCTTTGATTTATATCACAAAACAGATATCCTTTAGGTGTACTTATGTAAAATGACAGTTTCTGGTTATGATACTTGAAACTACAATCTTCTAGCAATTTAAAGTTCTGATCAATATTAAATAAAATTAATCATTACTTTTGCATAAGTTAATAGTAATTTGTCCTGCTTAGTACAAAGGCTAAGGTCTAATAGATCCTTATCTTTGTAATATTCAGTAACATCAACCAATTTTGTTCAGTTTGTTAAGATTTCCTCCTGTTTTGTGAAACAGGTATCGGATGGTCATAAAACTTTACTGTTTGTTGAAACAAAAAGTGCAAATCCTTTGATCACTGGGGCGAATGTTATCCAGAGGGTCTTGGGTAATTCTCTAATAATTGTTATAAAAGAAAACTTTAATTTTAAAACTTTACCCGGTATGTCTGTGATAACTCAGATCACTGTGGAACTCTCTGGCAATATGCTGGTGATACTGTAACTACTTCCTGGCCATGTGTACTTGCCTCCTGCTACTGCTTTAGCTCTCTTCTGAGATGTCATTATGATGTACCTGCTATGGCTCTATTTAGTATGAGGTTTGGTAGATATTTGCTCACATCCTTACTGAGGTGGACTTGTCCGGGTAAAAGGTTGTGAGCCTTTTGATTGAGTTATCCATAGGTTGTTTAACCTGCTAGCTTCTTTCTTGAGGCTTTACATTTCAGTGACATATAATCTGTTAGTACATAATTTAAATTATTTTGGTTATGCCTCTGTTTTAACACAGAAAATAGCTGCTTTGACGTGGATTTGCGGAAAGCAGACTGCTATACCATACCATACCATGCCTCCGTTTACACCGTTTTGGATGCATGTGCAATCCCAGGAGTGGTTAGCTGGCATCAATGCTAAAAATCCCACCCTGTTGGATTTGGTACATTCAGCTAGCAAGCAGCATTAATTTTAAGGATAAATTATTATTAGTTGAGAGTGATTATTGTATAGTATTATAATCAATGGTAAAGGATGTGTTTTCATTCTTTGTAAGGCAACCACACACAGTCACAGTGCATTTTTTCAATTGTGTTTTACAAGAACACTTAGGAAATCCGTCCATTATTTTAACATTATCTGAAAAAAAAATCAGTAATTTACATACCTCGTGATCCTTGGTCTGGTGTATCCTCCTCGCCCCCCCCCCCCTCCTCCTTTTCAATATCACAAATAGAACACTTCTTGTTAGTATATTGTGCATCTTGTTGCATCAAAACTTCGCCCCTAAGGCGACTGCCATTGAGAGGTCCCCCAGTACCAGTTCTAGGCAGTAAGCATCGCGCTGAATGACCCCCCAGTGACATTTCTAGGCGTGCATGGCCATTAAACGATCTCACAGTATCGATCTTAGGCCTTGTTCGTGTATTGTGAGTGAATGGCGACAGTGTCGCATATTCCAGGTAGGAGGTAGGTAAACGACGCCGTGAATGACCTCACAGTGACAATCCTTGGCGTGTTAATGTCATCGACCAACCCCACAGTGATGGTTCTAGACGTACCTAATAAGACATGTTCCAGGTATGAGGTAGATAAACGACGCCGTGAATGACCTCACAGTGACAATCCTTGGCGTGTTAACGTCATCGACCAACCCCACAGTGATGGTTCTAGACGTACATAATAATACTATTGAACAATCTTATGTCTTATGTTGGGAGGGAGGCCGACCATGTTGACAGCGATTTCTTTTACGTCGTCGTATTGGTTTTTCATCTTGCATAATTTCTTCCATATGCACTCCTCACTATCACTGCATTTCAGCATGTTTATTTTAGTATAATATTAACGTAAAAACACTTTTTAAACGAAAAGAAAAGTTTTTACGTTGTGCGTCATTTACACGAAAAAAAGGAATGACAGTTACAGTTGACAACTGATGGAGCCGGAGACAGGGCGTTTAGTTTCTGCTTTTTTCAGCAGAAATATTTTCTAAAAAATCTTTGAATATCGTGCGTCGGTTCCATGAAAACGAGGGGACTACATGGTGATCATTGAAGGACGTCTGAAGTATAATACACTCTATAAACAGAAGCAAGCACGTGTGGAGATTACTTATTATATAATTATGTGTTTGATTGAAGAATTTATTATTCTAGCTCTTTGTAAGCTAATTGGTTGGGCTTGTCTAAAACAAAGCACTGCTTGAAAGCATCTGAGAAATCCACCAATTCACCCGTAGACAGACAAAACCTACTTTTTTAGCCTGACACTAATGGTATTGTGTTATTGTAAAGACAACTGTCTCTGACAGGCTACACATTAGACTGCATGTTACATGATTAGATAAAATCCGAGGCTTCAACTGATTTATGGTTCCGAGTTGAAGTTAATATTAGAAATACACTAGGAATTCACGTAACATACAACACCATTACGCCTGTATTCTCCGAAAAGTTAGGCAGAGGTGTAACAATGTACACCCACAGTTCGCCGGTATGTTTTACGTATCCCATGTAATAGGCCATTAACCGGGAAAAAATCCGAACTGCTACTGAGAATTTCATAGATAAACCCAATAACATTGCTCGACCTGGGAATCCAGCCCAAGACCCCTAGCGTAGCAGTCGCGTTATTATATTTAAATGACTATGAAGACCTCCAGAAGTTTCGTTTGCATTAAAAGCTTCAAAACAAGTGTTTTGGTGAAGCTCATTTTATTTAAAGCGTTTGGTAGGTACCTACGTCAGAATCTGAAATAAAACCTATTAAAGTATAAAAGATTTTCTAACAATAAGTCAACTTCGAATGTTAAGTATTTAAATTATTTAAATATTTAAATTGGAGTACCTACATAGGTAATTAAATTTGTAAACGGAAAATCGATTTGATAAAGTTCTAAGTACGATTTACATGGTTTCAAGTACACATGAATGAAGCATTTAAAACATGTGCAACATACATATTACATTACCAGAAAAAAAAGACAATCTATTAATAATTCTAATAAAAACCCGTACAGTAATTAATCATAGAAATTTAAATTAAACAAACTTGGAAGCTTAACTAAAGTGCAGTCAATCCCTAGTAGATTTGCGGTACATGAGAGTACCTACCTTGCAATAGTGAATACTGCAAAAAGGGGATATTTAATTAGATAGGTAGGCATCTGTTTTCCAATCTCTATAAAAAATATTTCAACCTTGATCGTAGAAACAACAGTTTTACGAGGTGTCGGCTAATAGTAACACAACATATGTTTTATCTATTTATAGAGTTTGTGTAGAAACGTACATGGCACATTGGCACCGTTTAACATCTTGAAATAACTAATGCTAATTTGTTGGAATATTCAATAGGAATTGTTTACGATACATTAGGTCATGTGACATTCAAAAAAGTTTAATGGAAAAGGAAATAACTACGAAATATTGTTGGCACTGTTTAAAATTCAAATTGATATGTAAAAATATTTAAATGAAGTATATGGTTAATCAATATCAGCCAAAAATTTATTAGCGTTTTTTGTATTTTACAATATGACGGTAAACAATAAAATGGACAAGCAGATTTGAACGTAACATCCCTTACGAAAAAAAAGAAATTATGAAAGAAATCTTACCTTTTCTCCTGCCAAAAGGTCCACAAAACGAATTCCCTTTTCCAATAATGTTTTCGTCAATGCATTTTATTAATTTTGCGACGTCCTCCGATTTATTTTCGCGTGGGACCTCTCCCCATCTCGAAGGCAGATCCTCTTGCATTGATTCCGATTTACCTTTAGTGCCTCTTGATTTTTTTAAAACACTTGTCATAATTCCGTCACATTACACAATAAAAAATATTAATTCAAAAACACAGCACTGTTTTTTTATCTCTTATATCACCAAAAAAATACGTGTGTAAATACGTTATAGTACGCACATGTAATACGGGTATTTTTCCGCGTACGCGTAACAACCGCTTCCGATTGCGGAGTGGCGTGCACTGGGTGGGTGAATTTAAGCTACGCTACGCGCCGAGTTGCTGACAATTGTGACGTCCACCTCACTCGCATTGTCCGCAGTCCGTGTTGCTAGCTGTAAAAAATATTATCTACTATGACAAGATTTTCGAAATGGTATTTTTATTTACTTTATGAATTTTATAATGAACACACTCAATATAAAAACGGTTCTCGTCTGTTTATATTATCATTTTATAAATTATTTGATCAGTATTCTTTTTGTTTTCTAAAAGGCTGTTTCATTGATTTTCGACCGGTCGATAATTTATGTGATAATTCAAATGACCAAGTTTTTGGTTTTATATCTTTTCCAAAAAAAAAATTTCACGAAATTGTGAAAACTTAGGTACCTTTTTATGTCCCAAACACTGTCTTTTTATTATTTAAAATATTTATTTTTTCACCATATTTTGACTTAATATCGAAAAAGAACCCTAATTTTCAATCGAAAATTCTCACGACAAAATATATGCTTTTTAAAAAAGTCGGTGGGCTTTTTGTTCGTTGAAATCTCTTCTTTCTCTGATGGTTTAAAAAATAAAATAATACATTACTATGGTATTTTTTTTTTTCAGAAAATAATAATGTAGCCAGTGAGGAGGCAAATGAGGCTTAAGAACTGAGATCTCGAGATGACAAAGCACTCACTGGTGTTTCTGACCTCTGTATGTCGATGCTTACCGTCAGTAGTTATCATCAACCCATATACTGTCCCACCGCTGGGCACGGGTCTCCTCTCATATTGAGAGGGATTAGGCTATAGTCCTGGTGGACTATAGCCGAATCCCTCAGCTCTAATCCTCTACGCTATTATTCCCGCACTAGGCCAGCGTGGTCGCTAGTGCGGGTTGGCAGACTGCACAAACCGTCGAGAAAAATCTGTAAGGTATGCAGGTTTTCTCACGATGTTTTCCTTCACCGTTTACACGAGTGATAATTACGCACATGAATTCGAAAAGTCAGAGGTGAGTGCGACTTAGCGGTCCAATGGTCACACTACACACTAGGCTATCACTGTATATGTATAATATAGTATACCATCAGTAGTACTAGTACAATTAAAAAAGCAAGCCTAAATTTTAGCTTCTTTACCTATACAAACTACAATCCGAATTAAATCGATGCTGCCTCAAAGATATGATAAATAAAACTGTAACCATAGCAACGCACTTTGTTATTTCGCCAACGCGGAATTTTATATTTCAATTTTAGTGTTCAAGTTTTTAGAGTATTTTGACATTATCTAGTTATAAAAATGATGAAATTGCAGATAGCCAACGACCAGGACCGCAAGGAGGCTCAGAACAGAGAAAGAAGGAGACAATGTGAGCTTGAAAGAAGATCCAGAATTTTCAATGCTAGGAACAGGAAAATTGGGGTAAGTTTACCTGAAATGACTTTTTATTAAAATACGTGAGCTGGACACACGAATGTGCGATTAACGATTGTGCGACAAAACTGCACTGCGACACCATAGTTCGAATGCACGCTTGTGCGACACACTAAAGATCGACGTGCAACGAACGATTATGCATTATCAAAAAGTTAATCGCCGTGGGAATTACCCGAAATCACATATCATCTCTTCGCGGATACCCGTTGTCGGAAATCTCCCAATTTGAAGCATATATAAATAAGACCTTGGAATTTGGTTTTACATAATAATATGATAATTGATATGTTAGTCTGTCATTCTATTTATTCATAAAATCGGATGATATTTTTTTGAAATGGGCTCGAATGGCCAAATCCTATCGAGGACTATCCAAAAATGCTCAAAGGAATCATATCTCATTAGATAGGACAGTTAATATGCACTTACTAATGCCTTACCTTTCTGAAGAAACTTGAGACAATATTGTAAAAGGATTAGGGGTCACTTTATTCTGTTTTATACACGCTGTTTATGGTCATTGTTAAGGGGAAGGCTATCAAAATGAGGTCTAGAAGGAATAAAAAATATGTTCCTATCAAAAACTTTTACTTTAGAGGTTCCAGCGAAAATGTGGAAATGGATAGGATTTTTTTCAAATGTAAATGATGAATATTAGTTTTCATCCATTTAAGCAGGTATACTTGGACATCTTGTATACTCTCAAATACGACATAATATGCCCAGAATTTTATTTCAGGTGGACGTCCCGTTTCTGGAGCGGCAGATAGCCGAGAAGAAAGCTGAGCGCGATGAGCAGGAGCGAAAGGACCTGGCGTTCGCCGCGCAGATGATCAAGGATAGCAACCTCGCTGTGGTGCTCGAAGCCAGGGACAGAGAGGTATTTCATCATCAGTCATACTACTAAGGTGGCAAACAAGCTTACGGTCCACCTGATGGTAAGCGGTTACCGTAGCCTATAGACGCTTGTAACACCAGGGGTATCACTCGCGCGTTGTGCTCACCGTAAGAAACACAACACAACTCAGAGCAGTGTTATTATATATAATATATACTTCCGTACGTTTATTTATATCATATAATATTATATTTATTAAATTTAGTCAGTAAGATCTCATAATTTAAATAGTGCATCTACTGTGATCTAATTAATTACTAATTATCTCTGCATCACCCTAAGGTTGTCTGGCAGAAAATGCCTAATGGCATTAAGACCGCCTTTGTACCATCAGTGCATAAAGAAAAAAAAAAAAAATACTTCCCCAGTCGGGCAGCTCCAATTTGAGTGGAATTACTCACACTATGCCCTACTTCTCTTAGTAAGTGGTAAGCACATTCTTGACCGGCTTTACTATTCGGCTACCTCTTAAGAAAAATATCTTACGAGTCCTACCTACGTAAAACACATGAAGTTGTTCCAGTACCAATGGTCTTAAGTCAAAGTCAAAATAATTTATTCAAGATAAACTAAGAGGTTAGAATTTTTGAACGTCATTTTTACGTTAAGAACCAAAAACGTCTTCACCGCTTCCTAGCTGGGAAGTTTAATCGTATCTTATATCCGTTCACATACACATAGACATTTCTTCGGAGTGTAAGTGTGGCGGAACTCAGTAAAACTAGTAAGAGTTCATGCATAAAAAGATATTAATAAAAATATTATGACAAGAGCCTTAATTTTTAATTAAAACGTCACGAGGTTCGTGCTTATAATTCCTGCCGCTGCCACGCTTATGAATCCAAAATCAGAGGAGACATCAATTTCATAATATCTTAACAGGAGCGCCGGCGCATCGGTGTAGAGATCGACTCGTTTCGCCAAAAATATCAGCGGTTTGAAGATAGACGCGAGTACGACCTGAATGATCCTGAGGTTCTCAAGAAACAGCTGCCTGCTAGAGCCAGCGATGGTGAACCAGTGGGCCTGTCTAGCGCACAGAAGTATGTGTTCATATCATCACTTTATACCCCGAAGAGTTAGGCAAGGGTGTTCTGTTGGACACCATAGGAAAGGTCAATTAGATTCGATGTAAGATAACTATCTTTTTGTATTTGTTTGGCATTTTCCATGCTCAGATTTTAAAGTTAGTCAGCGAAGGAAAAATTCGACCGAATACGACGAATTTTTCGATGTAAGATGTTGGATATTCGAGTCCATTGTAGCATTAATCAGGCACTGTATAGGTATTCAAAATACAATAACACGACCTGACCTGGGAACAGAACACAGGACCTCATGCTCAATCGAGCGAACAACTATTAACCTAATTAGGCAAATAAGCTCGTTTCTTTGAGGTTTTTGGCGTCAATAGAACATTTAACACATAATGTCGTCATGGAAAGTTTACCCTTTATTCAAAAATTTCTGTAGATATGAAACCAAAAAAAACGAATCAAACCAAAACCAACCTCTAACTTCTTGTCATAATCATCATGTTTAATGGATAGATTCGAAGGCGAGGATATAGAGTTTGAAGAGCGTAAGAAGATGATGGCTGCGCAAAAGAACTCCTGGCTTGAACAGCAGGTGCAGGAGCGGCAAGCGGCCCAGGATGAGAGGAAGAAAGCTGAAGCCGCTTACATGGTATCTCATAAATTTTGTTTTTGTAATTACTCACAAATGGCTGGGTACTGGCTGGGTTCTTTTTAAGACGTGACCATGGCATAGATGGGGTTTACCCCGAGCGGCGAAGACCGGAGGCGACTAGGCAGTCTCGCATTCTATACTATATCTGATTTCTATACGTGCAGAAAACTGCAACACTGCAACACCTCTTAATAATGTAGATCTGGGCTTCTGATAACTCAGACTTTACGGAACAGAACGAAGACAGTACGAATTAATAATTTTAGGGGTTTTACCCGACTGCGCGACGCAAAGGAGGGTAATGTGTTTATCAGCCTAAGTATGTTTGTTCCTTTGTAGAACTCTCTCCGGTCTGATCCGGTCTAGAATGTGGTCTCGACTGTTAAAATCGCTTTCCGGACGTCTTGCTTTTTGTTTTCAGTTTTTGTTTAAAGGTACGCAGTTTTACGCAGTATTTTATTCAGTCAGGTTTTTTTGTATTTTAAATTTAATTTTGTTATGTTCTATTTGCAGATGGCAATAAAAGCTCGCGACGCTCGCGCCGGTGAACTAGACAAATTGGAGCGAGAGTGTCGCTATAGACTCGGACAGGCCAATCTCAAATACAACGAAGCACTGGTGAGTTCTTCCACAAGAAATATACTAAATTTAATTGGTGGTATAAGTATACAAGTATGTATGTTGAGTTCGTGTGGCTATGTACGGTCAGCAACGAAAGTCGCTGAACACAACTAAATTTTGAAAACATGACAGCTCCAAAACTTTTCAAGAGATTTTTTTTATTATGAAGGTTAAGGTAATAATAAATATTATGTATTTAATATTATTTAATCATCTACCTATGCAATGATTTCGCACAACGTTCACAGGTCCATAACTTCATATTAAATATCGTATTGAAGATTGCAACACGTTCAGCGACTTTCGTTGTTGACTGTACCACCGTATTGCCAAATAGAGCAATAATGTGCTAAAATTATTGTGTACCGGAAATTACTGGGCAGAAAAGAGAGTTAGCAACTGAAGGAAACTGAGACTCAAGATACAACGCGCGATTCATACAACTGCTGTTGCTGGCTTCTGTAGGTTGTAGTGGTCTATAGGCGGCGTGTATGCTTGTTTGTTATCTTATTACAATATAAAAAAAGCATTATATTTGTAACTAGGCCGCAGAGAAGAAACAATTGGAACAGATACTGAAGGAGCAGGAGGAAGCTGACAACACAGCTGAAATGTACAACAACCTAACTTCGGACATGCTCACCGAAAACCCTGACGTGGCCAAGAGCGCGCTCGGCAAGAACAGGTCAGAATTACTGTTATTTTTTTTTTAATCATCACTAGGATTTTCTCCTGTATCTTGGGTGTACAAACACAAACTTTCACGAACACCAAGATATACCAAGGATATTTTTTTGTAATAAGGAGTTAACGTGAAAGTGGACTTTGTAAAGTACAAAGCCCAGCACTTACCTGATAACTATGTTCATTAATAGTTGGTGTAATTTCAGAGCAATCGGCTTCATGTACAAGGGTATGAACCAGGAAGAGCTGAAGAAGTTCTACGCCGCGCAAAAGGAGCAAATGGCGGCAGCTAAGGTATTGTACTAATAATGAGAGTTGTATTTTTGGTTGAAAATAATTAGCAAGGTTTCTTAATATAGGTTCATCAGATCCCGGAGAAAGTGCAGTGACTATCTCGGTAGACGCTTGCCTATTGATTTTTTTATTTAAAAATAATGAATTTTCTCCTGAATCTCTTCGTGGGTCTGTTTATATACACATACCCAGACCTGTAGTGTAGGTTATACAAATATTTTTGCGGGGCCACTGCTTCAAACGTGTCGTCGTTACTATGGATAATCGCAAAGCAAAAAGAACAATCTTAGATCGCAAAAAGAGCACTATCATAAGGAAAATAATGGTAATATTTGCTTGCACGAGCAGTTGTAAAGAAGCATGTGCATGCACCTGTTGTGAGATAGGTACAGTTATTTCCTTAATATTAATTCAATAATAATATTAAGTTTTTGTTATTCTAAGGCGAAACGCGACGCCACCGACAAGATGGAGGCTGAATGGCAAGCCTTAGCCAAGTCCATCCAACGAGAAGTCGCGCGACAGGACATTGCCGACCAACGGAAGAGAAGGTAAAGTGGTGAAGGATCAGGGGGTCAGGGTAAAGCAAAGACAGAATCCGGAGAGGGGAACATTAATAATTACTGTTCAAAGGGGAAAACGATATGAACCGACTTTAAGGAGTTTTTAACTAGGAGCATAATTTGAGTAGGTACTTAACATAATAAGTAGGTATAAGTGACTATTCTCTCGTTACCCTAATGGTCGTAACCACGACCTAGCGTAAGGTCCTGAGTTCGAGAACCAGGTCGAGCATAGTGTTATTGGGCTCACCGTAAGGAACACAATACAGAAAGAAAGAAGAAAGAAAGAAAGAAAGAAAGAAAGAAAATTTATTCTGACAGGCACAAAACAGGACAAAATACAATTTAACATAACAATTTAATAAGTCTTAAAACTAAGGAAGTACGTTATCCTGTGCGATGTCAGAATAGGTCCCTATCTCAGCACTGTGCTGCAGCAAAAAGCTAATCAAGCTGCAGCGCTGATATATAATATACAGCTCAAAGCAGTGTCATTTCGCTTCGATTTTCTGCAAGGCGGCAGTACTTCCCCAGTCATCATCAACCCATATACTGTTCCACTGCTGGGCACGGGTGTCGGATTAGGCTATAGTCCACCACGCTGGCCTAATGCGAGTTGGTAAGGTATGTAGGTTTCCTCACGATGTTTTCCTTCACCGTTTAAGCGAGTGATAAATAATTATTAATACACACATGAATTCGAAAAGTCAGAGGTGCGTGCCTTGGGTTCGAACTCGAGACCTTCGACTTGGCAGTCCAATGGTCATACCACTAGGCTAACACTGCTTTTTCAGTTTTTACTTCCCCAGTCAGGCAGCTCCAATTTGAGTGGAATTACTCCCTCTATGCCCTACCTCTCATAACATAATATAATTATTAGATAGTTACAGTCGTACAGTTACTTTTACCTTCACATTTTTGGCATTTTCCATGCTAAGATTTTAAAGTTTTTTTAGAATATGCCAAAAATATACAAAAAGATAGAAGGTAAGGTGGCATCGTTCGACATTGAACTAACTGTAAAGTGAGTCGTGTCGGTTGAAAAGCAAAAAAAAGCTTGCTTTTCAATAGGTGTTACTGACGTCACCATAAAGACGTAAATTCAGTATGTGAAGGAAAAATTCGACATGACGGGTAGGTATCGCGGTGGCTTAGTGGTCATAGCGTCTGGTGTACCTAACCAGAAGACGCAGGTTCGAATCGGTCAAATTTTTCCTTTTCTAAAGTAACTTTAAAAGCATTTTAAGATATTGATTAATTTTAAAAAACCATTGACTACCAAGTCACTAACCAACATCATCTTTTCTTAACAGAGAGATCGCTCGGCAGCTGATGGAGGAGAACCAACTGCTGGCCCTACAGCAGAAGGAGAAAGAGAAGTACTTTAGAGAAGTTGTGTATAAAAATACACCGAGTGACGAATACTACGCCCAGTTCAATACTACCACCAGATAAAATGACCCCACAAGGGCACCCCAGATTGTGTTCAGGATTATATGAGATTAGATTAACTAAATCACTAGCAAATTGCGTAGATTTTAATGAACACCGCGATTTAATGGAAGAAATTATTTTTCATAGTGGTGTTTTAATTTTTAATGTATTTTGTGTATGGTAGAAACCGCAAAACATCAGGGTTTTGCTTCGTCTAGGATTTTCATACCTAGAAAGATATGGTTAGTTCAGGCTTGATTTACACATTTTTAAAGAAAGCTGGTTTTTTTTTTTTGCCGCCTTTGCCACTACAATTATTGGGAAATTGACTGGTGTTTAATTTATTCAAAATAAAAAATAAAATAAATTATCAATTGTATACTGAAACAAAACAAAATTTAATCGACTAGGTAATAAAAGTTCTAAGATGCCTTTAAAGTTGTTGATGGGGTTTGAGGGTATCGTTAGTAAAATGTTTGAATATTCCATCAATAGAACACAAATTTGTTATTTATATCTAGAAACACAGAAAGGCAATTTTTTTTTCTTTGACCACAACGTAATAAAGTTTTTTCAATAATTAGTCTTGCAAAAATACTGTTTTTTTTTTCCTTTATTTTTAATTATATTCTAATAAACATGTTTTCTTCTGATTCAGTGGTATTATTGTCTGTTTTATTTATACATAATAAGTATTATTTTTTATATTTTCGTGGGACAGAAAGTCTAAAAATATAAAATAGTACTTACCCCTCTCAGCATCGGACGCAGGATTCATACTACCGATGGACAGAGCCATAGAAAAAGAAATTGTTTGTTAAAACAGTATGCGCGGCATAACCTGGCCGGACTGAAGTTTGCTGTTTGGTTGCGCAGTATACAATTTTTCAACTTAAACAATCCATAGCGCATTCAAACGGCTAACTTCAGTCCGGTCAGGTTATGCGGCGCGTACTGTATATTTGTTATTCCTACTTGAACGCGGTTGCCGTATCCTGAAAGGGTCGAAATATTCGTACCTGCCTTACCTAATAATAAAACTACATATAAGAGTAAATAGTAGGTATTTATTTGAAAAAATATTTGCCTAAGCAATCATAATCACATCACATTAATACTGAAAAGTATATTTGTCAAATAAAAACATAAATTAGTATAAAATCGCAAATTTAATTTGCCTTAATGAGTTGGCACTTCGTACTGAGATCAAAGACTTACAGAAATAATATCTATTATTAATTTAATACACTTTGTAGAATTTAATTCTTATCTCTAGTAGATATAATCAGGATTCTAAGCTTATTATAGAGTTGATCATTCGATCATGCTCGAATGTATTTGCGCGATTAATTTGTTAGTCGATTTTATAAATGACAGAACACCGACATTATAAACGAGATACATTATAGAGATCCCAAAGTTCTTCATAACTTCAATAAATAATGTAATTGTAAACACTTGTCAATATAATGTATACAGAAATAGTTTTGATATATCAATTTATAATAATGATAACACGTTCCCTAGAATTACTCGTCTAATAATGAACAATTTTCTAATTGGAATATGCGAATCATTCCTCCTCCCTTTGTCAGAGGACTAGTTTCACACTTATACCCGCGATTTTAAGTGAAAAGTGCTACTATTCTTCTTTCGTTTTACAGGGTCGGCAACACGCAAGTGATACCCCTGGTGTTGCGAGCGTCTACGCCGCTACGGTAACCGTTTACCATCAGGTGGGCCGTATGCTTTTTTTCCACCTTAGAGGTATATAAAAAAAACAATGCCATTTGGAGATTATGGGTACTGGGACGTTATCACTCTTCTGACTACTTCGTGATATTGGCCGTATCTACTCTTCACCCGTGATGAGTCCCTTGCGATGTAGGTTCACGATGGAGTCAGCGATGATCCGAGCCGTTTTCCTCACATAACCTCCACTTGTGAGCATTACGATTGGTATATTTTGTTCTTTGCATATTTCGAATACGAATTGGTCTCTTTTTACGATACCCTGAAAATGATAACATATTTTTTAGATAGTTATGATTAATCTACCAGATGAAATCCAGGTAATCTGTACTACCTGACTACTTGTCTCGCACAAATTATGCAACATAGACTGAATTTTCAATGATTTAAGTGGGCCGATCCCGGCGGCACTGCAATGCCGGGCCGACCCGTGACGGGAGTGGAGCGAGCCCCGAACATCCCGTCAGCTTACAAAAATCAGTTTAATATACTGGTCCCTCAGTGAGGGAACTTTCAGATATTAAGCTGAAAAGAACAGATACTACACTTTGATCTTAGCCAAAAGGCCGAGAAGCGATACCGAACTAAATGTTCGCGCGGGGGTCGTTCAATCGCGGAGAATCTTAACACCGCGATTCAGAAATGAGCGTCATATGCACAACGCCATCTATCGAACAGACGGGTAAACTTATTTACCCTAGTATGTTAGCTGTATATAATTATGATAATTATATTATTACTAGGCAGAACAGACTGAAATAGCAACTTAACGTATATTATAGTACTCAATAAAATGTAATTATTATAATATTATCATCATATAATTGGTAATATTTACCATGAGAAGATAATAATTATGGTTGATCCAAGAGTTTTAAAAAGGTTTCAACTTTGTTTTTGTAAGTTGTTTTATGTTTTTGCTGCTTAATTATTATGACTTAACTATGATCCATTTTATTATTATTGTTGTTAACTTAAATTTATCTCATTATTTACAAATTCATAATAGTTAACATTAATTTCCTTATGATGGCATTATGTCTCTAAATTATATATTATTAAAATTCATATAAATTTTGGAGTAATTGGTATTCCAAATTTAAGTCAATTCCAGAATGAGTCCTTTTGATAATACGTAATTTCCGGAATAAGCCCTTAAAAACTCAGTAGCCATTTCTTGAATAAGGCATTACATACCAAACTATCTAAATGAAGGTACATACTTACAATTTCACTGATCCTCATATGCCCGAGCGGGTCGGAGTCCAGTATGTCCGTCCCTGCGTTGTACACCAAAATGTCCGGCTTGAACTCATTCAGCGCCTCTTTCAAATTTCTGCAATTAAGCGTGTTTTTCACAATTTCATCAAACGAAAAAGAGTTCATAGCTCTTGACTTTTAGATACTAAGTTATATACTAAAAATGTTAAGAATATGAATGATTACTTACTACATATCTACTCATTTTAAAAGTCGTCTTAACATTCGCATCCGTATGATATTGCAATCCATACTCACTAAGACTTAACATTATAAATGACATTATACATGAGTATTTGTGTTTGTCTGGTTGTTTCTTATGTATTATAAGTATATATTTACAAAAAAAAGTATATAAGTATTATATCCATGTGTGAGTGAACTTAGCAGATCATTGTCCAGCAGATCAATAATAAATGAGAGTTCTCTTCGCATGCACCATAGTTCTACAGTTCCTGATACTTTTCAAGAATAGTTCTGGCGTTTTTCTATGAAAAAAATAATTGACAAAATGATCTGCCAACTTCCCGTAGCAGGTCATTGTCCAGCAGATCATAACTAAATGTGATTTTCTTGTGAATGCAGCTTAGTTCTACAGTTCCTGATACTTTTTAAGAATAGTTCTGGCGTTTTTTTTTAAAAAACATAAGTGAGAGAATGATTTTCCAAGCTGTGTAGAAAAGTCAAAAATTATGGATTTCAATCGTTTCAACCCACTTTAGAGGCTAGAACTCTCTTGTTTCTCATAGATCCGTATCAGAACTACAACATAGAACCTGATTTGATTCCAGAACTTACGGCATAGTCCCAGCAGATCATGGTTATATGGGTGAAAAACAAAAAAAAAATACTTTAATCGTTTTACACTATTCAAAAGCATAGAACTCTCTTGTTTTACATAGATCCGTACTAGAACTACAACAATGGACCTTATTTGATTCCAGAACTCACAGGTTAGTCCCAGCAGATCATGGTTATATGGGGGAAAAATCGAAAAAAAAATGTTTTAGTCGTTTCATACCATTTCAAAGCATAGAACTCTCTTGTTTCGCATAGATCCGTATCAGAACTACAAAATAGAACCTGATTTGATTCCAGAACTCACGGCATAGAGTTCCAGCAGACTCTGCTGTGAGTTCTGGAATCAAATAAGGTCCCACGTTATAGTTCTAGCAAGGATCTATGCGAAACAAGAGAGTTCTATGCTTTTGAATAGTGTAAAACGATTAAAGTATTTTTTCTTTGGTTTTTCACCCATATAACCATGATATGCTGGGACTCTGCTGTGAGTTCTGAAATCAAATCCGGTTCCATATCATAGTTCTCATATGGATCTATGAGTAACAAGAGAGTTCTATGCTTTGGAATGGTATGAAACGATTAAAATATATTTTTTTCGATGTTTCACCCATATAACCATGATATGCTGGGACTCTGCTGTGAGTTCTGAAATCAAATCAGGTTCCATGTATAGTTCTCATACGGATCTATGAGAAACAAGAGAGTTCTATGCTTTGGAATGGTATGAAACGATTAAAATTTTTTTTTTCGATTTTTCACCCATATAACCATGATCTGCTGGGACTATGCCATGAGTTCTGAAATCAAATCAGGTTCTATGTTGTAGTTTTGATACGGATCTATGAGAAACAAGAGAGTTCTATGCTTTGTAATGGTATGAAACGATTAAAACATTTTTTTTCGATTTTTCACCCATATAACCATGATCTGCTGGGACTATGCCGTGAGTTCTGGAATCAAATCAGGTTCTATGTTGTAGTTCTGATACGGATCTATGAGAAACAAGAGAGTTCTATGCTTTTGAATAGTGTAAAACGATTAAAGTATTTTTTTTTGGTTTTTCACCCATATAACCATGATCTGCTGGGACTATGCCGTGAGTTTTGGAATCAAATCAGGTTCTATGTTGTAGTTCTGATACGGATCTATGAGAAACAAGAGAGTTCTATGCTTTGTAATGGTATGAAACGATTAAAACATTTTTTTTCGATTTTTCACCCATATAACCATGATCTGCTGGGACTATGCCGTGAGTTCTGAAATCAAATCAGGTTCCATGTCATAGTTCTCATACGGATCTATGAGAAACAAGAGAGTTCTATGCTTTGGAATGGTATGAAACGATTAAAATATTTTTTTTCGATTTTTCACCCATATATAACCATGATCTGCTGGGACTATGCCGTGAGTTCTGGAATCAAATCAGGTTCTATGTTGTAGTTCTGATACGGATCTATGAGAAACAAGAGAGTTCTAGCCTCTAAAGTGGGTTAAAACGATTGAAATCTATATTTTTCGACTTATCTACACAGCTTGGAAAATCATTCTCTCACTTAAGTTTTTTTTAAAAAAAACGCCAGAACTATTCTTGAAAAGTATCAGGAACTGTAGAACTAAGGTGCATTCACAAGAAAATCACATTTGGTTATGATCTGCTGGACAATGACCTGCTACGGGAAGTTGGCAGATCATTTTGTCAATTATTTTTTTCATAGAAAAACGCCAGAACTATGCTTGAAAAGTATCAGGAACTGTAGAACTATGGTGCATGCGAAGAGAACTCTCATTTATTTTTGATCTGCTGGACAATGATCTGCTAAGTTCGCTCACATTATATCCATTGTCTAGTACCCATAGAACAAGCTTAGTTTGGAACTAGATGGTGTTGTGTAAAAATGTCCCAAAATATTTATTTATTTTATTTATAAATGCGAAAATAAATAATAATAATGTCTGTTAGTTTCACGCCTAAAACACGGAACAGATTTGGATAAAGTTTGGCAGAATTGGTAGCAAGATGGGTCGATGACATTAAGAGATTTATTGGTCACAAATGGATAAGTTTAGCACAGGATCGAGAAAGGCCTATACTCAGCAGTGGATAGATTCAGGCTGTGGATGATGACGATTTACATCCTTACTAAGGATATAGGCTTCTTTTTGTCTTCAAGGTTTCGCAGTCTAAAAGAAGTGACAACTTCAAACTTACTGTCTCAGCTTAAGCATGTACTCCAAATCCTCAACCTTGTTCCCGAGCTCCACCTTCCTCCTGATGGCCCTCTTAGCCTCCTTGTCGTTGGGGTATATGTGTTTGTTGTACATGTCCATTATGTACACCTCGGGCACGCCTAGGAAATCGTGCTCATATCCATTACCCTGCAAGATTAAAATAGGTATTTTTACTGTATATTTCTATACTGTATTAATCTTAGCTACAAAAAATAAGTATAAGTATTATATCCATTGATTTCTGACATTTACGCGAATATTACACATTGAAATAAAACTACTTTTTACGGATTTTATCGCGTATATTGATATTATTAATCCCGACGTTTCGGACCCTTTACAGCGTCCATGGTCACGGGTAGACTGAGGTGGTGGGCGTCTTGATGATATAATTACTGACAGCTACCCTACATTTTTTATTGTTACATGATCAATGACATTTATTACTAATTATTAATTAAATAATAATATACGCGATAAAATCCGTAAAAAGTAGTTTTATTTCAATTATATCCATTGCTTAGCTTGGGACTAGACGGTGCCGTGTAAAATTGTCCAAAAATATTTATTTATTTATTTTATTTATTTAGCTGTTCAATTGTCCAAAAATATTTTTTTTTAATTATTATTTGAAATTATATTAGGACATTTTACACAGCACAATATGAATATAATAGTTACTACATTGTCTAGTACCCATAGTACAAACTCGCCTTAGTTTGGGATGAGATTGTGTTGTGTAAAATGTCTGAAACATTTATTTATTTATCAACGAGCTGTCTCCTTCATCAACTGTATTACCTGATGCGCATCCAAGTCCACAATCATGGCGTTTTGTATGAGGTGATGTAAGACGAGGAAGCGGATGAGCAGCGTGATGTCGGCGTAGGGACAAAAGCCGCCGCCCTTGCTGCCGCTGCAGTGGTGGAAGCCGCCGCCAACATTGATGGCCCAGCCCCGCTCTAAAGCCAGTTTGCCCGCGAGGATTGATCCTCCCGTTTGAAGCCTGAAATGTGGAGAAGGAAATTGCGATTTTTCTATAGTTTTAACATATTGAATGAAGGATGCTCATCTTTGTGTTATAGTGTGGTTAAAAGATTAGCCACAAGAATATTATTCGGCATTAATTTCACTAGTACCCCAAAGGACTCTGCAAGGCAAAAGGTATCCTATGTACTTCTGCAATATGCAGTCTATCTCCTTGCCTCGTAATTTATTCAGCGGTTTAGATGTGAAAAGTTAACAGACAGAGAGACAGTATAAAGTATTACAGTCTCATTTATATGGATTAGTGGTGTTCAAAGTTGCTATAAATCAATAACTTATGCCTAATTTTTTAAGCAAGCGATTTTATGTACTATAATATAGCATGCTTAATTTATATGCCTACTTGTTACTAACGCTACATGACGCCCACGGACAGTTGGTTGATAGAGAGAGAGAGTGCTATGCGATATAAAGCAAAATAGCTTTATAGCATAAAGTGTGAACCGCAATATCATTTGCTTTATGTTATATATAATAAGCACGCTACTTTATAATGCTTTATGCTATATTTATTTATTCAATTTGAGTAAGTTCTAAGATATTAGACGGGAGCATCCCCTCTCAAACCCCACAAAAGTTTCTTGTGGGGTTTCAGAGGGGCTGCTCCTGTCTCTTCCCCCAAAACGAGTGCAAGTATAGAATTTGTATGGCACAAGGAACATTGATATCACATTTTTATATAGTACACTCTCTGTTTAGCATAGAATTAAAACACTTATAACTTCTTTAATTTTTTATCTGATATTAATTTTAGATTTTGTTTATTGGCTCTATTTTAGGGACTTTATTCATGGGATTAAAAAAAATTTCAGTCAACTAGTCTATACTAATAATATAATAATTAACATGTTACCTCATAGGCTTCAAGTAAGCATACTGCACTAAAATGTTAGGGAGGCATGCAATCACTGGGACTTCTGCAATGACCGCTACCTTGGTGCTCCACTGAAAATAATAAAGTAACAATGAATAACAGATGATAAAAAAAAACCTTTTAAATTATTGACATGGCAATGGAGATTCTGTAGAGGAAGCATGTCATTAAATTTTAAAAAGTAAGCCTTTGTTGAGTCGATATAGATAATCTAGACTTCTTTCTTTCTTATTTCTTTCTGGACTTTGGATATGACGGACATCCAATACTAAGATGCATAATATAAAGATTTAAAACAATGCTATTCTTAAAAAAAACTGCAGGGAAACAACACTCGTCTGTCTACTCCTAAAAAAGTTGTTAAAAAAAATTAAGTACTGTGTTCAACTCACTTTCAAGGACTTCAGATATTTCTTGGTATGAACAACAAGCAGATCACTTTTCTGTGCTTCATTTGGTTTCACTAAATGTTCATCAGTAATTAATTCTGCAGCTTTTAGGTACTGTAAAATATAAAACATAAACTGTACACAAATTAAAAACAAAAGCAAATTGTAGTTATAGATTTTTTTTCTACTTTCTATTATCAGCCAATTATATCCAGAAAGGTCTATCATCTATAAACTTTTTGAGTACAATTTTGAGAAAATTTAGAGTACAATTTGAGAAAAACAAAATATACCTTTTACTTTACAAATAATATTAAATATTAGTTCTACTTAAAACCTGTACTTGCAAAGATTTGGTTAGTGTCGCCTCAGGGGCTGATTTGTAACACGCATCTTTCAGTTCATAAAATAGTATATCCGTAAGTTTGTTTTGCTGTTATCAGCTAAACAAAAAATTAAATACCTGTATAATGTTGCGCCATTTCTTAGCATCGAATACGTGAAACCTTTCCAAGCCAAAAAACGATACGTTATAGTTATCATCATACACCAACGGCCACTGATCGCGGCTAATATCGAAATATAGGCTGAAATTATTAAAAATAATAAATCAAAACAACAGGAGATACCCGAGTATTATTAAATTTTTATACCAAAATGTTTATCTACATAGCACATTATTTCAAAACGACACAAACCTTGACGTGATTGACATATTTTAATTTAATTCAAAACCATACTTTTATAATTATAGTATAACGTAGTTACATTCCTCTTGTTCTTGAAATTTTTCCGAAAATCCGCGAGACGTAATTTCGATTTTCGCGGACGTCACACACAGTATATGTTGACATTCGTCTTGACAGTTGACAGTAGTTTAAAGATTTTAATTTCGTTGGGAAACAAAGGTACTTTTTACATTGAATGATAAAAAAGAAAAGTAAATATATTATTATTAAAAAATGTTCTTATTGTTTCTACTATGAAATTATTAAGACAGGTTTTGAACAGTTTTTTAGGTCTATCGACAAAGGATATACGCTACACCAATAAATTTCATTACAATTTCTAGACATAGATAGTACATCAGTTGCTTAGCAACTTTGATGACGTTTCCGGGGCGCGAAATGTAAACAAAACGTGAGCAAAGAAAGTATTAAAAAGAATATTAAGTTTTTTTTAGTCTATAGAATTGTTATTTAATATGTGTATTAGTCAAATTGCTTTAGTTTATATTTTTTCTATATGACAAATAATATTATTATGGAAAATTCTACTTTGGATGCGCTTCAAACAGAAGTGGATTTCTATAGAGTAAGTACCTAATTAGTACGTTAACTATCCTTACAGAGATGTGACGACACGCCTCACAGAAACCTTTTGAAACCATTTCTCAGCAACCGCCCTCATGCTTTGGTTTGAGATATGAGGTCCTACACTAACCTCGTCATTGCAACCGCGGCACATAATTAGGTATTGTGGAGAGGCGAGGCGTGTTGCCCCTCCAACCAAAGGGAGGATCCTCCAACCAGGCGGGTGTTGTGCCTGGCGGGCCACGGCCCGACGGTTGATGTCGGGGGGTTGTATATATGCAACTTGTCGTTGCGAATGTTGCTTGCGCGATTCAGGCCTTCGTAGTTCTATGTAGCGCGGTAGATGTCGCTACATCACTCCCCCCCGAGACCGGAGGTCGATGGTCCAGATGAGTCAGCGGTCAGTGCGTCTGAAGAGCTTGCCAGTGCCAGGAGTGCGAGTTCCAGTGAGTCGGAACGGATGCCGCGTAGTCCGCAGTGAGTCGGGACTGTGAGCGGTGAGTGCGATGAGTCCCCAGTGAGTCGGGGCGATGCTTGTTGCTGCGTAGTCCTCAGTGAGTCGAGGTGGTGCAGTGAAGCGTAGCGAAGCGTAGTGGCTGGCTGCTGCGTCGACCAGGAGAGATAGCCTCTGCTTGTTGACCGGCCGAAGTGCAGTGTGCTGTGCCAAGTCGCTGATTTCGGCTGAGGGTTCTGACCAGGCTGCATGTCTGCTGCAGGCATGTGGTCAGGCTGCCCGTTGAAGCCGGAAGAGTGCTGGCTGGCTGTGTGACTCGCTGCTCGATGCTGTTGAAGGCTGCTGTGAGGGGAAGGTGATGACGAAGGTGCTGGTCTCCGGAAGGCTGCGCTGATGTTCTGCTCGGGGTCACCAGTGTGGATACACTGGGATCACGTCGGGGTCACCAGTGTGGAGAGGCGAGGTGTGTTGCCCCTCCAACGAAAAGGGAGGATCCTCCAACCAGGCGGGTGTTGTGCCTGGCGGGCCACGGCCCGACGGTTGATGTCGGGCGGTTGTATATATGCAACTTTTCGTTGCGAATGTTGCTTGCGCGATTCAGGACTTCGTAGTTCTATGTAGCGTGGTAGATGTCGCTACAGTATCAACTATCTATCTACATACTATCAAACTAATTAGCTCGCACAATTATTTACCTACAGCAAAACCAGACAGTAGTGGAAGAAGAAATCAGATCATTGATCTCTGACAATCAGAAGCTATCCCAACAAGTGGGCATGCTGCTGAAAGAGAAGTTGGACAATGCCAGGCAGGCTAGCAGCCACAGCCAGGACGGCAGGGACCTGGAGGAGTTGAAGAGACAAGTTTCCTTACTTGCTAAGGTATCAATTGCATTACTATTAGGATGTAACAACTAATTTACGTTATAAAATGCTAGCTGCGCCCAATTAAACTACGTGGGAATGGTAGGTATGTATTACGGGCAATATACATATTAATTTGCCCATAATACCCACCATTATATATACTACTATACTATGTCTATGCCCATAGATTGTCGTAGGTGGTTTCTATCATGTGTATATCTAGAATATAGCCTAACCCCTCTTATTCGGAAAGAAGACCCTTGTCCAGCAGTGGTACAGCAACAAATGGGTTTATGATGATAAGACCGTGCCCGAAGTCCTCGGTGTGCGGTGTTGTACCAATCTAAATCTATCAAAAATCAGGCTAATATTTACAAAGATACGTTTTGTTCTTAATGCATCATTTCTTCGACAGAATATACTTGCTGCCATTAAAAGACCATTTCAATTTCAGGAAAGGGACTCCCTACACGTGTTATGGCAAACCTCGCAAAAAACTATAGACGCACTGGAAAATGAGCTTAAAACTTACCAGAGCTATGACAATAGAGGAAAGCAGGTATCTACATAATAATACACCAACATACTTACACTAGTTGTATTGCGATGTTAGTCCCATTGACCTTCCTATCCAATCTCTTTCCCATTTACTATCATTCCAGTATATTTTTTAATATTTTTACTTCACAGGAATGTAATTGCCTCCTTAGCTTAGTTATCCTAAGCGTGACTGCTGGAGGTCTTGGGTTCGGTTAGAGGGTTGGGTTAGATTTCAAGATCCAGGTCGAGCAGCGTTATTCGATTTTCCTATGAAATTCTCAGTAGCAGTTCAGTTTCCAAGGTCTCGAGTTCGAATCAAGAGCACGCACCTCTGAATGTTCAAAATTATGTGCGTATTAATTATCACTCGCTTAAACGGTGAAGGAAAACATAGTGAGGAAACCTGCATGCCTGAGAGATTTTGTCGACGGCGTGTGAAGTCTGCTAACCCGCTGTTTTGGAATTTTCTACCAGACAATCTATATTTGTTTTACCTCTCTAAGCTGTTATTCGATATGTCAGGCAATAAGGTTAGAACAGATTATCAGGCGCGGATTATGGGCTCTAAAATGCCCACTTTTGGCGAATCTCAATATTCACGATGTTCACGAACACATCACTCCTCGTCTCCTCGACGTGCAATACATTTCCAGTAAAAGGCGGTGTGGCGTGTGGCGATTTCAGCTACCCAGTATATACAATGTATAGCATAATAGGCAATATGACCTTTGCCACTCCCACAAACTTCAAGGTACCGGCAACATCACCTATTACAACATTTCCAAATAAAAACGGAATATTCCTTCCTGGATTTACAGCGAATTTCTATAACAAATCAATCAGATTTTGACATAAGATAGCAAAATCTACCGGTTGACTTAATTGGGACCCGGCCTGAGAGTATATGATCTATCTATCTATCATGGACTTTTTTACTCAGTGTTAGGTGTAGGCCCCTGCTGGTTTCCAGTGTTTATACGGTCGACTACACCAGGGCCTAGCTTTAGCCTTTACAAAGGTTAAATTTTTTTCATACATTTACATACATTTTAATGTTTGAAACCTAAACATAGCATAAATTATCATACATGTATGGTAGGTATGCGCGGCATACGCTGGCCGATCTGAACTTGGCTATGTGGCTGCGCAGTATACAATTTTTAAACGTAAACAATTCATTGCGCATTCAAACGGCTAACTTCAGTCCGGCCAGGTTATTCCACGCGTACTGTACTCTCCGAAGGGTTACATCTAGCGTAGCAGTCGCGATAAGGACCACTAGACTATAGAGGCAGTTGTGGCAATGTTTGGAAATGTTGTAGAACTCGACCGAAGAAAGAAGAGATCTTGAACTAAAACTCGAAACAGCCTTAACTGACTACATCGAGCTAGAAAGCAAACACAAGGACTTACAAACGAAGCACAGTATTTTAGAAAACGACTTGAAAAGTAGAGAAAAAGAGATCGCGTCGTATAGAGAGAGAGGCAAAGCACTAGAAGAGAAGTTGAGTGACGTCACAAAGAGTTTGGAAGAATTTAAAATTAATTTAGCACTGGAGAAGAAGAATAGTGAAGATTTGAAAGCTCATTTGGTAGCATGTCAGAAGCAATGCGTGGACAAAGGGAAAAGGGAGATCGAAGCCAAGTCAAAAGTGAGTATACAATTTAAGTATCACCAAACTATACAGCATGTTTTTTTTCTCGTCTTACAGTCGAAAGGATATACTTCTACTCATCATGATCAACAATTTCTTGTATGGGATCCATCATGAAGTGCAAAAAAAAACAGCTACATCCTATATTTTGTCGAGAGACCTGAACTTTTTTCTAAGAAACAGCTCTCTTTTGTTTCACGATTTCAGACTTAGTCCCATATCTAGTACAAATAATATTGAAATAATACTTCCTTTCGGCTGTAAGACGACAAAAAAACACGGTGTATGCCAGCATTTCCATGGGAAAATATGTCATATTCGCTTATCAGCGAGAAAATAAAGCCATTTCTCCCAAACCACTCCATATCCCATATTGTTGTGTTCAAGAAAAGTGCCAAGAGCACAGTTTATATAAAAAATTGTAAGTATGTAGGTAGGGGGCGTTTTTTTTTTAATAATTCTTATGCAAGTGTGTTTTTCTAATAGGTTGCAGAAGCGTTGCAGCTCTACGATGAGGTATCGAAGCAGAAGCATGAGGCTATCAAAACTATACAGGCATTAAATAGTAAGTTCTGGTACTCGATCTATCCTTAGCTGATTTTTATAATCTCTACATAATGCAGTGCGATTGGGAGCTATTCTGACGTCGCACGTCGACGCAAGATAATGCACCCACTTAGGTGAACATCTTTCTTTAAATCCTTCGTTTATTTTGTTATTTTGTTTTGAGTTTGTGATTGTCAGAAAAAGTTTATTTCTTACATGCCTATTAAAATTTTATCTATACAGTCAAACGGGGTGAATCGAGGCAAAACTTTGAAAGGGATTTTTAGCATTAATTATTATAGTTTGTTGGAAAAAGGGACTCTAATATTGTTCCTAAATTATAATAAACCATTAGAAGACCTTTTTGTCATCAAAATATAATAATTAAAGCTGAAAATCCCTTTCAAAGTTTTGTCTCGATTCACCCCTGCGTTCCTATTCACCCCGTTTGACGGTAGTTATTTTTTTTATATAAAGTTATTTTTTTTATATAGTTATTTTTTTATATAAAGTTATTTTATATTTTATTTAAGGTTTTCTATACCAACAGAGTGACTTCAATATAATTATGTAGACTGTTGAGCAATGCAGATTATTATTACAAATACGAATGATAGTTTGTCTATAACCTATTTATTCTATTTTGCGAAAATTTTCCTTAGCCACCAATCACCATGCGACAAGCCTACAAGAATTTATAAAATCACATTTTTGGGTTCGGGGTCCTTTATATTATACTCTCTAACCCACTTGTTTTTTTAAATATCTTCAATTCATTTATAGTATATATACATATATTTATAGTATTATAGCTGACAAGTGTTATGTAAACCTACCTACTATTTATTACTACATCTTATAACCATTTATAAATTATACAGGAGAAATCGTACAGCTCAAACAAGCCGTATCTAGTATAAGACATGACACAGAAACATCATGCAGAAAAGAAATGGATGAAATGAAGGAGAAGTACAACGAGAAGGTAACAGATATGTTGCAACATATGAGGAACCTGGACGCAGAGCTGGTTGAGAAGGGATTACTACTAAACAAGACTTTAAGGTATCTACAGTAGTTGAACTGATTATATTCCTACTTACAATCTATTGTCAGTTGTCAATAGGCTCGCCCCCTATTACATGGGCCCTAACCATACTGGCGAACTGGGGTGTAGATACAGACGGCAGCAGGTCAAGCTATGCAAAACTGTAAAAAAAACAATTGAAAATGAACCTTATCCTGTTGTGTTAAAGTATAAAATCTACCAAAGAAATTTTACAGATTGTGGTAGCTTGATGTGCTGGCCTCTGTACATTTAGTAAATCTCTGTCTAGCCCTTCGTAGAGTATAGGCGTGATGGTATGATAACAATCGCTAAGAAATAATTTTTAGAGAGGTAGGACAGTGGTAGTAATTTCACTCAAATTTGAGCTGCCCGACTGGGGAAGTACCTCTGCCTTGCATATCGCAATTTGAGCTGAGTTGTGCTCCTAACGGTGAGCATGGTTCCCAGTGCTTCGCGAGGAAACGTTGTTAGCAGTGGGGGGACTATGACCCTTATACTGCCAACTTATTCCTCTTTCGTTTACAGGGTCGGCAACGCGCAAGTGATGTTACAAGCGTCTTTACGCTACGGTAGACGCTTATCATCAAGTGGGCCGTATGCTTGTGTTTACAGTATAAAACAAAGTCACTGTCCAGATCGAGCTTTCAGTTTTTGGGAAATATGTAAAAGAAATGAGTTCTAATTTTTCATCATTATTAATTGTTCATGTACCTTTTACAGAGAAAACAAAATACTACTGGCAACAAATGAGAACTATTTGAAACAGCAAAAGGATACTCTGAGGACGATAGACCCCAAACTGGCACTTGCAGAGCAAAGAATAGAAGCTATGTTCCAAGAACTGGTAACTTATTTTAACGAAAACAAAATAAATTTGAATGGGTCGACTCTGCCTGCTTTAAATTTTATTTTTTTAATCGCAATTTATAAATTTCAGGCAACAGGTAGGTTTTTGACTCAAAAGGTAGCCTATGTACTTGTCCAAGGTCTAATATAACCTTTATAATAGCGGTGGGTCGTTTGGAGTCTTGTTCATAGGTCATAAAAGTTTAATAAAATTAAAAACTACACAGGACACAATATCACATATCTGCCATTTTCCTATAAACTTCTGGGAACCAATCAAATCATCATAGTGCTATCGGCGTCGGCCGTCTGGTTGGCTACGCAGAGCGCATGCGCAGCAGAACGTTCGGTAACGTTTTTGCGCGGTTAGCGCGAAGAATAATATTGCCTTGGCGCCTTACTACAGCCCTTATGTTCAGGGAGCAGCCTACGTTCGGATATCACCGCTACACACTGTATTAAACTTCATAAAAATCGATTCAGCTGTTTAGGCGTGAACTCATAACAGACAGACAAACAGTTACTTTCGCATTTATAATATTAGTAGGGAAGTACGGACCCTGTCATGGTCGCGTCTATAGTTCAAGTGAAGGCTAGAGACGAGTCCGACATAGCCTATCGCCTCGACAAAAAAAAAGAAGTAGGGATAGCATGACGTATGAGACGACAAAATTATCTCGTGTCGCGCATGTTAGCCATATTTCAGAGGTGGCAGCTAATCCATTTACTGACTAAAACTGCACTTGCCTTTCCTTGCCCTAAAGGCCCGGCCATGGAATTCAGGACCTTCGCTCATGAAAGCCTAGCTGATCGTTCCAAAAACAGCCAAAAAATAGAAGGACATACCTACTTTTATTCTTATAGGTAGCATCTGAAAGAAGAAACATTCAGTTGGTTTGCGAGAAACAATGCCTCGCGATAGACATCCAGAGAATACAGGATGTTCAAGCAAGAGACACCAAGCGACGCGACTGGGAGGAGAAACTGTTGAAGACACAGTGCGATGAACTCAGGTAAGATAATAATATTATTTAAACATCATCATTATCCTTAAGCAGTGATAGCCTAGTGGTATGACCATTGGACTGCTAAGTCGAAGGCTTCGAGTTTGAATCCCAGGCACGCTCCTCTGACTTTTCGAAATCATGTGCGTATTAATAATTAATTATCACTTGCTTAAACGGTGAAGGAAAACATCGTGAGGAAACCTGCATGCCTTAGAGATTATTTCAACGGCGTGTGAAGTCTACCAACCCGTATTAGGCCAGCGTGATGGACTATATCCTAATCCCTCTCATTCTGAGAGGAGACCCGTGCTCAGCAGTGGCACAGGATATGGGTTGATGATGATTATCCTCAGTCTTTCTCCAACTACATAATTATGTTGGAGTCGGCTACCATTAATGGGCTCCCATACTGCAGTTACTTTTTGTGGAGCAACGTTTGGAAACGTTGCTCCACAAAAAGTAATGTTAGAGGGCAACATCCGATAACAAAAAGTATTTATTGTTAGTATATATGTTGCCGTGAAAGTTGAAGAATGTTACCTAATGTTATCGTGTTCCATTCTGTTGCTCCACAAAAAGTAACTGCGGTGTGGATGCACCATAACCGATGGCGGTTGAATATCAGAATTCTGCTAACAGAGGCCGTACCACAAGCTGCTAACGCGATCATTATTAGGTCATGGGAAAAGGATGGCGCTATATAATATGTAGAGCGCCATCCCTCTCTCTCAATCGCAAAACATTCGCCATGACACGTTGTGGTGCAGCCACAGATCTCCGTAACCCAATTTCCGGACAATAACAATATACTAAACTTTAATCAGCGGTTTCAGGTTCGGTCACAGCCGAAAACTTCATAATGGGGGTCATATTTATTCAATATTCATGAATTGTCTACTTGTGGTAGGTTTGTCAGTGTGACGTGTATGATTTTGGGGTGTTGTATACGACCTCACCCCACCCTCGGAACGCGCCCACGTTTTCGGGCTGCTGACCACCACAGACATGACAGGATCCCTACTACCAGGAAGACCACCAGGACTTAGCTCAACGTGCTCTCCGAGGCACGAACATTCCTCTTTGTGCTAACATTAGTCAAACGTTTATGGACCCTCCGCGACCCGGGGTATGTCGGACTCGACCGACTAGAAACCGCACTTTCCATAACTTGCCTTATATTCATAGCCATGGAATCCGTGAAATTCACCACGACCATGACAGGAAACAGCTTAACCTTGCTGAAAGATTGATCAGCATAATTATTACTCATGGCATAGTTGAAGTTTTTGAAATTAGTATTTAATGCATTTCAGATTGCAAGTGGAACATCTCCAGAAGTCATTGGATGAAACTCACGAGATGGTGAACAAGTTGCAGAATATGTTAGCTTCTAGAACAGAGCTGAACCAGAAGTATGTACAAATCTCAGTACCTAATAGTATAAAAACTGAGAGACAACATAGTTATAGCTTAGACATGTGGGTCTAGAAGTTCCTTTTTAAAATCCCATGGGTGATCACAAAAATAACAAAAAACACTAAGTAAAATAACTGTTGTGTTTCTTACGGTGAGCAAGGTTGCCAGTGCTCCACGAGGAAACGTTGTGTTGGCAGTGGGGGTACTTTGACCCTTACACTGCCAAACCAACTATTCCTCTTTCGTTTTACAGGGTCGGCAACGCGCAAGTGATACCCCTGGTATTACAAGCGTCTATAGGCTACGGTAACCGCTTACCATCAGGTGGGCCGTATGCTTGTTTGCCACCTTAGTGATACCTATAAAAAAAAGCCTTCTTAGTGCTCACCTACGTCTACGATATTAAGTAACTCCTGTGCAAAATGTTAAGTTTCTAGAGACACCGGTTAAAGCTCTATCCACAAGGTCAAGGTCAAATCGTGCTCAAGGGCTCAAAATAATCGTCATTACATTGTGATGAGCTTGTTCACACATTTCCGTAGCCGGCGATGAAGCTTCACTTCCCAAGCTTTTACGTTGTGTGTATTGTGTGTCAGAGTTTTGGTTAAACATTCCAAAAATAATATTGTTTGTCTCTTCTAGGGTGGTAACGACAAAAGAAGAAGAGCTTGCAGAACTAAACAAGCATTTAGAAAACCAAATGGAGCTCAGTAAAAAGTAAATTTTATTTTTTACAGTCCCTTTAAGTTCGCATTATAAGTCCCTTTTCTTAGTCGCCTTACATTCTCTCTCAACATGCCCAAACAATCTCAGCAATTAATGTTTTCATTGTGTGTCCATATATCTATGTATACAGTATACATTTATATTATAATAATAATAATAGAATATTTATTTCAGATTATAAATCCATATCTTGTTAGTAGGTACTTATCTGTATAATTATTATAAATATTAAATAAAACCATTTACTACCCTCACCCAGTGATTCTGAATGGGGCAGTCGAATCGTGCAGCAATGACTTTCAGAATGCTATTGTTAGCCTTCCGCAGACGCTGCAACAATGAAGCCGATTTTTTGCGTATTATGGCTTTAAAGCCGTCCGTGCGGGCTTCCGCAAATTGGAAGTGTCGGTTTTAATTCCAAATTAACAGCTTTTCACTAAATGCAAAAAGTATATACAGTACTTATATAAATAAATATTTTTTTTTAATTTTTGTCTGTCTACATGTTTGTTTGCTAATCTCTGAAACGGCTGGACCGATTTTAACGGGACTTCACTGGCAGATAGCTGATGTTATAAGGAATAACGTAGGTTAGGTACCTTTATATTAGAAAAAAAATATATAGAGCTCCGCGATCACATATCCACCCGTGCGAAGCCGAGACGGTCCGCTAGTCGTATAATTAGCGGTGACTGGTACAGAAAAGCCGAAGATCGGGTTCTGTGACGTTCACTAAGAGAGGCCTATGTCCAGCAGTGGATGAATATAGGCTGATGATGATGAAATCGCATTTTAATATTTTTTAGATGGAAAGAGTCCTATTTAGAGATGACGGAGAAACTGAAGAAGAAACTGGAAGATATGCAGAAAGAGAATAATGAATTACGATCAAAGCTGAAACTACCTTACATTGGCTCTTCAGAAGACAGTAATAGTTAATGCTTTCAAAGTAAAATTAAAATAGAATCAAAATTAAATACTTAGATGTATTTTGTAGGACATCACAATTTAAAAAAATTACTAATAATTATATGGCTATTTACGAGGGCGCTTTGTGTGACTTCTAATAACACTAACATAAGGTTGAAGTTCGAATGATTAAAGCGCATGGTAGAAAGCAACTACACCTACTCAAAAATTTATTATTGAGTGATACTTTTAGTACCATTTCTCTCCCTATGTATAAATAAATAAATAAATATTCTTAAGACATTTTTAGACACCATCATCTAGTCCAAAACTAAGCAGAGCTCTTGAGTCTAGATTTTATAGATAAATGCTATGCTACAATTGTGTTACCTCCTTAATAATATAAGTACCGTCAAACGGGGTTAATAGGAACGCAGGGGTGAATCGAGACAAAACTTTGAAAGGGATTTTCAGATTTAATTATTATATTTTATGCCAAAAAGGTCTTCTAATGGTTTATTATAATTTAGGAACAGTATTAGAGTCCCTTTTTCCAACAAACTATAATAACTAAAGCTAAAAATAACTTTCAAAGTTTTGTCTCCATTCACCCCTGCATCCCTATTCACCCCGTTTGACTGTACTCATTTGTGTTTTAGTATTTATAAGTGAAATACTTCAGTGCAATACAAATATATATTATATTAATTACATATTCATTTTTTTTATACCATTTTCTTATTCCTATATTATTCCTGTATTTGATCAGAACAAAACTCACCTTAACCAAATGTTTTCTTACTTGATTGAAAATGATGATACCAGGTTTGTTCAACATTATATTATTAACATTATTATATCACATTATAACTCTTATCACTAGACGTTAACGCTTATAGTCGTAAATCACGCCGATACACACTCCGAGAACATACTTGGGAACCAGTACAGCAGTTCCTTACTGTCTTGGGAGTCAATCCAAGCGAGGCCTTCTTTCACCATGTGGTTTAAAGCATTCTGGGCTCTTGTCTCATTCCAACTGAAATAAAAAAGTTATAATTACATCTCTTACACTTAACAGTCTTATTAGTCTATTGGTCGTAAGCGCGACTGCTACGCTAGAGGTCCTAGGTTCGATTCCCAGGACGAGTTAAATTTTACTGGGTTTTTCTACAAAATTCTTCCTGGCAGCTCAGAGTTTTGAGTTGTAACTAGTTATTGGCAATCTCTATTACATGGGGCATACCGGCGAACTGTGGGTGTACATAAGTACACCTCTGTATAACCCTTCAGTAAATCCAGGCGCGGTCCGAGGGAGGGGTAGTAGAAGTCATGACCATGACTGGGGGGTCCCCCAAAAACTGAGAAACATTACATGGAACCTATACTGTATACCAACAAGCTATGGGTGTACTTTAGTACACCTCTACCTCACCGTTAGGGGAATACAGCCATGTGTAATATAAATAATAATAATTACAGTGCTTTTTTATAGTACATAGGACTGTGTGGTGGTCATTCTTTAAGCCCGGCTTTGACACTAAAGACACTACAAAACTTTTTCAATTGCAATATGTGCTACAAATACTGCAAGATGATGTTTGTACACATGAGAATATGTAAGTAAACAGTGTAGGGTTACTTGATTCATTTTTTGTCATACACTGACACTATATAAAGACAACAAACACTACAACAATGTTTGAGGAACCTTAGCCTTACATATGAGTTCGAATCCAGATGGACAGTGGTTGTGGTAGTGGATGGACCTGTACCATTAACTCGTCTAATAAAAAGGTTAAGCAAAACTCTATTAAATAAATATAAAAAATGAGCCTATATAATATATTTATCTGATATTTTAGGTCAGAAACACATACCCTAAGTCATCAGTGAGGATACTAATGGAGACCCATGCAGTGCCCAAGGTGCTGGCTTTCTGCAGCACTAAAGTTTGGTCCAGGTTTAGTTCACCAGGAACTGACTGAACCAACCATTTGCCTTTGCCTATAGGTACAACTGTAAACCTGAAAATAGAATATTAATTATCTATATTTTATTTTCATGATTATATAATTTTTAATGCCATTTGATTTGATTTTGACTAAGTTAAAAGAGGCCTCTGCCCAGCAGTGGGACACAAGGGAGGCTATTACACAAAAAAAATAGTTTCATAAATATGTGCATCAAATAAATATATAATAAATCAATCTAATATACAAAATTCTCATGTCACAGTTTTCGTTGCCATACTCCTCCGAAACGGCTTGACCGATTTTGATGAAATTTTTTGTGCTTATCGGGGAGGTCTGAGAATAGGCCAACATCTATTATTCATACCACAAAATTTTTTTTTTTTATGGCAAAACAACGTTTGCGGGGTCAGCTAGTAAATATATAAGTTGTTCAAAACTATGATAGTTAAATTTTGAATAACTTCACCTCAATGTAGCAGCTAGTAAATAAAACTTAAAATACCCACAAATGTATCAAACATGTAATAGGATTTTTTTAGATTTTATATTTGATCTGAATCTATATTGGATGCTACAAAGTCAAAATCACATATAATACAAGATTAAACAGAAGAGTTATTATTGTTGAATTATTCCATGCTCAATCGAATAAAATTTTCCAATTTAGTTTTCCTATCACTCAACGTATGTGTATGTGAATTTTGGAGTTTCATCATCATCATCAACCCATTTTCGTCCACTGCTGGACGTAGGCCTCTCCCAATGAACGCCACAAAGCCCGATCTTCAGCTTTCTTTGGAGTTTATTAAGCTTAATTCTACACCTGAAAGGCTAATTATCACTTACCCATTGCCAAATATCTTAAGTTTCTTAACAGCAGCCAACAAGTCTTCATTTGTTATTTCCTGGTGCTTCTTACCCTTGCCCCGGGCAGCAATGAGCCTTGTCCTTAGTTCTTCTAAAGTTATAAGCCCACCATTCTTATAATTAGTGGCCAAACACACTTCTACTATCTGTACTCCTAGTTCATAGTAAAAATCACCAATACCTGAAATTATAATTATATCTAAATATTGTCAGAAATAAATTGGAGGTAAGTACTAGGTGGCCTACATGTTGCTGTATCCTTCTAGAATATTATTTGTCAACCTAAGGTATGAAACCTCAAGGGGCTCTCATCTGTATTACATTGTAATGTGTAAAATAAATAAGACTGGTGGAAAGGTGGAAAGCTATATGAAATATTTGTTTATTTGTTCGAATTTAAAAAATGAAACTGTTTTATAATAATATTGAAACAATGTTTTAAGGACAGGTAATGTTGCTAAGTTGATAATCGTAACACCGAATAATATAAATAACGAGGAGGATTGAGAAAATGTGACCACTGTCAACTAAGCATGGTATCTGATATGATTTTACTGTACTAATTTACTTGAACTCATAGTACGGGCTTTTAACAAGCTCCTATAACATTTAAACTAGCCACATAGCTTGCTAAGCACGTAAAATATTGTTAAAACAACAACAAACCTAAAACAGACCAGAATCCTTTTCCCGACGCTAAAGGATCTACACCGATCGCAGCGCACATCTCCTGGAATTGCCTCCTGAATTGCGCGTTTTTCTTGATCTCACTCTTGTGCTTTGTTGCAAATTCTTCTAAATTCTCCCGGAACACTTCCAGTTGCTTCGACATCTGTTGGAATTGATTTTCTTGGATTTCTGACCCTTTCTCCCTATATTTCTCCTGTTCTAACTTTTGCTTTTGAATAGCACCTACTCCTGCTCGACGTCTCATGATTGTCGATTGCTTATTATTAGTTTATATTTAAAAATGAATACCGATTTGAACACTGTTTTGCTCTTCGCAGCCCACAACTCACGGCCCGCACTTATTGTCAAAATGTCAACAATGTCATTTTGTCTGTCTGTAATTTTTTTGTCAATCATGACATGACAAAGGACAACAACTTTAATTTCCTGCATAATTTTGTAACATTAAATCTATCGTTAAATAATTTACATAATTAATAAATTAATACTATATTAATAGACTGTATAAATAAAATACGGGTAGTCATTGTTTTTTTTTACTAAAGATAGTTACTTTGACCGTGGGTAGATGACACTGTACAGAAACAAAAATCTTAGAAAATATTATGCAACAACTACAAAATTAGGTTTACTTCCTAACAATAATTTATGCATTTTCTGACTTTTCAACTGCTAAGAGAATCCCTCAGGCATGCATGATTCCTCATAAATTATCGTACCTACTAATGCAATGGTAGGTACTATTGGTACCTATGCAAGGCAAGCATTTGTTTTAATCTTCTATGATCTGGAGAAGAGTCAGTACTAGTCTGACTCATTGTCTGACATACAGTTTATAAATAAAAATAAAACAAAGCGCCTAGCAGATTTATCATGGCAATGGCAAAACACAACATGTAAGAACTATTAAGTAGCTCTAGGGACTATTAAGTAGTTTTAGTGGTAGCGATACTAGTTATACTAACAGCAACACATTATTAAATTATTTTGATACGGATGCCGATATGTATGCCCAATAAAAATAATCGCAATATTCACCATACAAGCGAAATAATTATAGGTATAATTATCATAAGTACTAAGTATGTCGTTGTCGACGTCATTCAAAAGCATAACATCAAAATCAATAACTAAATATATCTTATACATATTATTATCTTACTTACATCGTTAATTTACTTATCCTACAGAAGATTCTCATAAATTAAATTCTCCGCGTTCAGTATAACAACGCGCTGAGGGCGCTGCTCCGGATGCCTCGCTTCTGCAGCGCATCGGGAATGTTCGCGAGCGTCCGCATTGACTGTTTTTATGCCAGTATGCGCAAGAGGGCCACCTCGATAGCGAGTAGAGTGCGGGGCAGCGGCAACGGTCTCCTTTCAGTTATTGCCAGCAGGTTGGACGGGCCGTTCATGCAGCACTGGCAGGCCTTACATGCACCCATATATCAAGCTTGGGGCAGGTAGTAAATGAATTAAATGATTCTGACATGATTTAATTCATTTACTACTTAATTTCGTTATTTACTATTTATATTATTTAATTTTAATTTAATTGTAGGTATCTTTGGAAAAATATGGACTGATTTACTGTCTGAAATAAAATTATTATTATTATTATTATAAATGAATGTAACATGAAGATGCCCGTCGTAAAACTCATCTAGTTGAATTTCATCAGTTTCGTCCTCCGACAAAGTAATTCTGTTTAGAATCTAATCTCAGTAAATGTTTGATTATTATCTTTCCGCTTTCAGAGATTAATTTCTCGTTATGATATTAAAACGATGGCTGGACGGTATATTCTGCCTGTGACATGCATATTTATTACCTTACTACCTACTCGGTGCATTTTTTAAACTTACTTGGTAGTCTGTTTGCCCCTTAAATTATTTTGAAGATTGAATAATACTTACCTTTTTTACATCGGTCATAAATTACGTAAGTGTGCTTTGAGACTTACAAATAAACTGATAAATCAATCTTTGTTTCTTAGTACTCATTGAATCTCCCAGGTGTAAACCAAAGATTAAATGTATATTTTAATAAACTAACATCCATAAAAATATAAAGTGAGACTTCTTCGTGTCGATAGAAAGAATATTAAATGCTGTTCGCCCATAACTAAAGAGGGACTAAAGCAAAATATAAAAAAAATACATTATAATTGCTACAAAATACCACCAAACAAATATCTAAAAATTTTATTGTCATCCCTGGTGGGGATCGAACCCACGACCTTTGGATTAGAAGTCCAACGCGCTATCCTCTGCGCCACAGGGACTGATGATGTATCTGTCAAAATAACTGTTTTATATCCACATTATAGCTACACAACAATAAATGATTATACTTTAAATATTATACGATAGTTTTGTAAAATGACCTTGATTTGAATATTTACACAGATTTAATTTACACACTAACAACACAAATCAAAATCATTCTGAGAAGGGAATAATAAAAAAGTAAATGTTTCGTTGTCGGTATGATTGTGCGTCAGTTTTACAGGTTCAGGATAAAAACGGAAATGTCAACAAAACAACAAACGTCAAAAATCTGTTTGGGAAGTTTGAAATTTCCAGTGAACTGATAAATTATTTCTTATTAAATTAGAATGTAGGCACAATTTCTGTTCAGGACAATATAAAATAGTTAAAACAATAAAATGGAAAGTGGCATTACAAAAGAATTCACGCCTGCGGATGCAGACACAAAAAATGTGGTGAACACCGATTCCGCGGAAGCTTTTCAATCATTTATATATGAATTGTTTGAAAAGAATGGTATACTTAACGATCTGAGGGCTTACTTACGAGGCCATATCGTAAATGTATTGAAAAGTGCACAAACTGGTAAGAAACATTTGAAAAAGTCTTTTAATTTTTTCATAGTCTTGTTCGCGGTAGGTTGCCATTCAGTTCCTGAAAAATACAATATTTTGAGCATATCTAATGGTGTTCTCTCTTTCTTGCACACAAAAAACTATCTGCTTTGTCTGAATGCTTTGGTTTGTTGGATGAATTGTAATTCGTAGGTCGGCGAAGAACGTAGGTATTGGAAGTATAGTCTCTGTTCTGCTTACTCCAATGGGAGACAGACGTGAAAATATGTATGTATATAGTATGTTTTTTTAGTATACTTAGATGATAAGCATTTGGGCTGATGATGGTAAGCAACAACCAGAGTTTTTTGATGTCAGCTACACAAGTAGTAAGTATCACTCAAACAGTACAGTGTCTTGTTCATCTTATTTTAGAAAGAAAGAAAAAGAAAGAAAAATATTTATTGATACAGTCTTGGACAATGCACACAAAATATTAAAAAACATGATGGCAAAACAAATAAAATAAGGATTAAAAAAAAATGCGTGCCCCACGACTGCGTCAAATAGGCTCCAGTTCAGCTAAATGCCAGACTGCTGGTGAGCTGCCTGGCGCTGGTTTTCAACGGGACCTTTAAAATGATTCACTGGATACATATTACAATATTTGTGTTGATAGTTCAAAATTTCAATCTAGGACAATAATGATGCTAGAAATAAACACTATCCAATGCGCAGTCCCACCTAGAGCCCAGTCTAGTGCACCACTTACTGCAGCCTTATCAGAATTTATTGTTTTAGGTGATCCTCCCGCTTGTCAGAAACATTTCACACAACGGCTTGAGCTCACATATCAAGCACTCAATATTCTAATAGCTGAATATTTACTGCGTTTGGTAAGTTATTTACCATGTTAGGATTATTATAAATGCTTAACTTCTCCACATGCTGGTAAGCTTTGTCAACAAATACCAAGTTTCATGTGCTTTCCATAAAAAAATATTAAATAACAGGGTACATACGGAAATAAGAATACTTCTTTATGAGAAACATTTAAAAAAGTTTTTATACAGTACAGTTCATTTATGCATGTTCTGCACTACATACAATACAAAGTAAAGTTATATTTTTATACAGTTCAAAATAATCTTCACAATTTACATTGTATTTTTCTAAACTGTTCCACATAACATACCATCACGCCTGTATGGGGAATACAGGCGTGAAGGGTTAGGCAGAGGTGTACCAATTTATACCCACAGTTCACGGGTATGTTTAGGTCCCATATGTGGAAAACCTATTGCCATTAAATTCCATCATCCGATTCCCGGGATGAGCAGTGTTATTGGGTTTTACTATGAAATTTTCAGTAGTAGCTCGGAGTTTTGATTTGTGCCTGGTTAAATGGCAATAGGCTCACCCCTTGCATAGGATCTAAACATATTGGCGAACTATGGGTATAAAATTAGTCCATCTCTGCCTAAACCTTCAGGAAATATAGGTGTGAGGGTAGGTAAAAAAAATATTCCCCATGCAAGCCAAATGTGTCTTCAAATGTTATATTACTCCTCAGGAGTTCAGCTACAGTTTCTCGGTGTTCATATCTGAAATACCACTGGCCAACATGGTGTTTGGTTTCGCCAAGTCATTGATGGAGAGGAACGAAGACGATAAGACAGATATGAGGTTCAAGGACTGTGATGTTTGGTCTATACTTAATTATTTAGGTAAGAAGCTATTTGTTGCATAAATGATGTACATTATACATTTAAGCAGATTTGTAACTAAAGTGCCTGTGATTTTGTAAAAGGCATCACTCACGTAAAAGTTTGCAATTAGTAAACAATAAAAATTTTCAAAACTTCATCATTAGCCTAGTGGCCACAAGCTCTACTGCTATGCTTGTGGTCCTGGGTTTGATTCCCCGGTTGAGCTGTGTTATTGGGTTTTACTATGAAATAAATAAAATGATATTTATTTCTGTAAATAGATCTTTAAAATACAATTTTACAAGTCAATATTTTAAATTATTTATATAGATGGCGCCGGCATTTCTTATCTCGACAAAGAGGACCTTTTAGAAAGCTTTTAGTTTTAAAGTCCAGACTGTAGCAGCATTATCAAATATCTAAATTTTACAATTTAAATCAGAATAATTGGCCTTTTGTAGCAGTAATAGCTTAGTGGTATGACCATTGGACTGTTAAGTCGAAGGTCTCTAGTTCGAAGGCGCGCTCCTCAGACTTTTCGCAATCATGTGCGTATTAATAATTAATGATCACTTACTTAGAATGGTGAAGGAAAACATCGTGAGGGAACCTGCATACCTGATAGATTTTCTCGTCGGCGTGTGAAGTCTGCCAACCCGCACTAGGCCAGCGTGGTAGACTATAGCCTAATCCCTCTCATTCTGTGAGAGGAGACCCGTGCGCATCAGTGGATAAATTGTGGTGGTGGATGCATTGGTATTTTGAAGAAAGAGCAGCAGCTTTGAGTTGACTAGTCCTAACTGACGGCACCCTTTCATACATCAATCATCTTGTAGGTCAATCATTATTTATTAGGTATTTTTGCAACTAATTATTTGCAAAAAGTGTTCTGAACACCATAAGAATATGGCTAAGGCTTGTGTCCTGGGTATGATTCCTAGGCCAGTTAAATTATATTTTTTATGTATCTAGATATCTCCCTAATGATACCCAATGTCTGATTATTACTATAAATGTGTAACCTTGTCACAGGAGTGCAGTGTGATTCCGAACATGCGTTGAATATAGTAGAAATGTATAGGAACGAGAAACAAAATCCTTTATTACTATGTATACTAAAATGTATGCCCATGTACAGAGAGTTTTTGGGCATTGATCCAGATAAAATGACTGGTGAGTATTTTTTTTTTTATTACTTAAATTTTTGGCTTGAAATGCCTCTAGGATTTTCTTACATTAATTCAAACCAATTCTCACATACACAGACATCTTGACTCGGATTAACAATAGACCATTTAAGGGTCCGGCGGAGCGTGAATTGCCCATACAAACGTAATATCCATATAATTCATAATTCAAACACAATTTTATTAACTTGTGCTATTATTTGGATTCGGATACCTTTAATCTAGGTTCCTACGGTACCATTTTGTCCAAAATACTTCAATGGAAATAAATATAGGCGAATGTAAATCTTGATATTTTTACGATTTTTCGTCCGGTCTTCCGCTCATTGATTTAATACTAAAAACAACAATATTTGAACTCTTTTCGTCTCTTGAACACAGATTATATTATAAATAATCATTAAAACATCAGAAAATTATTATACTATGAACTTTTAATTTATAAAATGTTCAATTACGGCACGCCACGCAATATAGCCCAAATTTTGAAGGAAAATATTGCTCTCTCGTGCGTTCTAAGCGGGGGGTGTGGCCTGCTGCCCGTCGGGCGATGCAGTTCGTTAGTGTTCGTGTTTGACGAAGACGTAACGTGAATTTTATTACGAGTTGGATTGTTTGCCGTTAGTATATTTTTTTAATAATGTTTTCCCAAAGGTTGATTGAATCCAAGAGTAAGTACCTAACTACAATAAGGCACCGGACTCGATCGTTATGGTACAGAATGATTATAGTTCAACTTTTTTGTATAGACTATATAAGTCTACTCTACTTGTCAAATATTTGAATATTTGTTTGTAGTCCTTACTGTTACCGGCCAATGTAGATATTATTATAATGGCCTTGTAGATACCTACAAGGCTATTACTAGGTAACTATACATACGTATATAGTAATGCAATCTCCTTGCAACGGTCTCTACAGTGCCTAAGTGCTTACTAAGATAGGTAGGTACTAGTTTATCTTTGTTGAAAAACAGGGATTTTACACAGTAGATACTTCCTTACCCGAGTAGCTATGATCTACATAGGTAGGTAGGTACTTACCTACACCCATATACAGCTTCACTAAACGTAGGTGCACGACTGTGATAGCTAGGCCACAGAATAGGAATAATAATAATAATAAATATTATATTATATATTTATTATTTCATAAAAAACTGACTCGGCTTCATCAAAGCAGAGCTATCATATTTTAAACTTCTTGCTGATTTTGAAAGGTTAGAATGATTTACTTAGTTATTGTTTGTCAAAATGGCGGCTGCAGTAAATTACAACTTTTTCGTCATGGGTGTCGTTTTCATGGTTTTCGAGGGTGTTGAAGCCGATAGTGCGGTCAAAATGTAAATCCAAGATAGCGGTTCGAATAAATTATCAACTTTTTCGTCATGGGTGTCGTTATCATGGTTTTCGCGGGTGTTGAAACCGATAGTGCTGTCAAAATGTCAATCCATGATGGCAGCTGCCATAAATTATCAACTTTTTCGTTATGGGTGTCGTTTTCATGGTTTTCGAGGGTGATGAAACCGATAGTACGGGCAAAATGGCGGTTGGAATAAATTTTCAACTTTTTCGTCATGGGTGTCGTTTTCATGGTTTTCTAGGGTGTTAAAACCCATAGTGCTGTCAAAATGTCAATCCAAGATGGCGGCTGCAATAAATTATCAACTTTTTCGTTATGGGTGTCGTTTTCATGGTTTTTGAGTGTTGAAACAGATAGTTCTGTCCAAATGTCAATCCAAGATGGCGGTTGCAATAAATTATCAACTTTTTCATTATGGGTGTCGTTTTCATGGTTTTCGAGGGTGATGAAACCGATAGTACGGGCAAAATGGCGGTTGGAATAAATTTTCAACTTTTTCGTCATGGGTGTCGTTTTCATGGTTTTCTAGGGTGTTAAAACCCATAGTGCTGTCAAAATGTCAATCCAAGATGGCGGCTGCAATAAATTATCAACTTTTTCGTTATGGGTGTCGTTTTCATGGTTTTTGAGAGCGTTGAAACAGATAGTTCTGTCCAAATGTCAATCCAAGATGGCGGTTGCAATAAATTATCAACTTTTTGTTATGGGTGTCGTTTTCATGGTTTTTAAGGGTGTTGAAACCGATAGTGCTGTCAAAATGTTAATCCAAGATGGTGGCTACAATTGATTATCATCTTTTTTATCATGGTTTTCGAGGGTGTTGAAGCCGACAATGCGGTCAAAATGTAAATCCAAGATAGCGGCTGCAGTAAATTGCAACTTTTTAGTCATGGGTATTGTTTTCATGGTTTTCGAGGGTGTTGAAGCCGATAGTGCTGTCAAAATGTAAAAAACATAGGACACTATTTTTTTTACAAAAGTTGTTGTTTACCTTCCTCCCGAGTAGTAAAAGTGGCGTGTCGTAGCAGATGAAAGTATTTTTCTGTAAATAGTTTGTAATACATAAATAACACGCATTTTTTATTGAATTTAAACTATGATCAATCGGCGTGTTATGATGATGAAGAAATACTCCTCGAATTAAATACCTACTAGTTCACATAATGCACCAACACGTCACGATGATGGAATACCTACTTATAGAATCAAATACCTACTGATAATATAATAAATACTTAGGTACTCAAAAAGTTGACAGTAGGTAAGTATCTTTTCGGGCCCTCTCAGATCGATATTATAATGCATAATAGATAGATAAGTTATTAGGTAGGTAACCGCGCAATTGCCAAGGCATTATTTTTAATACAGATATAAAAATGTCTAATATAAATTGATACAGTTACTATAGTACATAGGTAAGTACCTAATTAGTAAGGACATAATTAATAACAAAATTAACTAACTCGCAGCCCACAATGGATGTAAGTGTACTTAATAAATTTATAAGTACATCCATTTTGGGCTGCGAGTGAAACTGTGGGCATCAGCTAGCTTATTTTAAATTAGTGTCCACGGAGTTCCTTAGCGGATTCTTTTTCATCGCTCACATTGTAAAATTTAAAATAGGTACTTACCTACTTATCGATAAAATAATATATGGTCACCGTCACACACACGACATGATTTGTTTTTATATTTTTGTAGTTTAGTAATAAGTATGAATAAAGTATACATAGTTACGAAATTGTATTAATGAACTCATAAGTAAGGAGGTATATTTCCCTATCCACTATCTTTCTTTTTCTTGAAGTTAGAAACATTACAATGACCTACCAATTGGCATGTTAGTCAAGGTGTTTGGGAAATTGGTTGGTATTGAGAAAAACTAACACGAAATAGGTAACTAAGCCGCTGGCTAGCACCGATCTACCCACCTTGGTCTTCGAACGTGATCGCGAAATCCGCGGAAATAAGCAGGTAGGTATGTGATATCTGACGATGTAACCCTCGTAAAGAAATTTCTTTAAAATGCATTCTAGTTCTCGACATTACCTACCGATTAACCAAAAAAAAATTAAAAAATATCACATTTATTGAACACGTCATAAATTGTCACAAATATTAGAGAATTAAATTCTCAGCTAAAAGCCACATGTTTCCCTATCTACTATCTTTCTTTTTCTTGAAGTTAGAAACATTACAATGACCTACCAATTGGCATGTTAGTCAAGGTGTTTGGGAAATTGGTTGGTATTGAGAAAAACTAACACGAAATAGGTAACTAAGCCGCTGGCTAGCACCCATCTACCCACCTTGGCCCTCGAACGTGATCGCGAAATCCGCGGAAATAAGCCGGTAGGTATGTGATATCTGACGATGTAACCCTCGTAAAGAAATTTCTTTAAAATGCATTCTAGTTCTCGACATTACCTACCGATTAACCAAAAAAAAATTAAAAAATATCACATTTATTGAACACGTCATAAATTGTTAGAGAAATATTAGAGAATTAAATTCTCAGCTAAAAGCCACATGTCACTAGGTATGAATATTTTGGCTACGCCCACTTTAGTCCGACAGAGAAAACAATATTTAGACGTATTTTTGCAATCGCCTCGTGTCGAAGTTGCGCGCTCGCTCCGCCGGCCTCTTAAGTATATTGTTCCGTGTGGGAAATGAACCCGCGACCCGGCAGAGAAGCCGTTGACTCACCTACTGCACCTTTCAAGCCGTCAAAATTGTGCATTCATGTGAAGTTTTATACGAATACTACATCAATCATAGTTTATTTTAATACATGCCTTTAATGTATAATGGCCGTTTCGTGATCTTTCGTGAGAACTCCACGTAAATGTGTTTTTTCAGCGGTTTCATCGGAAGAATCGCTGTCAAGTGTAAACAGTTTAAACAGCATAGACAATAAAACACATTGCAAGAACATGCCTATGCCAGAGAAATGCAAGCACTATATATGTTGTAAGACATGCCAAAACAAGATATGTAGGCTCAAGGACAAATACAAGAAGAAAAAGAAATATTTTGCCAAGGTAGGTGTCTTGGGAGCCTTTGAGGGCAGAGCAGCATCTGGCGAAATTTACGTTGACGGTTATACTGTTAAGTACTATCTATAGGCGGAGAGAAAGGGAACACACAGTTTTGACAACCACTGTATTGTTCAAGAGCAGGGTTGCCATCTCTAAAATTTGGCAAGCAGGACACAAAGCGCGAAAACCCAGGATTTTGGGGTTTAGAACCCGAACATGTCATAAATCCAACGAGTCATTGCAGCCGCCTGGTGTCGACCTTTTTTTTTAGGTCGTACATAGTTTTTAACTCGAGGGAGCTTTAAAAACATAATTACATAACCGGACTTGGTGGCGAGGCACCGAATGCCTCCAGCCAGGGGCAACTTACATATTATAAACTAAGCAACACAGATAAGGGCGTCCCCTGCGGGACTCGGACCTCGGCTTAGGGCGTTGCTGGGGGGGCAACTAAGGACGGCTAGATCTGGGTTTAAATTATTTTGGGGCGAATTTAATGCTACTGGCTCGGCACGGGCCGAGCAAGTGACGGGGATGGTTACCGTTAAGGGGTCTTTGCGACGGTCCTCGCCGGCGATGACAATATATCGGTCGGCGCCTAATGTCGACCGATGACTTGAAAACTTTTAAGCCCAGACTACAAATGAAACTCCGCCCGGACGCTCCCCGGATACCCTGTAAACTAGGACAAATCTCGGGAAATCCGGAAACACTACCGAATCTATTTATGAAAATACTAATATTTTTCTTTTGTACATTCTTCTAAACAAGGCTTCTTTCCGATCTTACTTTTACCAGAAAAAGGCGTTGAGACTTAAAACAGGAAGACACCAATCAGTCCCTTTACCCTCACACGCATTAACATAAACATTACCTAAATATCAAAAATGTTTGGAAGGGCTATAATTTGTTGTATACACAGCAAACCTTGCTATAGCAACGAATCTATGTTCCCTAGCAACACTCCCGAAAACCCAAAACAATACCTTATTTTAATAAAAAAAAGCAACATCACCTACTTTATATGTATTTACAAAATTATTAGGAAGACAACAGCTTGGCAGCAATTATAATTTCCATAACGCAGAGATTATTAAATGGTTTTCTTTCAGAATTTGAAAGAGTGTTCTAGCATGCACCCTTGCAACGTGGAGAGTCTCATAGAGAATATAAACGCTACGGAAAAGAACCTGATTGATGAGGTCTATTCTTATAATAATTATGTTATTCCATTTCTGTCTATCATGTATTTCATTGATGTTGTGTTGTTCAATTTGTATTTAATTTGTTAGTATGTTTTGTGAAGCCGTCTACGCATTTTTAACATTAATGAACGATTAGATGGAGCACACAAATTAGCAAAGGAAATACCTTTTGGTAGTTGACTGGTCTGTGAATTATTCAAAATAACAGGCGTAGTGAAATTTAATTATTTATAAACTGTATACTGAACAAAATATTCAATTTGACTAATAAAGTTCTCAGATATAAGCCTTAAAAGTTTTTGGTGGGGTTTGAGAGGGGATCATCATTATCAACCCATATACTGTCCCACTGTTGGGCACGGGTCTCCTCTCAGATTGAGAGGGATTAAGCTAATAGTCCACCACGGGTTAGCAGACTTCACACACCGTCGAGAAAAATCTCTAAGGCATGCAGGTTTCCTCACGATGTTTTCCTTCACCGTTTAAGCGAGTGATAATTATTTATGAATACGCACATGAATTCGAAAAGTTATAGGTGCCTTGGATTCGAAGTTCGTTCGTTGTTCACATGGTCAAAATTTCTATAAATCATACAAATATCCCACATTATATATATTTTTTTAACATCAATTTTTCAAATTTCTCGGGTTTCTTCCAATTTTTATTCCCTTAAAACTTTATTCGGAAGTTATTTCATTTTTATTTTAAATACAGACGTGAGGAACTAACAAGACCTGCGTTTTGACATACATATATTGCGTATTGCGATACATTATTACACAATCTTGCTTGGGCAAAAGTTGTTGGGCACGGGTCTTCTCCCATGAGAGAAGATAAGCTATAGATATCAAAAATACGTGTACGGCTTCAAAATAAATGGTTTCAGTTCTCACAGTAGGTAATACATTTAATATAGTCTGTCGTTTGAAATTGGCTAGAAGTGGCTGTATATCGAGCTCATACTTGTTAACCTGTTGAAATAGCATTGTGCATAGATTATCGTCAGCCGATATTTCATTTTTATTTTGAACTAGCTGTTGCCGCGGCAAAAGGCTTTTTGAGACGACAAAAAGTAGGCTATGTTCTTCTCCAAGGTCTAATCCAATTTCCTAACAATCGGTCCAGCGGTTTAAGCGTGAAAGAGTAACAGACAGACAAGAGTTACTTTCGTATTTATAATATTGCAGGTGCATATTATATGCACACAAATATACAAAAACTGCAAAGAAAAAAAACGTAAAATTTAAGAAAAAGCCGACGAAAAATTCCAAGGCAGGAGGGTCCAGAATCATGTACTGAAGTCATGGTAATCCGTTGCGCGTCGATGTCCCTTCCACCCTGTATCCCTATGTAACTATAGTACCTACTTATGTAAAGAATGAGGCGACGTGGAGTCGCCAGTTATCTGTTATGCCGTGTACAGACCACTTGTATTTTTATGATCATTATATATTATTATATTTCCTGGTTCGTGTATAATTTGGAGGCCAACAGGTAACTCCTGTTGGACACCGTAACCCCGTGCGTTCACCAGAGACTGAATACATCCTCCTGAAGATTCCTAGTACAGTTACTCATATCCTACTAATATTATTAGGAGTTGTTGGATCGAGGGAACTTTTTTTATACAACACAATTTTTTTTTATCTGTATTTTAGTAGGAAAATGATGGTAAACAGTATAATATTAACAATCCTGCTATCGATCACACTTTGCAGATTGGAAAGTAACAGTGAAACACCTAGTTCTATTTCCAGATAATATAAGTCACTTTATATTTATTGTGGTGTAATTCCTAGATGTTCCAGCAGCTGAAGTCAGTGTACGAGACGGAAGTGGAGATGATGAAGGTCGAAGAAGAGAAGAAGGTCAAGCGGTCTATGGCGTCGCACGCGCTGCAGTTGCAGAAGAAGCGGGACGAGGTATTATAACTGACATAATTATGGGTTCCGTAGGTACAGAGGCCCGCACCTCAAGCTACCACAAACTGTCAAATTTCTTTGATTGATTTTCAATTTTAATACAAAGTAATAAGGTTCATTTTCAATTAGGAAATTTTGACAGTTTTGGATAGCTTGACCTGCTGGCGTCTGTACATAACGCTGACGTCAGCAATATTATTTGGATATAATAGATTTGTTTAATGACTGTTTGTTATTGTATTATATTAATGTAATAATTTTGCATGCCTTAAGTTAGAATGCAGTGAACTTAACAACGAACGTACCTAAATTAATGGCAAATAAATAATTCTTATTACTGTAGTGCGAATTAGATTTGGTAATAAGAATTAATCATAGTTGGAGACCAGGTTGCCCAATTATACTAAATGATTGAATTAACAACTGGCTATTGCTTCGCTTAATACTGACATTCAGCTGCATCTATGTAAATAGACTTGAAGCCTAATCCAACATAGTTGGGAGATAGGCAGATGAGATCAAAAGGTCTAAAACCTATTGACGCGGAATCGGCTTGAGGAGAGCATCATCACCAGGGTACTCGAAATAGCCAAAGCAATCCGCAGTATTCCCTTCGGCCGACATCGGGTCGGGTCGTTCGAGGCGAGCCGAGAGACGTCGTTTACCAAAGATTGAACATTATTATTTAAATATTTTATTCGTGTTGAGTTTAATATAAAAACACGAACACGACTGTAAGACGACATATTCAGATGGCGTAGACCGGCCCTCCGCCACGTTCCCGTGTAGCAACGGACCTCCCTGTAAACATAAATATTTGTCCCACGATTCCACGTCGATAGGTTACACCTAACACCGCTAGTGATGTTCAAAGTTGCTATAAATAAATAACTTGCTTAATGCTATATGCTTAATTTTTTAAGCAAGCGATTTTATGTGCTTTAAGCATGCTTAATTTATATGCCTATTTGTTACTAACGCTATACGCGACGCCCGACGGACAGTTGGTTGATAGAGAGAGAGAGTTGATAGTGCTATGCGATATAAAGCAAAATAGCTTTATAGCATAAAGTGCGAACCGCCATATCATATGCTATATATAATAAGCACACTACTATATAATGCTTTAAGCTATATTAACCATCACTAATCACCGCGGAATCAATGTCGTATTTAGATGGAGGAGAAGTTCAAAGCCCGCGAGGCAGAGCTGGAGCGCAACGTGCAACAAAAGAAGAAGTTCCTGTGGGGGCTGGCGCAGGCGCTGCGGGACCAGCACGAACACATGGCGCGCGCCATGCGGGACGTACGCGCTGAGACACTACTACTCTCCTGCAAGGTACTGTCTACACTACCCCGCCCTCATGCTCATAACTGTAAGGGTGGAAATAACTCAACTGCCAGCTATTGGGTACTAGTTTTTGTTCGCACTCGATGGGAAGGTGATGATGACGAAGATAATTAATTATATTATAGTTCTTGCAAAGTTCGTTTAGTTACTAGTGGATAGTTCATAAAACAATTATGCATAGCTGTGGAGCTATGCATAATTGTGTTATGGAAGTGCGTGGGCATTTCCACTCCTCGGGGTCCTCCTTAGGGTTCTGTAGTTATTGCATACCCCTAGGAAAAAGGCATGAGTATATGTCAGAGGCTAGCATATCAACCTACCAAAATCTGTCAAATTTCTTTGATTGATTTTCAACTTTAACACATAACAACAAGATTCATATTCAACTGGGAAAATTTGACAGTTTTGGATAGGTTAGGTTTAGGTTAGGTATGTATGAAATTGAAAAGCCAGAGATGCATACTCGAATTGCTCATGCAACTACCCGCGCTTTACACTCTTAATCCAAAACATGCTCATTAAACATAGAACATGCACATTAACTTCTTAAGAAATAAGTAGCAGATACAATAGAAAAACAATTGCTAAAACCCTCTGGGAGTGTCTCCGTTGTTTAGTAAATTAAGTAAGAGACAGCCAAAATTCTATTCTCTAATTATTCATATAAAATAACAGACAAGTTTAAATTTTGAACAAGGCGTTAATAGCTCTTTCAAAGTGATCTGGAGAAAATAAGTTACTGTCTTGATAGCTTGCTACAAGTAACTCATTATATTCACAGGAAGACAGTCTAAAAAGCCAACTGGCTGAAGCGGAAGAAATTCTCAAGAAACGCGGCGAGGAAATGCGAACACAGATATCGAACGAGCTGACAATCTTAGAGGGCCACCTCGAATCCATGAAGAAAGAGCGAGACAACATCACAAGAGAACGCTCCGAACTAGAACAGCTGAAAACTTTACAAGACACTAACAGCAAAGTAATCAAAGTTCACAACATGGACAGCGATGACGTTCACTCACACTATAACCTCCTCAGAAACGAATTAGCTATACTCAAGAAATATCTAGAATCTTCTAAGCTTACACCTAAATGTGTAATAGAAAGAAGCACGGGTACTGAGCCTGGTGAGTCGACGTCAAATTACAATGTCGCGTTGAACAATAGTCAGGGAGCCGAGAAGTGCTCCAAGAGTGACTTGATTGACGACAGAGTGAAGACCAACCTACTTGTCAATGATTTTAAGAAGAAGAATGTTAATTTTAGTCATGTACGTATATTATGTTTGAATGAGTTTAATCCTTATTACACTACCAGCACGCTATGATGACCGTTTTGACGTTTGTCCACTCATGAAGTTTCGTATTAATTAGTAATTACATTTGAAGCAGCAAATTGCTGTTCTTTATTGTCAATAGTGATCTAACGATACTACTACAAAAAATATAATATACAATATGTATATGTATTGTTTTTTTTTATATTCGTCCATTAACGTAACGGCCATCATAGCATGCCGCAAGTATAGTTATAGAAAAAGTCTATCTTAAGCAGGTTTGAAATCTGAGTCCCTCTGGTTAAGTACACTAGAGAAAACAGGCTGTGGTTTCGGTAACTTATTTAGCTAAAGTGTTTTAATTTAATCCTTGTTTTGCTTAATGGAAACTACAGGGTCTCACATTTAGCCTGCAATTCAAGTAAATACCCCTTCTGGCTCAGTAAAACAGTAAAACTCTTTGGAGGCGAACTTACTTGAAGTGGTTAGATAATAATGGTACTTTTTTTATAAGGTGGCAAATAAGCATACAGTCCACCTTATGGTAAGCGGTTACCGTAGCCTATAGACGCTCACACACAGCTGAAAACAGTGTTATTTCACTTCGATTTCGATTTTACAAGGCGGAGGTCCTTCCCAGTCGGGCAGCTCCAATCCGTGTGGAATTACTCCCACTATGCCCTACCTCTCTTAAAACATATAATTAAATCCTTTTATAACACCTGTTTGTTTTATACTAACTTCTGTGTGTAAGGACCAACTTTGTCCATCAATGAGATTCACCACACGACCGTTTTTTAGTATTATATAGTGTACATTTTTATATCAAGCTGTATAACCTTCTGACTGCCAATGTCAATAACGAAAAGCTTTGTTCTCTACGCCAAGCGACAAATTCTAATATCTAATAATAGGTTAAATAAAACACTAAACATATTTTTGTATATTTATTTTGAACAAAAAAAAAGTTGTATTGTTGACGTGCCATGCCGTCGTCGTTGGCGTCGTGAGCAAGTTTTCATTTGACGTCTATACACGTCTGTGGCGGTCAAAAGGATAATTTACTCTAAACATATTTTTTATTCAGTCGAATTTAGACGAGATTTATCATGAGACGACTCGAGACCGCAGCCGGTCGTCGGGTTCAAGTGATGCGGGTGACAACGCGGTCGCAGACCTGGAGTTGGACAGAGAACGCGACCGAGAACGAGACCGAGAACTTATACAGCGGCTTAGAGAGGAGAACGACAGGCTGAAGGCTTTTGCAAGACAGGTATTTATTTATATTTCCTTTATTGTACTCCAAGTAATTAAAAGTTTACAGACATACATTTTGTATTTAAAGACGATAAACATACAATGAACGACCTAATCGCGGTCTGCTATTTCTTCCAGGCAACCTTTGTATGGACACAACTGCACTGGACAAAAGTAGAGTTGTTTATGGTGCAAACATAAAAATGGGTGTTTGAATTTAAACAAAAAAATAAAATAAAAATACAAAAACAAAGTAATACATACACAATACTAATATAATATACATATATAAATGTAATATATATGTATACATACATACATTATGCCAATATATATTAATAACTTATTTACAAAAAAATATTAATATATGTACAGTTGATACGCAACAGATAGGTACGCAGGCAGCTAACGACTGTCATGATAATGGCGAATTTCACGGATCCCATGGCCATGACTATAGAGCAGGTTAAGGCAAGTATGGTTTTTAGTCGGTACGGGTCGGACGATCCATTTCCAGTCGGATTTTCTTTATTATAAAAAAGGCAGCTAATGACATTTATGTTTCGTCAAAATATAGTTTAACAAAATGTATCACGCAATATGTCAAAACGCAGGTGTTGTGTTGCGCTGGGGAGGTTCTGGGATGGTCTATCAAGAGGACACTGGACACAGTGACCCCCTCCATACTGATGCCAACGGGTTTTAATGGGTCAGAATCCCACATTTCCCGGTCTAATCCGGTAAACCAGTCGCCGTTTGAGTTTCGCCCCAGAAAAAAGGTGTTGTGTTAAACCCTTTGGCTTTTTACTCAAGGTTCGCGCCTGTACCAGTCAGTAGAAATATCAAAACAGTTGATCGATAGGTTTGAGCGAGACCGCAATCGGATAGAGGAGACCGACAGATTCAATGCGTTTGCTAGACATCATTAAATGGTGATTTCACCATATATTTCTTCGTTTTTAATAACATTTTTTACCTATTTCGTCTTAGCTAATTTAATGTGTAGTGGGAAAAATCTAACGCTTTCATGAGCCTGTAAATATATGTTTATAGGCGTTAAGATTGAACATTAAAAAGTGAAGGAGTGTTAATATATTTTAATGTTTCAGCAACGTTCTCAGATCGAACAGCTGTCGGGCGGCGCAGTCCGGCCCCGTACGGCGCCCGCAGCCGTGACCGCACAAAACCTCTACAAGTATTACTACGACTACTATTAATTTTATATTTATATGTCGCAACAGAAGAGGAAAATCGTGGGTTGAAATCATCACCGTCTGACATTATATGGGCGTAGATATTTCTTATGACAGAATTTAAAGACGTAGATAGGACAACTTGCTTTTCACTTTAACACAACGAAACGTGAGACAGTTCCGTGCATCTGTATCGGACCAGTCAGGCAACGAATGTGCGCCGCACTCTACCGACCGATAACGCCACGACTCTGTCAAGTACCCCCACTCGGTATTACGCGATGTGTGACGTAACAGCGAGTTGTAACCAACGTCGGCTAGGTGTCGCTGGCGTTCCGGAAACGATACGTTTTTGACATATATTTCATGACATTTTAGGGGTCCGTATTGGCTTCTGGGGTCGATAAAATATTTCTTCTTTCTTTCTTTCTATCATTGTAACAAAATCGTCCTTCAATGACAACGAAATTCGCTGTTCCATACATTTACATTTCCTTAACTCGAGAAAATAAGGGGGGTATATACTATGTGACACTGTAGGTATATATAGTATACGCAAGGAAAACCAACATCAGAAGATCACACGTGTGTGGTTGACGTTGAAATTGTCCTTCCACAACCAATCCGTGTTATAGCAACTCCAGCAGCTGATGGTTGCTAGTTAACCGGTCGGGGAATAGCATTAATTGTACTGTAATTTGCAGCGTAAACACGAGTGTTAGTGCAAACACAGTGAACGTGGGGTGGCGGAAGGGCGCGGGCGAGGAGCTCAGCGTGTTCAGCAACGCGCAGCCGAGGATCCTCGTGCCAGGAGACACGCTGCCATTCATCGGAGTGCTGCGGGACCGACACGGAAACGCCAGGAGGTAAGAAAATATGAAAGAAGATAGAGCTATATAAGAGAGACATGAACACTGCCGTACTAAGCGCAAAAGCGTTATCTCAGTAAATGCTAGTTTGGAGAAAATTTATGTTTTGTAATTACAGTTTTCTTTTTACTTTACGTACAGACGACGTCTGTGGTCTAGTGGTTCGAGTGCCGGACTGCTGGTCATGGGTTCAATTCCCACATGACACAAATATTTCTGTGGTTAAAACATAAGTGTTTGTGTTTGTCTGGGTGTTTCTTACCTATATATTATAGGTATGTGATGATGATGATGATGATTTACAAAAAATAGATAATATATATAAGTATTATATCCATTGTCTAGTACCCATAGTACAAGCTCTGCTTAGTTTGGGACTAGATAGTGCTGTGTAAAATTGTCCAAGAATATTTATTTTAAGAATATTTAGCTACATGAGACAGGTACAGTCGACAAAAGAGATGAGTATACAGGACATAGGTGGCTAATTAAACATATGTTTTCATAAGGATTGTGTAACTCCGCGTTTCCACTGACGACAAAACATGACAACAACGACCTGAGCCCATCATTATGCTATTTATATTTATTTATTCTTTGTGTGAACCCCTTATTGTTTTCTTTTTTCTTATTTTCTTTTATTATACTTGGATATTAAAAACTGTATCCACGAGAACACTGCCGACAAACTGTACTGCAGTTTGGCAGAAGAATTGTATTATTTTGTATGTATAATATCCACGAATAAACGAATAAAAAAACATGTTGGAAACATTTAACTCTATATCTATCTATCGAACTCTCAAAGAGCGAGTGGGATAGGTAGCTGTTTCCTACATTTTTTGTCGTCAGTGAAAACTCGGGGTACTTTGACCCTTATACTGCCAACTATTCCTCTTTCGTTTTCGGGGTCGGCAACGCGCAACTGATACCCCTGGTGTTGCAAGCGTCTATAGGCTACGGTAACCGCTTACCATCAGGTGGGCCGTATACTTGTTTGCCGCCATAGTGGAATAAATAAATCTCGTCAAAATTGAGATAATGTTTCTATGTAGTTTAAATTGTTAATGCGATTACCTTTATATGGTTTGTCCTTACCAGGCCGCTGCTAGGCACGGGCCGCGGCGGGCGAGGCCGCGCCTGGCCACTGGCCGGCATCACCAAGCGAGCCACCTCGCCGCTACGAGACCGATTCACTGTTGGTATGTACTCTCACGTCATAATGAAATGAAATGAAGAAATTATATTTATTTTCTATAAATAGATCCTTTGAAGACACTTTTACTAGTCAATGTTTTGAATTTTTAATGCTAGATGGCTCCGGCATTTCTTAACTGACGACCTCTGAGAACAAACACCGAAACAAACTCAGAGAATCATGATCTCTTTTAAAGTCCAGACATAATAATATCAAATAATGTAAGTGTCACAATGTAGGGCAATGTCTGCAATCCCAGCCGACAGCACCATATTAGAGGGAGCTCAACAACCCGTCGCACGACTATACCAGATCGGCAGAACAATGGCATAGCTTAATAGAAAATACAGAAAATAAATATGATTAGCTTGATGTGTCCCACTGCTGGCCAAAGGCCTCCCGCTCATACCTCCATCTATCTCGATCCTAGGTCCAATCTGGATTAAGAGTAGGTATCAAACTCGTCACGTCATTTCTTTTTGGTTTCCCACGTCGCATACCGGTCTCGGCTCTACTTAATAGCATTTTAGCCCACCAATCATCAGACATCTGACATAGAGGGCCGGCCAACCACATGTAAGCGTAGCGACCGTTTGGGCTATGTCAGCAATTTAGATTTTAAAGCGCAAGCGCCGTTTCGTATGCGATCTGTTCTTTTTACACCAAGGATGCTACGCTCCATCGCCCGCTGACAAGATTGCACTTATGTTTCTTAATTATACTTTTAAATAACTAGCTACTACTTAGCTTAGTCGCTCGCCTATTACATATAGGATCTATTTATTAGGAGGAAGAATTATAAAAATACGACATGCATAAGTACCACCCCCCTGACAAAAGCTAGAGCAAACGAGTTCTCGAGTAGAGACCGCGTCGAGTAAGCGTAGTGTAGGACGCCTGTAGGCCAGGTGGAGTGACGACTTGCGGAAGCTGGCAGTGTCTGGATGAGGAAAACCGAAGATCGGGCTCTGTGGCGTTCACTAGGTGAGGCCTACGTCCAGCAATGGACGAATATGGGCTCATGATGATGATGATGAAGTATCCATAGTGTAATTAAATTATCCAGTTGCAGGAAGCAGCGGGCTGGGTCTCGGGGCGCGCTTGCCGATAGCTTCGTGCTCGCTGCAGCCTGATAACGAAAAAATATATCAATCTATACGGTAAGACAAACCAAATGAAACTTCGGAGCGTTCGTATGAAGCCTGTGTACAGTCAGCAACGAAAGTCGCTGAACACAGCAAAATTTTTTTATTGTCACAGCTCCAGAACTTGGCAACAGGTCTTTTCTACTAAGGTAACCTAAATATTTAATGGTCATCTATGCAATTATTTCGCATAACCTTCGTAGGTCAGTAACTTCATACTCGTTAAAAATCATATTGAAGATTGCAACATGTTCAGCGACTTTCGTTGCTGACTGTACGTCATCAACTAATATTTTGTTACGTGTTTCGTTCTAGCGACAAACTCCAGCAGCGCCCGCGGCCGGCGTTGAGCTTGGAAATCAACAGGAACCGTGAGAAGAGCCCCAAGGCTGTCCTGAGAGAGGCTAAGGAGAAACTGCGGAAGTAAGATGAGTTTAACATTCTACGGCTTTATTAATAAACATTAACTTTGTTTAGGGTAGGTATAGTTAATCTGTTCAATGATTTGAAAGTGATAGAAACAGGAAAGAAGCAAAACCTTGAGATGAGTTTTCAGGTTCTGCTCATGCTGCAAAGTTCTTATGGGGTGGTACATTGTTTTGATTGAATGACAATGTTGCCAGAAATTACTGGGCACGGTACCTTTCCCACGGTTCAGTTGGAGTAGATGAAGTGTAACTTATATATAATGTATCTAATATTCTGTTGATGTGCTTATCATTTTCCAGTAAAAAGAAAATACAAGGCAGTCCTCCGGCATCCCGCGACAAGAGCCCCAACTCAGTCCTCCGCGAGGCCAAGATGCGTCTGCGCAAACTGGAGATAGAAGCCGAGGCAGTCGAGAAGTCCTACATGAACTTCCGCCGCCGCCAGTCAGAGCTGCGCCTCGAGAGGAACACACGTGCTAGACTACACGATGAATCGCTCACTAAAGAGGTCGCCAGGCAATTGGGTGAGTAACTTCAAAATTATTTTTTGGTTTTCTGGATCCTATTGTGTATGTCAGCCTATAAATGATACAAAATACTTCTCAACTGCTTCTTTCTAAAAACCGTGATATTTTCGTTCCAGACGTGAAGCGGAGCCGATCACTGGAGAAAATGGAAGACACAACCAAAAACGACATACAAGCACAATTTGCAGATCTACAGAAATCTGTGAGAAGCGACTTTGACAAGTACCTCCGCGAGTACAAGGCGAAGTTCGACATCGGAGAAACGCACTTTCGGGTCAAACCTACCGCCACGGAGAAAGTTAAACCTATCCCCGAAGCTTACTCTATCATAGACGACGAAAACGTCCGCGACAATACACGTCACAACTATCTGGAAACACCTCTCACAGAGTTCAGAAAACTCTACACCTCCGCGAGACAGACGCGACGAGACGAGAACAGTGAAACGAAATCACTCACAAGGAGCATACACTCTGACAACACTAGCATCATCAGCGGCAGAAACGACTTTGACTACGAACCCAACGCTAGACACGATGCACTCCGAAAGGCCAAACACAACAAAAAAGCCGAACTAGAAATATTAAAACAAAACATAAACAAAATGTATAATTTACCAAACAAAAACATTGACTCCGAGATAATAGTGGACCATAACAACGACTGTCAAACACTTGAAACGCGCGAAAACATGCTGAGAGTGGAAGTGGAAAGCATTAGCGAAATTAATGATATCAAGTCGCAGACGCAAGAATTATTGCTCGTCGTACAAAGTTCTGTGAATACGAGAGAAGTGACGCTGACTGGAAGCGACTGCCCCAACGAAGTGGTCTCCACGCAGATGACCATCATCGTGAGCCCGAAACGCAGCGGTCCAAAGAGTATTGATGATGGTATTATAAGCACCAGGTCGTCTGAAAGGCCCAAGAGGAGCTTGTCGCCAGAGCAAGCCGCACATCTCACCAGAAACGACGTCCTAGACGCAATATTCCACGCCGACCCCAACAACCACATTTCAAGTGTCCAAATGCAACTAGAACTTTCGAAAGATGGTCTAGAAGATTCTATTAGCGAGTACGAAAAAGGCGAGTATGCGGACGACTTTTCGGCTGACGTTGACAATTATAACAGTCGTTCAGATTACGAAAACACTCCTATATCGCAGCCCAAGACGTCAGAGGATGACAACTTTTGGGACTCTTAATGTGCACAATATGAGTCAGCTGTCCATATGTTATTTAAGTTTCTACTTGCCCAGTACTTGCTGCAAGCATTGGTTCCACTCTGCTTGTTTGTTCCTTCTTGTCGGCAGTGCCGGTCGATATCCCAATTTTTAAGAGCGTATAAATTTTTGTCTACTTAACTAGTAAGCGCTCTTTGATTGTAATTACGCAATCAACGCACTGCGACTGGACGAAAAATTAACATAAATAAAGCGGCACGATTAATTGTCTTTTGGAGTTGGTGCTGACTCGTTAAGCGTCGAATGTTTATAAAGTCAAAATTTCATTATTTTATTGTATCAGTATATTTATAGCATAAATAAAAACAACAGTAAAAAGAACCAGTCATAATTTATTTATCTATATAATCTATGTGAATTTAGAACATTATAATCATATAAAACATTACATTTTATTACCAATTTCTCGTATCTTTCAAATATAAAAGTACAAACATTCGTAGACGTAATATCAACAACTCACATCGCTTTTGGCATACAAAGAGTCCCGACGTCGCAACCTAACTACATTAAATGCTAATCAACGCAGTGAAACAACTTTATTGTCATATAAAACAGGACATAATGAACAAATGCACTATAGAACATCAAAACATTGTTAAAATATACACAACACTTACATTTTCATAACATAACAATGATGATAAATCCAATTTTTCAATAGACGACGTGACAACCGACTACGACAGTTTCAAATCATTGTTGAATAAAAATATAAGTATTGCGCTAAAATGTAACGACTAATTTATCTAAAACAGATAACACATAACATGAGATTTGTAATTGTCAAAAGTGTGCCCACGGAACTCTTTATTTCTTGAATATTATATTTATGAAGATCTCCCTATCTATAATAGGAAGCATACTATGTTTTTAATCAATAACAAAGAGGACATACTAGGTACTGGAGATTATTCATTGAACTTTTATAGTTGTTACATTTTACAAAAACGCGCCTCGAGACTTTAATTTCGCAGACAAAGTTTAATTCAAATAAAATGTCACAACTATAAAATTCAATTAAAATTCGTTCAGATCGTTATATAGATGAATATTTCATGCGCCAGTTGCACAGAACTGCTCTGCAGCCATATATTGTGCGAGGATTTAAAGCCTTGAATAAGACTGATAATGTCAGTTGGTTTTCTTAACCTATCATCAATTGTGATGTTATCATGATGATCCCTTATTTATTAATTCTGAGGTGCGTGAACTCTCGTCATTTGACTTATTCATTAATTATAATTATGTTCCATATTTTAGTTCAATACGCTTTCTGAATTTTAATTAATAAATAAGGGACTCGTCCTAATACGTTATCTATGTCACATAAAATTTGTATTAAAAATTAAGTTGCATTTCTTAAACCGAATGACTATTAGCTAAAAATAGTAGTATAGTACTGCGCCAATTCACATTACTACGGACACAAAATATATAAACATTCTCGAATTCAATAATAATTATTATAGAAATAAACATTCATTCACTAGTTATCGAATCAGATTCAATAATAAAATAAACTAATTTACAATTTGTCAGCAAGTTAAATCGAAGTGGCGAATAATGAGACACTAAAATTATGCTTTTGTTATTACTTATAACTTCTATAAAAATACAGAAATACAGTATCTCATAATAAATGAAGAAGAATAAATCAAAAATACAGTTTAACGAGTTTCTGAAAAGTATGCTCATAAAATGTTTAATTAATGTCTTTATTCATATTTTTTTGCTGCCCAAGAAAAGATTAGAAAAATATTAGTTGCGACTGCAACAAATCTCACACTTTTTAATCTATTGAGATTTCAATAGTTCATAAATAATTGCAAAAAAGGTATATAAGTATTTAAGAAGAAAAATGATGTGTTTAATTTGATGAAGGCCACATGGTATAAACCTAATCTGTAGTAAGCACTGTAGTGTCTGTCGGCGCGTTCAGAAGCCGAAGCTGACGTTGTGGTTAGCATTCCGGACAGCCAGCGCTGAGCGCGGAGAGTTGGGACCTGTTACCCGCAACCACGTCGATACCTGTGGAGGGGGACACTGTTACTATTGTTTCTGGTTAAATCGATACTACAAGCTTTTACCCGCTAGTTCGTACGCGTAGACTTAATAATGCAATTTGATTTCACGGGATTGAAAGTACTCAATATGTTAGTGCTGATTCTAAAACTTAAGATTATAGCCGATTTAGTTTAAGTTCATTCAAATCCTGTAAGTAGGTCTCCTGTCAGTTTTCCGGGATTTCCCGGAGGATCCCGTATTTACCAAGATAGAGGTTGAGTAACAAAAATATCCAAACTTTCAGATATAATATTAGTATGATTGTTGGGTTATGTCAAACTTATTTATAAAGAAGGAACATCAAAGTAAAAAGAAACCTGTAGGGGCGGTGCGCGGGCGGCGGGGTCCCGCTCCCGCTCCCGCTCGCGGTCCCGCTGGTGCGGCGTGGAGCAGCGCGCCGGCTGCTGGCGGTAGCGGGAACACGGCGTGCTCACACAGCTGGCGCTCAGCGACACACTCACACATACGCTCTCGTCACCCGATGTCACTGCCGCCCATCTGAACCAATCCGAGTATTCATTTGTAAGTTTTGATATAGGCCTTGCAAGAACGTCCTAGGTTTTATTCTCAAGTTGAGCAGCGTTATTGGTTTTTTTATTAAGAAATTAACAGTAACAAACGATACGTAGTGGATTATTACCTGGTTAATAGTAATAAACTCGCCCGAACTAGCGTACACTACCTAATTCTTCAGGGATAGTTAGTACTACATGCTAAGTAAATAATAAAACTATCGTATAACCGACGGCATGTACGGTTTCCTCAAAATCTGTAGACAAAGGAAACTATAGACTGCTGGATACATCTATCTCTCTTCAGCAAAAAAAGGATAAATATACACCAGATGCCCGAGAAGAAAAGAGATAACGATATGCTATTTTTTGTCCCTTATCGCGTTTTTTCAAGGTCAGCACTTCATTTGCTAAACAAACTTTGACGTTTTGATTGAGCATTCGTGACAGATTGTGATAAACATTGAATTTTTTATTGAATAATTCATCAATTTTGTATTATTATGTGTTCGCTGTTGAGTAGGATCTTTATCTAATACTGCAAAATGGTACGGTGCAGTATTCTAGGTTTGAAAAGTGATAGTGAGAAGAAAATTCCCGGTTTATCGTTTCATTCGTAAGTATCACATTTTTTTGTTTATTTGCTAAAAGTTTTTCAATTTAACACTTGTTGTGATGCTTTATTATTTAGTTTGGATCAGATACTGCTATTTCAAAGTGAAATAAGCGGCTAGTTAATTATTTTTACGTAATTATTAAAACATAACCTAAAAGTTCAGTGTTGCAACTTTGTGCTGGGAAATTGCCCCAGTTTTTGATGGAAATTAGTAAGGAAATGAATATAGAAATTAATAATTTCGTTCAATATTTTTTGATGAATAATTAAGTCGTTCTTTGTCGTTTAACCTTAACGCCTTCTGGTTTTTCAGATATCCCGAAAAACCAGAATCATGAAAATTATGGATTAAAGTAACAAGAAGAAACATCTGGCTGCCTAAGAAAAGCTCAAAAATATGCAGCAAACACTCATATGTAATAGTTCTTTAGTGAAGATAGGAAATATGAAGATAGGAAAGCAAGAAAATAGGAACTAAAACATGTTTTGAACCAAAGGAAAGAATAAAAAAAATCATAATAAATTGGTACTATTTCAAAGACAATAAAAAAACAATAATTTGGCTTTGATGTTTTATTTCTAGTTATAAATAGCTTAGGGCTAAATAAGCCCTGTAGGTAGATATAGAACATAACTCTCTTCTGGCGCTGTCTGGAAAAAACTAAGATTTGGGGTAAAATAATTTAAATGGTAACCCTAAAGTTACAAGTACCTACCTTTATTTTTTGTCCCGCTCAGCGATACGCTAACCTATATTTTCTCTGTCTACGTCAAAATCCATAATGTTGTAAGCAATACATACTTGTCTCTCTGTTCGGGCGGATAGAGGGCGACGGTGTGCCTCCAGCGGTACACGTTGGGGTACTGCTCCGGACATATGGAGCACTCCGACAGCGCGTCGAACACCAACCGGTCCATTTTAGACGGTTCCTCCCTGTTAATAAAATTTGGTTTCAAATTTATCCCTTTTAAAATTATTTTAATAAAGGAAAAAATCTACTGCTGGCAGGATTTGAACCTGTGTCTTCGGGGTGGGACTCGCGGTGGCTTAGTAGTTATAGTGTCTGGAGTATCTAACCAGAAGACGAAGGTTCGAATCCTGCCCACAGTCGCTAAAATAACTTTAAAATATTAGCGTGAAAAATACCAAAAACAATACAAAAAGATAGTTACCCCTTTTACACAGAATAACAAAGCATGGTATGGTACTCATCAGAGATGACATTTTGATGACTTCAATTAATCTTTTGACCGCCACGTCAATAACGAAAATCCGTGTTCTCTAAGCCAAGCGACTAATTCTAGTATCTAATAATAGGTAAAAAAAAAAACAAAACCATTTTGTATAGGTTTTTATTTTGAACTGAAAAGAAGGTATTTTTTAACGTGCCATGCAGTCGTTGGCGTCGTGAGCAAGTTTTCATTTGACGTCTATACACGTCCGTGGCGGTCAAAAGGTTATACGGGAAACATTCTACTTATCGTCAATGTAAGTATTCAGCTGTCAATTTTTGGCAGCTAATCTGATTTCATGGTAGAATACGTAATCTTTATATCTACAATGCTATCTAGTAGTTAACTATCCAAAGTTCATCATCATGATCATCACCATATCAGCCTCAGAGGACCACTGCTGAACAAAGGCGTTAGCTAGAAGGGTTACTCACCCGTATATGAAGGGCTCGGCTTTGGCGCTGTCGCTGGCTTCGGCCATGTCATTGTCCTCGCGCTCCGAATGCTCGGAGGCAGTCAGGAACGCCTCGTCATCAGAGTTGCACGACGCTACTGAGTCATCGTCCGATATCTGCCGGCATCACAACACAATTTAATTATTAAAACGAATCTCAAATGATAATGAAAAATAATTGTAAGTAACAGATTTTTTAATATAAAAAAATAAGTATCATAAACAAAAGTAAGTATTATTTTTGAGACAAAACATACCATCACGCCTGCATTCCTCAATGGGTTAGGCAGAGGTGTATTAAGGTACATAATTATGTATACAGGGGGCGAGCGTACAGCCATTGACCGGGTACAAATCAAAACTCCCAAGCTGGCAATACTGCTGGACCTAAGAACTCAAGCGTGGCAGTCGCGCTTAGAACAACTAGACCAACGAAGCAATTATTTTGAGATACCACTTTTTGTCTGCTGAATGTAGAATAGTAGTGTACCTCAGCCTGCACGACCTGGCACTTGGCTGTGTCAAGTGTGTAGAGAGCGGCGCCACTGTCGCCGGCGGGAGAGTTCACGCTCACCGGCCGCTCGGCCTCGGCGTGCTGCAGCTTGCCGTCACCTACAAACATTATCACTCAATGTACACAGTACACTCATTATGTCAACATTATAATTTTCAATACTATAGTGTCAACATAGTCAACACTAACATAAACAGGGTTAAATCTAAAATTATTGTTTTTATTAAACTATTTTTTGTATTGAAATTACAAAAATATTAATTCTTTCTATTTGATTAAAAACTTAACTTAACTTTGTTTTTGGTAATATAATTTTTGTCTCTAAACATAAAGATTTGTTAATCGTACTTTTGAGTTTAGAAAATCAAACTGTCTCAAAATTATACCTATTAGCATAGTAGAAAAAAAACGAAAATAAGTATTTTTCTTAACTTTAAGAGCTCGGCTCTTGTTTGTGGAACAATTACCACTGCTCTCTATCCTCTAACCTGTTTGATACGAGTCGATTCCCTCTTTTTGCGTAAGGTACTTGGAATATTATAATGATTTATAATATTCCAAGGTTATTTGAATTATCTCATTGTAAGTGAACCTATGTTCTTATGAGAAATAAATTCTTTAAACCCATTTCAATAAAACGACTTACCAATATCATGGTCAAAGGTCAGTCTTCTAATGAAACTCTCGCTTTTCGGACTAGTGGATAATATAGATCTATTCTTCCTAAACGACGCGTTCTTTTTACTATTTCTTTCGAACACCTCAATCTTCCAGTCGCATCTGCACTTGGCGGCTTTCTGCCACAGCTCCGTACACTCCACCTCCGACATCGCCGGAGCTTTTAATACATCGCCTTCCGTCAACTCTTCGCATATAAAACTAGCTAAACATCTAACATGACTATCAATTACATGGGCCATTTTGACTCTGCTCGGGCCCCGATACGTCGGCTTACGTTCGTCATCAGAACTAAATATATCGTCATTCGGACACCGAAGCTTTATTAAGAACTCTAGCAAGTGATTGACGTCATCCAGATCTTTTGTTTGCTGCCTCAGCTTGTACACAACTAACTGCGCTAGTCTAGAGTGTATTAGCGCAAAATCTATTTTCTGAAATCTCTCGTCGTCCATGTAAGTGAATATAGTGTGTTGTAGGTGCTTCGATTCGGATTTGAGCGAGTCGCCGGCGGTTTCGGGTTCCGCTGTGAGGGAGAATGTTAAGGCGTCGGCTATTCGCTTGGCGAACACCTGGCAGGTCCTCTCTATGCAGAGTAGTTGGCTCACTGTGTGGTTGACGGCTGGGGCGTCTCCATTCACGGCTTTAGCAGCGATAGGTTGCCTGCATAGCCTTTGTTTGAGAAGATCAGTTTTCCTCCAGCGCGGGGGTATCTCGTTGGATATTTTGCAGGATTTCAAGGCGACGCAAAGTTCTGACATTGGGCTCAGGGTGGATTCTCTGGAGGGGCTCTGCTGGGATATTGAGAGACTTATCCTGGAGAGTGAGAGGTCGTCAGGTACGTGTGACTGTGCGCAGCTGTCGCTGTAGGCGAACGAGCAGGCGCTCTCGTACTTGCTCTTGAGATAGTTCTCGAGCAGCGCGAGGCCCTCACACGTGCGCAGGTCGGTGAACGTGTCTAAGAACGGCCAGTACTCTTTCCATCCTACTTTCATTTGTTCCGCTAAACTCCTGTAGAAAGAGATATTGTTATTTACCAATTTCGCGTACTACAATTAAATAATATACGTGTGACTTAATATAGCTAACTGTGCAACAATGAGAGTGATTTATGTTACTGGATGTGCAATGTGTTAGACCTATGTTGCTGACTAAAATGATGTTAGCGAATTATGTTGCCAGCATAATTTTAGTGATCTATGTTGCTTGCTAACATCATTTGAGGGACCTATGTATGTTACTGACTAACAATATGTGAGTAATGTATGTTGCTGACTATTATAAATTAAGAAACCTATGTTGCTGACTAATATAATTTAAGTGACCGATGTTGCTGACTAACATAATTTAAGTGATCTATGTTGCTGACTATCATAATTTAAGTGGCCGATGTTGCTGATAAACATAATTTAAGTGACCTATGTTGCTGACTAACATAATTTAAGTGACCTATGTTGCTGAATAACATAATTTAAGTGATCTATGTTGCTGACTAACAATCTAAGTGTCCTATGTTGCTGATCATCATAACATTGTTGAGTAAGTTAGTGTGACTGACCTGCCGACAGTTTCGAGTCCCTTAGTGAGCTCTTTGAGTCTAAAGGCGTGCGGCTTGGGGCTGGCGGCGGGCGGCGGCGAGTCGGCCGAGTAGTCGGACAGCGGCAGGCGCGGCGCTCGCGGCGTCAGGTGCGCCGGCGCAGTGGACGGCGCTCGCGGCGGAGTCTTCCAGCGGCGCCGGAACAGCTCGGCAGCTCGCTCCTCCATAGGACCAGCGTATGCTCGGATCTCGTAGCGAGGGCTCAACGGGTCGCGGTTTATTTCCTAATCAATAAACAAAATAATTATGGTCCTTGTAAGAATGGACGGTGTAATAGAATGAAAGAATGAAAATTTATGGTGACAGTCACAACACAAGACATAATATCAAACAACAAAACGATGGATTCGTCTCAACCTAAAAAAAAACACAAAAATATAAATATAAACTAACACATTTTATGATAATTCTAATATGTATATGTTAATCTATAAGGTATGTATCTATCTAAGTAGCCTGATAATAAAAATATATTATTATTATTATTTATAAATATTAAATACTGAAGCAGTGATAGCCTAGACCATTGGACTACCAAGTCGAAGGTCTCGAGTTCGAACCAAGGCTCTAACTTTTCGAATTCATATGCGTATTAATAATTAATTAACACTCGCTTAAAACGGTGAAGGAAATCTTCGTGAGAAAACCTGCATACCTTAGAGATTTTTCTCGACGGTTTGTCTGCCAACCCGCACTAGGCCAGCGTGGTGGACTATAGCCTAATCCCTCTCAATATGAGAGGAGACCCGTGCCCAGCAGTGGGACAGTATAAGGGTTGATGATGACCAAAGTAAAGTGAGCTAGTACGTACAGGTGGCTCGGCGGGTGTGAAGGCTCTGCCTATGGTGGGCACGGCGCTGCCGTCCTCACTGTGCAGCACGGGCACGTAGTACCGCTCGTGCAACATGCACGCGATGCGCGACGACACGCCAGACTCGCTGTTTGTGGCGCGCTTGCAGATTATCTATAAAGTCCAAAAACAATTAATTTATTCTCTATCATGTGTGTGTCTGTGGGTGTATTATTTATGTGTTTGTATGTGTGCGTGTGCGCGTGTTTGTGTGTTATGTATGTGTTGTGTGTGGGTGTGTGAGTCGAAGTTGTTATCATTGTATACAACGTGTTACAAAATACCCCGTAACAAATAGAATTATTAATTACATAAAACAAAACAAAATGTCAGCTGTCATGTCAGGGAACCAGATTATTTAACAGAATGGCCTACGTACCTATTTTACCTAATAATTGTCTACTTTAATAGTTTTCTATTTTTCATTCATAAATGTTATTGTTTTCCTGTTTTTGGGTTATGTTATACAGCGTTCTTAAATATTGTGAATAGTTTTCCGCCCGCGGCTTCGCCCGCGTCGAGTTCGGTTATATCGCGTTTCCAAGAGAACTCTTCAAAAGTCCGAGATAAAAACTATCCTATGTTCTTTCTCAAGGTCAACTCTATCTCTGTACCAAATTTCATTAAAATCAGTTCAGTGATTTAGACGTGAAAGCGTAACAGACAGACAGAGTTACTTTCGCATTTATAATATTAGTAGGGATGCCTCGCTAAAAGGCCCCATTTAACCTCCTTTCGGCTTTACGGGTAGTTTTGTAACAACCTGTATGTACCTATTTTATTTTGTTACGCTACAACTTAGCATTGTATAATCTATATCATGTATGTTTGACATAAATAAATGCTTCGCTTGTGACTCACATCTTTGGGCTGTTCGCCGTACTTGTTGACGGCGCTGCGGTTGCACTGCGGGAAGGAAGTGAGCACATCAACCACGTGCTCGGCGCCGAACTTGGCCGCGAAGTGCAGCGGCGTCTCGTTGATAGCCTTGTCCGGAGTGTTCAGGTAGCGGTCCACTAGAATACTCGCGAACTCCTACACACATATTTTTTTTGTTATAAGAACTTGTTGAAGTCTATGGAAGGTACTTTGTTTAGCAATTAACTGAAGCGCGAAATTGTGTGCCATGCTAACGGACTATGTTTGAAATTGAAGCCCGTGATCTCCAGGACTTTTGGCACCAACAATACAGCGCCACTTGCTACATAGCACGTGAAACGATGGCCTTATTGTGAGAACAAATTGGTAGACAGTTAATTTCTCACTTCAGACCGGTCAGTTGGCTGCTTAGATCCTGTGACATCACACTCATATACTTTTTCCTTTGGGGCTATGTTAAGTCCAAAATCTATTTGGATAAGCCGCGTACGATAGAGCAACTTGAAGCCAGCATTACTCGCGTTATTCGCCAAATACCACACGAAATGCTCGAATGTGTCATCGAAAATTGGAACTGCAGAATGGACATCTTAACCGCAGTTAACATGGTCCATACTACAACATTTAAAAGAAATAATGCTGAAAAAAGTGCTTCCAAATGTATCAACAATTATAAACGTTTCTTTGAGTATTCCTAATACAAAAGCGGAATCAAAACTTCTAAAATTAAATAAAAGGAAGTAAAGCCTTTATCTTCTGTGAAGTTTAACATAAATTCGGACTGTTTAGACACTACATCACAGGCAAGCACAGAACAGCCTGGATAATTTTAGTTGTGCGAAACACTGTGGATGGTATCTTACCTTACAGGAGTCGGCGTCAGCATCCATTCCGTACAACGTTTGCACGAACGTAGGGTTGCCGACCGTCGTCAGGATAAGATTGCAGATCTCCGCGTTCATAGCCTTGGCTGCTATGTGCAACGCGTTGTAGCGAGATCCCTCCTGTAAATTACATTATTATGGACACTCATATTTTTTGTTGTTTTGAGCAGCGTTCCTTTCCGTCTTCACACAAAACCTACAACAATTCCCCCATTGGGAATTAATGGGAATGACTGACCCCAAACCACTTGCCATTTTTAACATTAACAACATGAATATCCCTTGAGTAAACATTATGTTTGTCTGGGTGTTTCTTATTTATTTATTTATTTTATTTTGTTATGTATTAAAAGTGTTTTTACCAAATATTATACAATACCTAAGTATTATATACATTGTCTAGTACCCATAGCACAAGTTCTGCTTAATTTGGGACTAGACAGTATAGATTATTACGGTAAATGCACTGCTCATTAACTTTTCAGCTAACGTTACGAGACCATTACTTGACATTGCACCCAGGTGGTGAAATAATCGCAGACAAAAAAATATTTTAAAAGTAAGCTTCTGATTGGCATAACAAGCGACTTTATAATAAATTAATATAATATGTTATATTAACATAATAGTTGCACCTATTAGCTTTTACATAAAATCGTGTTAAAAACTCATTTTCACTGTCGGTTAAAAAAATAGGTCACTCAGTAATACAAAAAACTGAAACTACATATAAATGACGTAAACATTGTTGATAATAAATATATGTTTATATGTATGTATGTCATTAACGCTCTATCAAGCTACTGCGTCGATCAATTGAATGCTAATTCTGTCATTGAGCAGTAGATTCTCGTCTAGACTTATTTCAATATCATTATACGCAATTGCTACTAGTAAACAAGTCACTAAGCATATATTTTTTTTCTATATAGCACTAAGGTGGTAAACAAGCATACGGCCCACCTGATGGTAAGCGGTTACCGTAGCCTATAGACGCTTGTAACATCAGGGGTATCACTTGCGCGTTGCCGACCCTGTAAAACGAAAGAGGAATAGTTGGGTTGGCAGTATAAAGGTCAAAGTCCCCCCACTGCCAACACAACGTTTCCTCGCGGAGCACTGTATACTAATACCCATACCAAATCTATCTGTGTCCATATAGAAGTATTCTATATAGTGGCGCCTACTACTGCTCATTGTTGTTAATTAATGACATAATATCACGCCTGTATTCCCCGTAGGGTTAGACTGAGGTGTACTAAAGTACACCCACAATTCTAAGACCGACTTTCCGACCAAAACCACTCCTCGTTTCTCCCTACCTTAACTAAAAGTTAGTGGCAAAAATTCTCACAGCGTCTGAAGTGAAAGGTGGGAATCGCATTCTCTACAAAGGTCTTATGGGTACCTGCATGATAGCCGGCGTATTCCCACTGCTGACGAGGAACCGCGGGTTGTCCCACACTCTGTCGCGAACTGTAGTGGCCAGGCCTGCCTCAATCGCTTTCCTCAATGCTACCATGTCTTGTGGCGACGGCGCTTTAAAAGGGTACGGCTTCTCACCCATCACCGCTGCAAATAACAAAAGAGGTTTATTACTTTAAAAGTGCTGTCTATCAGGTGGAGTGAGAATTCAGAATCTCCATGAGTCATAAATGACAAATAATGTAAATATAATTTATAAAGACACATTTACAAATCAATGCTTATGTAATACTAGATGGCGCCGGTATTTAATAACGCCGAAACAAACTCAGTCGTAGTTTGTGTCATAGATTTTGAGGTCATCTAGTACCAGGGCTGGCTTTGACTTACTGAACCTGAGGCATTTACGGTAATGGGGTCCCTATGACTATGATATAACAGAGGATTCTTTTATTAACAAAAGCGATAAATAAAGAGCTACAAGGCTTCAAGGATGCGGAACCCTGGGTGTGTGGACACTTGCCCAGTGTGACCCAAAAGAGGGGCTTGTCAAGTACTCTAATATAAAATACCTGTCAAATATTAACGTTACGTGCGTGTCACAAAATGAAGCTAAATTAAATTTGATCAATTAGCAGGTTGCGTGATAATTAGGCTGTATAATAAAATTAGGCCGTTGGCGTTGGCCGTTTTATTAGGCTTACCTAGACATAATCCATACTACTAAATATTATAAATGCGAAAGCAATTATGCCTGTTTATTACGGTTCCACGACTAAACTGCTGAACCAATTTTGTTGAATTTTGGTAAAGATATAAATTGGACCTTGGAGAAGGATATAGGCTACCTTTTGTCTTAAAAAGTTCTTTGGGAGGCGAGTGGAACCACTAGCAACAGCTCATCATCATCAACAACCCATATACTATTCCACTGCTGGACTACTCTCACAGACTGAGAGGGATTAAGCTGTAGTCCACCAGGCTGGCCTATTGCGGGTTGACAGACTTCACACGCCGCCGAAAAATCTCAAAAGCATCAGGTTTCCTCGCGAGTGACAATAAGCATAATGTTATTAGTAATTGCATAGCAGTAATAGCCTAGTGATATGACCATTAGACTATAAAGTCAAGGTCTCGAGTTCAAATCTAAAGCACGCACCTCTGACTTTTCAAATTCATGTGCGTATTAATAATTAATTATCACTCGCTTAAACGGTGAAGGAAAACATCGTGAGGAAACCTGCAAGCCTTAGAGATTTATTTCGACGGTATGTGACGTCTACCAACCCGCCCTAGGCCAGCGTGGTGGACTATAGCCTAATCCCTCACAATTTGAGAGGAGACCCGTGCCCAGCCGTGGGACAGTATACGGGTTGATGATGATGATGATAATTTTATTATGACCAGTTGTAATATCTATAAAACTGGTTAGCGGTACCCAGAAACCTTGACACTAGTGCCACTGCGTCCATGGCCACGACGTGACTTGCTGCATACAGCCCATATTTGGTATCTTGAATTTAATATATAGGTAGTCGCGGGAATTGTAGACCTAACATTGCCCTTTAAACCAGTACACAATATGTATTTCCAATTTTAATTTAATTTTATAATATAAAATACGGCTGAATATTTTTTACACGATGCGACTGCAATCATCAGACTTCCGCAGCCCAATTACTGTGAAATACCGATATCCTGAGGTTAGACTAGTCAGTTGGGCTTCAGTTGGGCTTCAGTCGACGGCCGCGGAAGAACACTCTGTTCCCGTAGCCCCCGAAGCAGCAGGTGCGAGAAGGAACACCGTTTATTTTTTAGTCGGTAGGTCACCCACTCTGGGTGGAGTCCGACACGCCCCGCCGCCTCCCCGGGCACCGGAAGTCCATAAGGATTTTCCAACGCTAACCAAAAAAAGAAAGTCAGTTGGGCTTCTTAGTTAGAATCCACTAACGATTGTCATAGGTATTCGTATGACAACCGGGACCTTCTTTACGTGCTGTCCGAGGTACGGAGAGGTCTCGATATGTTAAGAATGGTCTCAAATCCACAGATTGACCGCCGCTATAGCAGCTTAACCTTGCAGATACGTTGATTAGCGTAATTATTACTTAACCCCTCAATTGATTACATCTTTATATTCGCGGCAATACGAAATCCTAAATTATAATTACGTAGATATAAAGCCGCTCTTACTTTCGCTTTCAGTCAAATTACAGGCGTCCTACATTTATTTGTGGGTCGCGAGCCGCGGCGTCTAGGTCAACGCTCCTATATTATTCACGTACCGACAACTATGTATGGTTGCTTTTCGAACTTGTTTAGAAAGTGTAGACCTAACTTGACGTCCACGACATAGCGGGTAAAGTTTTTTAAGGTAGGCAGAGTTCGTCTGGGGTTAACGCATTCCAAAATACTGTCCCGCTAAGAAAAAATATCAATATCTACGATAATGTTACCTTTCTTCTCACGAAATGTATCATATCAAACTCAATTTCGTTTAAGTAGTTGTAAACAAAATCGAAGAATCGATAAACAATGACGCATCTCACTGTGCGTGAGGTGTGAGAAAACATTAGCACGTCCATGTTTTTGTTTCCCGCGCAAATGGCTATGTCGATCAAGGAAATTGGGTTACTATGACGATCGTAAGCATAGAGTTGGCATTGTGACAACACGTTCTAGGCACAGATAGGCATGTTCTTATGCGTTTAATCTAAGTCCAATGTCCAATATTGAGCGCATTCCCTATAGTACTATTAGTAGCGAGCGACTCTTCTATATTAATTTAATAAAGCTAAAGAGATTTTGTTCAAACGGAAACTAACAGTCAACAATTATTGAGAAATCGACCCTAAAAACTCGAGCAAAAAAGGAAAAAGTCTAGACGGATGAAATTTATTATAATTTGGACGGGACAACGTCTGTCAGATCAGTTGGTTCGGACGGTCCCGGTTGTCATAGGAACACTATCTTTAGTGGAAATCAAATAAGCAGTAACAACCAGGTTATTAAATCGACCAGAAATTGGTCGATGCTCGGACCTCGTCAATGCTTCAGTTCGACGTTTATTGCCATTGGCACTTGGCACACATCGTCACAAGTCATCAACCACTTGTATAATACTTGTACACACTTGTTACACTCGTATTGATGAAATCGAACCGTTCGATTTAATGAAGAAAAATTGTTAGTCGATCGTTCAGTTTTATCAAGAATAATGCATTGAAGCACATCACTATTTTAGTATTACTTAGAACGATGTCAGCTAAACCGCCACATATTACGTATCGCAGTGTTTGTCCTTGAAGGTATCTCCCCACTATCACGCCACCTACGATACAGTAACGCTGACTATAATTAGCTCCGATCTAATTTTGGAACTAACAACTAATCGCATATTTTTTTGTTATATTTTTATGTATCAGATCGCCGGTCGGTCAAATTTCTTTATACAAAATAAAGTATCAATATCTATACTAATACTAGCTGTCCCGATAGATGCTGTCTTTTCCAAATTTCAATAAATCATACAAAAATCCCGAATAAAAAAGCAATTGCAGTTTTTCAAAATCTTTTCCAATTGTATTTCAAGAACCTCATTTGGACTATTACGAACATAATATAGAATATTTATTACAGAATAAATAAGATAATAATGCTCTTTAGCTTTATTGAGTCTGAGCAGTTTTTTTTTAATGCGCCAATATCTGGAACAGCCAGTCAGCCAGGATTTGAAAAATTCTGTTTGCGTTTGATAGCCATGTTCTTGAGGAAAGTTATAGGCTATTTAAAATCACACTAGACGTAGCGTGGTGTTAGATAACTATGATGTCATTTTAATTATATTCTAAGTAAAGGGTCGCCTTTAGAAGCCAAGGTATTTTTTGACAGGATTGACAGTCCGAGCCCACGGAAACTCACTGTCACACTGGCATGGGACTTCTCTCAGAATGAGAGGGATTATATAGCCTTATGTGTTGGCAGACTTCACACGTCGCCGTTTCAGGCATGCAGTTTTCTTCACGATGTTTTACTTCATCGTTTAAGTGAGTGATAGTTGAATATTATTAGGCACATGATACCGAAGTCAGAGGTGCCTTGAAATTGATAACTTTAGGTACTTAGCATGATTACTGCTATGTCTGGTCTTTAAAAAAGACCATGATTCTCTCGAGTTTGTTGCGGTCCTTCTTCTCAGAGGAATTAGGAAATACTGGTGCCATCTAGTATTAATTATTGACTTGTAAAAGTGTCTATAAAAAGTTATAATTACAGAAATGTTGATCATTTTAGTAGTCCAATGGTAATTTCACTAGGCAAAAGGCCTACGCAGACCGTGACGGCATGGCAAGGGATTTAATTTTTTACCAATGAACATTCAAACGTATCGATATAGCAATACGACATAAATTGCTATGCTTTAAAATGATGCCGTAGCATCGAAAAACCCCTTTCGATTCGATTCGATTAAAAGTGTATATAGATTCTGTAAACAACTATAAAAATTGTCTTACTTAGTATTCATTGAAAGTCGATTACGGTCAGAGATAAAAATATGAGGAAAAGAAGTCACACCCGCGTCTGAAGATAACAAGGTTATTGCTCTTTCCATTTGTGTTGTAGTGTTTAGTTTACAAACTACACATACATATAAATATCCTGTGAATGGTATTGTTGTGCGGCGGGTCGATGAGCTCCCTACAATATGGTTGAGCTACACGATGACTTTTCTAAGATTGCCAGTTGTCAAGAATGTCAACTCAAAGCTACTATGGCTCTTTCTTTAAAAGGCTATTTTATCGTACATTGTCACATACACATTCCCTGATGTCTGGACTTTTGGAACAGTTTCAGTGTTTACTCACGTTGAGTTCAGCGCTGATCTCTGAAACTACCAGCCAAATTTGACCTAAATCTCAACTTTTTTTTTCGGGGTTTATGCATGCCGCCCCGCTCGGGGATGCGGGACGGGTGTCGGATTCTCCGGCCAGGTAGCCGGCATACAGACTAAAACCACCACCACTTCCACCTTCTACATAGTGGTGGAGTCACGGGAATCGCTCTCGCATGATCCGCGATCCTACCGCGGACGTCCAGTGTCGGGCGGTATACGTAATAGAAACCGCGGGGCTCAGCTAGTTAAAATATACACCGTGTTTTTTTTTGTAGTCTTACAGCCGAAAGGAAACCATTGTTTCAATAATATTATTTCTACTAGATATGGGACTAAGTATGAAATCTTGAGAAAAAAAAAGATGAGCTGTTTCTTTGAAAAAAGTTCCAAAATGTAGGATGTAGCTGTTTTTTTTTGCACTTCATGGTTGATCCCATATAAGAAATTGTTGATCATGATGAGTAGAAGTATATCCTTTCGGCTGTAATACGACAAAAAAAATACGGTGTATGACCATAAACTCACAATTATCGTTTCCATCAGTAGTGTCAGTGGGTTCAGCGCCGCGCAGTGCAAAGGACACGGCATCCTGTCGGTTCCTGAACGCCTTGAATCTCGCTGACTTGTATCTTCGCACCAACTCCAGAGCCTCCAACTTATTCTTGTATACGTGCAGTGCTTCTACAAACAATACAGTCATTGTTAAAAAATCGTCGCCAAATCAGACCCGCTTATGGGTATAGGCTTGTGCCTTATTACATGGGAACTCAAAACATGCAGTTGTAGTACTATAGCCAATCAATACCTCTGCCTAACCCTTTCGAACCCCTTGTCGATAAACACATTACCATCCTTTGGGTCACGCAGTAAGGTAAAAAGACGTTCTGCGTGGACCCCAAATTAGTTTGAATGAGGGCAGGAGAATGATGAGTAGCAGCTCGTTATTTTGATTTGTGCACAAATCCAAACACCGATCTACTGAGAATTTTATAAACCCAATAATACTCCTCGACCTAGGAGTTGGGGATCGATTCCAGGACCTCTAGCTTAGCACTCGGGACTTAGGACCACTAGACTAATGAGGCAGCAGGTGGTGTTATTGATCTATTCACAGGTGGATTTTTAGGATGGGTTTATATGCATTCAATGTACCTAATGTTATAGTTTGCTTCTATCAATCAATGTGTCTATAAAGTCACTGACGCTTCATCATTCTCTTCCCTTTATCCCAAAATACTTGGGGTCAGCAAAGTGTCTTTTCCTTTAATACATCTCTTATAGCCGTCACCTCATAATTCACTTCCTTTGTAGTCATATCATCTCGCACACAGTTCATACATCTTTTGTTTGTCGCCCCCTGCCCTTATGTATGACTCACTGACGCTTGTATATGCATTATTATATATTTTGGCATAATACATTACGATTACGAATCTCATCTATTGTGTTGTCGGGTTTGTTGATTCTGAGTTACCTACCGACGTTTGTTAAAACGTGACATATCATTGCCTAGTAGCACTTTTTTCGTCAATTAACTGTCTTTAAAATATCAGAGCGTACCAGCTCCGGATCTAGGGAGAGGCGAGCCGGGGCCCATGCACTGGGCGGCAAATTCGAACTTCTTGGTAGACGAATACATGTCTCATCACTCATCATCAACGCAACTTTGACGACGCTAGACATGTGTCTTAGTGGTCAAAGTTGCGTTTACTTTACTTTAAGCACATGCATTGTTTTTCGCGGGGCGCGTAGGCATAGGTCAACCTACATATAAAACATATACAGGCGCAGGCGGCATTTCTGTTTTTGCCCCGCCTCGAAAAAAATCTAGATCCAGCACTGGAGTCTATCTGTAGCCTGCAGTTTAAAAACCCATCCTAAAGGGTTTTTTGAGACAAAAGATAGCCTGTTCTTCTCCAAGGTCTAATTTATCTCTGTACCAAATTTCATCAAACTCGGTTCAGCGGTTTAGGAGTGAAAGCATAACAGACAGAGTTACTTTCGCAAATCATATAAGTAGGGAAGTAGGGATCTGCATTATGAATTCTAATTTTAACTTTAAGACCTTTGTACTTATAAACTTGATACATCATATCATCATCATCAGCTCATATACTGTCCCATTGCTGGGCACGGGTTTCCTGTTAGAATGAGAGGGATTAGGCCACCACTACATCCTTAAATCCTGCAAATACTGTGGGACAGAAGCGTGAAAGATGAATTATGGTCTTCCCTGACAAGGCTAATTCAGGAAATAGCAGTACAAATTGTCTAAACTAAAATTGCAACCATTATGCAAATTTTTTTTTATATATCTTCCACAGACAAAATTTCATTCTGAACCATGCATAGCAAGTATTTTTTATATGGCACACACTATGTTTTTTTATAAATATAATGTGCACAAACACCTAGAACTGGAACAACTGTCTCCATACAAATATTTGTTCCATGCAGGGATCAAAGAATCCTCCTGTAAAAGCTGATTAATTTACCACTATAACAAGGTCTACAAAAACCATGCAAGATAACATGATAGCGGAAGTCAATAACAGTTCTATTGACCCACATCAACTTATCTTGCTGATATGAAAATGATAACAGTGGAGAAAAGTGTAAACAATAGATGTTATTTGCACAAAAGAGGATTACTACCTTTTTACACCTATTAATAAAAAGAAATCCATTTGAAAAGTCAGAGCCAGGCAATGCATCAGTTGTCTGGCATTTTGCTGAACTGGCCTATTTGATGCACCCGTGGTGCACACAAAAGTCTCTTGACTTTTTTAAAATTTGTTTATTACCCTTATAGTGTGCATTACCCATGACTATGTACTACCTATATACTACATTCTTATTTGCAGACAGAATTATATAGCCCCAGAAGGTGGCTTGGACACAACCACAACCTCTTAAATTAAACCACAGATCCTGGTTTGATACATCAGTAGATAGACCAACTAAGCTACAAAAGCCTCTGCCAGCAAATCTCAAGAGCCTTATAATGTGCAATAGGCTCACCAAAATTATATCATTACTATGTAGAACACGAAGACCCACCTTGGAAGTGCACGTGAGAAAACTGATTTTTTATTTATTGTTAACTAACCTTCATAACATGATGATTCAGTAAAAAAGTTACCTACACGAAATCTATTGTGATGTTCATCAATACTCTACAATACATAAATCTATAATTTGTCATTTTAGGAACAACAATATTATAATACATAACAATCTTTATTACGAAAGATAATATTGAGCAATCCCTTTGTTTTTATTTAGCCATGCATGATATTCCAATTTCAAACTAAAGTATTATTTGTGCAAATAGTTCTGGGATACCTTTTGTTACTTATATAAATAAATAAGGATTGCTGTATACTGACTGTAATTTACTAAACTTATACCTATTAGAAAAAATAATAAAATAAAGGGATAAAAATAAACAAAAATTCATACCTTCATCAGGTCCTTTTTTAATTTCACTGGGTATGTACACTCCATAATACGTAGTCGGTGGTTCCGCGGCTATCGGACTCTCGGGCCCATTGCTCTTCTTGCTCAGCGTATCTAGACGCAGCAGCCTACTGAATAAACCACCTATTGCACCATCTCGTTTCTCAGTCGGTGACAATGATATCTCCTCTTTCATACCCCCGATGTCTTTATTACACTCCGGTATAATCACAGCCTTCGACATATCGTCTCCTGCAAATCGTAAACATTTTTACTGTTTTGTTTGTGACGCAAAAAGCAGCTAGCGAACTAAGTTTATTTTTACAACGGTCCTATTCCTATAATCTACTATAGCTCACCTTATCGACGAGGCTCGTCATAAAAACATACTCGAAACTTTACTATTGGTTAATGGTTCGCTATATCAGCGCATTTTTTATAAAGTTTTGATCACATCAAAAAAATCGGGCGTTTTTGAAACAGAAAATTGAAATGCGTTGAGAGACGGTGGATGACGTTTTGACAGATTTCTTTCACTAGTGATGCGCACTATTTTAAAATATTTACTACAAAAGATACTAAACATTTTAGTAACTTTATGTATGGTAGTTTTTTAAGGGTTACCTTATGGCCTTATAATATAGTTTAAATTATTTAGGGAGTTAGAGATAGACCGAATAACTATAAAACTACAAAACCTATATAAATAGTGTGGGTGTTAAAGCAACAAGGGTGTTTTATACGCCAATTAGGTAGTGTATTACAACCAAGGTGTGTCTAATACGTTCAATATAACATATTAATCTATGAATACGTTGCCACTGGTCGAACATTAAATGCGAAGAGAGCCTTTACCTTGTGGCACGATCACGATACAATATGCTTATCAATCAGTACGCGTCTGCCGGCGCCATGCCAATGAGAGCTTCTATGTTCGTCCTTATAAATAATCTAGTTAGTTAGCATAGATCAAGGTGGTACCCTACTAACTAATAAAGGGTATACCTTTATTAGTTAGTAGGGTACCACCCTAGTTAAATAGCACTGTTCGTTAAACTTGAGAATGCCTTACCTCAATTACTCTCAATTGCCTACAAAACATCCAGTTAATGGTCCTGCTCCAATACTAAAAAATGGTATAGGAGGGTAAAGCTAAGCATTTCACATGTACTGACATCAAGAAGCATAGGTAATTTATCTATAGCTTCATGAATAACCCACACAGATTGAAAAAAAAAACCTGCCAAATGCAAATCGGACTCGCGCACCGAGGGTTCCGTACAAACCTGTAGGTATACTTTTGATTGCGTTGACATAGAAATCAGCTTAAAGGTATAATAGACCTGAGTATTTGATATGAATTTCAATTTAATACTTCTTTTACGCGAATTTAATACTTCATGAGGAAAGTGGTAGTAACTGTAAAATTATTAAAAATATTTTTATTACATGATGTAACTAAAAATTTACGGTTATCGCAATTTTTCCTTTATCTTTGTTATAAGACGTTGCTTCGTACCAAATTTCAAGATTCTGAGTTCACGGGAAGTACCCTGTAGGTTTTGATTCCCTTGAGAGTTATGAAAATTTGAGGAAATTTGCGGCATAAAAGCTGTATCAAAGATTGGCTTAGAAGTTTGATTTTTTCACAGCTCCAAGGAACAGTAGATCTGAGTATTCGATATAAATTTTAGCTTGATTCCTCCACGCGTTCCTGAGAAAAAGGGTCTCGACAGACGGACGGACGGACAACATAGTGATCCTATAAGGTTTCCGTTTTTTCCTTTTGAGGTATGGAACCCTAAAAATAATAGTTTTAGGCTTTTAGTACATAGCTAATAGATAGCACAGGATTTCCATTTAGGTACTGCACAGGCAGCACAGCACACACCCACCTCTAAGATGCTACTGAAAATGTTAACTACAAAGAATCTGTATGAATTCTTTAAAATAATTTAAAGATAGATTCTTAAAATAAAACAACAGTAAAGGAAAATGTTTAAATGATTTTAATTAACAGGTTGAGCTTTTTTCTTCTTTTTCTTATTTTTAACAGGGTTATTCATAATTTCAGTAACAGAATCTAAAGACTTTTGAATTGCAATTGTATACAGATTAGCATTGATTGTTTTCAATTTATTAAGCTCAGCCCGAAGTCCTTCTGTCTTTAAATTAAACTCATTCTCCATCTCTTTTGATGACATATTCTCTTCTGTATCCATGTTTACATTTGTGTATCCATTTGGTTCAGACCAGAAATTATTTTTCTTTTTGATAAGAATTTCCATCTCCGTAATTTCCTCTGCATCTTTTTCCAATGTTCTTTCCAAACTGTGTAGAATAATGCTCGGAGAGAATTCTTGTTTATAAATAGCTGGGTAATTGACAGTGAAAAATGCATTGGTCACAGGTCCTTTATGTCTTATTATTCTCACTGGCTGTTTACTGGGTATGTGCCATAAAATTACTTGTTCATCATTTGAACCAGACACAAGGGTTTCTCCATCTAGTGATACAGACAAACAATTCACAGCTTTTGTGTGGGAGGAGAAAGTAGGACAGTTGCTCTCTGTGTTCACTAACAAATCTCTATTCCTAGGAGGATTAGTCAGACTAAATCTGTGAATTTTTCCTTCAGTTGTTCCAACAAATATACTTAGCTCTAAGACATCCATTGTAATAGAGGACAGAGGAACATCAAAAACTAGATTTATCAACATTTCACCAGATGACAAATCATAGATTTTACATGTTCTATCACTGGACACAGTACACAAGCGGCCATGCATCCCAGTCTTACTAATGCACAAATCAGTAACTGGTAAAGAGTGGTCGGAAAATATGTATACTGGATCATGCTGGCCTGCAGATGTTTGTGACACTAGCTCGACTTCAGGATGAGCAGAGACTGTGGCTAGTGACCAGACCATGACCATACCATCATCAGCTGCTGACACAAAGTAGCGTCCATCTGGTGTAAATTTTAACATTACAACTTTTTGATAGTGTCTATTTATGATCGTCAGTAGGTTACCAGATGCCATTTGCCACAAATATATTTTTTCTTCGATGCCCGCTATTATAAAAGCTCCGTCGCGTGACACGGCAAAGGCGGTTGCTTTACCTGGCAGAATAAAACGAATACCTTGGACAGTTTGATAGGAATTCAATGGCCAAACGTGTAATACTGGCTTTGTTTTCTCCACAGCTGCCAAATAATCATTTCCGATAAACGTAAGAGTGTTATTCTCCGTTGTTCCGCCTCCTTTGTAAGTCATCAAACTGGTGCCGGTATGCGGATCCCACACAGCGTTGGTCCATAGCGTGTTATTACAATCACTTGTCACAAGAACCTCTAACAATGTAGCCATTTTTCTTAAGCTAAATCCTTTCCTTTGTAATTTGTATTAGGGATTTTAGGGTTATAAACTGTTTTCAAAAATCACATGTGGACTAGAATAAATTGGAAATCGTTCAGTTCAGTTGACAATCAAAATAAATCAATAGTAGTGACACTTGAACACTGACAACTAATTACTAAATGCGCCTGACCATAGATTATGTACCTACTATATTTTATTACATATTATTATTCTATGCATTTCTCAGACCAACAAAAAATTCACAAATCATTGTTTTACGTTCGGCGACTGTACTTACAGTAACCACGTTTCTTATTCATAAAAACGTCTTATATATCTCCTATTGCTAAAATATGTTTTGTCTTGTTTTGTCCAGTCATATTTTATTACGGAGAAAACACAAAACACATTTTTGCATTCTGAGATTTATAAGATGTTTTATATTTATATGAATAAGACGGGTAGTTTTTTACTCTATCCATAAATTAAATTAATACTTACAAGTTTACTAAAAACATTTATCCTCCTCCGTGTTTGTATCCGAACGTAGTTTTATCTGTCAAAAAAAAACTGTATGTTGTTGCAGCCAATAGCACATTATTACGAACATCGTGCTTCATTTTTATTGGTTACAATAGGTTGGTTGAAACTGAACTGAAGGAAGGAAGAAGGGATTTGTTCAGGAACAAGTTTGAAGTGTCATCAGTGAGTGTATTTAGTGATAATTGATAGAAATAACAAGCGGTAACATGTTTAAGAAGTAAGTACAATCATGTTTTTATATTAGGTTTTGTATTTAATACTACGAATATCCTTTGAAATGGATTTTTGTTTGTATCAGAGGTTAGAACTTCGTTCATTCAGTAATGTCAAATCAAATGGTTGAATCGAATCGAATAGATTAGTTGACGTAATGTTTCGCCGACCAATCAGGTTCCATTCAGTATTTTGTTACCACAAGGTAGGGATGTTTTGCATAGATCGACTTTATTTTTCGATTAAATGCGGTTATTTTTTTAGTAGATCATACCTTGTAAAGATAATATTTTACTAATCATACATTTTGTTATTCACTTCGACTAAGAAAACTTCACATGATTAGTCCATTTCAAAACCCGGACCCTCACGATACAATCATGGCAATGGTTAGAGAATGGACGATTGCGAGGATAGTATTTATTATGACTGCAACGCCGAATTTTCACATAAATCTTTACCTTAACGAAACTTTCTAGTGTACAGGATAGTTTTTCTTATGGGTTTTGCTAGATGACACGTGTGCGGCGATATAGTTTCATCGCGGCATAATGCTAATGGCATTATCTAGCTTGTCCACAGTTATTGTTTGTGCACAAGATATGCCATAGCATTTATTTCGATTGCCATGGCGCACATATTACCTTACGGAAACCACTCGGTGACTGGTTTCTACATGATTACATGATTACTACCAATTTCAACAAATTATTCTTAAGTGCTTATCGAATCATTATCAGTGAATTATAACTAATTACCAGATCAGATAGGACAGAAAATTGGTAATTGTTTCCCATAGGTTTAAATCAAACGGTATTTACTTAGTGGAACTATCTTTTTACAATATTTTTGTTCTCCAAAATACTGAAATGAAAGCCTTATGTCTTGACGTAACGTAAGTTGCACGTCGCGGTCACATGGCAAGACGTATACGTTTACACCGTTTTCTAGGTGGAATCCAATATCGGCGAGAGACTATGGAGACTCGTTAAAAAAATGCAAAAAATGCAGTCTGCTCCTTGAAGTAGCAGACTGCATTAAGAAAAAATAAGTGGCAGGTAGCATGCATGTTATGAACATTTTTGTAAATGTTTGCAAAAATTATTTGTAGTACAAAAAGCGGAATACGGGGCGGGCGTTGACTTGTGTACAATGCCAATAGGCATGATGACAATAATTGAAAAATGGACCTGTAATGTCCAGAAATATATACTATTTACAATGAATAAGATATTTCTGCAGAAATTAAAAGTTTAGTAGGAAAAAAATGCAATTTTAAAATAATAATTTAAATTTCCCCCTAAAACGCTTGTTAGTGTCATGGCGTCGCTTGTGACGTCACGTTTGAGTAATCAAAACGTAAACGAGATGCGCTCGTGCAAGAATTTAGTTATTTTGTGTTATTAAATATGAATTCGAAAGTGTATAGGTGGTGTGGGGTCCCCCAGTGTGAGAATACATCCATAAAAACTCCTAATAAGCTATTTGTGTTCGTTCCTCAAAATAAAACAATACGAAACAAGTGGCTTAAACTTGCAAGGCGAGATTCAAAAGGAATATTGCCCAGTACTCACCTTTATTTTTGTGAAGATCACTTTGACGTAAGTTTTTACATACTTTTGTAGATTCTAGTATATAGTATTTGGTAATAATATTTTGTACGAGGTCTAAATGTAAAAATATAAACAATCTATTTCGAGGTTAGGTTTCATCTCTCATTGCTTTGATATGTATTACGTAAAAAATTGTCTGTGTTTACATAACTCACAGCGTCTTCGCCATAGGATGGCCTGGAGGACCTAAAAGAAAATCAATTTATAAATAAAGGGTAAAAGCATTATAAAAATAGATTTCAATAACATAACCTTCAAAATAACTTTATAAGAAATACATCGTCAAAAGTATATTTTAGGGAATTATTTTATAACTCAAATTATAAATATCTTTTTGTATTTTTTTTGGCATATTCCATGCTAAGATTTTAAAGTTATTTAGCGAAGGAAAAATTCGACCGCGGGCAGGATTCGAACCTGCGCAGAAGACGCAGGTTCGAATCCTGCCTGCGGTCGAATTTTTATAGTGATAGTTAGTAGGTAAGGTAGCATCGTTCGACATTGAACTGACTGTAAAGTAAGTTGTGTTGGTTGAAAAGCAAGCTTTTCAATAGGTGTTACTGACGTCGCCATAAAGACGTAAATTCTGAATGTGAAGGCAAAATTCGTCATGGCGGGTGGGACTCGCGGTGGCTTAGCGGTCATAGCGTCTGGTGTACCTAACCAGAAGACGCAGGTTCGAATCCTGCCCGCGGTCGAATTTTTCCTTCGCTAAATAACTTCAAATTATAAAGTTTTTAATTATTATTAATACACTTACATAGAAGTTTTAACATTTCTAAATTCTGCTGAACAAAAGTCTTTATTTGATGACAAAAACTCTCCCAGCATTATTATGTCGATTCTAGGCAAATTAACGCTGTTAGCCTTAGTAAATCCCTGATCCATGATTCGTGTTATTTTATATTCGAATTAATAATATTCACACTCAAATAGTACTCGGTATTTAAACAAAAATAATAAAAACACATGATGTTCGTGCGTGTTGCGTATGCGTTTACTCAAGCGTGACGTCACTGATTGGTATTCAAGATATCATGGCGGATTGCCTTATTTTGTAGTTTTATTTTATAAAAATAAATATTAATCACACTTATAATAAAAAAAACAATGCGTATTTTATATTCCAAGCTTCAAGTTTTATTCAATAAATATACTATTTTAGTAGTTTTTAATTACTGTCATCATGCCTATTATAATATACGGTTTTGTTTCGTACCCATCACTATAGGTTGTGACGTTTCTTCCTCGAAAACACAAAACATGCGAAAACATTATAGGTTAGACAGAGATGAATACACTGCCTCGTAAAAAATGTGAATGACTCGTTTAGGTTCGTTCACCATCACCATTTCAGTCAGTCCTGTGCAGCTGTTCTTATTTGATTGTCCTGTGCGTTTGTGATTTTTCGACGAGTACTTTTATAACGCAAAAATTTTTGTGATCATTGTCGAAGTTATATTTTGATCAACAAATCCTGATTGCGAACGATTCGAAAGAAAAGTGTACAAACACATCTCGATTCTTGTGCATCGTGCACCTTTTCCGTGACGTAACTGGATTTTCAACGTATAACTGTCCGTGTGCAAGCAACAAAGGTCGTGGCGACTAATGGTTGCCGTTTTTATGTGTTCGGGTGAATTTTGACGGCGCGATGTGGGAATCTGATTCTGATACGGGGTCCCGCAGCGCGTCTTCGGACGGGCTGCGGAGACGTCAAGGATGGGATCCCGAAGCGGAGAGCTTGGCCTCGCAGATGGATGAGCTCGATGAAGTACTCGCGGAGGAAGAAGATGGATGCCCTTTGCCGTCTACTCCTGAGGACCAGCATCTACTCGACGCTGAAATGGCGGAAGTTTTGAAAGCGGGTGTGCTGTCAGACGAGATTGACCTTGGTGCGCTGGCTCACAACGCAGCTGAGCAGGCCGAGGAGTTCGTCCGCAAAGTGTGGGAGGCGTCGTGGAACGTGTGCCACTTCCGGCACCTGCCGCGGTGGCTGCAAGACAACGATTACCTACATAAGGGGCATAGGCCACCACTGCCGTCATTTAGCGCATGTTTCGCGTCTATTTTCCGTATTCACACGGAGACTGGTAACATTTGGACTCATCTGCTTGGTTGCGTGGCTTTCATTGGCGTTGCAATCTATTTCTTGTCGCGCCCATCTATTGAGATTCAGATGCAAGAGAAAATGATATTTGGAGTGTTCTTTATAGGCGCCATAGTGTGCCTTGGCTTCTCATTTGCATACCACACCCTTTACTGCCATTCGGAGATGGTTGGGAAATTGTTTTCAAAGCTGGATTACTGTGGAATTGCATTGCTAATTATGGGCTCATTCGTTCCATGGTTGTATTATAGTTTCTACTGCCATTACAGACCAAAAATAATATACCTGTCTGTAGTGGTTGTTTTAGGAATACTGTCTATTATAGTGTCACTCTGGGATCGGTTCTCAGAGCCCCGACTGCGACCTCTCCGAGCGGGAGTGTTCATGGGTTTTGGTCTGTCAGGTATAGTGCCTGCTATCCATTATGGTATTACTGAAGGATGGTTCAGTCAAGTGAGTAAAGCATCGCTTGGATGGTTGGTTCTGATGGGCCTGTTGTACATATTAGGAGCCATGTTCTATGCTCTGCGTGTGCCAGAGCGCTGGTTTCCAGGGAAGTGTGACATCTGGTTCCAGTCGCACCAAATATTCCATGTACTTGTGATTGTAGCTGCGTTTGTGCACTATCATGGAATCAGTGAACTGGCATCTTACCGTGTGACAGTAGGGGAATGTTCTATGCCTCCATCATCAATTGCATTCTAGCCCCTTCCTCTACCAAATGTGATAGTAGACCATAGATAAATTTAAGTAGAAATACAAAACATTCGATAGCTTCACTGTATATTTTTTAAACATATAAACTTTTTGTAAGTTTTATAACAACATGGCGAAATAAATGCTGATAACAACACTGAAGTAATTGTATTGTTCATACTTAGTGAGGCTGTAAAAATGGGTTCACATTGGGCATAAAATGAATGGGGTTAATATAATAAACAATATGTCATAGTTACTTGTTTATTTATTTTTAAAATTAGAATTAGTGCATTAGTAGTTATTGTTTTAGTACTTTCTAGTTACACTATTTGCACCAAGGACTGCACATTAAAAAAAAACAACACTTTACAAGCATGTTTTCTTTCATTATCACTAATTTTCTTGAATAATGCTGTGTTAAGATGTTATAGTGTACTTAATTTATGTTTTGATTACATATTGTCTTATTTTTGCACTAAATTGTAAGACCAGTGTTAATTAGCATAGATATAGTTTGGACCACTTTATGCCCTTCACTGTTCTTCCATTACGTTTATAACATTAATAATTAATTCTTAATTATATATAATATATTTATTGAAAAGAAAGCTAGTTCTCGACTGTAAATTTATATTATTGAATATAACTATAATAAACACACAACTAATGTAAAAACATTACCCCCTTTGATAGTTTGTTAAAAATAGAATACCCTCATACTATCAGTAGTTTCAGTTTGATTTTTGACAAATGACTTATTACTGTAACCAATTTTAATTATTAAAGTTCCTATCTAAGTATTTCTCCATCCACCTTTGTGACAATTTCAGATGTAATAAACACTTGTGTGTTATATTGAATCTCGCAACAACTTTCCATAACATGTTTCATCAGATGCCTTTTAGAAGCATTTTTCTCTCTTTTCTAATGGTTTTAATACTAACTGTATAATGATTGGTTTTGTGTATAATACCTACAATTTCTTAGCTGGTCCACCAATTTTGCACAAATGAGTACATCATGGCAATATAAAGATTTAATTGTAATTAGATAATATTATAATTAACAATTGAAAATATTATTTTATATGGTGTACTTATAAGTGTATTGTAAGTTTTAAGTTACTGCAGTCTGACATTCCATCTTTGTTTCAAAATAATGATAAAATACTTTATTTTCTGATTGTTTTTAATACATACTTATTTTTCTGGGCATTATCATCAACTTATGTCATATTACTGTGGTCTGCATTAGTGTTATAAATAAAAATTAATTCAAAGTATATTCTAAATTGTTATAAGTGTTCATAAGTGTAAAGATTTTATGAGACAGAAAATGTAAAAAAAAGAAATAAAAAGATTTTGTAATGTATATTGCAAATTGAGCTCTATTGTCTTGAAAAGTACATTTATATTGATATGTTGGATGGAAAAGCTTAAAAATTATGTAAGTAGAAATGTTGATATGATAAATATAGAAAAATCTCATAAAGATATCGTAAAGACAATGTCTTACATAATAATAATATAAAAATTAAGTATTTGATGTAATGCTGCTTTTGTTTGACAAAATTTAAGGTCCTTGTTTCTAATAATAATTCCGAGATCCAGTATTTGGCATATCAAACAACTAAGTCGGTATTGGACTGAGGAAAACGACAATATTCTCCACACCAAATATGATAATTCGATATTAAAAGTAGTGTCGGTTGATGAGCTTACGAGGCTCATTAATGACATTGCTTTGAAATCAGTACCTATTTTCTTTTTGCTATGAGATTTAATTGTTTTTATCTAGTTAGCGTTTTCTAATGACCCTACCTAATCGAACAGACCACAAGAAGTTCTATGTCTGATCATAAAAGTTTATGTTATTGTCTGCCTTATGTACCTAGTATATTTTGTTATAACATTTTCAAAAAACATGCTTTTACTGTTCATGTGACATTTTGTTAATTATTTGTTTTGGTGGGATTAAAAATTATGCAATAAAAAGTAAAATAAAACCGAAAATGTGTTTTGTTTATCACAGAACTAGCTACCGTCAAACGGGGTGAATAGGAATGCAGGGGTGAATCGAGACAAAATTTTGAAAGGAATTTTCAGCTTTAGTTATTATAGTTTGATGCTAACAAGGTCTTCTAATGGTTAATTATAATTTAGGAACAATATTAGAGTCCCTTTTTCCAACAAACTATAATAAGTAAAGCGAAAAATCCTTTTTCATGTTTTGTTTCGATTCACCCCTGCGTCCCTATTCACCCCGTTTGACTGTACTTAAGTTTCACGTCGTATGTAGCTACTTCCCTGTTTTTTGAAACTTGTCTGTCTTCGTGTGACGTCATGATAGGATTACTGCGGCGGCGCGTACCTACTTACATACCTACCTACCATTGATACTACAAAACGTTTGCGTCACAGTTAGGGTTGCCAACTTTTCATCTTCAGAATAATTCGACACAGGAATAGGAAAACAATATGTCGCATTGCGATCCTGAATAAAGAGATGACCTTTTCTGTAGACCTATGACCTTTTCCTTGCCAGAGATCTTTTGGATAACCCGTTGATGACCTGTTAACTGATAAACCTTTTTTGATTGTGTCGCTAACTCTTTTTCTAGTCTGGCTCATCCCACGACTAGGCAAAGGGCCTTTCCATGTTTCCAAGCTGCTATGTCTGTTTTAGCGGCCCAATTTCTCTCGTAAGAGTCAAACTCTTACTCATACAAAATCACGATGTTCGACGGTATGGGCATCACGTCTGATTTTGACCACCACAATCGGCGGATGAGATCCTGGAACAAAAAGTAACACCATATCTGAATGATCGGCAACCCTGATCAAACATGGCTTCATCACGTGACAGCTTTGTAAATCTATCACAGTGTGACGCTAATTACCTTTAAGTACCTACTTCCACTATTTATGCTAGACATTTAGGCAGATACCGAAATAAATCGTGCACCGCTGTCATCGCACCCACGAAAATCTCAAAATTAGATAGACACAACCGGATGATTCCAACATCCGGGAACTTTCTATTTCTGAACGTAGGAAATTCTTAAAAAAACGCTGGAGTACTGCTCTGTTTTTCTGATGACTGAGACAGTTTATTCGGTTCGGTAGCTAAACGTAAGTTTTGGTAGTGCAGTGTCTTTTTTTATAGTTCGGAAAATCCTCATGGATCATCCGCCACCTGGAGAGGCGGCAGAGAATGTCGGATTACAAACCGTACTTGCCCTATAGTCATGTTCCATGGCATCCGTGAAATTCGCCACGACCGCGAAAGGGTAGTGCAGCTAGTGTCCTATAAAATTTATATTTCATGATTTAACGTGTATTATAGTATCTTATAACTGGGGCAATTAGTGGTTTAATCGTCCGGGATCTTGAACATGTAAAGGTTCTGTTGTAAAAATGTTACCTATGTATAATTAAAAAAAAAAAAAAACAATATGATGATATACAAAATTACACCTACCCGTTCCCAGCAGTGGTGGGACGTTGATGATGATGATTGTAACACAAAACATTAATCTGCATGACTGTAATTTGTCATGAATTCGAGTGAACGTGTGTCCAGTAACCAGTTGGCGAAAACCTAAAAGTGATTTAAAGTTTCACGATGTGGACACGCGTAAATATCTTGGCGTGTCCAGATGATGAAATAATAAGTGATATTAATTTTGAGTTGCACCAACTGGACTTACTGGACTGGACACGCGTGTGTCTAGTCTCTCGTGTCGAGTTGGTGACAAACTCCATATCACTATTGAAGAAGACACGTGAAGAAGTGCCTATATGTTTCTTTTAACAATTCTAGCTATTAGGTATTATGGTTAGTCATGTTCTGTGTACTAATTACACTGTTTAGTAGTTAATAGTTATTCATTGTCTAGTACCCATAGTACAAGCTCTGCTTAGTTTGGGACTAGATGCTGCTGTGTAAAATTGTCCGAGAATAATGTTTTAAATACTTACTTGTAAGAAAATGTTCTAACACCAACAGGGTTCATGTTTTAAAACCAAATTTGTAAACAACATGAATGCAATAAATTTATGATAGGATTTATGATTTACTTATCAGTTAATCAGTGACTGACCCACGGCTAGGCTAAAAAACTAAGAAAAAAGTCGCGTCGGTTAAAAGCCTTGAGTGACCTCAGTTTGTCCTTTGTCAAAGCATTTGATAAACAGTAGGTATACCTACTATTCTTTATCTACGCCCCAGTTCGATCGATTAGTAGCCTTATTATATTACAATGCGTCGTTATCCATCAATCATAGCTCATATTACAAAGATAGGGCGTACTATATCGCTAGACGTTTTCCATAAAACCGATCCGATTTCGTGTAGTTTTCTAACCTCATTATTATTTGTATTGATCTAACACCTTTTTTATAGTACCTATCTACGGGAAATCTTCATAGACCATCTACTACCTGGGGAGATGGAAGGGTATGTCTGACTCGTACTGACTAAAAATAGCACGACTTCACTTGCCCTACAGTCATGGTCATGAGGTCCGTGAAATTCACCACGACCATGGCAGGGATCAACAGTCTCTGGACCCCAATCGGCGAATTGCTTTGCTATCATATTTTAAAGCTTCCTTTTATGCGTAGCTGTATTTTATATATTTGTAATCTAGTTTGTAAAATTGTTCTTTCAATTAAATATCCAATTTATTGTATCGAACATCATTGTACAAAACGAACATTTATAAGAGTTTTAGGAGTTTCTTGCCGATTCTTCTCCAGAAACGACTAATTTGGAACTGTGCAACCGTGCAATTCATATGTGCCTGTTTATCGTTTATATCAAAATAAGTTTTATTTTGATATAATATAATTTTGATTGATTTTATTCAAAGGCACGCGTGTAGCGTCGACGTCTATGCGCGGCAATGGGTGGTTAAAGATTCTGCATTTTCTTTATTCTTTAATTTCGATGCTGACTGTCCAGGGTGGGCTGGACTATGATTTTATTGCACCATGGAGTGATTTAGTAGTATACTCGTAGATATACTTATTAAAAATAATGATATTTACGTGGAAATGTTAAACATTAACAGCTGCAGTTGACAAAAGCGTTGTTTACAGTTCCTATAAACAAATATGATAGCGGCGAAGTGTTATCGATTGCTTATGCCCTTGACCTTGACCCTAGCAAACCATAAGTTGTGTGGGTGCGACAAGGGCAGGTGATTTCAATATCGGGGACTTTTATTTATGGGGTGGACTTGGACATAACGGGCGGGGTCGATGGCGCCGTGCTATTTGCATATAAAAGCTTGAATAGTACCTACATATATCATTAATATGACTTCTTCATTAGCTGGTGGTCTTGGGTTTGATTCCTAGGTTGAGCAGTGCCATTGAGTTTTCTATGAAATTCTCATCAGCAGCTTGGATTTTGAACTTGTGTCTGGTTAATGGGCTCGCCCCATATGTATGTGTATATATGGGACCAAACATACCGGCGAACTGTGGGTACCTATACATTAGTTCAGGGTTTACAGGGCTGATGGGATGTTATCTTTGTTACAGCTTATGAAGGTATTATATTACAACTAAAGACGTTTATTTTTTCTTTCCCAAGTTTTACAAGTAGGACGGGTTTGCCTTGTTACTGAAGTCGTTCTAGGTGCCGCGCCGGTAGTCTGTGGTAGCGCGCTCTGAGCTTAGCGTAAAAAAAAAACATGATTATTACATCTAAGTACCTACAGAGGCCAACACATCAAGCTACCACAATCTGTCAAATTTCTTTGATTGATTTTCAACTTGCATACAAAACTATAAGGTTCATATTCAATTGAGAAAATTTTCAAGTTTTGGATAGCTTGACCTGCTGCTGTACCTGTCTGCTGGTAACATCGCATAACTAGCCGTTTCTCGCGGTTCCATTCACATCCGAGAGACTTTAAGATATCACACTGCTTAGCATGTAATCTATCTCCTTGCCAAATCTTATCGAAATTTGTTCAGCGGTAAAAACGTGAAAGGTAGCAGATATACAGACTGAGGTCGGTACTTTCACAATTTAAAACATTAGTCGGTAGATATGGATTCTATGAGAAACGCTTTCTTTTTTAATTTGATATGCCAATGTTCTTATTTTGATAATTTGATTCGTTATTCGTGGTAACAATTATAAATACCTACTGAAATTTGTAAGTAGGCTACAATAAAATTAGTATTCATAAGTCGATTAAGTAGGTACGTACCTACTGCTGACTGGCAGTTAGTAATTTAGTATGCTAATGTTTCTAGTACGCCGTGTAGCACTAAAATTGTTTGCTTGGCATATGCTTAAATAAATATCCAGTTCTACCTTTCAGTTACAATTATTGACGTTCTTAATTTTGTGTTTATTACGAGAAGTATTTTTTACGCAATCAAAAATTAGGATTTTATCGCGTTATATTGTAAAGGTCCGAAACGTCGGGATTAATAATAATAATTAATAAAACGCAATAAAATCCGTAAAAAGTAGTTTTATTTAGATTTCGTGTCAGAAATCAATCTCCAAATCAAAGGTTATTTAATAAATCCTGTTTATTTCTCCTCTCATCTTACAGAACGCTTATTAGTACGAAAATAAAAACTAGTACTTAGGTGTGATATGCATACCTATCAAACAAAGTAAAATAAAATAAATTAAAAAACCGTAAAGAAACCCCATGGAAGTTTTTATATGGAAGATCAATTTTTTGTGTAGTATTTACTATCTACCAATTTAGAGGAATAAACATTGGAACGAATTGAAATGCCTGCTAATTGATATGAGTAGATAGCTACTTATATTTTAAACCTTTCAACTTGTAATTGCCTGCATCGCAAAGCCCTTTTATCGTAGTACCTAGTTACTTATATGTATAAACATAGGTCAATGTCCAATGATGATTCATAGAAACCGGCCTTATTATTAGCCCTTCTGTTCATGATAATATTTTCTAGGTATATGGTATAGGGTACCACGGGCATCAGTCTTCTGAACTGTACATTTAGTTTTTATTTAAGTATACTACAAAAAATGTGTACAAAGGCGGTCTTAATGCCCTAGGCATTTTCTACCAGACAACCTTTAATATTTTTAAATATTATATAATAAGTATAATATATTTTATTTTTTTAGTTTGTTGTACTGTTTGTTCTACTGATAAAAAAAAAATACAAATTGAAAAATTGGACATTTTCTGGATACTGATAATAATAATTATAATTTGTATCTTAATAATTATGTAAATTCTTATCGAAAAGTCAATTGCACTACTTGAGGTTTTATTGCAATACTGCAAGCATTCCAATACAGCTGTAAATATACGTTTGTTAAAATATGCTTTTAGTTTTACGCGACACGTTATGCTACGGTTACGTTCACTATAACTTGACCAATATGAAAAATATGTCTCACAGATTAAGTAATATACAATACATGACACTACTGACTTCTGTTTTTGCGAGCATCTGGGGGAATGTGGATCGCTAATAGTACGTAAACGCAGGGACTCTAAGGAAACTTAATATTTTAAGCTCAGATGAAACAACGGAGCTGAATCCTAAGCAAATCCTGCAGCTTATAATAGCCGCAGGCTTATTCGACTCATCAAATGGAAATAACAATAGACCGACTATGATGACGGTCGCAGTGATAAGTACTTCCAACACTAACAATATAAAATACTATCAAGCAAAAAATAGACGGCACACGTAGAGTGGCCAATATATCAAGCTACCCCACCCCAATCTGTTAAATTTCTTTGATAGATTTAAGGTTCATGTTCAATTGGGAAAATTTGAGTATTGGATAGCTTGTCTGTAAGTTTGTTAAAAAAAATGAAATACCCAATGACCTGCCCATTTGTCTTAGTCATTTACAATTTCTTAAGCGACAACAACGGATTACTAAAGTTATAAACTCGTTGTACAAACTCCGCAAGGACGGGGGAAAATTGTTTTAGAAACTTTTAATGGTCGGGGTCGATGACGCTTAGTTTTGAAAATAAAGCTAAGTAATATTTTATAACGTGCAAATGACATACAACATGACTGTGAAACGTGATAGTTTATTGGCCTTACATTTACTGTTACTGTGCAATCTTGGAAATAGTCTGCTATAAGTACATGAAACTGATTTATATGCACGTGACTTTTATTAGAACAATATAATTTAGTACTTACATAAGTACATGCATTTAATTGGATAAAATCGATAAAATACTTAATTATATTTTGTTTATCTTATCCAAAATAATTATGAATCAGCGTTCTATCAAAAAAATCTAACATTTAAATCTCTTTGGCTTTTCATAAAAAAACCAGTCCCAAAAGTATTCATTTATTTAAAATTCACATCAAATATCAAAGTCATCGTATTATAAGTCTCGTTTGAACATCTTTGAAGATAAGGTCTTCCTTGAAGGTAAGGATTAATTATCCTTTATGTATTTACTAATCAGTAAATCCGGTCTCCTTTATTAATTATAGGGGTCACTTCTTTCGGCCTTCTTTTGTATTGGATCTAGTCCTCATATAATGTAAGCTAATTTTAAGCGATGCTAATAGGTACCTTGAGTCTGTGCTTCCATTTCTGTAATACTACTCGATATACCGTTATTGCGTTGTTTTCAACCGACGAAACAAAAACGGAGTAGGTTCTCAGGTCGACGCGCATAAATCTATATATTTTTTTATTCGTCAATGACAGTATTAAAATGAATTTCGACGGACGTAACACCGAAAAAGTGTTTCGATGAGCTATAAGTTCGACGGCCTGGAACTTTTATGACATATCGACGGCGAAGTGTCAATACCTCCTATTTTAAGGTTTTTGAGATTAATTTAGCTTTCTACACTATGACTTTAAGGTCGATTTCCGAGTGATTTGATGAAGCCACTTATTTGTATTTTTAAAAACAACTCCTTTCTACTTAAAACGCGTCTATATTTGACCGCGTAATATTTTAAAGTTTTTAGGAAATTACACTTTTTTTTCACTTTGTGTAAATTTTGGTCTATGTTAGTTAGGAGGTATTGGCACTTCACCGTCGATATCGATTTCAGATCTTATTATTTTATGGCCGCAATTCTAGCAAAGAAGGGTAGAATCAACCATCAAATGAGGTTGTATCGATGCATGATTAATCTCGTTGAAGTTGAGTCGTATTGAGTATCGTTTCAAATATGATTTGAACAACGACCGGGTGCTGGCAGAATAGTCGACAACGACTCAATTGCCATCAAGGAAAAAAAAAAAACGACTGGGTGAAGTTATGTCTTTCGATGTAGTATACCTATGTTAGATAGCAATCTAACACTTCCGTAGGGGAAGACCCTACAGAAATTTACAGGCCATTTAGTGGCCTAATTAAGTATTGATTCCCGAACCCACTTTTTCAAATATGATCTTACATAATAAATTATACAGTGTGTTTGGGAAACGGTTACCGATACTTTAAGGGCATATTATATGCTCAATTTCATCGAAAAATGCACTTTTATATATAAGTACTACTAACCCAACACCTTGCGAATGGCAGCCATCTTATTTTAAAATAGGGTAGGTATGTTCAATAAAATGAGAATATCTTTCAATTTAAGAGACCTACAGAAGTGCAACAATGGCCTTATTGTAAAGATAAGCGTTGAGGCTATGGAATAATTAATAATTTTTTTCTGAATAATAAACAAAAAGGGTTAAAAATATGTTAAATTACGAAATTTTACAAAAAAATATTTATCGCTTTTGCGTTTTCTACTCTAGCGCAAAAATAACCCCGAAATGTGACATATGTTTTCATGTCCAAACAAAAGTACTTATATAAATATAAAAGGCTGGCGTAAAACGAACAGACAATCATAATAATTATGAACTAAGTGAAGAAAAATGTCTAGAAGAAAAGTGACATGAATTGACAGATTGATTGACATATGAATTTATTCTCCTTTATGATTAAATGTGAATGCATTTTTTTTAAAGGCAATCATTTAAGATGCTGCAAATAATTAAATGTGTTTGATGAAAAGCAAAATCCTACTGTGAAATCCCTATAAGTAGCTCGGCCTGTACAGTAACTTGATTAAAACTAACCAACCATCTAGCAGTATTTACTAAAGACTTGTCTACGGTATCTAGGCAATCTCTTCCCGACAAAAATTTAAAACACTATCAACATTTAAAATAATTGTCTTGGTTACATTTTCCACGTACCGTTTATCAGTATTGGGACATTGGCTTATCAACACGTGCGTGATAACTGTTGGCGTTACGTAAAATACCAGGGTGCGTTTACACATTGGCCAATACTGGCCTATTGGACGTGTACCATTAATTCACCAAATCCTTCTGTTGTCCTGATCTTATACTAATTTACTTGAGCTCAGCGTAGTACGTCTTTTTCTAATCAGCAGCCATCTCTTTAGTTGCTTCTTTGTTAACCATATGCTCTTTCACATAATCTATACATCTTTAGTTTTGTCTCCGTCCTCTTAAGTCCATCTGTCTAACTATGCCAATTTTTTTTTCTTAACATGATTGCGTATCGAGTGCCTTTGAAAGGACAAGAGAAATGCGAAGCGGATTCCCGGTTTTTCTTCTTAGATCGGACATTGACATATAAAAATTTTGAGCCCAATTTGATTTGTTTTCTCTCTTTCTCAGGCTGACATATGACAGAGACAGAGTGACTTAGACAGAGCGATTTGTTCCCATTATAATTTTATTCGTGATGTCCAGTCTATCGTTAGAAATATTTAAATTTCTTTAACTGCAACAAACACAAACAGAAGATTCCTTTTTTGATGACGCACTTACAAATCACTCTCCTTTTCTTCGAGAATTCTCACAAAATCTCCATAAATCATTAATCAAGGGGATAGTTTCCGTAGGTACACCAGCTGTACTAATTAGGTGGTATTGATCGATTGAACTTACTAGGACAAAGTTTTGTTGACTATAGGGTGGCGCAAAGGTCGTTCTTATTAGTTGTGATAAGACAACGCGGCTTTCAACCTTGGTGAGTCATTTCAGGTCATGCTTTCCGAAATAACAAACCTATCGCTCGTTGCTTGTTTATTTGTGAGATCGTTTTGTGGAAACTCATTGTGATACTGAAAATAATAATAAGTCATCTACAGTTTGTATGCAGAGTAACTGATGTCCAGAGTAGCTGGCCTCTTATTGTACCAAAATTCTATACAATGCGAGGTCAGCTAATACTGGGAATTAATGGCTTGACATATACCCTTGTGTTCTTTTTAATAATCACACATAGACGATCAGAATTCTCTACCAAATAGTTTTCTGTATTTAAAAGAAGTGGCTTTTTGTGGACAGAAATATTTTCCTTAAAAAGGAACTAGAACGCTCCTTTCTTTATTGTTGTTACACGACCAGTTTTTTACAGTATTTGATTGTGAATCAATCTTTAAATATATCATTTTCATTGTCAATATAGGACAGAAGGACAACAAACAACGTCAAATTATGATTAAAAGTACAGACGCCAGCAGGTCAAGCTATCCAAAACTGTCAAATGAACCGTAATGTTTTGTATGAAAGTTGAAAATATATCAAAGAAATTTGACAGATTGGTCATCGACCCCGACCATTAAAAGTTTCTAAAACAATTTTCCCCCGTCCTTGCGGAGTTTGTACAACGAGTTTATAACTTTAGTAATCCATTGTCGCATAAGAAATTGTAAAGGACTCAGACAAATGGGCAGGTCATTGGGTATTTCATTTTTTTTAACAAACTTACAGACAAGCTATCCAATTCTCAAATTTTCCCAATTGAACATGAACCTTAAATCTATCAAAGAAATTTAACAGATTGGGGTGGGGTAGCTTGATGTGCTGGCCTCTACGTGGTGTGCCGTCTAGTTTTTACTTGGTAGTATTTTATACTGTTAGTGTCGCAACTAAAGTTCCTATCACTGCGACCGTAGTCGGTCTATTCAAATTATAATGTTATTATCGACTCGACATCATATAAAACAAAAAGAGTTATCTAATACACTTACTAAGCTTCAGTCTCTTGTTTACAAGGAGAATAAAATACTTGGCACAGAGCACCCGTCTTTAGATCAAAATATTATTTCTTTCTATTGTTGGTTGTTGATGAATCATGTTACGAAATGTTATTTATCGATTACCAACTCCGTACCAAATAATAAATAGGGTCTTATTGATAAGAGAAATATTTGAGATAAAGATAAATGTGTTATTTACAGTTATCTAACCTAATGCCTATTAAAATACTTCGAGAGGTTTAGAATGTATACATTTTTCCTACCCAAACAAAACTAACCACCAACTTTGGTGTCTTCTTATGCATTAATTGCTCTTTGCATTTTGCTGTTTGCTATGATAACAGTGAATAAGTAAAGTCACACTCACACGACATTCGTATCAAGAGTTCCCACGAATAAACCCCTAACTACAAATGGCAGATTTTACAGGAGAGCGTTTTAAAGTTTTTGTTTTTCAAACAATTTTTCTACTTAAAGAAATTTCGTGTTTGGATTTAACGTTCCATTTGATACCTACTTTCAACTTAAAATTGGGAAGAATATGCCTATATTGTTCGGGCATTTTCTCTATTGATGCATACGTAATTCCAAGCTGTTATCAGCTCCTTCAATACATTATTTCGTTATATCGATTTAAACTCGTCGTTGGAAATACCTACTAAGGTTATCATAATAATTATTGCTTTTATAGTACAGACAATGGTTGCTTTCACATTAGACAGCAAGAACTCGCAGCTGCATCTACTTTATTGTACTGCACGTGTTATAATAGGGATACCTAGATAGTCTAAATAATATCATACTAATATTATGATAGTTCTTGAATCTTGAGTTATGTAAAGGGCATCAGTTGTAGCTTTATAATAAATAGGATCGCACTGTTATGGATAGCTTGATAAGCTGAGCGAGAATTCACAATAGAATATGACGTAACAAAAACCATGTTGGTCCTTGGTATTGTCTTTGGTCCTTTCAGTAGAAATATTAGATTCGATATTGAAACCGAAGGAAAATATCTTCAGCTTATACTGAAAGCTATAGCTTGGTATACATATAGCTAGGCGAACAAAAATAACGACACATTTTTACGCGATAAGGATAAAACATAATGTAAAATGTTGTAATGCGGAAACTCTTATCTCGAACGCATACACTTGATAAAAATGTGTAGTTTCCTGAATAATCTGTGTCATTCCCCAGTATGACAGAATCCAAAAAAAAATCGGCTACGTAGAAAGAGGTTTATTTCAAAATAGTGATCAACAGTGATTTCAAAGTGTCAGCACGATCATTAATCTTGAATTCATGACTGCTTGAGTTGTCGCCTTGTCGTCACACGGTAGAGTAAACCTAATTGGTTCTTTAAAAAAAGAACAAGTAACGAGTTGATTGTCACCGCACTAAGCCCATCAACCTGAAGAAGTCCAATCATCATTAAAATAGTAGGGTCGGAAACTATACCTTCTAACTTCTTACTCTCCCCCTTTTTACTTTTAGTTGACGAGTAAGAAGGAGGAGAGTAAGAAGTTTAGAATGTATACACGGAGTGGAGTACTTTGAATATTACGTGGATAGCGTTGAATTAGGTTGCGACCTTCAGAAAGCCGGAGTTCTAACTAGACCAATGGAACTGGAAGGAATCTCTGGAAACTTCGACCAATGCGGCTGTAAATGTCATGACCTAATTTAATGAAATAATCTGAATATTTTTTGGTACCTAATTCAATGAAACCCGTATAGGCTGTTTATTTATTTTGTTGAATCCTTGCCTTGTATCATTTAAATTAGTTATTTTCATTTTTGTATTCATATGAACTGTTTAAATGAATATTCTAGTTGCAGATTATATAATTAAGTATATTATATAAAATATTATAAATTAACTTATGTAACGTGAAGGTCAACATAGCTATAATTGCGAAGCCAGCCTTGCAAATACCTTTGTATTTAAGTATTTAATTTTGATGGCAAGTTTCTTTCAAAACATTTATTTTAGTTATCTGTGTGTATTTCGGATGTGTTCTTTACTCTAAATTTTGTTGAACGGAATCCTTGAATAGGTAGTTTGTACGGGGCCAACGAAAAATCAGATACTCATTAAATAAATAAATATGTTAGGACATTTTACACAGCACCACCTAGTCCCAAACTAAGCAGAGCTTGTACTATGGGTACTAGACAATGGATATAATACTTATACTTACACTTTTTTTTTGTAAATACATACTAACAATACATAAGAAACACCCCATTGTTAAGTAATAGGTACTGACTTCAACTCGTCAAGTAACAAATTACAGTCACTATGCAGAATTTAGTATAGTTCTTGCACGCCGGAGGTCTTACGTGATTTAGTGAATTCATTTTGAAATGGATATAAAAAACGACAAGGTATTATATAAGAAAGAGAAGAAAGAACTAAACAGACTACTAAATGTATACTCACATCTCTCTCATGGTGATTTCTCTATTCATATCCACCCCGTGAAAGTCCAGACAAGACGCATTTTCTAAAGTATTCTACCGTCGACGTCGCCATGGCTTACCTATACTTACCATAGACAGTTCAAAAGGTTAGCTAATATGAATCTTATTCACTGTTCATGCGTTGCAAATTTTAGAAAGTGACGGCCGAGGTTGTGATTCTACTACAGTCGGTTGTTGACAATCTGGAGAACAAAGACTTCACTACCATTTACGACTATTATCGTATTGAACTGTAAATTCTTAGTATCAAACATGGACCTCCTACTTGTAGTTCCACACAAAACTGACGTGAACGTGACGTGATAATTTGTGTGTCTATGTTGTTCCTCGTCCCCTATTAAATGGACCTTTTTTTGTTTACGGGGGCAATCTTCAAAAGGCTACCGGTCTACGGGGATTAGACTGATTAGGGTGGGATTCTTAAACACTAAAACCACACTGGTGGCCACCATCAGCACATGGAGGGGAGCACTGTGTCCTCTTAATAGACCACCCCAAAACCCCACTGTGCAACGCCTTTTAGGGCACATTACGGCGAACTGTGGGTATACATTTAGTAAACCTCTGCAAAACCTTCGGGGAATATAGGCGTAATAATACGGAATGTACGGATGCATGTTGTTTTGTCACAGGCTGATGTTACCATCATTATCCTGCTCCCGTAATTTCAAAATAAAATTGAGTTAAAAAGACAGATCCCACGTACGCAACGTATGCAATGCATTAAGACATCTGAACTCCAGACTTTATATAGAAATATACGGATTAGAAACACACACGCATAGGATTGCGTTGCATACGATAAGTGTGTCTCTGATGAATACATTTTTTATATAAAATCAAGAGATCAGATATCATAACACATGGCATACGTTGCGTACGTGGGATCAGTCTGTTTCTACCTTAAACCGGTATTGACCTAAGTAAATTCAAAGGCATATTATGATATTGCAAAGACTATGTAAGTATAAACTTATACTTCCGTGTGTCAAAATTCAGCTCAAAGGCATATTACATAGAAGCATAAGTTGAACGCATATGCTGAATAGTCTTAGTTGCTTTGTCTTACGCCCCGAGGAAAAGGAAATCTATTGGTCTACGAAAAGAGTTAGGTAGTCGTGTTATAGTTTTCGAAATCTTAGAATGTGCAATAAGGTTTAATGCATGATATTTTATTGTGTAATCATAAAGTTACGCTTTTTATGAATTAAATCTTACTTAATTTATGTAAGTACTTTCACTTTAAGCCTCGGTCTCGTGTTTGGCACCGTTTGAATGTTTACAAAGAACGGAGGTGTGCCAAGACTGTTGATGACACAAAATACCAGTTTTTTTATGTGATAGGCGTTCCTATTACAATAATTGGTAATGTTTTGCTTGAGACATTTACACGTTTTCACGTCTGATTCCTAATTTTTCCATATTATTACTTATAGATAGTGAACAACTGAGATAAAACAAATTCCTTCACTTCCTCTTATGTTGCAAGCAACTTCTTTATCGTAACATCAAAGTATCTTAACTTGACTCTCTACTTTTGAACTTATTGAATAAACCCAAAGCTATCTTGAATTTATTGATTTCAAAGGAATTCTGAAAGTATTGTGTTACGACAATTCCACGTATTGCTAATTGCGACCATGGATTTAATAAATGCTTGTTATTGTATATTGTAACGTTCAGAAATCTAAGAAATATTTTGACTACCTTCAATTTGTGGACTTTTTAGTATTTTGAGAGCAATTTATGTTTGTGTTATGTACATCATTATATAATTTAGCTTTCGCAAAAAAGTTGAACAGTAACATCGTAAATAATTATATGACTGTCCCAGATACAGTTATTTACGTTTAATTTATAATTATTTTGTCATAATTTGTATGCCATTATTGTATAATTTCTTGAATAGGATAATTCATAAAAGTTCGATACCATTGAAAGGACATTCTTATGATATTAAAAGGTCATTAGGCAAAAATATCCAATTGAATTAAAAATATTGTATAAGTATAATTTTCAATGTGCTTTTAGAATTATCCGCAGATCAAAACCATTCATTTGGAATTCCTACTATTATATGCGTAACGGAAAAAACGTGACTCGGCAAATGATCAACTAACGACGGATTTAATTTTTCCTTAATTGTCGATGGATTTACCTACTTTGATCCTTCTACGTAATGGTTTAACCTTTGCTCGTTTTTCTGGCTTCCTTTCTCAGGATGTGAGGTATTTTCACATTCGCTTCCCTACATTTCTTCATTCTTGCGATGCATTTACTGTTGTTGCTGTTGCCTCGATAGTTATTATCAAGTTGCTTAACAGAAACAAGGCAGCCTATTAATTCCTTAATGATTGGCACTGATTTCTGCTATCAAGATCATAGTCCAACACATTAGCTTACTGCCCTAGTAGCCTAGTGCTCAGTAGGGCTCCAGAACATACTTACCTTAATTAATAAAAGTATCAATATCTTGTTTCATTGATAACTTGGTTGTTATTTTATTGATATTTTTTATTTTGATTTATTTATTTGCTCAGCCAATACTTGTATCGTCATCATCATTATCAACCGATATACTTAGTGTCCCACAGATGGCTACGTTTGGGCTATTAGTTCACCACGCTGACCTAGTGCGGGTCAAATAATAACATAGTATAAAACATGTTCTTTCTAGTCTGAAAAATATCTTCCAGGCGAACTCACATTCTAGCATATTTTTAAGTCTAGGTTTAGCCGTCCTTGAGCAATGAGGATTATAGTGTTACGGGATAGTGACTTGATCGTCAGTTTCTTCAATTTTAGACTTTGCTGTGTGGGCGTAGACTTCATAATGACTTGTAGGTTTGCCTGACTTTCATGACGTAATGTTTAAGTCAAGTGTTTAATTATTGTAATGGTGTTACTCAACCGCTGTTATGTCGAGTTGTCAATTTACCGTCTTTGTTGTTCAACTACGCTTTTTTAATTATTCCGTAAACTGCACTAATATAAAATATAATATGAATTATGTTATTCGGCGGTGTATAGTTTCTACCTCGCACTTGATCGGTTTTATTTTCTTGAAGGTGTTTTACAAGGATATCCTCCGGAAAGATGAAGTGATGATTTGCGAAAGGCTGCTGGTAGAAGTTGGATGCTAAGACAGAGTGAAATGGCGCACAATAGGGGAGGCCTAAGTCCAGCAGTGGACTTATACAGGGTGGAAGGGACATCGACGCGCAACGGGTTACCATGACTGCAGTACATGATTCTGGACCCCCCTGCGTTGGAATTTTTCGTCGGTTTTTTCTTAAATTTTGCGTTTTTTTGGAGTTTTTTCAAATTTAAACTGTATAAAATCATTATTTCTATCTAACCCAATAAGAATTTTAATTAAAAAGTCATTAATTCACTTTTTTCACTAAAAACAGCATTGTATATTAAACTCGAAATATCTGTTCAGCTGTTTCCTTAGAGTTCACTTGCGAGTTGTAAAATTTAAGGTAAAGCCGACGAAAAATTCCAACGCAGGGGGGTCCAGAATCATGTACCTACTGAAGTCATGGTAAGCCGTTGCGCGTCGATGTCCCTTCCACCCTGTATAGGCTGATGATGATGAAATGAGACTTTTTAATTTTTCCAGACGAAATGCTATAACTATAAGACACGCACGCTAGTTGGTTGTGACCTACTAGATATTCTAGTTGCGTCGAGACGATTCCTAAAATTCTTACACAAGATTAAAAAAATATGTATAGTCCCAAGTATTTTCATAGATATTTTAACGGGTGACAACCTCAAGATAGCGTTTTACTATTTCTACGAAAAATAAGCTTGACTTACTGTGTCGTCTAGTAGTTACTGCGTCACCGTGTTATCAAGATCAGGCGAGCATGCAAACAAATAAAATAACTTTTTCTATTCTATATAAAATTATGTATATACTAAGAATTGCTTTCATACTTATTGTATAACATAGCGCTGTGAATATTTATCTGTTTTTATTTTTAAATTTCGATTCTCCCACCTCTTTTTAATACTCTGCCCTTATCATCATCATCATCAACCAATTATACTGTTCCACTGCTGGGCACAGGTCTCTTCCCATAGAATGAGAGGGATTAGGCTATATAGTCCACTACGGAGGCCTAGTGCGGGTTGGCAGATTTCACGGCGTGTGAACTCTGCCAACCCGCACTAGGCCAGCGAGAAAATTTCTAAGGCATGCAGGTTTCCTCATAATGTTTTCCTTCACCGTTTAAGCGAGTGATAATTAATTATTAGGTAGCACTTTTATGATTCGAAAAGCCAGAGGTGCGTACCCTGGATTCGAACTTGAGACCTTATAAATAAGTATTTTTCTTGTTATATTTTCATCATCATCATCATCATTCTCAGCTTATAATAACCCACTGCTGGGTATTAACTTCATTTCTCCTATACCAACCATAAGATAATAATAGATTCAGCTTCCATTTATTCATAAAAAATATCCAAGAACCTTTTTTAACTTCATCGCCGTTTGTTTAGGCAAATTACGGGGGACCTCAGATGGTGTTTGTTATACATAATCCAGCCTTTCTCAAAGCCTTCGTTCAAAAGTTATCTACATAAAATAAAGGAAAGGTAGAGGTACCGTTCATTCATTCAGAAAATATAAACGGCGTACATTCATAAAACCCTCATTTAGGAATTAGAATGGAACTTATAGTTCATGTTGTATAACACTTCTTTCTACCATTCGTAGCCTTTTCTTTCGCAGTAGTCATGTTTAGGATTGGGATTTCGGGAAGCTGCATACGCTGCAGCCAGTCTATCTTTGACTTCTAGTTAAGTTTACTTTTGCTCTTAAATATACATACCTACTCTTAAAGTCCGGTAATGCATCTGCAACTCCCTCGCTGTTGCAGGTGTCAATGGGCGCTGGCGACCATTTACCATTAGGATTTTCGTCAGCACGTTTGCTGACATCAAAATAAAGAAATTTCAATCAACATAATACAAACAAAACTTTCTTCGACTGGCGTGAATTGTGATAACCAAGTTGCAAAGCATGGATCAAACTGAAATAAGCTTATCCGATCATCTTGAACTGACCCAATTCTGCCTTTCTAAACTGCATTTCAGTGCCGAAAGGTCAATTTCGGTAAGAAGGAGTTCGGAGTAAAATATGTTTATATTCACTTGGTGTGTCCAGTTTTCCCAATATGTTACATTAGAAAGAAAGAAAAAATATTTCACTACAAGTGAGTGTTCTTATAGCGACCCCGGTAGGAATCAAGTTGTATGAAGCCTTCGTCAATGCTGAATTTCTTTAATTCTAGTCAGATAAAATCTCACATCACAATACCAAATTCGAAAGATAGGTACGACGATTATCGTCCTAGCCTAGATAGGATTAGATACTCGACTGCTTGAAAAGTGATAATGTATTCAGTGCAGGTCTGTAAGTAAATTAGCGATAAATCAACTCTTTCTCTTGTAGTTAAACACTTATATTTATATATATATATCTACACTAAAGCTAAAATTACCTGACATCGTTTTAGCAAGATGTTGATAAACAAAAGATTATACTTATATTATTTTATGGTTTGGTTGGGGATCAGAAACATTCACCAAACAGGGTTCATATATTTCTTTAATATAAGCACACAATAATAACAAAGGGAAACAATATGTAGCAGTTTACTTAGGTAATTACAATGCAATTTCCTGTACAATTTACCTTGTAATTGGGCTTGTGTAATGACTAATGATAAAACCGTACCATTGCAAACGCTGCAAAGGAAACTGTGAACAAACACTGTCGAATCCTTAAAATAGATACCAACACTACATCGAAGTGGTTTGTAAGTGGATAAGATGTGTTTTTCCGCGTCACACGTCGCCTCCCACTGCGACAGACAGATAAGTAGTTAAATATCAAATGAGAAATTTATAAATCTCGTTGTGGAACTCTCATGGACGATAGCTTTCAGCCTTGACAAGGCTTCCTTTCTTTTTGACAAGAAAGAAACCTTCTACTGCCTCTAAACCAGTTTTAATCTGTATTACCCCGACCTAGAATAGTATAGCGTACAATACAGTTACAGTGTCCTTAATCGATTTTTTATTAGATTTCGACGTACATACCTAGTGTATTTAATCTTATTAAACCTCTATGTTGGTACAGAGTGCGTTCAAGTATATCTGAGTGTATAATGTTGTATGTTTTGGCTGCAACTACGTTTGCGTAGCCTTCCTATGTCACTTAGAGAAAAGTAGCTATCTATCAGTCAAAGAATTTTCAGAATTGGAATATTAGTTCTGGAGATTACTAAGTACATACAAACCCACGAATAGGATTTCGCTTTATTGATTGTGTTGATTTTCTGTACTCTGTTGCGAGCGTAGTCCACAAATAAAACACGTGTGATACTCACGGCTGTACTGCGTAGGATATTGATGTATTAGTAGTTCAAGGCCTGTCGCGTTTATTAATTTTCTATTCTTTGGGACTGGTCACTTCCTTGTTTACTAGAAATTATAATATGTAGATACATGAGTATGTACTCAATCAGCTTAAAAACTAGACAAAGTTTTCCATGATTAGCGATGTGTGTCCAGCCATGGTCCAACAGTAGATATTTTGACATGAGAGTGTCCAGCACTCAAACAATATAATAACATCAGTACAACAAACAATTACGAAATAATACATAGGTTTGGAAAGATACCAGATAAAGTAATCAAAACAAAACGTGACCAGATAACAGTATTAGCTATAAATAGGTCAAAGGTTTAAATAAATACATCCGCGTCCCGCGTACTGTAATTCAGATTGTGGACGTGCACTGTACAAATGACCTTATGGGAATTGAGCACTAGCTTCATCGTATGGGGGTTCTGTCGGTGTCTTAGCGATTTTAACCTAATTGTTGGTACGGGAATCACAAGCACATGTCAATTTATAAGATTCCGATCGGTCTTCACCTAGGTGAATGTGATGAGGGTGGTGAATTTGTGATCTTAGGAACTACGGATCCACTTCCGGAATACCTATCAAGAATCTTGTTGCCAAGCGAAGTAACTCTTCGAGCGGCCTTCGCCGTTTTACTAATGTTGCTATTCTAATACCACTTTGGTGCTGTAAACACTACTTACATCAAAGAATTGTTTGTTTTTAAAGTTGCAAATCGCAGACGTGAAGCTGTAAAGTTTTTTTTATTATCACAATATTAATAGCTTCGCGTTCGTACGGGACTGGGGCCGCTTATAACAGTTACGCGTTCACACCAAGCAACTGTAATGGGCTAAAAAAAATTGTACCTATGTAACTAAGACATTTGACCTCTTTTCACAAGGAGAGAGATAAATACAAATAGCCTTAAACATTCTCATGAATTTATAAATATAAAAATATTTTCCGGTCTCTATGGTAGCCCGGACACTTGTGTTGTTGTCTCTTTCTCATGTATAATATTGACATTGCAAAATTACGTCACTTGTCCATCGTCCATGCCTTCTCTACATACATAATATATATTTTATACATTTATTATGCCCGCCGAATACCAACGCACGTTGCGCAGTTATTTTATATTGAAATTTGACATAAGGAAGTGTGAGTTTAGGTACCTACGCTTAAATTAGTATTCAGAATCTCTGCCTAAGTGCTTTACTTCGATCATTTTTAGTAAGTGTGTGTGGTCAAGCTTCATGCTTTGGCACGAATAATATCGAATGTTATAATTTACGCATTGCAGAGTGTTCTTCCGTTTCATATAAACTTAAAGGTTAAATAAAGGTAAAATAATCGAATATTAGTGCTAATTAATAGAATAGACTTGTAAAGTGACGTCATGATATTTTAACGACCACTGTGTCCATTTTTGCCGACCCACCTTTCTTTTTTTTTCAAATAGCGTACAAAAATACTTACATGATTATATTATTCTTCTTACTCTACAATGGTAGTCCATTATATTGTGAAGTAGCGAGTGCCAAGATATACTTACTAGACGTTCACATTTTTTTTTACTATTTAAAGAACGAATATAAATATAAATTTATTCTCCCACGTGCGTTGGGTAACGGTAAATACGCAATCGTCGTTCCAAGTTCGAACATCCTTTAGCGTGTACATTGTTGGACTACACATATAAAAAGACGACAAAATTAAATGTCAAGAACAAAATCGTTAATGTATACAATACACTGCGTTTAGAGCGAGTTTGTTTGTAAAAACGTGAGCTGCTCCACACGTGACTGTGGCATTGGTCATTGTGATGTAAGGAAGCTACAGAATAACCACTTTTCACAACTAACAAGTTCAATGCATCTACAGATTGATTTTTAATTGATATTTTTTGAATATTGAACTGATTGGTATGGTAGGTATTAAATCTCTAAACACAATATCGAAAATATAAAATGGTCGATTGCATTGTCTGTAGTGTGGATTTAATGTGGATATCTTTATAATTACATCCATTAATAAAACGAGTATACCTACCTAATTATCTATAAATTAAACAAACATATAGGAAGGTACCTAATAAGTATCGTTTGCGTCTGCATCTCACCAAATTTAAATTGACTAGACTCTTATTATGTAGGTAGTTGATCCTTCAGCTGTTAGGAAGCAGGGCAAGGCCTCGCTAAATGATGGGGTCCAGCGAGTGCTGGACCACAGCCTGTTCTGGTCGTGGTGAATTTCACGGATACCATGGCCATGACTATAAGGCAAGTTAAGGAAAGTGCGGTGTTTAGTCGGTATGAGTCCGACATACCCTGCCGCGGGTGCGGAGGATCTGTGAGGATTTTCCGTGCTATAAAAAAAGGTAGGTTTGATAAGGTGTACAGGTAATATTTGTTAGTTTTTATTATTTTTATTATGTAAGCTTTAGACAGCCCGGGCAATAGATACTGAGTTTAGTAGTTTTCCAGGAGTTTTTATGCAATATTCGTACAGTAGTCTTAGTTCGTACACTAGTACAAATTACTAATAGGTAGTTTATGTAATTTATACTACCTATGTAGTGCTGCTCTGTAACTTTATAAGAAGTATTCCAATAAATTACCTACGTCATATTATTTATTTCTAAATAGACAAAATCAGAGAAAAAACAGGATGCGAATACCGAGTTTCTAGTATTACCTATTAATTTCGAAGCACTGCACGATTTAGGTCATAGGTAGTAGTTTAGCCAATCGCGTGATCAACTTAGAAATGTTACCAATGCCATTATCTATTTGGAACTTTTTAGCTATTAATTTATTGATTCGATTGCAAGCATATACCTAGGTATAAAAGTCTAGACCTTGTATAATATCTATATCTATCCCCATTCGAAAGTATACTGTGTTTTAGATCCGTAACATATTCTACGCTCTGATAAACTCAACTGAGGTCTTTAAGTGTCCATTAAATGTCATTCGAGCCTTTTTAACTATGTTGAGGTGACTAAATAAAACCTACGTACAGTACCTATTTAGTGTAGGTAGTATTAGTTGGTCTATTATACACGAAGCGAGCGACAACTCTACGGATAAATTCTGGAACCCAAAGTCTAGAATTATGAATTATGCTAGAGCTTTAATTTGTACCTAGTACATTTAGTATTATGTATTTTAAAGTGAGTAAGACGGTTGAGAATTATTATTCTCAACTATAAAAAGTGTGTATGTCGGCAGCCGATAGAGCCCTTGTCTATCAAAACATAACAACCAAGGGAAAAACGAGTAGCTTCCACCACAAATAAAATTCTTAAAAAGTTAAATTTGAATCAGAGTTCAGTCAGCAGACAGAGATCGGTCTACTTCAGTAGACAAGTAAAATATCGAATTGGTATTCTTATACCCTGAAAAAATAGACATGATTTAGGTAGGTAGGTACTGAACATGTTGATATATTCAATATCTTTGTTAACAAGTGTAACGGTACTTACCTGTGAAGGTTATGCGAAATAATTGCATAGCTGACCATTAAATATTTAAAACCTCTTGAAATGTTTTGGATCTGTGATGTTTTCAAGCTTTGCTTTTAGCTGTGTTCAGCGACTATCATTGCTCACCGTCCTTACTTCTGAGAAATGATTGTGTTACACGATAAGTCTCGTTCGCGCAGAAATGTGAAATTGCATACACCTCTCGGATTCACGCGATCTTCTGCTCGGTGAAAGTAGACTAGCTGTAAATACTTTATCCCCCACTCTTAAAAAATATGAATACAGATTTATAGTCACTTAATCATTAAGTATACATACACGCAATTATGTACATAGTAATTGCGGTAGTAAAGTATTCAAAATTATTTCAAGTTCAACAAGATGAACAACAAAATTGTCGCATTCTGCGTTGATCTGGGAATATCATTTTGACAAGACAATACCCTGTTATGTAACTATCTATTGAAGTGTCTCAATTAACTATCTATAAAGTAATTATTACTAGGTACTTAAAAAGTAATAATATTAGCGTTTGGTAAATTGTAAGCTAAGTAATAATTATGTAGTTTAAACCATTGACTGTTACCTTTACATTATGATCTGAAGATTTCAGGGATTTCTTATCTTGGACTTGGTGATTTAGACCAAGGCTATAAATGTGTCAAAACTTCAAAACCCTACATTCGTTAAAAATAATAGCTTCTAGTGCAGCGGTTGGACATTTGTGGCCAAGGTATAAATTGTCCACTATTGTCAGATTTTAAAGAAACCAGATTTTACAAAGTGGGCGTGGCGCTTGAATATTCATTCTATAGAACCTCTTTATAGGTTGTGGTTCTTTGATGAAAATTCAACTCAATCTGTAGTTTTGATGAAACATAGAACCCGACTGCTGCCGGGCTGAGTATAGACGATAGGGTGGGTACTTACTTACTTTTTCTTTTTTATCCATAGCGGTCAACGTAATGGGCGGTATTCTAAGGATGTATGTAATTATGTAGAAAACGAACCTAATTGGTATCGTGTTCGTAGAACTGCTGTGAGTGCCGTTACCTAAAACATTTATTGATTAACCATTACCGATGTGAAATATTGAAAAAAAATAGCATACATGGTATGTGATAACATTGAATAACAAATTTTCAAATTTCAATCTACATTAAACTTGAAACAGCGATGTAGGGCTTAAAAATAGATTATTTGTTCAGTGTATGTACCATAATTTCCAGAATAAAAGATTTTATCGTTTAATGCGCTGTTGAACATAATAACAATAGAATAAATAAAGTGTAATTTGAACTTTGTGCTCGTGTTATTTGAATGTCACAGACTATAGTGTGGTTTTGATAGTCCTAAACCAAAACCGACATAATTACTGGATTGGTATTGTCTGTAGCACTTGGTATAGTTCTATATAAAACGATAAGTACGTAATTATCTACCTACATTTATATTATTAAGGTACAAATAGCATGCTCATTACTACTAGCATGAAAATCGAACGACGTTCGATTTTTTGAGATTACTAGCAACAGTTCGACACACATACTACTGAGGAGCAATTGCTCATCAATAGCATGCTTTCGTGCTAGTAATGAGCATGTCTATCTATAACTTTACTGTGTTTTTATCCTAAGTAAGTATTGTCTTCGTATGAACTGTTTACCTCATGGCTGTGAATTCCACTAGGAGACAAAAATCACAACGATTTTACTTTCTTTGGCTTGTTGTGTAAAAATATTGATAAAGTTTTTACCTACATCTTTTTGGCCCCGAAGTCAATAATGACTTCATAGGGGGATACAATAGGTAACCTTGGGAGAAGTCGTCACATCAACTAGGTTATTTTTAGGCCCGACATTTCAGGCATTATCATACATATTGGTTGTATGGAACTATGGGTAGTAAGTTTATAAAGATGATAAATATATCAATGTCACTGTTGTCAGAACGATAGATAGCCTACTTTACATGGCATCAATATACTGGGATGCTATTGCCTTTTTTGGAATACTGAATGATAAGATAGATATTTATATTCTAAACATGTTGTCTGATAAGGCACGCACGACCTTGCTATATTTCGGATTATTCCTTTTTGTTTTATTGGCATGGCTTGAGACGAGAACTCAGTAGCTAATTTACAACTTCAATAACGTCTAGAATAGGCGTTGGACTCATACCCATTTGTCGATTTGGCACGAATATGCACATATATCTATTCTTTTTATCCTAGGTAATAAAATTTACCAACAAGCAACGTTTTTAGTTTGTGAGCTTATATTATTCTGTGATCTCCAGAACTAATGGTTTGATTGTATGGCTATCAATAACAACCATGCGAACGATGTTGTGGGCTAGTAAGCTAGTTGATCATACGAGGAATAACTGATGGTCTCATCTCGTCCATACTATAATATGTATAATAATTACGAAAGTAACTGTCTGTTTATCTGAGAAGTATTCACACCTAAATCGTATGAACAGATTATGATAAAATTTGGCAAAGATAGGTAATAAATAGGTAGTAAATAGTAATTTCGGGACGTAAGTGACACCGCAGGCAACAGCTAGAAATCTTCATAAAACTTAACTAGCTCTTTATATGTTCATAAAACTAAAACGTGGCATATTGAGGACTTTGCCCTCACGTGTTCTGTCGGCCTAAGAAAGCAGTTAGCGGTGTCCAAACTGGGGCAGTGCACAGTGCAATGACCCAGTAATGCCTATAACGAAACTAGCGAGTAACTCACTCATGATTGCAAACCTGACGGTTGCCTGTCAAGTTTTATTAAGTACTATTGAAAATAGGAGTTTTCTGTAGTCTGTTCTTGTCTGCGGGCTCTGCCACTTTAATTCTGCAGGAAGTCTAATATTTAGAAAATGTTCCTCATTAGACCATGAGCTGAGCATGAGCTAAATCATAACATAACTTTTATAACTGTTAAACTTGGCGAACAATTATTATAATATGTAGTTTCACAGCACAGAGTTCATTTTGTCTGATTTTTCTGCTTCTGATATGACTAGTATCTTCACTGCCACAGAAGGATATAAGATACTAACCAACGCCCTGAACTTAATAACCATTACTCATATTACTCTGTATTGAGAACTGACATGTCCCAGTTTTAAATCCTAGTGTTTCTTGCTTGTACTAATAAAAGTAATAATGATTCGTGTTACAACAATATTGTGCCATCATTGTATATTAGACTTTATTGTATTCCAGAAAGGGATATAGTCGCTCATAAGATACTTAACTCAATTATTTTCACGTCTTGCTAAATGAACGAGGCGAGACGATATCTATTACATACTATACGGTAGATTGCTACATTAGTATAGAAGCTACGGTTTACATCACGTAAAAGTACCAAAGTACCTTCCTAAAGTATGAAATAAAATGAACACATTATGTGTCTTCTTCATGTAGATTTTTGGATGTTTATACGAGTATGCTCAGTCCTTAAAAAATAGGCCTGTATCACTGGGTAATGATATGAATTGACAAAACCTGTGTTCTATTACGAGTATGTATAGAAAACTGAATCGGCACTTCAGGAGTACCTTTCCCACTCCATGTGCTTTCAGTTTGCAGTTCAGCACAAGACTTACCGTCGTTGGTGATAGGACTTGTAGACTATACATATATTGGTTATACAGTATAAGACCTAGTTTAAAAAAACCATTAAAAGATCAAAAAGTGCTTAGATTTTAAATCTTCTATTTCTTTTATTTCAGATTTGACGAGAAGGAAAGCATATCAGGCGTGCAACAACTCAAGTCTTCGGTGCAGAAAGGCATCCGGGCACGGCTTTTGGAGCTATACCCGCACTTGGAGAACTACATCGACCAAGTTCTTCCCAAGAAGGACACGTTCAGAATCGTCAAATGGTAAACATGCCTATACTTTGTTTTAACGAATAAAATACGTAACAAACTGGTCCTGCGTAATGAATCGAAACGTTTTTGTCCTAAAAGCATTATTTTTTGTAATTTGTCATTATGTACTGTGTCAGATTTTTCCTGCCCTTTCCTGTCAAAATGTCCTTATTATCCTGTCAAAAAAACACAAAATGAGAAAAACTCAGTCAGTCTGTTAGTGTTAGGTCTAGTACAAAATGTATGTGACGAGCGTACGAACATTTCTGACGGTATCTGACCTCGCTTAGAACTTAAGAATTACTGTCTGGCTGGTCAAAATGTAGTATATCTTTTATACAGTAGTTGCTAGTAATTAAAGTAAGCGCTGCTCATGCTGTAGAGTTCGTTCGAGTTCTGGGGTGATGACTATAGGGCAGGTGAAGGCAAGTGCGGTTTTTCATGGTTACGAGTCCAACATACCCTGCCACCTCCCCGGGTGGCGGAGGATCCATGAGGATTTTACGTACTATAAGAAAAGAGGTATTACCATACCACCCCGAACCGGAGCAGCAGAATCAGAATAACAAGTAGTGTGGTGGACACTACTAATTATTCTGATTCTGCCGCTAAGCTGAGCTAACATGATTGTGTTCAGCGTGGCCAGTGAAATTACTGGACATTTATTAGACTTAAACACTGATGTCTCCAGATGCTACTGATAGTACTGGTGTTGCTGTCGTCTATAGGCTGTGGCTGCCGCTTACCATCAGGCGGCCCTCATAGTAGTTTGTCACCAAGAAGAGAGATTTTAAAGAAAAAAAAAATCTATGAGCGTTATTAATTTTGACTTGAAGCTTCACTTATTTACTTACCTAAGCCACAGCAATGTAACTTTCTTATGGTATGCGTTTCATTTTCCAGCCACGATCACATCGAGATTATGGTCAACAGCGCTGGGGAGCTCTTGTTCTTCCGTCAGCGCGAGGGACCCTGGATGCCCACCCTGAAGCTCCTGCATAAGTGTAAGTCACAACCTTTGTTCTGTACTAGCTAAAAGATGTTTTCACCAACCTTCGTTTTTAGACATACCTACTTATACGACTTTCTATAATATTCGTCGAAGTTTACCATTTTAATTTAGTAGGTAGGTATTGACGATCGTGCTCATTAGAATGCAATCGAGAAAACCTGAATAATTATCCACCCGTGAACGGCTATAACTTTCTAATGATAATTTTTGCAACCATACTACTTAATTTGTTACCAATATTTTCAGATCCATTCTTCCTGCCGATGCAGCAAGTGGACAAGGGAGCCATACGCTTCGTGCTTAGTGGCGCTAACATCATGTGCCCCGGTCTGACGTCACCCGGCGCCCGGATGAGTGGCGTCGACAAGGGCCAGGTGGTCGCCGTCATGGCTGAAGGGAAGGAACACGCTCTGGCTGTCGGATATACTGCCCTATCTACTGACGACATGTAATTATTAGATTGTTATAAGTCAATACAAAAATTATTCAAATATCACGTTTCTCAAACTCTAGCAAATTGTGCGCATTGCTTCCCCAAAATCTATCGTAAAGCTCAATAGCTTTACAATGGATTTTGGAATGGAACTGCAATGAAAATTATAATAAAATTAAGCTTAAAATGGTATGGCTACAGATGGCCACAGCCACCCATTTTCAGTTTTTTCAATGATTTCTTGTACCTACTTATATCATTACAAGAGAACCAAATGGTCAAAAACCTAATCCTGCGTTCTTGTTCTGATTTATCCTTTTATGGCATATTTCCCTATCTCAGAGTTAGTGCTCGTTAAATTACTCTGCAGTTTCATACAAATTCTGTTCCATTTTTTAATTTATTTGGGGAATAGCGGCTACTCAAACTTGGTGAAATATGCCCTTATCCTTAGTCCTATTATTCAATATTGACTGGAGATGCTTATCTAGCAACGTAGATTAACACGTAATGTATTGAATAAAACTGTTTCAACAGAATTTATCGCGGTTCAATGAACGGATGATGACTTCGGCGTCCCTTTTTACTGCCACCACGTTACGTCTCTTTTTGTTTCTTTTAAAATTATTTCTTTTTTGTTATCTTTTGTGTAGCTCAGACAGACATTTTGGAAAATTTATTCTAGCTTGTTTTTCTGTATTTTGGAAAGTTACCTAAGTTCAACTGCGATAACGTACAACATTTCAAATAGAAAATTAAAAACCACTCCACTACTAAAATTGGTACTACCTACAAAATTAATAGCATATTTTTTGTCGAAGAGTAACACTCTTATTTACGTAGACTTAGGGTACATTTCTAGCATAAATATGAGAGGAAGCTGAGCGGTGCGCGCAGAAAGAAACTACCAATAGGTTGCGTTTAGGTGCGTGTTAGTGGTTTGTTGAGATGATTGGTAGCTTCCTCGCACATTTCTGGCAGCAGCACAGCCTTACGCTGAAATCTATAGTGTGGACCTGAATTAAATTTAATAAAAAAACTTATCTTATAACTTATCAGCACAGCCATAGAGCATTTACCAATGACAACTTAACCGGTTGTCTACGTCCAATCTGAATAATCAAGATCAAAGGTGAAAGGATAGACAGGACATTACTTTTATTTATTTATTTTATGGACCTTATGTCAAAATCCTATCTCCAGTAAGCAAATCTACTGAGTGATTTGTTACTGGGAATGGCCGTTAGCTGAGTGAGAGTCGGCTCTGTATATTTCAGCCTTAGATTAAGTAATGAATCTATCAGAAAACAGATATCCCGCTTTATTGTTGTGGTAAATTAATTGGTTTAGTTTGTCTAGCCTGCCTGCCGGTTGATTATATTTGTGTGCCCTGTATTAGGGAGCTGATATTTTTTTCTTTTTTTACAGAGCCAAAGTAAATAAAGGCGTCGGCATAGAAAACTGTCACTATCTCAACGACGGTTTGTGGCAGATGAAACCAGTGAAGTAATTCATCATTTTTTTAATATTTACGCTTCTATGTAACTTATTATAAGCTTTCTAAGTAAATAAAACTTATTTCCAAATGTCACCGTTGTGTTGTTTTTTAAGAAGGTAATTATTTTGTTCCTCCTTTCGTGCTAACCTAAACTTCTAATAATGTTTCCTATTCGCCGTGTTGTGTGACATTGTAACTGGTGTAATGGTGCGAATTTTTATTCTTGGTTTAAAAATCATATCAACGTCAAGGTAGCTTGAAAAAGGTCGTAGGTACAGACAACATTATTATTTGCTGGTTGCCCACTTTATTATAATTTGCCGCTATTTTGTATTTGCATCATTATCACTTTCAAGAATTGTAAGAAATATGTCTTACCTAGTACCTAGTCTCGGTACCTAGCTTTTAGTTCTAGTTTTAGTGTCTGTAGAAACATAGGTACTAAAATAAACATTACTCTAAACAAAACTAAACTCGTTTTTAATTCCTCAGTAAAATTATAAAATTGAGGTGCTTTGTTTTCCATACTATCCATTTGATTAGGTAGGTAGGTACTAGGTAGGTACCTAAATAAACGTATTGTAGTCAAATAATCAAATAGGTATTTGATTAATTGACTACAATACGTTTCTTTATTCGCACCTGAGATACCGGCCTTACCTTCATAACTTACTTGACTCACAGAAATCCAGGATACGAGGTGGATCCATGTTATCCAGATTGAAGAGTTACCAACTCAGCTAATATCTTTCAGTAGGTAGGTAAGTATGTAATTCATACAATGCTTAGTTCGAAAAAATTAAACTTTTAAACATGAATTGCAATTTTGATCTTCCTTCCCCAGTTCCTTTCAGTAGTATTTTAGAGTGTACCTGTACCAGGCCAGTTCCCCTTCACCGCTAATTAAATTTTCGCGCCATAAGGTTTTACGTTCCGTTCACAAAAAATATTTGTATTTTTACTGCTATAATTATAAATTTCTTTAATTTTCTTTTAAGTATACTAAAGTATACTAATCACTTTAATCATTTTGAATTATTTAAGTTTAAATAATTTTAAGATAAGTTAATACAAAGAATGTGATGAAATGGGACTTTGTTCTTTGAATCGGAACGCATATTGTTTTTGATTTCTAAACATGGCGGCGGCACTTGTTAGTTCGTCTCGTCAGGGTAAATAAAATACTTTTTTATTTAAAAAATACATATTTTCGACTAAAGTTATATACCAATTGAAATGAAATAATGGTGTTTAAATTTATCTGATGTGAATTGTATGAAGTTTTAAGGCACAAAAGTTTTATTGTGTGACGTTGCTATCAGCTGTTCGTGAGTTGAATTTGTGGTATTTTTGAATAATTAGTGACTATTAGGACAAAAAACTAATTATTTCTGTAAAAATGTGTGGTGAAAACTGCCAGTAACGAATCTTGATACGCCATGTTATGCAATAAAGCAGCTAAATATAAAAGTTCAAAGTTCACTTAGTTTGTTTTGAAAGTGTTTTTGACGAATTCTTTTTAAAATTTCAGTGGGGAGGCTAACTAAGGCTGCCAGGAGGTTATATTCCGATGCTTACCCAAAGATAACAACTCATTATACGATACACCCCAGAGATAAGGACCCAAGATGGAAAGGTAGGTGATTGATAACCTGGAGGTCATATCAACAAAATTCGTAATTGTAGGACCTTGAGGGCAAGAATTCATTGTCATTACGGATTGAACAATACGACGTAAATATCACAATCATTACAGTTGACGATTACCCTATCTTCATCAAGCTTTGATACCTATCTAATTTTTATACAATATTACTTTTATCTCTTTTTAATTAATGTCCCCAGCAGTGTTGCTAAGTGATAAACTGATAATAAATAATGTTACATACAATGATACTTTATATACATACACAGATACCTTTTTCCATAGGAGTTGGCAGAAACTAAATAATGCCACTTTTGCTTCATACACATTAATACATCTAACCAATAGTACTGTGCACCTGGTCTATTTTAATCCGTAGAGTACTGCCTGAAATTAGTCTGAATAAACATAAACTCAGATTGGGCAGCAAGGACTTTAATTTATAATGAAATTATAGTGATTAGGCACAAGCAATACTATATGTATTAGTGTAAGTAATTGTTGGCTGAATAAATAAATAAATATATCTTATTATCCTTTTTTATAACACTTTCTCTTGGTATTATTTAGGTAAATTATGATTAAATTCTAACTGCTATCTTCAGATATCAGCATGGAGCGGGTGGCAGAGGAGACGGACATACTTATTATTGGAGGAGGTCCCGCTGGTATGGCAGCTGCCATCAGAGCTCGCCAAATCGCAGAGGAAAAGGGAGTTGTAAGTTTTTGACAATATAACAATCGCTGGGAGGCATTGGATTCAGGAGTTATATAACCAAACCTTGTGGAAGTCTATGGAGGTAGCCTTTGTTCAGCAGTGGACCTCTTTGGGCTGATAATGATGATGTATCACAATTAATGTTAGATAGGGACAGGTGATTTAAACACAAATGAAAGGGAAAAAAAAACGCTACTGATATTGATTCATTAAATACGAAATTGAAATGACCAGTTATCTTTTTATATTTTTTGTCATTTTTAAAAGGAAAAAATTCGATTAACGGCAGGATTCGAACCTGCGTCTTCTGGTTAGGTACACCAGACGTAATGACCACTAAGCCACCGCGAGTCCCATCCACAAAGTCATGAACATTTATGTCGTAATAAATCAGGCGTCAGTGGTTAACAGCTTACAGAACTTCCACAATGAATATTACTTAAATGTACACACAGATGATCATAAATTCTTAATGCAGCTCTTTGCATTGTACTCAATTTTTAAATAAAACCAATAAAAACGATCTCTTTATTTAACATTACAGGAAGCTAGAGTGACTCTATTGGAGAAAGCGGCAGAAATCGGCGGTCACATATTGTCAGGAGCCTGTGTGGATCCGATCGCTCTAAACGAGTTGATCCCTGACTGGCAGGAGAAGGGCGCGCCTATGAACACACCGGTTACTTCCGACAAGTTCGGCTTACTGACAAAAAGTGGGAGAATACCCCTGCCTGTGTTTCCTGGTAAATATTGGGCATTTGACCATTTCCTTTCTAAACATTTTCTGTGAACAAAATATAACAGTAGCAGTCTAGTGGGCGCTAGCGCGGCTGCTGAATATGAGGTCAAGGCGTGCCTTGGCTTCGAACTCGAAACCTTTGGCAGTTTAATAGTCATATATCATTAGGCTATCATTGCTTTTTTTATCCAGTTCATAATATATGTTGATTCTAAATTCTCAGTACAATAAACATTAAATTGTTATCCACAGGATTACCTAACTACAACCACGGAAACTATGTAGTGCGACTCGGACACCTTGTGAGATGGCTGTCAGAGCAAGCAGAGGCGGCTGGTGCTGAGGTATAAATATCATAATAATAATTATTATTCAGTTGAGTGCATTTGGCAGCACTTCGTCTCTCACTAGTCTCAGTAGATTTTTGCCTTAAACTACTGTGTATTGTGATGAAAGTTGAGGTGGTAATAAAATGAGGGTCACAATTCTATTATATAATTTATTGGTACCAGATATACTAATTACATGTTATTATTTGATATCAACGACCTAACTGACTGACTGACTGACTGACTAAGCCACTAGCTAACACAATGGTGCCCCCGTTCATGATGTAAATCTAATGCAATAGCTATCTGCCATACTGAATATGGACAATAACAAAAGCGACGCTTTTCATCACAATCGTTGTTTCGTGTAGGTATGGCCCGGATGCGCAGCCGCAGACTTGCTATTCCGTGACGACGGCTCACTGAAGGGCGTGGCCACCGGAGACGTCGGTATCGCCAAGGATGGCAGCCCCAAGGACATGTTCGAACGAGGCATGGAGTTCCATTCCAAGATCACCATCTTTACTGAAGGTAACTATCGTTAAATTTTTACTGTTCGTCCCAGGTTGAGCAAAGCGTTATTGGGTTTTTCTATCAAATTCTCAGCAGCAGCTCGGAGTTTGTATTTGTGCCGGTTAATGGCAATAGACTCGGCCCCTGTTACATGGGAACTACGGGTGTAAATTTAGTACACCTCTGCCTAACCCTTCGGGAATTCAGGCTTGATGGTATGTTATATTATGTATGTATTTAACTATAGCTGTTTCTGAGAAAAAGAGTGTTGAGTCATTGACAGATGGCCACTTTTGAACCAAGCAATAAAGCATCAATTAGCAAACATAGTTAATTTATTTATTTAATGCTTGAAATACTTACAGCTAATTAAGGCGCTACGCAAATGTGGACACTTTTGTGTCTTGTGTCGGATTGTCGGATACAAGCTTTCAATGAATATTTGTTTTCTATATAACCAGTATGAAATCAGCCGCTACAGGACAGCAACTACGTGATGGTGTGCCGTGGCAACAAAAAATGTCTATGTTGCGCAGCGCCTAAAAACTACATATCCATGACTTAATCAATGGATAGCCAGTTACAAGTTTTCACAATAGAAAAACATTTGTTTCTACTGTTTGGAGGGTCCCGTTTCTTTATTTATTTATTTATTTACTAAGTACAGCCACATCACATACATTAAAATAATCATAAAACAAACATATGAGTAGTATTTTATCTGATGCACATGACAATTACAGCGTACATAACACTCATAATTAGTTAGCCAAGTGATTTATATCTAGGGAATATTAAAGAATATATTATCTGTCAGCAATAAAAATCAAATAAAGAATTAAATTAAACAATTAAATAAAACATTACAAAATAAAGAAAATAAATAAAGAATGCGATTACGACCATTGCATATTTTCTTCCATATAACTATCTATCGAGACGAGTTTCCAAGCTGTTTGATCTTATTCTTAAAGCTATGGAGTTTGTCGTGGAACACATCCAAATCGGGTATATGTATAGCTGCGGTATGATATTCACCGACAATCCTATGGAAAGGTGACTGAAGACCTAGATTTGATTTCACGGCTGAAGTACTAAAAAGTTTCTTGATTATGCTACGGGGATAGTTGTGGGGGACTTTAAATAATAAACATTTCTAACAGTTTCTTTCAGTCTTTTAATGCTGCATTATTACAGGTTGCCACGGTCATCTAACAAAAATGATTTCAAATAAATACAATTTGAGAGAGAAGAGTGAGCCTCAGTCATATGGTATTGGACTCAAAGAGCTGTGGGAAGTAAAACCTGAGGTAAGATCTTTATTTATTATCTGTGATATCTTCTTAGCCTTTCTCCCAACTTGTATTTATGTATTTTATTGTTTTTTAGTTGATTACAGTACACCATTCATAGACTATCAACATTTTTTAAATTTGCCTGTCCATCCAAAGGTTGTCTGGAAGATATTATTTATAGTCTATTAGTGATAAGACTGCCGTTGTATGTTTTATGATAAATGGTAAATGATATTTATTTCTGTAAATAGATCTTTTAAAGACACTTTTACAAGTCAATATTTAACATTTTTTTTAAGCTAGATGGCTCCGGCATTTCCTAACTGACGACCTCTGAGAAGAAACGCCGAAACAAACTCAGAGAATCATAGTCTCTTTTAAGATCCAGACATAGAATTATAACAAATATGTGTCTTACAATGTAGGGCAAAGTCTGAAATGGCCTTTTGAAGAAAGAGCCATAGCGGCTTTGAATAGGCCAGTCCCAACCGATGAATTCCAGAATGTTGCTTCTTATCATAGTGTACAATAAAGTTTATTCTGTTCTATCCTATGTTGCTGGGTTATGAATCGTCTTCCAGTTTGACCAAATGCAGCTCAATATCAGTGTTTTACATGAAGCGACTGCCATTATTGGCGTTCGCTAGGAGAGACCTACATCCAGCAGTGGACGAATATAGGCGGAAGATGATGTTGACTGCCAACAGACACCCATAGTTCAATTTCTGGGTATAGTCCAGAAATTATACACAATATTCTAAGGAAAAACTGGTTTTTAGCCATTTTGTTCTACTGATTGTTGAGAGAGTACATAGTTATATTATATGAAGGGTCCACTGCAATAATGATGAATGTCCTTTGTCTTTTGTTTTAAGATAATTGGGTTTTAAATTTATAAACGGTGTAAAAAAACTCAGACCCGAAGATTATAAAATGTTATTTATTAAAGGTAAATTATAGGTTTAATAGTATTATTTCTTTGGAAAATAATCATTCTTAGGGTATTATTAACAAATTAAAAATAATCTAATCTTAAGAAGTCTTTAAAAATCAGGACTATAATGATCACTGTCCACACTGCGTTCACAGTCAATAATGATTGGTGTCCAAATGACTATTTTAATTAACTTCTGAATCTTTAGTATTTTCAGCATGTGGAAGTTCATCGTAATAACGTCTCGTTTCAGGCCTACAGAACTTTTTCAGGAACTGCAGATCGTTATATTTTGCTGTTGATATAGGCAGCTTCTCATTATTAGCCAAACCAGGTAATTTAAATTCGCCCTCATTAACTGCTTTCATAGACTGAAAAGAAACAGGTGTGTATCGTATATCATAACCTTACAGAACGACAGACTCACAAAGACTGACAAAACAACTGGCGGGATCGCCGCTGATTTGACAGCAAGATGGCGGTAAGTGCGCGGCGATGGACATTTATCATTATTGTCGTGAATACCTGTGACGTTCAGCTTTCTAACGGTGTAGTCAAAATATTTAAAACATATTTATCACGGGACTGCAAGCGATATTGCTAAGTTTGCTAACAAGATTTCTAAATATAATTTCATGTGACCGAATGGTATTATTCGTTAAGATTAAAAAAAAATTAGACATTCATCATTATTGCAGTGAACCCTTCATATAGAAAATAAAATAAATTAATATATCTAATTCTATTACTCTATTTCTCTAATTATAATAAATAAACTGACTAAATATCTAATTATCATTTTCAACAATATCAGAACCACAATCCCGGTCTGGTGGAGCATACAATCGGCTGGCCTTTAGACAAGAACACGTATGGAGGCTCATTCATCTACCATCTCAAAGTGGAGGAGGGTGAAGCGCCCCTCGTAGCTGCGGGCTTCGTGGTGGGCCTGGATTACTCCAACCCATACCTCAGCCCCTTCAGGGAATTCCAGAGATTCAAACTGCATCCTTACGTCAAGCCTTTGTTTGAGGGTAAGTTGAAAATTGCTCATAAAAACATCCCTATTTATTACAAAAGAAGAGGTAGTACATACATCGTCTATTTTTTTATCCTAATTGTAAATTATGAAACGTTGTATTCAATTTGAATGTGATGTTGTTATTGAAAAAAAAAAAACATGACTAGAATAAAGATTTGGAGATACTGGGATTACGTCGGATCGTCAGTGTGGAGAAACGTAGTCCCCAAATGTTTAGGCATTGGTGTACTTATGTAGAGAGTTGCTACTGAGAATTTAACATTACTAGGCTGATGATGAGGCAGTAGTACAGGCTGGGCTGGGTTGGACACGTCTGGCGCATGTCAAATAAAGTTGTGGGCTAAACAAAGTACCACAAAACGGCAGATGACAGCGTGGTAGGCCTAGACGGAGAGACTTTTTCTGGAAAGATTGGCCTAAAATAGCCTCAAACCATGAGGAATGGAAGGAGCCGTTGTAGTCCCACAGCAGGACAAATGGGAGGCATTTGTCCTGCTGTGGGACTATAACGGCTAAATAATAGTTTACGTTAAGATTTGTCTCTGACAAACCAGAAACCTGACCTTACTAGGTATTTAATTGATTGATACTTGAAAATAGCGGTATTTTGTATGGTAGGTGGTTCTCGCGTGGCATACGGCGCACGCGCGCTGGTGGAGGGCGGCTGGCAGTGCCTGCCGGTGCCGGTGTTCCCGGGCGGCGCGCTGGCCGGGGACTCCGCCGGCTTCCTCAACGTGCCGCGGATCAAGGGCACGCACAACGCCATGAAGAGCGGTACGTATACTCCTTACTACTCGATGCGAAGTATTCATATTCATTTATTGCATTCCATAATGTACAAAAATATATAAAACAGATGGTAGGCTTAAATCTAGGAATCAATTATGGACCCTGTTGGGCACAGCTTAGTAGGAGAGAGGGAGACGTGTCTATATTATTATATTATTTTGTTCTATTTATATTTTCCATGTTGAAGTCAATATTATTTATTATTATACGTTTTATTTATTATATTTACGTATTAATTACGATTTTAATTATAATATTTTATTGCACTATTTATTTTTTATTTTATCACACGACGAACACGACCTCGATTTAAATTCGAGTCACTAGCGTTTATCGACCATAGGGAATATGCATGTGATTTAAATAAGTCAAATCGTTTTATTTCCTGCAACACGGTTGAGTCGATCGACGCCGATACGCACGTCATACTCGTGAACAGGTGCCGTCTGTCGGGGCTGGTCAGCTCTTACAGTAAATGGCAATCTTTTTTATTTATTCTTTCTATGTGTTATACTGGATTAATTTATTAGTAGGTACACATCAAACTGCATAGTTCTCAGTAACTATTCATAACAAAAATTGTAAACTAAGAATATCATTGTAAGTAATCATGTTTTTTTTTAAAAAGAGTGTCTATGGAGTTTCTTGCCGGTTCTTCTCCATAAGACCCACTTCTTGGAACCGTGCAACTAGTTATGACTTTCCAAAAGTGCTACTTTAATGGTCTAATTGAAATAAAACATTTGATTTTGACATATTTTTTTAGAAACTGTTACTTTAGAATTTTGCCTTCATCTATATTTTTTATTAAATTGTATTGCAACCCAATTTTTTGGTAATACCGATACCCTGAGGATAAATGGTTGTCAAGTTTTTTGGCCTTCTGACTACCACTAGCGATTGTCATAGGTGTTCGTATGACAACTGGGACCTCTTTCTTTTCGGATTCTCTCGCCTAATCTAATATATAAAATTCTCGTGTCACAGTTTTCGTTGCCATACTCCTCCGAAACGGCTTGACCGATTTTGATGAAATTTTTTGTGCTTATCGGGGAGGTCTGAGAATAGGCCAACATCTATTTTTCATACCCCTAAATATTTTTTTTATGGCAAAACAACGTTTGCGGGGTCAGCTAGTAAGAAATATAATTAAGTAATATTGCCATAGGCATGTTGGCGGCGGAAGCGGCAATGGACCTCATCATATCCGGGGAAGCAACACATGAGAACGGAGTCGTGCCCACGCAGTACGAAGAGAAACTCAAGGAGTCCTACGTTTATAAAGAATTGAAGGTATTTTGAATTTTTCTATTTTGTTTATACCACTAAGGTGTCAAACAAGCATACAGCCCACCTGATGGTCAGCGGTTACCGTAGCCTATAGACGCTTGTAACACCAGGGGTATCACTTGCGCGTTGCCGACCCTGTAAAACGAAAAAGGAATAGTTGGGTTGGCAGTATAAGGGTCACACACTTGTTTGCCACCTTGGTGAAATAAAAAAAAGTCACAAATCCAAATTCCGAGTTGCTACATCATATAATATGTTATAAAAACCCAATGACACTGCTGGGGGTAATCGAACCCAGTATCTCTAGCGTAGCAGTCGCGCTAAGGACCACTAGGCTACTGACGCAGTCATAATATAATATTTTATATTAGTATTAATACTATTTTATACAGGGTGTTACAAAACTACCCGTAAAGCCGAAAGGAGGTTAAATGGGGCCCTATAACGTGTCCATTCAAAATATTTAAGAACTGTAGTAACGCTGTATAACATACCCCAAATAAAGGAAAACAACAACATGTATGAATGAAAAATAGAAAAACTATTAAAGTAGACAATTATTAGGTAAAATAGGTACGTAGGCCTTTCTGTTAACTAATCTGGTTACCTGACATGACAGCTGACAAAATTATTGGCTTTGATAATTAATTAATTATATTTTTTACGGGGTATTTTGTAACACTTATACATTTCAGCAAGTACGCAACTGCAGGCCGTCGTTCCACTCATCGATGGGCATTTACGGTGGCTTGGCCTACAGCGCTTTCAGCACTTTAGTGCGCGGCAAGGAACCCTGGACGATCAGCCACGGAGGTCAGTATTCATCGTTATTTACGACCTTTCCATGTCTTGCCAAGAAATATTTTTGTTACTGAATATAACATCTCTTGCTGAGACGAGGGAGATGTGTCTGAGACGACATAATGTTTCGAAAGTATTGTCGCAAGACCCATGTTAGCAACCCAGGTGTTTCTAAGGATGGGGAGACCCGTTTACAGTTTCCCCAGGGATGTGCCTTAATAGGCGTTGCACATGGGGGGTTCTGGTCTATTAAGAGGACACAGTGGCCCAATCCATGTGCTGATGGTGGCCACTAGGGTGGTTTTAGTGGGTAAGAATCCCACACTCTCCGGTCTAACCTCCGTAAACCGGTAGCCTTTTGACGGTTTCCCCCCGTAAACAAAAAAAAAGGTGTCTTACTGCTGAAAGTATATACTTCTGCTCATCATGATCAACAATTTCTTGTATGGGATCAACCATGAAGTTAAAAAAAAACAGCTACATCCTACATTTTATCGAGAGACCTGGATGTGTTTCTAAGAAACAAACTCTCTTTTTATTTTTCAAGGTAATATTGAAATAAGTTTCCTGTCGGCTGTAAGACGACTAACATATTCACGGTGTAAACAATTATTAACTGTTTTATCGACATCACAAAAGAAAGATTTTAACTAGTTTTTTATAATTATAGACTACATATAGATTTTGACTATTAATTTTGATTGATATATCTTTGCTTTTCCGTATACCTGGTATTAATGATAACAATATTTATTTGTTTAGTTAAAGTGTGTCTACTTTGGATTTGTTCTAGGTGCCGATCACGCGAAGCTGAAGCCGGCTAAGGAATGCCAGCCGATAGAGTACCCTAAGCCCGATGGCGTCATCACATTCGATTTGCTGTCTTCAGTCGCTCTCACCGGTAACTTGTTTTTTTTTTTAATGATATTTGGCATACCAGTATAAGCAGTGATAACCTAGTGGTATGACCATTGGACTGCCAAGTCGAAGGAGTTCGAATCCAAGGCACGTATCTCTCACTTTTCGAAATCATGTGCGTATTATTAAATATTATAATTTTACTCGCTTAAAACGGTGAAAGAAAACATCGTGAGGACACCTGCATGCCTTAGAGATTATCTCGACGGCGTGTGAAGTCTGCCAACCCGCACTAGGCCAGCGTGGTGGACTATAGTCTAATCCCTCTCATTATGTGAGAGGAGACCCGTGCCCAGCAGTGGGACAGTATATGGGTTGATGGTGATTTGGCGTACCACCGTGTGGGTTCCATTAAATGTTAGGCAACAAGGCGAAGATGGAGGGACGAGCTTTCCTACCTAAGGGACTGGCTCTCATTGGCAGAGAGTAGGGATGCATGCAAAAGGGAGAGGGAGGCTTTGTCCTTGAAATTACCTTTATGTTAAGGACATAAAGGTAATTTCAAGGACAAAGCCTCCTTAATTAATGTTATCAAACTTTTCTTCAATTTTTTTTAAATGGACACCAATCACACTGTTATCACTCGTTCGTCTGGTTGGGTACCATCTACCAGCAATGAGACAGTGAGTTTGATGACGAAAATATTGTAACAATAAAAACTATTACAATATTGCTGTTATGTAGTGTTTTTTTTAAAAAAAACGTCTACTTCTATCATGATGCGTACCACTGAAATGTGGAATGAGCTTCCTGAGTTGTTCTTCCCCAATAACTATAATCTGTGTGTCTTTAAATCTCGAGTGAATCGGTTTCTTCTAGGCAAGCGCGCTCCACCGTAGATCGCAGTGTCGCTTAACATCAAGCGAACTAGCGGTCAAGCGTAGGCCTATCGTGAATAAAAAAACTTTTAAATAATTTTTAACTTCTTCAGGTACGAACCACGAGGCGGATCAGCCAGCGCATTTGACGCTCAAAGACGACTCGGTGCCGGTTAAACAGAACTTGGGAATCTACGATGGACCTGAAGCTAGATTCTGTCCAGCAGGTCGGTAACGTTTAACGTTTTTATATAATAACTAGCTTCTGCTCGCGACTTCGTCTGCATAGACTTTACCTAAAAGTATCTAGTTGTAAGGATTTTTTTATTTTCGAATTTCCTGCACAATGATTTTAATTTTTTCTTTCATAAGAACCTCCTGACAATAATTAACATAACAAAAATAGAATTAGCAAAATTGTTCCATCCGTTCACGCGAGATGCCATGACCAAGGGAAATAGAGATTCATTTTTATATATAACTAGCTGACCCCGCAAACGTTGTTTTGCCATAAAAAAAATATTGGAGTGGACCTATCACTTAGGGGTATGGAAAATAGATAGTAGCCGATTCTCAGACCTACTGAATACGCATATAAAATTTGGTAAAAATCGGTCAAGCCGTTTCGGAGGAGTACGGTAACTAACATTGTGACATGGAAATTTTATATATTAGATAATATAAAGATGATTCAACCCGCACCAGGTCAGCGTGGTGGTTTATAGCTTACCCTTTCATTCTGAAAATAGACGCAGCATTCCTGTATCTTCTGGTTTATACACCAGAAGCTATGACCAATTAAGACACCGTTAGTCCGACCCACAACGCCACGATATAACAAACATACAAAAAAAATTCGAAATATTCGCCTTCACATTGTGAATTTACTTGGTGAATTTAATTTGGTGGTTTTGTCTGGTGTATTGAAATAGAAGACGCAGGTTCTAATCCTGCCAGACGAATTTTTTCTTCGTTAAAATGATTTTATAATCTTAGTATGGAAAATACAAAAAGAAATACAAATAGATAATGAGAGGTCAGTTTTTTTTATAGGTACACAAAACAGAGTTACAGCATTATACAATTCAGTTATCAATAGAACATAGTAGACTGAGACTGAGCTATGTGCACACACCATGACTTGCTAGTGTTTGACTTGTTAGTTTATACATACATAACATACATACCATCACGCCTGTATTCCCCGAAGGGTTAGGCAGAGGTGTACTAATGTAACCCACATTTCGCCGGTATTTTTAGATCCCATGTCTCCCCCTAGGAGAGCCTATTGCCATTAACCGGCCACAAATCTAAACTCCGAGCTCCTACTGAGAATTTCATAGAAAAACCCAATAACCTGGGGATTAGACCTGGGGATCAAACCCAGGACCTCTAGAGTAGCAAATCCCGCTTAGGACCACTAGACTAATGAGGCAGTCAGCATACACTATATTTAGCGATAAGTCCCCAATAGAATTACTTTAAAATGTAAAATAATTCAATTAGACACTTTGCTAATGTTGTAAACTGAGTTTACATAATTAGCATCAACATTTCACTCAGACGACAGATCGTCTACCAGAGTAGAGGTCGCTGGGAAGACGTTGGATTCATGTGGCATAACTAGTACATGCTTTGGTTGATATAATGATCATTTCTTTAGACTCATTATACCTAATAGCTAATTATATATCTACTAATTCCATTCAATCTCTTACTAATACTTTGTAATAGTTGTATTGCACTTAATGTAATTAATTTCATAATTTCCCTTCTCTTGGTTGACTGTATACTCGAATATTTGTGCCAGTTGTGATTACCTGTAATTGAGTTGACATTACGTGTAACTATGATTAGTATTAACGATGTATGTCAATGTAATCTATGTTAATTCGTTGGTAATCCTTAAGAACATAAATAAATAAATATTAATTAATTACAGGTGTATACGAATTCGTGCCGATGGAGACTGGCGATGGCCAACGTCTGCAGATCAACGCACAAAACTGCATACATTGTAAGTGTTGCTCTTTTTTATCCTAGAATCCTGGAACTTCTTACAACTTTTTCTTGGCTGGTAGTCATTTAAATATTTCAGAATTTCACAGTTTTGAGGCAGGGAGTTAATTTAAAAAAGATAAAATAGTTATACTTTAGCTATTCTGCTTTTTTGTTAGTTCTTTTTGGATTTTTCAATTTCAAAGTTATAACAAAGGCCAACTAAACATACTATTTTTAGCAGTTACAATCATTTTAGGTATTCAGTAAGATCATTAACTCATCAAGGATCAATTAGCAAACACATAAAGAAATAATTGCTTCCACCCTCAAGAGGATCATTGGTTCTTTATCGACTGGTTACATAAATATATCTGAGTGTTCAAAAAGAACCGTTTACATTTTTTTTCAGGTAAGACATGTGATATAAAAGACCCATCACAGAACATCAACTGGGTTGTCCCAGAAGGTGGTGGCGGGCCGGCCTACAACGGAATGTAAACCAGTAAACGACTGCCTTATCATAGACAAGATGATGAATACTCTCTCGTCTATGCTGCCCAAATAATAAAACCTGTTTTATGAACTGTACAATATAAACCACTTAGTAGCCGAGTTTAACAAATCCTTGGTATTTCAAGTCAACATAATGGGCTGATATTGTGTATTGCAAGCCTAGAAATTGTAAAAATAGACAAATAAGTAACAATAAGAAAACCAATGAAATACTTTGAAATTCGTAAAATCAATTTAATTAGGTACCAAAAAAAAAAAGATACCTAATTAAATAAATTACTTATATATACGAGTAGGCCAACCCTCATATGGCTAGCGTAGTGGACTATAGTATAATCTCTCTCATTCTGGCAGGAGTACCCGTGCCCAGCAGTGGGATAGTATATGGGTTTATGATGAAGGTATCTATTATGATGGCTTTTACTGAATTTGTTTTTTTTTTGTTCTCAGAGAGTGAAATGCCGCTGGCTTTTTCTAGTCTAAAAAACAAATGTAGAAACTGTTTTAAAAAGTGTAATTATAATATCCCTTTTATATCTATCATTAATTAATTCATTCATTTAGTTTTATCACTGGTTTATATTGTCGTTGGTTTATAAAACATTTGTAGCTATATTTTGTGTGTTTGTATAGATGGAAAGCATAAGCGTTTATTAGGCTATGTATCAGAATTATGACGAAGTAATATTATTCATTAATTATTGGACTATTGAAATCAAAGAAATACATTCTTAAAATCAATATGAACGCTTTAGTTATAAGCATCGACCAAAAATTGGGGCTGACTTACATAAGAATGATATTGTTAACACAAAAATCAAGATAAAATGATCCTTAGATATTTTCAGATAATAAGCTGAAACAAAGAAATTTGAAAATGACTTGTAAAGTATTTACTTTCCTAGAAGGGTCTTGTAGCATTCTAATTAACAACTAGCTGATCTAATAATATTTTTTACATGTGTATGTAAATACTTTTTGACTGCCTTTTTAATATATTTTTTTCTAACAATCACATGAAATACTCCATAAATCTAAAGTTTTTTTTATAATGTTAGCAAGCGTATTACTTTTAATCGGCGATAATGCAGTGCATAAATTATACTAATAATGTTTGCCTTATAAGAATATACTTCTGCTCCAACCGTTTAAGGGTACTAATATCTAACAAAAATGATTGTAATAACAAAGATGTTTTTATATAGAATAGGGCTGTGCTACATTTGCTAAACGATGATGAAAATATTCGATTATATTTCGAAATTCGAATCAAATGTTTCTTGTTTGATTGACCATAGTCGCATTGGTACTGTATGCGATATTTTTACGAAACTGGAGGTCAAATGTTTTGAAATGTGACTTTTTAAAATTGTGAAATTCGCATTTTTGTCATAGGTGTACGGATAAAGTATTGACCATCACTTGCTACGATTCTTGTTCACTTCTTTTGCTACGTTCACGTTCATAGATCTTGTTATAGTCACGCGCCGGTTGCCAGTACTACGCATTCGACCTTTTTGAAGAATCTCACCAATAAGGTGAAGACATAATGGGAATTCTAGTAATTTGCATCCTAAAATCTAGTGTATAATATTAATGTTAATAACTATTATTTTATAGTAAGGCCCCTTTACAAATAATAATGGTGCTGTATGCGTCTTAATTATTTATAACTGGAGTATCTGTGTGTATGAAGAAATCCCAATTAGTACGTAAGTGTTAATTTTACATTGAAAATCAAATAAATTATATTTTAGATACAATTTTGTTTTTAATTTACCCACTAACTACATACACCGAATCGCCATTTACATTATGTTGACAATACTGGACGCGAATTTGAGAATTAAGTTTCGAATTCACGTCCAGTATTTTCAAAACAATGTGAAATGATGACTTGGCGATGATTCTAAATTTACATCATATTATTCTGTTATATAAGCATAACATTTCGCCTGTGTTTAAATTAGTGATGTTGATAATCGATTATCCGTAATCGATTAATCGATTATCTTTACTATCACAGCATTGAGATGACAGCAAGCAAAATAAATCTTTAGCTTCATTCATTCATGATTATTGATTATTTGAGTGAGATATGTTTTTTGAGACCTTTGAGATATTTAATTAAGATAATTTTACCTGTTTCAATCCATTATCATCGATTAATCGATTATCAACATCACTAGTTTAGATCCCATGTAACAGGGGGCGAGCCTATTGCCACTAATCTAAACCCCGCGCCCGTACTGAGAATTTCATAGAAAAACCCAATAACACTGCTTGAGCTGGAAATCGAACCAAGATTGAAGAACCCAAGATTTCAAGCAGTCGCGCTTGTGAATACTAGACTAATGAGACTGAATTCTATTATTATTTGATTATATATAATTTAATTAATTAAAACCACAAGGTACCTACATAAGAGTTTTTAAACCATAATAATATTTCTTAGTATCCTTATTCTAACTCCGTTTATCAGGCCCGTTGACCGCAATACATAATAAAGCTGCTTTCGATTTTAAAAATGAAAAAAGTAAATACCTTGGATAGGTGTCACGTGTCCTATATATCTAATTAAAATGTCATGTGGCACGTTTATTATTTCCAGAGCCGGATTAAGTAACTTATGTGTCCCGAGTAAAATAAGTAACTCGGCCTTGCAGAAAATCTAAGTGAAATCACACTGCTTTGACCTGTGTTGTGTTCCTTACGGTGAGCAAGGTTGCCAGTGCTCCGCGAGGAAACGTTGTGTTGGCAGTGGGGGGACTTTGACTCTTATACTGGCAACCAAACTATTCCTCTTTCGTTTTACAGGGTCAGCAACGCGCAAGTGATACCCGTGGTGTTGCTAGCGTAGGGACTATAAAAAAAACTTAGTAGGTAGGTACTTTGGTATTTTGCTGTAGCCAATACTGCCATTTTCATCATCATGTGAGGTTTATTAAAGAAAAAACGAGTACAAAAGCTGTGAGAACCGAGTGTGGTGTGCGCGAGTGCAGGCTCCGTGAGCTGGCCTCATTGGCAGCTGGGTCTGAGCTGATGAGGCTCGGCAGTGGCTCTGCTTCGAGCAGCGGTGTAGTTCCAGCCTGAGCCAACGCCACATGTACTGCACGTATCTGAAAATGGAAATATAAGGTCGAACGTAACGTGTAAAATATAAGTGTAAATACTGTTCCTGTCTGGACTTTAAAATAGACCATGATTCTCTGAGTTTGTTTCAGTGTTTTTTCCTATAGTTCATCAGTTAGAAAATGCTGGCGCAATCTAGTATTACAATCACTTGTAAAAGTGTCTATAAAAGATATAGAACTTTACAGAAATAAATGCTATTTATGATTTATAAACTTTCAAGATTTTTTTGTTTTTTTAAAAGACTTGTGACCTGTGTAGCTGGGTTCTGTCAAAGATATAGTTAGCGGACACGAAGTACATCCAGACTAGAAACAAATATCCGTGGAACACTCAAGTTTTTCTTTTGTGTGGGAATTGAACCCACGACGATACGAACGGTAGGTAATGGTGAGGTTACCAACTTAACAGTTACACCAATACATAGCGCTAGTGCAGGTCCTAGTTTTATTAAAAAATAAAGAAAATATAAACAGCCACGCATGTAGGTATGCGATGGTTCATGCAGAATATATCTATCTACCTAAGGATAAAATTATGTTTGGAATTTTTGCAATGCAATGTGGTTCACATAGCATTGTGTATGTGTGGCTATGCCTAATCTACGTGAGACATCGTTCTACCACAGAATAACCATAGGTACTTCTACTTTCTATAAGTACCTAATTATTCTTTTGTTTTAAATCAACTTTAATAGCACTTACACTGGCGGGAGTCCGTGTGGGCCGATTTGGGCGTCTAAACCTTTCGTCGGTTGGCATTGGCGGTGGAAAAGTAGATGGTCTCTAAAAAAAAAGTGCTTTATTAATTTAATAAATCTACATATAAAAAAGTAGTTTTACTTCAATATTTTTTGGTCTTTTACGTTAGCAAATTTATGTGTACGTAGACTTTTTTTTTTGTTGACGGGGTTGGAAATGCTTTATGCACTACCCACCGCTCCGGGGAGAGTGGTGGGGTGTGTCGGACTCCGCTCTGAAAAGAGCGATCTACCGACTAAAACCAACCTCGGCGTTTCGCGTCACCACTTTAGTGCCGGGATTACGGGTGCGCTGTAGCAATGTCCGCAGAAGGGAAGGTATTACCCTCGCCCAACCTTTTAGAATTAAACTGGGTACCTACTATGAGGCGTAGTGAGGGGGTGTGGCTCTGCGCACGCTGGCCTCTGATGCCTTCTGCTTCTGGGGTGGCCCTATTAGGCCTCAGCTAAGCCAAAGTTTATTTGGTAAGTTACAATTTACTAATACTAAATAAAATAATAATACCGCGCTAATTAATTCGCGAGCATTGACAATCTATAAACTGTCCACAGTTCATCACACAAGACAAACAGATAAGATGGATAAGTAATGTATTACTGGGTATAAATTAAATTTAACAATTACTGAGATCTCAAAATGACAACGCGCGGTACCACTGGTGGTTGCTGTCGTCTATAGGCTGCGGTTACCGCTTCCCTTCAGGCGGCCATCTTATTACAATATAAAAATTTTCTATCGGTTAACAAACGCCCAACTGCGCCCAAACTAAAGCTACCAACTACCCACTATGTCTAACAAAGGACTGCTTATAAGCTGCACATGGAATACTGAATATCCTAAATTTCCTATCTATATTTATACCTTATGTCCTAGTAAATAGATACAAAATTCAATTGCTGATCCCACCTCTGTAGCGATTTCAGGCGTCTTCTTCTGATACATGTTGAGAGGCGTGACATGCTGTATGAACTCCTCCATTATGAAACGAGCCCTGGCAATGACGGGCTCCAAGGCTTTCATTTGCTTCGCTATCATGATAGGCTTGCTGATTGTCAGGTACTTGTTCACCTAGAGAGAACATAGGGTGATTTCGCCTGTTTTCGGCCATTTAAGCAAATGTGTGTCTGCGAAATGATTTATATAAGGGTACTTTAGTCGCAGATCAGTATCTTATTTTTATTTGAAGTCGAAAAGTACTGTAGTTTTGATATTAAAACTCCTTTTCTTAACAATGTAAAAACCAATATTTAAAAAAAAATGCAAATAGCTAAAAGTACCTATTTAGGCTATTTTCGGCTACTAAGGTCAGATCCCGGCCATAAATTTAGTTAGTTCTCGACCACTATACTAAAATTTTAAAAATAACCTCTATTCTCTCTTTAGTAGGTTCTATTTTTGAATAAAGCATTCACATTCATAATATTAACGATTGATTTACGAAAACTACGTTTTTATAAACTCATTTTAGGCTGTCTTTTCAAATACGGTCGAAAACTATGTTTATATTATCTAATTATTTGGCCGCACCTATATTACCGGCCGAATAACTAAAGGTGTATGACCTGATTATCGGCCATCCCTTTACACCCGGACGAAAACCAAATTTTCATGTGTTAATTTTCGACCACCTTGTTGGAAATGGCCGAAAACCCACTATGACATACTAATTCTCGGCCATTGTACCTATATTTTGTTAAAATCTCTGCATGGCCGATGAAACATGTTTTGGGAATGTCACTTTAGGTCTGGTCGTCTGTCTGCCTTAAGATTTCGATTAAATTAATTGATTTAGTATTATTAAGTACCGTCTTTTTTTACTAATGGCCGAGAATCGGTTTAAACATTATTATATTTCGGCCACATCAATTTTGCCTTGTCCGTAAAGTAAATGATTATAACCCCATTGCCGGCCGTCAAAAATACGAAACATTTTAAAAGTGTTGATTTCTGACATTTACGCTAATATTATAAATTGAAATAAAACTACTTTTTACGGATTTTATCGCGTATATTGAGTCTACCCGTGACCATGGACGCTGTAAAGGGTCCGAAACGTCGGGATTAATAATATCAATATACGCGATAAAATCCGTAAAAAGTAGTTTTATTTCAATTTTAAAAGTGTATTTAAAGCTAATAAGTGATGAACACTTATTAACTTTAAATATGCGGCCGAAATCTGACTACACCAATGAGAAGATATCATATTTTGTGTCTAAATTGTTCTTTTGCAATAAATGTTTAATTAAAGTACAATAATCGATTAAATTGAATGAGTCATCTTTTAGTTTTCGGCATGTCGGCCGAGAAGTAGACGGCCCCCCATAATCGCATCTAGTTACCCGACCATCAAATTTAAATATGTAACGTCAAATCCTTTATCTATTTCAATCAAATTATTAGACAATAAAGTCATAACCAGTACACAGTAACAACATTTGTATCTAACAAACAAGAAACAACTTTGCAATTTACCTTTCAAAAATATCTCACCTACTAGTTTTTTTGTTATTTTGACACATGAGTGTGCAGCTTGAATTTCGGAAGCCCACTGACGAGACGAGACAATTGGGACATTATTATGCTACAAATTTTATAAGTCGTAGAAGTTATTATTTAAAATTAAGTAGGCGTGATTTTTTAAGTGAGTAGCGTATAGTTTTCTTATTACTACGATATTACTTCGTACTGGCCGAAAACCAGAGGTGGCCGGCAAACCGGCTAAACCACCCTAGGTAAGCACCTACCCGTGATAATAATTAGAATTTTTGGCAAATGGATCTGTTGGTAAGTTTTTTAGCACCACCATTTTTAGGGTTCCGTACCCCAAGGGTAAAAACGGGACTATATTACTAGGACTCCGCTGTCCGTCTGTCTGTCTGTCCGTCCATCCGTACATCCGTCTGTCTGACCGTGATTAAGTAGCTAGACAGTTGAAATTTTCACAAATGATGTATTTCTGTTGCCCCTATTATAACAACAAATACTAAAAGCAGAATGAAATAAATATGTTATGTTATAATTTAAGGGGGTTCTCATCAAATTCCCAACAAACATGATTTTTTTGCCTTCGTGCGAGTCCGACTCGCACTTGGCCGTTTTTTTTTGGTATTTGGTATTATACCGCTTACCACCAAATTTTTCGCATAAAAAAGTATTTAAGATTACCCTGTTTATTGGACACCATCCATACTTCTTGATCGTGACAGGGTCCGTGACTGTCATCCACGTCATAGCGAGGATCCGTGGGAAAGTTGTGTGGGGTTCTCCCATCATGACGCCCGGAGTCTTCACCAGAGAGTCTAGGTCAGGTTCCGCATCCAGCATTGATGTTTCGACCAGCAACTTGGTGCGAACCAGTGATTGGATGAGATCCGTCATTATGGTGCCTTCATCGCCTTCCAGATTTCTAAAAGATCGGGGTAATACGGCCTCATTGTTGTGTAGGAAAACGGCGGATTAAAGAAAGACATGATTGAATACCAAGTTGGGTATCTGTGACTATTGCTGTAAGTTCACGTTCAGCTCTTTTTAGGGTTCCGTAAAAAATATTTAGCGTATGGGTATGTACTCATACTACCAAAGTGCCCGTGTCCAACTTTTCGGGAAATATGAGCACTTAAAGATAAAGATAAATATCCTTTTATTTGTTGAAACATGAGTATACATACAATTGCATGCAAGATGTTACTAGAAATACAGTGGACAGTCATGTTTAGCCTCTACGGCGTACAAATGTTGGGGAAGAAGAAGAAAAAAAAAACTTACTTCAGAAGTTCCAACATGAGCCTCGCAACTTTTCCCGACGCTGGTCGTGAATACGCGATACAGTCAGTCGACAGACTCCTGGCTGGAGGAGCAGGCTCCGTCTCGAAGGCCGACGCCAACTCTCGCTGCCGCTGGTCCTCGGCTGCCAACCAGTCCAGCGTCAGCGCTGACCTGTAAGCTGCTATTCCGGACAGCGTGGCTCTTGTCCCATTTGGAGGACGGTAGTAGTAATCATCGGCGTAACACTATAGGTAATTAGTAAGAAGGAGTGATATTATGGCATTGATAGTCGGAGAGGTAAGAGTGCTGACCAGTGACTAGTGCACGGTGGCGTACAAAAGAATCGCGATGAAATCTAACTTCTTTGTGATGGTTTGATCCCTTTTTCTCTGAGATAAGGTCCAATTAGCATCAACTAGTAGTAGCTTAAGCTTAGTAGAATCTAAGTCCAATTTTACTCTGATTTCAGCCTGAGACATCAGGTGTTTTGAATATGAGTATCAATTAGATACGTAGGTACGTGTGAGGTCAAACGTTGACGATACCAATGATTATTTTATGTTTCATATTGTGATGATCTGTGTAGGTACCGATTCCTTCCTGTACATGTTGTAATGTTAAAATAGGGTTCATGAATTGGTACTCAACTTTATGAAGTATTTACCTAGAACTCAATGCTAAAACATGAATAAATAAGAAATGAAGTATCTAAGCAAAACAAGGGCACCAGTCAAAACATAAAAAGGCGTTGTTAAGAAAAAGCTTGAATACTTTTAGACGAAACTTTTTCAATTCAATCTTTTTGAAAGTCGAATGATGGCATAAATGAGTTTAGAAATATTCCTTGTTATGTTAAAAGTGAAAATTTTCAATCTTTTTTTAGGGATCCAGGGCTTTGTTCCATGGATCAATTTGGGCACAGTGGGTCATGGGGGAGATTAAAGATTTATCGCCAGGTCCTAGGGGACTTCGCTTTACCTCGGAAGTTTCCACTCACATTCACCTTATTAAAAACTTCTCTAGTCTCTAAACAAAGTCGCTGTCCGTGTCTAATTTTAGCTTCCCTGAGTTTTTTGAAGGAGTACTGGCGTATATACTCGCATCCGATGATTCGCATCGGTTGCGAGTTTATATGTATGTATACGAGATATGAGTGAACGAAGCTAAACGAATGTGCCATAAAAGTGGCTATTTGTAGAATCCTTATTTTTTTAAATAATCTAGTACGGTAAATCCTCATGGATTATCTATCACCTCGGGAGGCGCCAGGGTGCGTCGGCCCGACTAAAAAACGCACTTGCCTTATAGTCATGGTCATAGGATCCGTGAAATTCGCCATGACCATTTCAGGTCCAGCGACTGCTAGACCCCGTCAATCTATAATTTTTGCCTACCCCTATGGAAAAACGCGAGAGTTATTATGTTAAATTAAGTTATATGTATTCAACGTGCAAAATATTCTGATAAATATATTTTTATCAGTGCAAAGCACTTAAAATAATTTATGACGCAGTAAGATAACGAGGTGTGGTCGTGATAGTGGGGGGTTTCCCTAAAATTATATCAAACTTCGATAGTGAAATAACCGATTATTTTTTAGCTGTTTTGCAATTCTGGACAAGAGAGAAAGAGCAATAAATGTCAGTGTTGTATATTTTCATCTTCCCGTTTTTTGCTTAAAATATTACGCCTGCTTTACCGACAGTAGAGCCTCTGAGACTTACGCTCAAAATTCAATTCTCAAGTCAAGCATTTTATTGAGATTTTCCACAAAATTCTTAGCAGTAACTCAGAATTTGGATATGTGCCTGTCGAGAATAGGCTCGCCCCCTATTACATGGAATCTAAAGAATACCGAGGCATAACTTCTGTTTAACCTTTGCTGAATACAGGCGTGATAGTATGTACAATCGAACTTAAAACTAAGCGTATTGAAAACAACCTAAATATATTCAGATAATAAATACGCATTTTATCGTACAATCACATGTTCAATTTATGGGAAATAACAGGCTGTGTTGTGTACAAAACGACAATATCCATTAACAAACACAGGTGTCGTTCGGGAACTCCATACGTTTACTGTGGCTTACTGATTCAAGGTATTGATTGGTATTACAAAATTATTTTAAACCTTTACGAGCTTTATATCTGTGTGAGTTGAGTCAGTGAGTGAGTGAGCTTAGCCAGTGAGTGAGCATAGTCAGTGAGTGAGTGAGCTTAGTCATTAACTGAGTGAGCTTGGTCAGTGAGTGAGTGAGCTGAGCTTGGTCAGTTAGTGAGTGAGCTTAGTTAGTGAGTACCCCTTGTGGGCTGAAAGCTTTCAGAAAATGAGTACTAATCAAAAATCGAATCTATCTGTGTACCAAATTTTAGTAAAATCGGTTCAGCAGTTTAGGTGTGAAAGCGTAACAGAAGGACAGACTTTCTTTCGCATTTGTCATATTATTAATATAAAATATTACAAGGGATAGCAGAGATTGTAAGACCCATTGCACCTACCATATTCCAGTAAATAAATTATTTGATTTAATCTGAAAAGTAATGCCCGACGCTATATCTACAGACGTCAGCGGGTCAAGCTATCCAAAACTGTCAAATCTGCGCAATTGAATATGAACCTTATTATTATGTTTTAAAGTTGAAAATTAATCAAAGAACTGATTGATTTTGGTAGCTTGATGTGCTGGCCTCTGTACATTAGAAAATTTGTCCTATTGGTGATACTAGTCACTTTGGACACGTTTAAGATAATAATATTCTCAATAGCTGTTTTATTTTCTGGTCTATAACTGAATATTGGACGAAATGTGGACAAAACTGGGGCCCACACAACTTTAGATATTAGGCGGCGAGCCCTGAAGTAATTGGGACAAGTTAGACGTTTATTGGAATGCCGTTGATTAGCTGCATAAATCTGAACTGAGACGAGTGGAAGGTGGGCAGGCCTTTGCCTCGCAGTTGTACCATCATCATCATCATCAACCCATATACTGTCCCACTGCTTGGCACGGGTCTCCTTTCCTAATGAGGAGGATTAGGCTATAGTCCACCACGCTGGCCTAGTGCGGGTTGGCAGACTTCACAAACCGTCGAGAAAAATCTCTAAGGTATGCAGGTTTCCTCACGATGTTTTCATTCACCGTTTAAGCGAGTGATAAATTATTAATACGCACATGAATTCTGAAATGTAATAGGTGCGTGCCTTGGGTTCGAACTCGAGACCTTCGACTTGCCAGTCCAATGGTCATACCACTAGGCTATCACTGCTTTTTTACTGTTCTGCAGTTGTTCTGCAGTTGTATGATAATGAATAAAAACAATAGGTTTCCTTAGGAAGCAATCTGTTTACACACTGGCTCTGCCCACAGTGCTCAATGCAACGGCATAAACTGAAAAATAAAGATTTTCAACTGTAACACTTACCGTAACCAATAAGAACACAACGGGTATCAAAATAGACATGATCTCATCTACATTTCACTGTAATTTTATCATTGTATAAAAATATTTTGGTATTGAACTAGACATTTTTCCCTGACGTAAACTGTCAAGGTATATACTAGTTTCTGTAGTTCTGAAATCAGTTTTCTCTCTGTGAATTTTTGTTCTGAAATTGTTGCATGTGCTGGGTGCTATTTGGCGGGATTCTAACTTCAGGAACACGACCAAGACGAGGTTATAGTATTTAACCGACGAAGAAACGGATGAGGTTCTATGTTCGTCTTGTATGTTTTTTTTTTATGTATATGTTCACCGATATTTACGTCTATTGTGGACAAATTAAAAAAAAGTATTTAAAAAATATTTTATCGTGATCAATCTGTCAGTGCCTTTCTTCGGAGCAATGGAGTCAATGCCACTGACCTCTTGTATTATAGAGGTCAGTGAGTCAATGCATGCGGATAATAGAATGTGTGGGGAAATTACGTCTTCTTTTTCTTCTTGGTGTGGATAGTTGATAGATAAAAATAGAGTATTCTTTATCGTAGGTTTATCGTTTAGACACCAAAGGACAAGATTTAAAAAGAATACACAATCATTACAAGAGTACAATTGGCGGTCTCATCGCTAGCAATTTTTTTCAGATAACCATTGCATGGATAAGAATCAGGACAAAAAAAACAAATAGGTAATATATATAGGTAAAAGTTTAATAAGAAAAATTGAAGGTACGACATTATTTATGTTTTACTGTCCCAAAACTTTACCACTTCCACAGTATTCTGTGGCAAATGGACACTTAAAACAACAAATCATTCGATACTTACACTGATCAACTGAAAAAAGCAGCTTGGGAATGCAGTATGAAATATTGCACCTTGACTTTCTTAAAATTATAATGTAGGCCCACGTTACCACACATTAGTATCGTATATATTATTATATATATTACATACATATATTATTGCGTTACATATTCATAATATACGTTATAAAATAAATAAATAATATACGTTTATCATATCATCTTGCCTCTCTTCTGTAGTTCCAAATTCCACGCTCTTGTGCCAGTAGCGAGATGGGCGGACGACTTTTTAATGTAGAGCCATTAAAAATTCGTCCACCCATCTCACTGCCGGATGACCAACATTCTTTTTCGCAGTCCTCGGCCGCTACTCTGTCACAGCTTTATAACCTGCTACCACCACACCTATAGGTACACATAACTAGTACCTACGTTAGTTAGACAGGATTTGCGAAAATTTCCACGGAATTGGAATAACAAGATTTATTGCGGGAGAAGAGCTAGTGATAAATAAAAGTTGATATCTAATCTTGGACCTCAAAGAAACTACGAATTTTATGTAAAACAATATTTATTACTTATTATTATTACAGCTTTATTTCCACTTAACATTTTACAAATATATACAATTTAATTATTTATGTGGGTTTCATTGTTATGTGGCCCCCTATGGGTAAAAGCCTCCTCCATTCTTTTCCACTTTTCCCTGTCTTTGGCGACATGCATCCAACTTTTTCCAGCTATGTTCTTTATGTCATCAGCCCATCTTTTCTTCTGTCTTCCCACTTTCCTTCTGCCTAGCGGGCCTTGCCATTTAGTTGTTTGGTAAGTCCATCTCTTATCTTTATACCTTGACAGGTGCCCTGCCCATTTCCACTTCTGTTTTAAACTAAAGTGGAGCGCATCTGTTATTTTAGTTTTCATGCGGATGTCTGCGTTTCTCGTTTTCTGTATTTTTCTCAGTTTCAGTATACTTCGTTCCATTGCATGTTGGCATGATGAAATTTTGTTCTTTACTTTTTCAGTAAAGACCCATGTCTGGCTGGCGTAAGTTAAGCTTGGGAGAATGCAAGAATCCATTATAGTCTTTTTTATATCAAGGCTATATTTCCCTTTTAAAATCTCTTTTTGGGCCCAGTATTTTTTCCAAGCTATACTTGTTCTTCTGTCTATTTCGGTTTCATTGCTGTTTGCTTCAAAGGATATCAATTTACCTAGGTACACATAATCATTTGCATAGTCCATCGGTTTTTCCTCTAGTTTAATTGTTTTCTTTTGACTGTTTGACATAATTTTGGTTTTGGATGCGTTCATGTGTAGGCCGATTTTTATGCTTTCAGAATTTAGTTTTTGTATCATTAATTCTAATCCTGTCGCAGATTCACTAAAAAGAACAATATCGTCTGCAAACCTTAGGTGTGTCAGTTTGTTATTAAGTATCCATATGCCATTATTCTCCCAGTTAATGTTTTTGAAAATATCTTCAAGTACAGCTATGAATAGCTTTGGAGACAGGGGGTCCCCCTGACGCACTCCTCTTCCAATTGTGAACTCCTCCCCTTCTCTTTCCAGTTTTACTCTGCTTACACTTTTAGCATAGATGTCTTTTATGATATTTACATATGTTTTATTTACATCATTATTTCTCAGAGCGGTCCATATAGATGGGTGTACTATGCTGTCGAACGCTTTGGAATAGTCCACGAAAGCTATGTAAAGTGGTTTATTGAATTCTTGAAATTTCTCTATAATTTGTTCTATTGTGTGAATGTGATCTACTGTTGAATAGTGCGGCCGGAAGCCCGCTTGTTCTATTGGCTGATTTTTGTCAATATCTGGTGCTATCCTTCTTAAGATGATTGACGAGAACAGTTTATATATTGTAGATAGTAAGCTGATAGGCCTGTAGTTGCTGATGTCGAGTGGGTTCCCTTTTTTATATAATAGTATTATATTTGATTTACTCCATTGGGATGGTACTTGCTCTTTTTCCAGTATTAAGTTGAATAATTCTGCTAGATATTCAACCAGGATTGGCGCTCCGATTTTCAGGGCTTCGTTTGTAATGTTATCTTCGCCTGGGCTCTTCTCGGGTTTTAGTCGTTTGATTTGTGTCGCTATTTCTCTTTCCGTTATTGGGTCTAATGGTTTTTTTGTTATATCTTCTCCAGTTTTAATACTATTAACTTTTCCAACATCTTGTGTCCTATCATGTGGTGGTTTTTCATAAAGAGAAGTATAGAAAGCCGTAGCACATCCTATTATGCCTTCTCTGTCTTTGGTTTCGCCCTTTTCGCTGTTCAAGCTTTGTATCCAATTTTTGTGAGTGGATAGTTCTTTAAAGGCTCTTTTGGAACTTCGGAAAGTAAGTATATTCTTTTCTATTATTGTTCTTTTGTGGTTAGCATAATCTGTTTTGATTGCTCTGTTGGTTTGTTTGAACAATAGCTTTAATTCTTCTCTCATTTCTTTGGACTTGTTTTTCGTGAACATAAGTTCAGTTCTTCTACAGATTAGATTGTGTGTGTGTTTGCTAATGATCTTTTCTTTTTGTTTATTGTTTTCATCCATTTTAAGGCTTTTTGTGATTGCTTCTTCCAGTTTGTCGCTGAAGGATTGTACAGTCTTATTTTCCTTTAGAAATTCTTGCAGTAATGGTAAGTTCTTTTTTAGATTTTGTATGTAGTTGTTTTTCTCATGAGTAGACTTCAATTTGCTGGGCATGGTTTTGAATGTCCCTCGGTTCATTTTAGGCTTTTGAGTTTTTAAAGAGCATCGTACCATCCTGTGGTCTGACGGGAAGCTCATTTTGTTCAGGATTTCTATGTTTGTTATAGATTTTGGGGTGGGGCTCAAAATAAAGTCGATTTCATTTTTTGTTTTATGGTCTGGTGATAACCATGTCCATTTCCTGGAACGTTTCTTCTTAAAATATGTGTTCATCACTGCTAGCTTGTTTTCCTGTGCGTATTGTATCAGACGTTCACCTCTGTCATTCCGTGTGCCGTAACGATATTTGCCCATTATAAGGTTTTCGTGAGGTTTAGGTTGTCCAATTTTAGCATTAAAATCTCCGATGATTAACATGTTTTTATCAGCTAGTTCTTGCGCTCTTGTTAAGTCGTTATAGAATTTTGTGATTTCTTCTTCACTTGAACTCTCTGTAGGAGAATACACTTGAATCAGTGACAGTGGTCCTTCCTTGAAGTTCAGTTTTAGCAGAGCCACTCTTTCCGATATTCCCAAAAAGTTCAATATGTTGCCTTTTAGTGATTTCTTTATTAAGAAGCCTACGCCATGAAGTCCCTGTGTCACTCCTATATAACAAAATATGTAGTTACCATAGCGTCTATATGGAAAAAACATATCATATTGAAAAATAAGATCAATCTCCCACCAGGTATGTACATCAAGGAAGATTATACTAAAGAAATACTCGAAAAACGGAAGCAGCTACAACCACAACTAGAGGAGGAAAGGAAGAAAGGAAATATTGCTTTTCTCAAATATGACAAACTGATAGTGAAGAAACCAAATGAAAAAAACAGAGATAAAAGAAAGAGAGAAGATTCAGGCTCACCCAATGCATCAACTCAAAAGAAAATAAACTCGAAAGAAATCTCGAAAACATCATTTGTCAAGAGTGTCTCAAAAGAAATTATAAAACCTAATATTCTTAACTATGTAGAACGAGGAAGAACAGCCTCACTATCTGAAATCTCAAAAAACTAACATCGACCACCGGCACAAGGAACATAACCGAAACAAACACAACAACAATATTAAACCAACCTCCAAAATTAAGCACCCCAAGCCGGCTGGTCACCGTGGGGCAAGTTGACCACAACCCTCCATTAAATAAAAACAAACAGAATGATTTAAATAAACACAACCTTGACAATAGTTTAAAGTCAAGAAGAGAACAAGGCCTTATGATATGCACATTCAATGTGAGATCCCTATCAACAAAAGAAAGAACTTTAGAGCTGAATAATGCAATAGATAAAATAAAATGGGATATCATAGGACTCGCAGAAGTTAAAAAAGTTGGATATACCATTGAAGAACATAAAGAAAACAATATTTATTTTAATGCAAATTCAAATTACAAATGACACAATAAAGAAGTAATGATAACAAAAACACAAGTAGAGCTACAAGTAGATAAAGAATTAAGTAAAGATAAGTACTTAATTATTCTTAAAGAAAAGACTTTTCCTGATCTAAGGAACAGGCCCTGTGTAGGGACTTCGTAAATGTATAACTAACGAACACAAAGTGCACTTGGACTCAAAAAATACCTGTAGATTATACGAAGATTTGTCTCTGGTGTGAATCGAACCCACAACAACCTTATGACCAGTTTTCGTTGTGAAGCATCTTTGAAAATTACTATTTATGTTAATGCTGACTGTACTTACTACAGACATTTGATTAACTTAAAAAATCAGTCTTGAACTTATAAATGCATTGTTTTATAGTTTAGTTTGGCTACTCTATTATTTAAACAACAGTTTAAAAAAAAAGTTTGTATAACATCTATACGTACAAAACATGTAGATGTTAACTGTATATTTTGTAATGTAAATATTATTTTGATGTCTCTTTTAAATTATGTAAATAATTGTATGTACTTACTTATAACAATAAATGCACTTAAAGAAATATTTTACAACAGTCTGTATAAGTAGTACTAGGAATTTATTTTAAAAATATTTCCAAGTACTTAGTATGAAGAACAAGTTTTGTTGAAGAAATTTTGGAAACACAAACATAAGCAGTCTATTTAAAGAAACTAAATGAGTTTACTGTTTACAGTTTACACCATATACATATGTAGTATGTAAAATTATTTTTAAACCTCGTATCGTATATACATTTATAATTACTGGTATCACAAAATAACCTTTCAATTAGAATACTATAATACAAATATTATCATATTTATTTATTATTTCCTTAATTGACTAATTAGATTACACATAATTACAGTAGCTATTGTCTTGACAATAGACAATATTAGGTATGTGACGACAAATTTTCAACACTTTTATAAAGACAATAAAAAAATAAGTAAAACTATTTAAGTGCCTAATAAGTATGATATGCTTTGTATACCGTTTTTTTATGTTTTTTTTCAAAATTGGTATATTGTTTGGGTTTTTTTTTATTTGCAAGTAAAATATAATAATTGGTAGGTGATTGATGAGATGATCTCTGATAGAGACGTATGGAAGAATAAGGACAGGAAAATGATGATATGCGTATGTTAAAGGAGGTTGAGGAAAAAGGCAAAAAATACTGCATTATGAACATCCCCCTTTCCGAGGTCGGTAAAATAAAAAATAATTCAAGTATCCTAGTGGCTAAAGTGCTTAGCCAATATTTGAATTTAAATTAATATTTGAAATTTAAACCTCTAGTTGTCCAATATTAATTGAAACAGCTAGAGGATTGATTTGAGTATGCGGATCAGAATTTTATTATCACTTGCTTTAACGGTAAAGGAGAAACTTTGGGAGAACTTGCATATTTTCTAAGAGAACTCCATAAACCTCTTGGAGTTGTAAGAGGTCAACTAAATCCGGACAAGGTTATCGTGGCTCACACCTCTCTATCTGTGATAAGGCCTTTGCCTACATTACAGTATACTGTAGGCAAAGAAAACGTCACCATACGTAATCTGAGGATGGGCAATGTGGAAGAGAATTTCTTAGCCAGTGATCTCGGATGCTTAGTTGGCTATAACGTTGAATCCTGACTGAGGTCGAATTTTGTTCGTATCCATTTTCTATCCTATCTACTACTTTTTACCAAACAGCGAGTTAACAATACTGGGAAGGTGGTACGGCAGTATTTCCATTAAAGTTGACAAGTTTTGATTGTTGGAACTACTTGCCACTATTTCTTCCGTGAACTTCTTTATTGGTTCACAAACTTCAGTTTTTACTTTTTCCTGTAAATCTTTTCCCAATTCTGAGTTCGCCAGCACGTTGACAAGTTTACGCGACACATTTTCTATCATATCATTTCCCATTGAATTTTCACCATCCATATCATTGTTGGAAGAACAAGAAGCTACAAGTGTTTCTGTAAGCGTATGTATAGGTTCACAAATGTCACTCTGTATGGTTTGATGTAATTCTTTACCAAACTCTGTATTCGCAACTAGGTTTGCAAATTTAAGCGATACATCTTTTATTGAGTTTGGATTCTCGTGTCCAGTTGCATTTTCAACATCAATATCTTTGTCATGAGAACTACTCGCTTCTAAGTCGTCTGAAAACTTTTTTATTGGTTCACAAAAATCAGTTTTTATCTTTTGCTGCAACCCTTTCCCAAATTCTGAGTTTACGACTAAATGAACAAAATTTTGCGACACGTCGTCTATTACAGAATTCGTATTTTCATTGTTAGTAGAACTAAAAGCTGCTAAGGTTTCTGTAAACTTTTTTATAGGCTTGCAAATATCAGTCTTTACTATTTGCTGCAAGTCTTTTCCAAATTCTGAGTTCGCGGCTAGGGTAACCAAGTTTCGTGATACATCTATTTTACTAGAAGATGAAGTGATATTTCCTATTGAGGTTTCACTATAAATAACTGTGTCCTTTGAACAATGAGGTTCTAAGTTGTCTATGAGATTATTTCGCTTACGAAACTCAGTCTTGGCAACCAGATTTGCAACTTCAAGCGATGCCTCTTGTATTGCATTTTCCATAGAGTTTTCATCATCTATATCTTTGTCGTTAGAAGTACTAGCTGCCGAGTTTTCTGTAAGATTTGTGGTTAAAGAGAGCACATTTTGATGTATTTGTTTACCATGTTTGACACTGTGCAATATACTGACAAGCAACTCTTTCCAACATGAATTCGCTGCTTCCAACCAAAATGCACTACTTTTAAGGATAGTCATAAATTCACACAAGTTATCTGTATCCATATTCAAATAAACACGTTGCAGCATAGTATTAATAACGTTCACTAAACTCTCATTTATCGCAATATCTAAAGGGCGTTTAGTATTATGCCATTTTCGACTATGTGACGCCTTTTCATCTTGTTTTAAAATTAATTCAAATTTAATTTTTTCACAACCTTCGTTACCTGCAGTCAACATGGGGTCATTTCTTAATTTATAGTTGAAAGCATTTCTCACTACTGAAGGGCTTATCATAATAACTACATTCACTATAAAATTCCACAGTGATTCTGATTTCAACCAATCACATCCTTCATTATTATGATTGAGCACTTGTTTAAGAATAATCAAGGGGAGTTCAAGAAAAAAACATTCAGCAAATAACCAGTTGTAAAGTCTTGGTATATTATCGAGCACGCAGTCTATAGGGCCAGGATTACTTTTTCTTTCTATGATGTGTTTTACTTCATGTATCTCTGAGTCTGTGAGTAGTTTTGACAAATCTTTCTTTTTAGATATTGCATACAAAGCTAATGTTTTGTAAGTATGAAAATTTTTTTGCCGTTCTTCTATTTGCGCTAACATTAAATTCTCTCCTCTCTCGCTTTCTCCTTGTTGACGAATAAGCTTTAAATTAAGAAATCGCTCGTATGATGCTATTGCCTTTAGAAATATATTTAACCGGTTGAGCATTTCACCTTTATCAGGAAGTACATCAAACTTATCTTCCATGTGTATTTTAAAATAATTTGAAGCTATGTACAAATGAAGAGGTGTTTTTGTTAATTCCAAATGTTTCTTTCCATCTGGTTTTCGAAGAAAACGATCCAAAGCCGTATAAGAATTCAGCCCCCATTTCTGTTTGATTAATTCACGAAGAAAACTCGGTGAAAGGTTATTAGATTCATTTTTGAAGTATTCGGATGCCGCGACATAGCCAAGATTTAAAATTGAACTAAGTATAGGTAGGAATGGTCGTCCGTCATCAAATTCACTATCATCGAAGAAACGAAAACGAAAATGTTCCAGTATATAGTTAAAAAATATACTTAAATTATGGTATTGTTGATGGTTCAACTTCTCGATCTTTCGATTCGTTTTTAAAAATTTATTAAGTGTGCTTTCATGTGATACCGTTGACAGTTTATCGATGGTATATGGGGTCCCTAATTCCTGCTCCAAGATACCAATATAGCGGCTGCTCGTTATCCATAACCGTTTGTTGCTTCGCTTTAGGGCTGTCAATAATTGAATTCCCTGTTTAGTATGATATGGGAAAATTTTATCAAATCCATCAAATAAAAATATGATTTTGCCACTATTATAACAGTGAACAAACCACCTTAATTCAAAAGAAAGATTTTGCGAGTTGTCACTTTTAACACTAATAGTTTCAGTGGTGACTTCAGTAAAGTCAAGCTTATTAATTTGATCAGTTTTCTTCAGAGCCGCTTTACATAGAAATCTCATAATATGCGTTATATGTACATTTTGATTTGGCCAGTTTGCAAGATCATTGCTAAGCGCTGACGACATGTTAATTCGGACGATCCAGGGTTGTGGATCAATTTTCTTGGTTTCTAAGGATAAATGTGTAAGAAGAGTACCCTTGCCCATGGATGGCGAAGAGGTTATTAAAACTATTTTATCATTAATATCATTAAACGTCTTCACTTTATATTCCTCGTCATCCAAAAATAAACTTCTGTGATAATATTTTTTTATCTGATTATATTTTTCTGAATACAGCGGTTGTCCTATTTTTAATTGGTTTTTGTACAGTACTGAGTGTAAAACTTTAGCATCTACTAAATATTTTGAGTTTTCATCTATGATTGTATTAAACGTTACGTCTTTCCCCTGATAGTTTACTGTGAATTCTTTTAGAATTTTTGTTTCGGATTCAGTGTTCAAATCATTTAAATTGACGTTTTCATCTCTAACAACAACATATTCCTGACTCTGATATGCATTTTGTTCTATCAGTTTATCAGTTATAATTATTATGTTTCCATTGTAAATCATAATAATTTTGTTTAGAGTGTTTTGTAACTGCTCATCAATAGACGTCTCACAAACTATAATTAAGGTGACCAAGTTCAATTCTCCGAGTTCATCCATCATTTTACTGTAATCGTTCTCTGGTAGTATATGAACATAATCTAAATTTATAAAAGTGTACTTGATCTGAAATTGAATTACTTGCATTAATTTAGCCGCACTTAAAATGACAGCGTCGGTAAGAATATTAAGTATTTTTTTATTGTCAATCATTTTATCTAAATTTATTGACTTAACAACATCGGCTTTAAACTCAATATTAAATTTTTTGAGTGTTCTAATAAACATAACGTTCAGTACTGTCAATACTGGACTGTCTATTATGTCTTTTTTAGCTTCATCAAAAATGGTATCACTTTTAGTCAGGTAACGGGCCTGAGATTGAGATTTCCACCATTTTTGCATTTCGTCATGGAATCTTAGAAAAATAGCGTCGGAATGAACACGGAACAGGAATTGGTTCTGATTTTTATTTGCGTTGTAGTAATAATCAATTTCATTTTTTAATATACCTTCCACCGTGTCTTCCTTAGCTTGATTTGTGTAAAACCATAATTTACTTAAAAACTCTTCTGCTTGTGCTTTGTCATTTTGGTTAGGATGAAAAGAAGATCTTGGGAAGTTGTTCATTTTGACTTTAAGTTTATATTGTGTCAGATCATCTCCAGTCAGCTTTTTTATTTCTTCAAGCATGTATTTTGCATTTGGTTTAAGTGATTCTTTATTATTGTTGAATGTAAAAGTTTGGTTTTCGTCATCAAACTGTAATAGATTTCCTACTGTACCACCAATCCCTTTAGTATTCAGATGGCTAAGTTCAAGTATTTTTTGCGGACCAACATTATGATTGCTTATAACAATTTCTATAGGATATGAAATATCTTTAATACTATTTTTTAATTGTTCTTCCTCTAAGAGTTGTTTCTTTTCATTTATTAATTCATAAAACTTTTTCGCAAGGAATCTCAACCTATCCTCTGGGACTTGTTCATTTTTTAAGTTGGATGGGAAGTCTATGTTGCCAAAAGTATATGGCAGATGGAATGTAAGTGACCTAAGTTTGTTCCTACCGGTCATATTAATAGCATCATTAATCATCGCCAGTGTGACTTGAACTTTTTGTAAATGATAATTTATTTCACGAATGTCCTCCTGTTTATATTTTTTATCTGCTTCGAAACATAATTTGTTTGTTTTATCATCAAAGTATATTGTTTGTCCTATCAAAGGGCTAATAGTATCAGCAGACGGATTGTTGATGAGTTTTTGTATTCTGTCTTTTATTTCATCTTTCGAAAGTGCAGATTTTTTGTTTTTTGTAAACACTATTTCCTTATAAAGTGTTTCTTTTAATGTTTTTAAAAGATCGTCATCAGTGTCAAAAAATTCGTCACGAAAATTTCCTTCTAAATAATTTGGATCTTTAATTTTAGAAAGCGTTATCACGTTTTGAGCCAGAGCTGGGTGGTAGATTTGAATTAAATCGTTGGTCATTATATCTTTAGTTTTATTAGACAATATGAAGTTTAAAAATATCTTTCCTAGAACTTTTATGCGTTCCTGTTGCATAAAATTCGTCAAAAAATTTATTTCGTTGATATCATAATTGAATTGAAATACTTCCTCTTTCTCTTCAGTACATATAAAAGTATGCAGTTTTTGGCAAACTTTTTTATTTCCGGTAAGCTTTCTATGAAAACTTTCCTTTAGAGGTGTATACAAAATAAAGTAACAGTCAATGTCTGTGTACTTACCTTCGAACATAGGATCATTGGATTTCGTGTTTGTTAAAAACTTCTGCTTAATTCTTAAAAAGCTATCAAAATATTTAGTCAAACAAAATTGTCCTGATGTACTTATTACACTAGCAACGGTAAGCTTTGCCTTATCGGTATCTTCTCGGTGTTTAGCTTGAATAAAACACGCTACATGTTTTGTGTTGCCATTTTCTTGCATTTTGAATCGAAAACAAACATCATCAAAGTCACCAATGTCTCGGATGTTAGCAGCTAAATAGTACTCTTCAATTTCTACATCATGCAATGCTCTGTGATAAACTAAGCTCAATAGTTTAGTTTCGTAGAATTGACCACTTACACCAGAAGTACCTGCACGTTTTGGATAAAGAAATTCTTTTGTGATATCGGATCTATTTTGAGGAGTAGAGCAGTTCTGGCTTGATCCCACTGAATGAACACTTGAGATTTCGATCCGAGGCAAGTGTTTTCCGTAATCAGTTAAAAGTTTGAGTATTTCTTTGCTAGCAACTGTATTATTTTCTTTTGCTATATGCACTGGTGTTTTGTTGTCTAAGTTGTACAATAGAAGGGCATGCCTCTTTAACAAGAACTGTACAATGTCTTTTTCGTCATTTTGAGTTGCAATGTGCAAGATGGTGTTGTTTTTGTTGTTAGCATCAGTGGAATTGATGTCCGCACCCTCGTCCAATGTCTTTTCGATGTTCAAAATTTTTTCGGCCGATGGTTTGTTTTGGCGCGCATAAATAAACATGAAAGCATTGTTAATGAGTTTATTTTCACTGATTTCCATTTTGTGTTCTTACATTAATCACTTTTAATATTTACAATTATTACCACAGTTGTTGATACACTATTTATGTTATCACATTATCAGTATTAGCGTCACGTACTGTTATTACTAGATCTACAGACACACTCACACTATGAGTGCGCGGGCGATGACTAAATGAGACGTCTGGTGTCAAGCGCGTGCGATTTTTGGCATTCGCAAGTCACTTAGTGTTGCCAATTCAGTATTTGGATTTGCATTTATTTTAATAATACATCATAATTTATTTACAAACTTTTACAAAAATGGAATAGGTACATTAGGTATATTTCCAGTAGTAGTAATTCAAATGATGTTAATAAGTGTTTCAACTATTATTACGAAACTGTAGAAATACCAGTATTTCCAGGTTATTCAGAGATCCTAAAGATAGACTGGTTTCCACAGCTTTGTAACACTCCTCCGTGCGTGCAATATTCTTAAAAAGTTAAGAATATTGCACGCACGGAGGAGTGTGAGATTTAACGTAGTTAAAGATTATATGGAGAAGTAGTGCAGAAAACTAACATTTATTTAATAAGTGTTACAAATGCTTTAAATTAATGTAATGACATATTCATTGTTTACTTTCGGGCCGTCCATGTCAAATAGAAACACATGGTTTTTCAATAAACTGACAAAATAAACTATAATATTCAAATTTTAATAATTACTTAATATAGAACACAATATTTTGACGTTGGCAACTCAGCTACCGCTACTCATTCAGTCTCGAAAAACATCTATAAATAACTTTTGGATAAGCGAGTATTTTGCAGCAGACATAATAAAGTGTCTTTTTGTAGAGCTAGAGGGCGCAAGTCGAAGCGGACCTGTTATTGGTTAACTGGTTACTCGGCCAAGATGGCATGAAGCATTTCTGGCAGTCACAACATAGTATCCATTACCTTGCTTATTGGTTTATTGACAATACACAGCAGTCACTTTATATGAAGGTACGATATTAATGTAGCTAAGAAGCTACCCTAATACCGTAAACATGAAAATATTTATAACTTTTTTATTCTAATTTCTGCATCTTTGGAGGATCTAAACGACGCCACTGATGCCGCAATTATCGAGGTCACCTACTGAGCTCAAGTAATTTAAATACCATTGACACGACAAGAAGAAGAAGATTAATAGTTATATACTTTTTTAATCACAAAATAAAACAACTTTCTGTGTATACCTAAGTACTAAAAATTCATTCTTTCTCTTCGAGGTTGAGTTATCACTACGCTCTAGATAATCTCTCTGTAAGGTTGACAAACATTACGAACATCCTTGACGATCGTTAGTGGGAATTAGAAACTCAAAAAGCCTGACAACAAGTTTATCCTTATCTCTTAGAAATTGGTATTTGTGTTATTATTTTAAAATAAGCCGGATCTAATGAGTCTGGGGACCGATCTCCACATATCTAGTTGGAAGAAGGCTAGGATGATCATAGGTTGTTGCTAAATATTTTGTGTTCAGAAAAGCTATTAGGAATTTTAGATAATTTGGCACGATACACTTATAAGTATTAGCATGTAACGTAAGTATAAGATAGTATATAGTATAGTAATAGTATACAGGGTGTTACAAAACTATCCGTAAAGCCGAGAGGAGGTTAAATGGGGCCTTATAACGAGTCCATTCACAATATTTAAGAACCGTAGTAATGCTGTATAACATATCCCAAAAAAAGTAAAACAACAACATTTATGAATGAAAAATAGAAAAACTATAATTATTAGGTAAAATCGGTACGTAGGCCTTTCTGTTAAATAATCTGGTTCCCTGACATGACAGCTGACAAAATTGTTGGCTTTGTTAATTAATTATATTTTTTACGGGGTATTTTGTAACACATTGTATAGTATAAGAATTTGCAGAGAATAATTTAGCACCAATAACATATTTAATATAAACTTCTGTTTTCAAACTTATACATATAAGTAAAAAGGAAGGTAAGAGAGAGATTTCAGTGTTTAGAGAATATAATCTCTTAGGTAATTATGACAAAGTGCGAGCTTACTTGCTTAAATTATCGAATATAAAATCAATAAGTTAAGATACAAACACAAACCTTTGTAGACTATTAAAACCCAGTTCGTCAACTTGACAGATAAAGACAGTGTCACCGAAATATCATGTAGGAACATGGAGTAAATTAAAAGCGACATGTTTTCCTTGAAACACAAACTAACATGAATCAAAGAAGAAGACGGAGATGGCACAGAATATATGTCACGTTTTACTGTGGTTAGGTTTCGTGGTGAGTAGAAATTGACGAAGTTGTTTCAAGAAGAACAGCAGAAGTCACAATAACATAAGCTGATGGTCTTTTTAAAGGACCTAATTCGAAGTCTGCCCACGGGTGATGGAGCGTAGTATTCTGAGAGTAAAACTCGGCGATCGTTTAAAGAATACAATTCCTCAAAATCTCTGATCTCACGCGCAAAGCCAGAAAGCTTAAATGGAATGGGCGGTACTAGTCTTTCACATACCAGAACTGTTGGCTAAAGCCACCACAAATAGGATTCCATACGGAGTAAAGCGAAGGCGTGGTCGGCCCAGACAGAGGTAGCATGACGTTGGGAGAGATTGGGCTGCTAAAACAACTGACATAATGGCTTGGAGAGAGGGAAGGGTCGCCAGTAGTAGGACGAAACGGGCTAGAAAAAGTGCCAATAGGCTAGTCTCCTATTATATGGGGCAAACTGTAGGTCTACTTTAAGTACACCTCCTCCTAACTCTTCGGGGAATACAGGTGTAACGTAAATTATATTAATTATTGAGGCTAATTTTATTATTTTTAGTGGCCGTCTTTGTGTATAGACTTGGATTTGGAAGCCGATTTTCCAGAAGATCGTTGGATTTTTAGACATTCGCAACAGGATCGGAAACTGGATACTGAGCAAGCATGCTTAAATATTCGACCCTCTGCGAAAGATATCATGAGACGTTTCTACGCAATTCTGCCCTAGTAAGTAATGAAGGTCTTGTCTGATGAATGAAATCCCTACTTTCCTACAAAGAAGTAACTCCGTCTGTTACGTCTGAACCGCTGAATAAATTTTGATGAAATTTGGTACAGAGATATTTTAGACCTTGGAGAAGGACTTAGGCTACATTTTATCACATGAGTATTTGTGTTTGGGAAACACCCAGGTTTCTTATGTATTATACGTATGTATTTACAAAAAAAAAAGTATATAAGTATTATATCCATTGTCTAGTACCCATAGTACAAGCTCTGCTTAGTTTGGGACTAGATGGTGTTGTGTAAAATGTCCCAAAAATATCTAAAAGCCCTTTACGATGCTTGTGAAACAGCGGGCAACACTGCGGTCGTTCTGGTCCCTGAGCTCGTGCGTTGTGTGGTCATTGTCCTAACTATCATTAAGTTAGTTCATAACTTCAAATCACCTTTGCATAAGCAGAGGTGTAACTGCTGTACACCCACAGTTTACCAGAAGTGTACCTAATATGTGTCTGGTGTATCCTAACCATGAGATCGTGAGTTCGTTTCCTACAGGATACAAATATTTGTAATGGACAATACTGCATAAGTGTTTGTGCTTGTCTGCGTGTTCCTAATGATAGTATTTACAAAAAATATATACTTATAAGTTTTATAGTATCCATTTTCTAGTACTCACACTATAGGTTCTGCTTAGTTTGGGACTTGTTGGTGTTTCATCATTATCATCATCATATCAGTCACAGGAAGTCCACTGCTGAATAAAGGCCTCCTCCATAGGCTTCCACAAGGACCGGTTATAGGCCGCCTGCATCCAACGACTTCCAGCGACCTTTACCAGGTCGTCGATCCATCTCGTCGGAGGCCATCCCACGCTGCGCTTTCCGGTGCGTGGTCCTCCACTCGAGATTTCCAGAAACCTTTTGCCCCAGCGGCCATCAGCTCTACGAGTTATGAGCCCCGCCCATTGCTACTTAAGCTTTCAACTATGTCGGCAACTTTCGTTCTTCTACGGATCTCTTCATTTCAAACGTCTTTAACCAGTGTGTGTTACCAGTGATGACATACGATGGTGTTTAAAATATACCAAATATATATTTAATCCACATACTCGTATACTTACATATACATTGTTGTGATAGCATATTAAATATATAAATGTAATCATTTGAGTCTTCATGCCTACGTGACACGGATAAGCCTGTAGTTTCGAGAATAGTATGACTCAAATCGGAACAAAAAATTCGGAGGAATCCCAAAACATTAAATGTGATTGCAAACCGCTTGTTTGTAGAGACCTTGACTTTATTAATGGACGATTCGCACAAAATATATTTAATGGTAGATACGACGTTACGACATTAAATTTTTTACAATATGAAATGGTTTTAATAAAAGAACAAAACGGCTGTCTATACAAATTAAATGGATTAGCAGATAAACTTGATAAGGTTGTTTTGTTACTGGCATCATGAACCCATACTGTCCCGCTGCTAGGCACGGGTTTCCTCTCAGAATGAGAGGGGTTAGGCCACGGGGTTACGCTGTCGCGGAGGAATATTCTCGCTCCCGTAACCCCAGCAAAAAGTGGTGAGGCGAAACACCTGTATGGTTTTAGTCGGTAGGTCACCCCCTATGGGTGGAGTCCGACACACCCCACCGCCTTCCCCGGGCGGTGGATAGTCCATGAGGATTTCCATACGTTAAAAAAAAAAAAATGGTCCACCACGCTGGCGTAATACGGGTAGGCAGACTTCACACGCCATCGAGAATATTTCTAAGGCGGACCAGAAAAATCTCTAAGATGGCAGCGGCCGTGCGTAAGCGTAAATCTCTAAGGCACGCAGGTATCCTCACGATGTATACATATAATGTTGATGTTCCCTGGTATAGCGGAAACTAATCCAAACACCGAGTTGCTAGAGAATTTCATAGAATAATATAACATACCATATCATCACGCTTGTATTCCTTGTACTCCTAGGCAGAGGTGTACCAATGTATTCCCACAGTCCGCCGGTATTTTTAGATCCCATGTAATAGGGGCAAGTCTATTACCATTAATAGTCCACAATACCAAACTCCGAGTTGCTGAGAATTTCATAGAAAACCCCAATAACACTATGCTCGACCTGGGAATCGAACCCAGGAACTCTAGCGTAGCAGTAATTTAATAGAATAAACTAAAGAAAAGTATCTGGAACTTCTCGCACAACGGCGTCGCTTACAACCACTACACAGAGTCAGACGTAATGATAATATATGTTAAGCCAATGTCAAAAACAGTTATTATAACAGTAATTTGAACTTTAAAATCATATATAGTGAGTTTAAATTTGCAAATGCAATGGCAACGTCATCGTTTGATTCACCAGCCGTTCTAAAATAAACTCAGGCCAATTAGTGATAAAAGAAATTTAATATAACAATGTGGTCCTTGGTTATATTTAAAATGTTGATGCCGATCCAAACAAGCGTGTAGCACGCCTAAAAAGTATCATCATCGACCCATATACTGTCCCACTGTTGGGCACGGGTCTAATCTCATATTGAGAGGGATGAGGCTATAGTCCAGCACGCTGGCCTAGTGCGGGTTGGCAGACTTCACAAACCGTCGAGAAAAATCTCTAAGATACGCAGGTTTCCTCACGATGTTTTCCTTCATCGTTTAAGCAAGTGATAATTAATTATTAATACGCACATGAATTCGAAAAGTCAGAGGTGCATGCCTTGGATTCGAACTCGAGACCTTCGACTTGGTAGTCCAATGGTCATACCACTAGGCTAACAAGTATAACTGCAGCTTTTAAAATTATATTTTCAGACTACTTTTTACGAATTTCATCGCGTATATTGATATTATTAATCCCGACGTTTCGGACCCTTTACAGCGTCCATTGTCACAAAAAGTAGTTTTATTTCAATGTATAATATTCGCGTAAATGTCAGAAATCAATATTATATTTTCAGTTTTGACAAAGACCATACAAACACAGCGTTTCTCCATAAGTTCCGGGGGACTATCTACAGCATGTCGGACAGTGAGGATATGTTGGACCGTGAGGCGGGCTTCTACGCGGCTGTCCTCACTCCCCTGGTCTTCCTCCAGCAGTACCGGGATACTTGGTGTCTTCTAGAACGTGTAAGTTACTTGAGCAGTACGTAATATTAATAACTAGCTTCTGCCCGCCACTTCGTCCGCGTGGAAAAGTTACTCTTAATTATCGTTGTAATTTGGGTAATTAACTCAAAAATCGTTATAAATTATAGGCTATTATGTTATTCTGATGTATAAATAATAATACTGTAAAGTTTCATCAAAATCCGTTCAGTAGTTTTGTCGTGAAAGAGTAACAAACATTCGACCATCCATCCTCACAAACTTTTACATTTAAAATATTAGTAGGGGTAGGATAGGATATCTACGTAATATTTTCTTTTATACGTCACGTCGTAGTCGTAGGCTCGTGAGGGGCTCATGGCTCAGTAATAACTATGGTGATCAATAATCTGTAAGGTTTATTTGCACTAGCCGCGGTCAGTATGTGGATTGGTGATCATTCTTAAAACATCGAGACCTTTCCGTGCGTCGGAGAGTATGTAAAGCCGTCGGTTCAGATTGTCATACGAACACCTATGACAATCGTTTGTGGTACAGAAGTCTAAAAAGCCTGACAACCAGTCCATCCCCAGGATATCAGTATTTCCCAGAAATTGGGTTGCAGAGGTCTGATGGCAGTCGCTTTGTGTAAAATGATGATATTCAGCCGTCTCTGCTTAGACTGCAATCCGACCCCCACATAGTTGGGAAAAGGTTCGAAGGTTGATTTCTTGTACGATGAAGGTTATAAAAAAATTAAGATATACCACATATCCAAATATATAGATATGAATGTGAAGGCAAAATTCGTCATGGCGGGTGGGACTCGCGGTGGCTTAGCGGTCATAGCGTCTGGTGTACCTAACCAGAAGACGCAGGTTCGAATCCTGCCCGCAGTCAAATTTTTCCTTCGCTAAATAACTTTAAAATCTTAGCATGGAAAATGCCAAAAAAATACAAAAAGATAGTTAGTAGGTAAGGTAGCATCGTTCGACATTGAACTGTAAAGTAAGTTGTGTCGGTTGAAAAGCAAGCTTTTCAATAGGTGTTACTGACGTCACCATAAAGACGTAAATTCTGAATGTGAAGGCAAAATTCGTCATGGCGGGTGGGACTCGCGGTGGCTTAGCGGTCATAGCGTCTGGTGTACCTAACCAGAAGATGCAGGTTCGAATCCTGCCCGCGGCCGAATTTTTCCTTCGCTAAATAACTTTAAAAAAAAAATGATGACGGTCGTAGTCGTAGCTGCCCGGCATCACAAGGTTATGGTCCTATCAGAACATCCGCGCTGTGGCATTATGTTTCTTTTTTTAATGCCGCAGCATTATGCTGGGATAGCGGCCTTTTTGGTCTCGTACAGGGTTGCTGTAACAATATTTTGTTAATTACTTAATTTCTGTGCGAGTTTTAGTAAAAACTTTTCATACTTTGTAATAAATGATCACATTTTTATTAAAATTACTTACTTCATCATCATCAGCCTATATAAGTCCACTGCTGGACGTAGGCCTCCCCTAATGTGCGCCATTTCACCCTGTCTTCGGCTTATAAATTATAAATAAATAAATTACTTGCGTACAATGAAATATCATTAGTGTTTATATCCGGGACTCTTCAAGTCACGAGTTATTCCGAGACCTCATAACATACATTGGTAAGGTCTTCTCTTTCATGTAATGAGCCACGCAATATTATTATTCATTTAACATAACATACCATCACGCCTGTATTCCTTGAGAGGTCAGACAGAGGTGTATTAATGTACACCCACAGTTCACCAGTATGTTTAGGTTCCATGTAGTAGGGGGCAAGTCTAGCGTCCTATTGCTATTAAACACAAATCCAAACCCTGCGCAGTAATTAAGAATTTCACAGAAAAACCAAGTACATAACACTTTGGTACAACTGGGAATTTAACCCAGGATGACTAGCGTAGGACCACTAAGCCAATGAGACAATTGCTTCAATTATGTCTACAATAATATTATGATTAATCAGTTAATCTTTTACAGTTTCACAGGGCAATTCGACTGTATCAAATTTCTCATCCAACTGAAAAGAGGTCCGCACTGAAATTGCTACAGAACTTAAGATCTGTGAATCAAAAGGTAATAAGATGAAAAATAGTATTTTTAAGGATTTGAAGAAACATCTTTTGATAAAAAATACGGGTAGTTTAGTTTACAGGTACAACACTACCTGTAAAGCCGCGAGGAGGTTAAATGGGGCCTTATAACGAGTCCATTCACAATATTTAAGAACCGTAGTAACACTGTATAACATAAAATTATTTAGAAAAGGAAAAAATCTACCGCGGGCAGGATTCGAACCTGCGTCTTCTGGTTAGGTACACCAGACGCTATGACCACTAAGCCACCGCGATTCCTACCCGTCATGTCGAATTTTTCCTTCACATACTGAATTTACGTCTTTATGGTGACGTCAGTAACACCTATTGAAAAGCAAGTGGGTTCGATTCCCACAGAACACAAATATTTATGTGATGAACATAAATGTTTGTGTTTGTCTGGGTATTTCTTATGTTTCTATAAAAAAAGTATATAAGTATTTATATCTATTGTCTAGTACTCATAGTACAAGCTCTACTTAGTTTGGGACTAGATGGTGCTGTGTAAAATTATCCAAGAATATTTATTTATCTATATTGCCACACACTTTAATTGGAGTATATATGAATCTTCATTTTCCAGGTCTGTAAATCATAATAATATCTATCTCCATTTTCATAGGCGTTTCCTTTTTATAGCATTTTTTTTTATAAGTATTAAGTTCTAGTCAGGTAAGATTCTTGGTTATGCTAATTTTATATATAGAGGAGGACATTACACCGGTATAAACACCGGTTTAGTACAGAATCCAGTAGGTCAAGCTATTCATGATTGACAAATTTCCCAATTCCAATTTAATATGAACCAGGTTGAAAATCGAAAATCTATCAAAGAAATTTGACAGATTGGGGTAGCTTGATGAGCTGGCCACTGTACTTTGATATTTTAATATTTATATCAATTTAACTTTATACTTTTTTTTACAACTGGCCAGATTCGGGGTTTCATATTTGAGCTGCCTGGACCTGAGCAAACCAGCCGAACTACAACACCGTCGGACAACGAGGAAGACGAGACATTGCATGATAAGAAAGACATTAGGTATCTCAAGGAACTGATTAAAAACCTCGGGTAAATTTACTTGGACTTTTATTTAATATAATGCAATTAAACAAAAGCGAGACAAAAAAAATCGAGATCAACTTTATGATTGTTAACGATTTTTACTCACGAGTAATCGGATCGCTTCTAGTTTCATAGCTGTAATTATAATGAGCTGACTTTACGACTCCATTTTGATACCAATCTAGTATACCTATGCACGTGTGTTAAAACCGCAAGCAATCACAAGCATTAATACATCACACAAGTTGCAACTGATCCCCTTCCTTTTAGCTCCGCCTTGGTCGGGTAAAAAAGAACACTGGTTTGGGAGGCGAAATCCCTAAACCTCCAACTATTCGATTAATAAACCCATACAACCACGGCGATTTGAAGAGCTTCTGTTCGATTTAATCGTTATGTCACCAATAGGGAGCCCATGAGCGATGCAAAATGTTCAAATGTTGGAAAATGTAATGATTAATAAACCGCGAACTTATGCCGTGATGTTAGTTTCATTTCAAATGGAATATAAACATTTAAATTTATTCGAGATCTAACATGAATTAATAGAAATAGAATAGAAAATATCTGTATTAAAATAAAACTACTTTTTACGGACTTTATCGCGTTATATTTATATTTTTAATCTCGACATTTCGGACCCTTTACAGCGTAGTGGGTAGACTGAAGTATAGAGTGCGAAACGTCGGGATTAATAATATCAATATAATGCGATACAATCCGTAATAAGTAGTTTTATTACACCGCCTAGTATTCGCGTGTCTCAGAAAAATAATATACCTACCTATTTGTATCTAAAAATTTTGGTATCTTATATCGTGAAACGGCGAGCTCTTGTGAAAGTAGCATGCAATCAAAAGTATAGTCGTGGAGAACAGAATTATGACGAACATAAAAAGAATCACCAGTGTGTTTTCACAGTGTTTAAAGTAATCTGAGCTTCTTGCCAAACAAGAAGGTCCATCCACAGGCTTCTTAACACCCGCAAATGGATCTTCAAAATTGATCACTTCGGCGCCATCATCCTTGACGTGCATCGATGATATATGCTGGGATCCCCAGAAATATAGTCTATCTACATATGCTATAGATTCAGGGTATCTGGTTCTCTTCATTACCTTTAAAAATTGCCTGAAAGTATATAGTTATAGTTATTATATGCCTATTGGTATAACCATTAGACTAGCTTAGATATTTTTTGAAATCTTAGCATGGAAAATGCCAAAAAATACAAAAAGATAACTGGCAATTTAAGAATAGGTACAACATATTATTTACAAGTTATATTAAGCTTCTCTGAATGGTAGACGCCAATGCGGCAGGTCCAGACGAAGATGGCGGGACGTGCTGGACTCATTCAAGAAGAATTGGTCCCTGGTAGCAATCCACAGAGAGAGGTGGAAGAAGAGTGGGGAGGCCTTTGCCCTACAGTGGGACACTACAGGCTTTTAATAATAATTAAGCTTCATCTATTTTTGTTGCTTACCACTCGACTTGACTAATCAACATACATACACTCACGCCTTTTTCCCATAGGGGTAGGCAGAAACTAAAGCACGCCACTTGCTACGATTCTTGCATACTTCTTTCGCTTCGACCACATTCATACATCTTGTCATACATACACGCCGGTTGCGAATACTACGCACCTGACCTTTTTGAAGAACCTCACCAATAAGGTCGGTATAAGTTTTTCTAGGGCGTCCCCTCTCGGCGGTTCCACTGACATTCGCCATATAAATCCTTTTTGTTAGTCGCCTTTCATCCATTCTCTCGACATGCCCAAACCATCTCAGCATATTCTTCTCAATTCTCGTCACTACATCGTCTTTTAAGCCGCAACGTTCTCTTATCACACTATTTCTCAATCTGTCATTCCGAGTTACACCGCACATACTTCGCAGGGAACGCATTTCTACAGCATTTATTCTACTTTCATGTTTCTTCTGCCATACCCAACTTTCACTTCCATACATAAGTGTAGGTACCAACACACCGTTGTGGATAGCCATCCGTGCCTTTTTTGACACCGACTGGTTAGCCACAACCGCATGTATAGCACCATTCACTTTATTTCTCGCATTTACTCTTCTTTCCACATCCGCATCAATCTTACCATCCCTTGTAAACATACTTCCCAAATAAACAAATTCAAATTTTGACTAATCAAAAGGAAAACAAAAGCTCAACGTCAAAGTCGAAGGTCTTGAGTTCAAATCCAAGGCCTCTGACTTTTCGGATTCATGTGCGTATTAATATTTAATTATCACTCGCTTAAACGGTGAAGGAAAACATTGCGAGGAAACCTGCATACCTTAGAGATTTTCTCGACGATTTGTCAAGTCTGCCAACCCGCACTAGGCCAGCGTGATGGACTATAGCCTAATCCCTTTCGAAATGAGAGGAGACCCGTGCTGTAGTGGGACAGTATATGGGTTGATCATGATGATGAAAATTGTGTTTAGTACCGATTGCCCATTTGACGAAGTCTGTTGTCTAGTCGTACGAGTGTCGGCCTGCTGCTATTCACGAGGTGGTTGGTTGGGATTCGATTCCCACAGGGTACGAATATTTATGTCATTATTATTTATTCCAATAAATGTGAAAGTAACTCTGTCTATTACGCTTTCATATCTAAACCGCTGAACCAATTTTGATGAAATTTAGTACATAGACCTAGGAGAAGGACATAACCTACCTTTTGTCTCAAAACTCATTTCAGATGTGAGTTAAATCGCAGGGAAACAATATAATAATATTATTAATGCGAAAGTAACTCGTTATGTATGTTTGTTACGTTTTCACGTCTAAACCGCTGAACCAATTTTGATGAAATTTGGCATAGTTAAAGATTAAGCCGTGGACAATGACATAGACAATCGATTTGTTTTAAAAATCTCGGATGTGAATAAAAACCACGGGCAACAGCTAGAACTATATAGAAATTACCTGTAAAACTCGATCTTGCTTATTTTATAGTTCTTATTTTTCATAAATTTGTAAGCATGAGAGATGCTGCTGAGTCCATCCAGAATGTTTTCATTTAAACCACAGTTTCTTGATTGTTCTACTGATGTACCCAAGCTAAAGGCGAACACTCGGTGATTATTCGAATTTACCTGAAGATATAGGACTATTAATACAAAATAATTAGATTAATAAAAGGTTTTATTTATAATATGGTGAATGTCAGTGGAATCATCGAGAAGACCCCCTAGAAAGACTTACACCGACCTTATTGGTAGGGTTCTTCAAATAGGTCAGGTGTGCAGTACTCGCAGCCGGTGGATATGTATGACAAGATGTATGAATATGGACGAAGCAAAATAAGTATGCAAGAATCGTAACAAGTTGCGTTCTTTAGTTTCTGCCTACCCCCATGGGAAAAAGGTGTAAGTGAATGTATGTATGTAGATCATCAACATTCTAGACTATTGTAACCTATTCTTACTTTAAGACTAGGTCGATTTCAAGTCTAACGTTGACGGCTTGTATATTCTTTGGATGGCGTAGAATATTCAGAAAAAAGGCGCTGGTATAATAGAAAATTATATTCTTGATTTGTACGCTTTTTAGACAGGAGATGGTTGAACCTTACATTGAAAAATATGAAAATTATGGAAAGATCGTTAGAGTTCTTATACAAAGTTAAAAGGTGAATCTATGGTAATAAAAAAAGAAAAATTTCTTATTTGTCTATGGCCACTTCTTTTTGGAAGCATTCGTTATCAATATTGACAATTTGTTACGGATGCGTTCGTAACACGGCTCGATTGGCGCAGCGGTCGAGCGATCGGCTTCTTAAAGGATTCTTCTTCTTCGAACTCCGCACAGAGCAAATTGATGAAGTTGTGGGTTCGATTCCCAGTTCTTGTGGGGAAATTAAAGTCCCTGGGGACCATTGCCTAGCAGCAAGGTATCAATATATGTAGAATACTTTAACCTACCTTGACGGTTTCGCTCTTATCTCTTAGTAACCATACTATATTGGGCGCGGCATGTTTTATCAGATCAATGGCATTATTTTCTTCCACATTTGCAATGACTATTCTTGCTTTAACGTTTTGGAGAGATCTTGTTACCTGCAAGCAGATACAATCTATCTATATAATTTCTAGCTGACCCAGCAAACGTGGTTTTGTCATATAATATCACTAATAAAAAATGGGTGTTGGTGGTAGAATGGTGAAAATTTAGGGTTGTATATATTTTTTAATCTTCTTCTTCTTCTTCGTCGTATCCTCATGGCTGAGGGACGTGACGACTGTGGGCTCCATTCACCATCGCTCGCCAGGCTGCACGATCTTGGGCTTGATGTACGCTTGCCTGCAACGTAGCTCCAGTTGCTGTTGTTACTGTGTCCACATATTTTTTAATGCCACATCATAAAAAAATAAAAATAATTGACTAAAAAATAAAAGTTTAGAGTGGACCACCCTTATCTCTTACGGGTATGAAAAACACATGACAACCGATTCTCAGACCTACCGAATATACATATCGACGGGTGACAGGCTGTTTGAAGCGACATTTTACGAACTTTACAGAAGAGCCATTTAAAGATTGAAAATTTGAAAAACGAAAAACGTTATAAAAAAGCTACTGCTCTAACTTTAATGGGGATAATTTATTGTTTACCCGTCAATAAAGAACTAATAAAATTTTATTTGTATTACTACCTACCTTGTCCTACCTAGTATTTTTTATCTATCCTGAAACGCAACTTTAAACACTTGATAAGGCTATAGTCCACCACCCTAGCTTAATGCGGGTTGGTAGACTTCACTCGTGATATTTTTCTTTACCGTTGAAGCGAGTGATACTTAATTCATTATTAATACATACATGATTTCAAAAAGTCAGAGGTTTGTGCCTTAGATTCGAACTCGAGGTTTGCAAAAACTAGTGAAACATAAAAAAAAACGTAGGTATCACATTAAATTACCTTCCCCATGTCGTATACTGTCTCCTCGCATCGAATCACTGTATACGCTATCTTAGCCTTATACAACAACGCCGTCAACTCATTTTCAAACTCAATGCTATAGAATGCATTATCTGATACCACCACCACTCTTTGCCATCCCATTAAATTTAAAAACTTCAAAATTGCATGCTTCAGCAGCTGCCATTTAGCCAAAGTCATTGAATTTGAGAAATTCGGTTCTAATTTCGGACACATGTATGGAGTTTTATAGAACACAACTGGAACTAAATATTCAGAATCCATTTCAAATGGTTTTGGAGCTAATACAGTAAGAAGATTGTGAAATTTTTGTATGTATGCTTTACAGGAATCCATTGTTGTAATAAGAAGTTTTAGTGGTTCAATATGAACTTTAACATTGTCTTCATTTGTGTCAGCTTCGACACACAGAAGCACTGTTTTAAGGTTTCCTGTATTTTCAAAAACAGATGAGCAACTTTCTCTTGTATGTATTTTTTCATCAATAATTTCTATTGTATCAACAAAGTCGTCGAGTTCCCCAGCAATTTCTGTTTTGCTAATAACTTTAACAATTTCACAGCTATACTGCGGTTTAGTTTTGTTGATTGCAATACATGTTTTTGTTTCTGTTGTGTTGATTAAATCACCAGCATACATAAGTATATCCGGTACTTCATCAGGGTCCACGTATTCGTAGTAATCAGGAACGTATAGGTTGATAATTGTTCTGAAAATAGAGAATAATATGTATATTAATTCACTAGATATTTCCCGTGGTTTCGCTAATATCCTTAAACATATTTTGAGACAAAGACGTATATTATTCCTCAGAATGCAGTCCATATCCTTTATCACGATTTAGGCTTGGAAACGTAATAGATAAACGGACAGAGCACCTTCGCATTTATAATATTTAAGACTTTTTATTGAAACTATTGAATTTCTCTGTGGAGACCAGCACATCAAGCTACCCCAATCTGTCAAATTTCTTTGATAGATTTTCAACTTTAATTCCAATTAATAAGGTTCATGTCCAATTGGGAAAATTTTACAGTTTTGGATAGCTTGACCTGCTGGCCGTCTATACATCCCCATAATATGTTCAGAGTTCATGCCACCAAGCAATAATGTGCTTACAAATACTTGTGGTGGCATTTATGCTTGTTTAAAAGAATAAATATTTTTTTAAATTGTTATTTAAACTACAATGGGTGATAATGGGTTGGTTATTTTATTTTTCTCGGGTTGGTAAATTAGTGCGTCAGACTGCTTAGAATGAGATTTCATATTGACTTATAATTCCAAATGGTTAACGCACACGTAATTGCCCGTTTTGCCATTTTACTCAATATTCATTTAATTATCAATTTCATTATTTTTATGACTCATTTTTGTTTACTGCTAACTTTAACTGCAGAATATGTTAATAATTATATATGCATTTTGTCATTTTTAACTTATCAAAACTACAATATACATCTGCCGCATTAAATGAGTGCGTATAAACAAATACATTTACATGAAGTATATAAACACTTACGTTTTATGTTGTGTTTCGATTCTTTTCAAAGTTTCTTGAATACCATTATGGGAAATATTTTCAGTCGATATTTTATAGAAGTCGGAACATTTTTCAATAAACACATTATTTAAAAGCTCATGGGTAGGATTATCTGATTGAAGCAAAATGATTTCGCGTTGTTGTCTCGTTAAATCTGTAATAACAAGTAAGTACAGATTTTAAATATAGCAGTTAAATATACCTATTAGTTATAGCGCGGCAAGACGTGGAAATTGCTAGACGCACCGAAAATTCCTGGAAGAACTTCTGGTCGATGAAGGAGCTCATGAAAGGCGAACTGCCACTGATACTAAAGAAAAAGCTTGTGGACATGTGCATTCTCCCTATATCTACGGTGCACAGACTTGGTCGTTGACTGTCCAGCAAAGGTCCAAACTTGGAATATGCAGCAATATTCTAGGAGTCCGACTCTCGGACCATATATGGAATTCCACACTGAACTCCAAAAAAATCACCGATGTTGGCCAAAAAGCCACCAGCCTTAAATGGAACTGGTCTGGACATATCTGCCCAATGTCTCATGAACTGTGGGCAAAAACAACAACAATGTGTATGCCACAGCATTTCAGAAGACGTCGCGGTAGACCCAGAATGAGTTGGCGAGATGAACTTTACTTATACTGCAATGGTTGGATGCTGATAGCTGTCAACCGCGAAGAGTGGAAGAAGGAAAGGGAGGCCTTTGCCCTGCAGTGGGACAATCTCGGCTGATAATAATAAATAATAATAATAGTAGCAATTAATTACTTACCTTCAGTGCATTTATATCCAAGATCAGCTACACATAATTGCAAAATGGTTAATTTTACAAAAAAGAACACAATGAACACCATTTTGTTTTACCATTTGTAATATTAATAGAATACAACTGTATCCTGTGGTGAGTTAGCTCATTTTGAGGACAAAACTATACGTTCATTTTCCTTATTCATTATGAAGAGATATCATAAACAGGGAAGCATTTTAATAACTGTTTGTCGTTTTTATTCAATCTGACTTCATGACGAGTCTATGACTCCCACCGGTCTGTCTTTGTTCATGCTACATTCTTTGCTCAGTCAATTTTGTTATGGAATGCTCTTCCATCTGAAATCAGCATGGCAAACAGTCGGTTTTCCTTTAAACAGAAGGTTCGAAAATACCTCCAAGATAGTTCGTCGGCTTATTCATCATCGCGTTGACCTATCTGGATATTTTATATATTTGTATGTATGTAGGTATGTACAGATAAGTATGCATTAGATAAATATTATGTAATGTATGTACTTGGAATCAATATTATATATTTGTGTGTATGTCAATAATATCTCATATTATAAAGAGTGCATCTCCTGTGTTTTTATTCTCTCTGCATCACCGGTTGTCTGGCAGAAAATGTCTAATGGCATTAAGACCTTTGTAACATCTGTGTATAAAGAATAAATAGTTTCTCTTTCTTCTTCATCCTGCTGCCATCCAGTTCTGGGTGCAGGCAATAAGCATTTCATTTATGAAGATTTTGGGCCTTCCTCATACATCTCTTTGCAGCCTCCATGGCCAGATTAGCATGTAGCAGCTATGTGTTGTTTGCTGAACAAGAGAGGAGCATTATGGATGTTAAAAGAACGGACAGAATAAGGAACAACACGCTGACCTAAACTAGTCCTGGCTTGTGTGGTACCCGATGATTGGTGATCTCATACAACATTGATACCGATGATCATTTAAATATCAATCAGGAATAATAATAAAACCGCCTGCTTCGACTGATAAGAGTACCTACACTGATTTTATATGACGCCGCTACAAAGGTAAACGCCAAGTAAGTAGATTTGTTCAGTTGACTATTCAGGGCTAGTACAAATCATCACTTCTGGGCATGGGTCTCCTCCTATATTGAGAGGGATTAGGCTATAGTCCACCACGCTGGCCTAGTGCCGGTTGGCAGACTTCACAAATCGTCGAGAAAAATCTCTTAGGTATGTTTTCCTTCAACGTTTAAGCGAGTGATTAATTTATTAATACGCATATGTATTCGAAAAGTCAGAGGTTCGGAACTCGAGACCTTCGACTTGCCAGTTCAATAGTCATACCACTAGGCTATCACTGCAGGGGGACACGGGAAATTAGGCGGCCAGACTTATATAGGATTGGGGGGACACGTCAGCCATAAGTATTGGGACGCCTGGGTAAATCTGTCCACACAATGGGTGCCTGAAGTTGGAAAACGCTGCCGAGGGCAGTTTTTATTTACTTTTCTTACTGCTGGGCACGGATCTCATCTTTGAATGATAGATGCTATGCAGTTGTCAGTTCACCACGCTTGGCTAGTGCGGGTTGGCAGACTAGACTTCATTTATGCTGAGAAAATCCCCAAAAACTCGAAGGTGTGTGCGCCCATTGTCTATCAGGTTATTAAGGTAGAAGTAGCGCAAAAATAAAACAATGTAAATTCAATAAATTGGATACATCTTTATTAAAAAAATCACGTTACCAAGAAAATAAAAAGCCAGGTCGTTTGTGTTGTTATATTAACGTATATTTATATAAAAAAAATTGTACCATACTATTATTTGTCATCTGTTCTTAAGCGAACATTTGCCCATGAATGTAGTTTTATTATGTTATATACATAAGTATATAGATAGTAGTTGGGTTATTTTGTATGTGTATAGTATACCGATAAATATGAATGCGATATTAGAATATCTATAGTTTAATAGTTCATAATTAGATGAAACGTGAGAGGCTGTTTACAAGAGGACCGGCGGCGCCCTCTGCTTTTGGAGTGCCGATTGCTGCAATGAACTGAAAAAAAAAACCCCAAAATGTTTAATATTACGAATATTATATATAAACCAAAACAAATTAAGAAGATGATTTTTTTTAGACGATAGGTCCAACTCTGCTATTTCAATTTTGTTAGAATGTTCGTTCTTCAAAAAGGTTAAGAGCTAACAGGTTTGGTAGACAAAACTGTCAATAATCAACAAATTACGAAGTTTTTGAATTGATATTTATAGCCAAAACAAGTGCACAGAGCATCGTTGTTTAGATTATTTTTGGTGTAAATGTTAATAAAACATCTCGTTGGACCTTTTTGTCACAGCAGCCAACAGTTATACGAGCTCAGGAACTTCATCATCATCAACAGCCTATATTAGTCCACTGCTGGACGTAGGTCTCCCCTAATGTGCGCCATTTCACCCTGCCCTCGGCTTTTCGCATCCAGCTTCCGGAGGGCGTCCTACACTACGTTTACCTAGTCGCGGTCTCCACTCGAGAACACGTTTACCCCAGCGGTTGTCGGTTCTTCTGCAGATTTGGCCAGGCCACTGCCACTTCAGCTTGCTAATCCGGTGTGCTATGTCAGTTACTTTGGTTCTCTGTCGGATAACCTCGTTGCGGATTTTATCCTTCAGAGAAACTCCAAGTATAGCACGCTCCGGAACTCAGGAACTTAAATGGAAGATATTCTACTTAAAAAAAGAAAGAAATAAAAAAAAACTTACGCCTTGAAGTTGAGGGACAACTTGTACTAACACATCGCTGACTGCAGGCAGGGAAACAGCGGTGATAGCTGCTGCTAGATTGTTGTCGCGTACTTTGTTTCCGTTGTACAAGGGTTTGGTTGAGCAGTACAGGTCATTGAGTACGCTGGAAAAATAGTATGACAGTATACATTAAGTTTTTATAGCGATTGGCTCGTGATAAATGATAAATATATGATGAAAGGTGTTTCTTCTCAAAGGTCGTCAGTTAGGAAATGCTGGAGCCATCTAGCTAAAAAAATTGTAAAACATTGATTTGTAAAAGTGTCTTCAAAAGATCTATGTACAGAAATAAATATGATTTATCATTAATACATGATGGTAATGATAAATCATATTTATTTATGTTAACTCAGAGAATCGTAGTCTCTTTTAAAGTCCAGACATCGAATAGTAACAAATATGTGAGTGTTGGGTACAGACGCCAGCAGGTCAAGCTATCCAAAACTGTCTAATTTTCCTAATTGAATATGAACTTTACTGTTTTGTATTAAAGTTGAAAATCAATCAATGAAATTTGACAGATTGTGGTAGCTTGATGTGCTGGCGTCTGTACATGTGGGTAAGTTATAACTACGCTGATCAATCGATCTGCAAGCTTAAGCTGCGAAGTATGGGTGGAAATTAGTATAGCGCTGCCTAACTCTTCCGGGAATACAGGCGTGATGTTATTTTTACTTGATTTTTAAGTTTACATTCAATCAAATTCCATGTATTGACCAGTAGGATTCCGGCTACTGGGACCGCAATTAACTCGAACCGCGGTCCCAGTTGCTGGATCCATTTAATTTTAATATTTTTCATCCAACGACTGGGACCACCAATAAATAAATACTAAAATCTATTGGTTAAAGAAAACTGACTAGTTGTCTAGCTTGTTTAAGAGCCTAGGGGGTGAATTATCAATTAATGACAGGCTAACTGCCTACTTACCGCTGACGACCTGAAATATTTGTCGTCCACTTACCTGGCTGAGCCTTTGCTTGCGTTACCAAGAATGGCGTCCCATGCTCGTTCGAATGAGAAGCTTCGGCCTCCTCCAGGGCAGTTACCACGAGTTCCAACCTGAGGAATGAAAACAAGCCTAATTATAGTGACAAAGAGTTTATCTGAACGCTTGCCTCAGTATACATATTAAATAAGATGCAAGGAACAGGCTGGACTACAGCCGGTCGGGGACATAGTAAATGAAATACCCTATGGTCCGCCCCACCATTTATGAGAGGTAGTGATTTTGGCCAGGAGTTTGACTGTTTGTGTGAGAATATGTACCTGGTCTATATATACATACAAACACACCCACGATACAAGATACAATTCTAGTGAAGGGTACCGTAATATTCCATCAAATATCTCTGTCGATACATTCGCGATTAATCATAGTTGGACGGGTGTGATCATTTATACCAATAACAATCGAAGAGTGGTCGAAATTGTTTAGACAATGGTCAATATTGGAACTATAGTGATGACGGATGGCCTTCACTATGATTTATGATAGATATTTGATTACGTATGCTTTGCGTTTACCAAGTCATCAACAATCGGTGTGTATAAAAACATTAACTACAGTATTTGGTATATATATATCCTTTTTATTCTTATCTATTATTTTTAAGTATTTAATAGCATATTTGTTGGATAGGTTCTTTTAAAAAATAAGACCATTACAGCCCATTTTTAAATGTTTGTAATATTTTTAACTATTGTGATCGATTGTTGTTAATAAGAATCATGCCCTCCTCGTTGCTTTTCGGACTTAAAAACAACGAACGCGCCTAACCAGTATGGGAATCAGGTGTCAATATGTTTATTACATAACTTTACTTAATTATTTAAAAAAATTGGTACAGACGCCAGCAGATCAAGCTTTCCAAAACTGTCAAATTGTCCCAATTGATGGTATTGTATTAAAGTTGAAAATCAAAGAAATTTGACAGTTTGTGGTAGCTTGATGTGCTGGCCACTGTACCTAAAGCTATTAAAACAATAAATTAAAACAACAAAATAATAAATTAAAATGTCACTGACTGTGTATTTGAGTGCCTCCGGGGACTGGGAGAGTTTGGCGATGTTTCTGATGTCGGTGATGAGGTTTCGGAGGAAGTTGGCAACAGCTGCACCTACTCCTTCTCCACGCACGTATGAGTCGACCACCTACAAATTAATGCACATACAATGGAGTGAATGAGACACCACATTACAGTCAAAATCAAAAGAATTTTACGATCCAAAAAAGTTGATCGTATGGAGAAAAATCAAGATAAAGAAGCTCTATGGACACTCATTTAAAGTAAAAGTAGGTATTACGAGTGATGCCGGGTCTGCGGACGATTGCCGGAGCACTACCGTAGTCCCGGCACTAAAGTGGAGACGCGAAACGCCGAGGTTGGTTTTACTCGGTAGATAGCTCTTATCAGAGTGGAGTCCGACACACTCTACCGCTCTCCCCGGAGCGCATAAAGCATTCGGTTTTCAACTCCGTAAAAAAAAAAAAAGAAAAAAAGCTATTACAGTCTTCACAGCCCCATGTAAACATTCATCTACCCGTTGACTGTGTATTCACTTTAAATAGGAACTCATACAAACGGTGTACTTACCCTAGCTGATGCACAGGCATCTCCTGGGATACCAACGGCGTTGGCACCTAGCGTAGCAATGATCTGCCCTAGCCCTAAAGCAAGAGATCTCTGATCCTTGGCGTTAAGGAGGTCTTTGGAATATGATTGGAAAATGTTAAAGTAAACGGTGTTGGCTCCATTATCTGTGACTCCGTAAGCTCTATCGGCTAGAGCGCTGAAATAAAAAGCGTAAATTAAGACAGCACGGTTCAGGGGGTCTACTCCCTAAGCACGAAGTCTGTAGTTTCGACCTTAGTTACGGGCGTTTCCTACTCCGTATCACCTACGGTTGGATGATTCGTTCGGGGCCCGAACTAAGAATGAATGACAACACAATTTGACAGTTGTCCCTACTCTCGATGGGTTTTTACCAGTTCGAAAAATTTAATTTGACACTTGTTTTATCGGACTCCGAAGTTTCGGAGAACTTTCGAACGGCTCGTAACTTCGTTGACGGAGATAGGGAGTAGACCTTCAGTTACTGGTAAGTATACAGAGTGTTACAAAACTACCCGTAAAGCCCAAAGGAAGTTAAATGGGGCCTTATAACGAGTCCATTCACAATATTTAAGAACCGTAGTAATGCTGTATAACATACCCCAAAAAAAGGAAAACAACAACATTTATGAATGAATAATAGAAAAACTATTAAAGTAGACAATTATTCGCTAAAATAGGTACGTAGGCCTTTCTGTTAAATAATCTGGTTCCCTGACATGACAACTGACAAAATGTTTGGCTTTGACAATTAATTATATTTTTTACGGGGTATTTTGTAACACGTTGTATAATTTGTGGAGGGACGAGGTGTGTTTCCCCTTCATTTGAAGGGCAGATCCTCCAATCAGGTGGGTGTTTTTGCCTGGTGGGCCCAAATTAATGTCGGTCGCCTGTATATAGTGCAACTTGCGTAGCGAATGTTGATAGCGCGATTCAGGATTTGTTCAGGAGTTGTAATCCAGCAAGTTACTGGTGAGAGTCTGTCACCTGCAAGCAGCAGCGATAGAGGACAGCTGCAAGTGGTAGTGACATACAACAAAAAATAAAGAAAAATGTAGAGGAATGTCAAAGTCAAACGTCTATTCTAAGCATATGACAATTCTACATGTACAGTTTGTTTCAAATGCTACGCTAGAGGTTTGATTCCCAAGTCAAGTAGTGTTGTTGGGATTTTCTATGAAATTCTCAGTAGCGACTCCGAGATTGGATTTGTGCCCGGTTAATGGGATTAGGCTCACCCCCTATTACATGGAATCTAAACATACCGGCGAACTGTGGGTGTACATTGGTACACTTCTGCCTAAACCTTTGGGGAATACAGGCGTGATGGTATGTTTGATGACTTTTGAAGTCGATTAAAAAAAAGTATAAAGTTGTCCATCATGTGCTTTAGAATATGTGGAATTCTGTATTCTTCTATAGGTAGTTTTGCTAAGCAGCAAATATTCTTTGTCATAATCAAAATCGAGTCAATTATTTAATTTCAACTAGGCCATTAAAAATAGCACTTCTAATAAGTCAAAACTAGTTGCACAGTTTAAAAAGTAGATCTTATGGAGAAGAACCGGTTAGAAACTCCATAGACACTCTTTAAAAAAAAACATGATAACAGTGTTATTCTTCTTTACAATTACGATCTGAATAGTTCATGAGAAATGCAGTTTTATGTATACAACTAATTAATCCAGTATAATACTAAAGCAGAAAAATATATTATCATTGACAGTAAGAGCCGACCAGCCCCGACAGAGGGCACCCGTTCACGAGTATGACGTGCGTATCGGCGCCGTTCAACTTAACCATGATGTAGGGAATAAAACGACCCGACACACGACGCCACCATCAGAAGGAGATTTAGTCTGTCATCGGAGTAAATACATCCACAATAAGAAGTAAGAATTTAGGGTTATACTGACCTACCGCCACCCCTTGGTTGAGGTACCTCATTTATGGGTACAAGACTCAAATCGATGCTTGGAGCAGCCAAAGCGCTCTGCGAACAAATAACAATGTTAAAAAAAACTGAACACACTGCCTCCTTAGTCTACTGGTCCTAAACTCGACTGCTACGCGGTCTTGGGTTCGATTCTTAGGTCGAGAAAGTGATATTTTTTTTTTTTATGAAACTCTCAGTAGCAGCTCGGAGTTTAGATATGTTCCCAGTTAATGGCAATAGGCTCGCCCCCTGTTACATGGGACCTGTGACAACCCTTCGGCGAATAAAACCATGATAGTATAATTTGTCGGCAGTCGTCATATGAATACGTACCTAATTCATATTATTTAATTATATATAAATTGGGATTTCCTGTAATGGTGGTTACATGTAAGAAATAAATAAATAAATATTTTCTTGGTAATTGATAATGAAAATGCTTATAACATCTTTATTTTTGGACATTTCTTAGTACATGTTTTTCATGGGATCAGAAAAAAAAACAGCCCAACAAGTGTGATGCGATAATTTTGGAAGCACAATTATATTTAAATCAAACTTTGTAAAGATATAAGCGCTATCGAATCTCGTATACGTTATCACAACACACAGTGATCTATCACTTACAATGCTTGATTTCAATATATTATTATGCCCTGTGAAACCCGATTGGGACGCTATCTGCGTCACGCGGCCCATACATTTATTCATGGAAAACTAGGGTGACCAAATTCATGGGAGTTTGGCGGCACAGAAGTCTTTTATTCTTGCCTTATATTGTGTTTGGGTCCGGGCGCGGAAAACGATCTTGACCCTACTCTTCATCATCAACACCTACTGTCCCGCTGCTGGGCACGGGTTTCCTCTCAGATTGAGAGGGATTAGGCTATAGTTCACCACGCTGGCCTATCGCGCATTGGCAGACTTCACACACCGTCGAGAATAATCTCTAAGGCTACTTGCCTTGGATGTTTTCCTTCGCCACTCTTATTCACCAAAAAAGCAATTTGTTTTTATATTTCATTGGCACCTCCTAAGACTGTGCCCGGGTACCCCGCATCCCTTGCAAACCCCGGGCGTGACTCTGATTATGTATGACAAAAAAATTTGATTACCTCCGACAATATTATCCTATCCTACCGAATAAATATGTTGTCATAGTAAAATTTCAGTAATGTCTGCTACTCTTATAATCAAATTAATATAAATCATTGTTATGTCAGAGTTAAAGACAATAATAAATAACACAGTGAAATGTCAGAATAATATATGGTAAATGAAGAATCGAAAGCCTAGTTCGTTAGAACAGTTCAATCCCAAGCATATTTTTCATCTATAAAATCTCTTAATTAATTAGGCTTTAAGGCACAATTTCTGCTTAACAATTGACTTAAATTTGTTGAAACTTAGTTTTTGAATGTTGCTTGGGATTTTATTGTACTTGTGTAGCGTTGTATAAATTATGCTTCTTCTATTCTATCTTTAGAGCAATGTTTTAGACATCACCGAACTCACAAAATTATAAGGTCAATTAATGTAAAGAAATAAAAATATAATTTATTTAACTGTATAGATATTATAAGCTGTGAAGTACGTCACTATATTATATAAATAAAATAAGTCTGCGATTTTTGCATTTTCAAATATTCAAAGTTGAATCCTAAAAATACAGAACTCATATTGATCCTATCTGGATTTGACTATTCTCCGGTGAATGCGTATTGAGTCCTTTGACTGGAGGTGCTTCTGAGTACTATTTTGCACTGAATTTTCTTTGTTGAAGAGAGGTGCCAAATCTTTATCATACACCAATTCTACATGTTTACATAACTACATATAAAATTAGTATAAAAACGAAATATAACTCACTTATTCACTGAAATAACTTCTGGCGTATTAACTCAAAATTTTGCTGGGAGACAATTTTAGAAAATTCCCACGAGATCGGGGAAAAACTAGATAAAAGGGGGTAACATAGCTGTACAATAGCTAATATTTAAATATTATTTAATTCACTGGCTCGATACATCAAAAATTAAAGTTTTATGGTAGGGTTGCAACCGAGGTTACTTAACCTGGATTCCATTCTTAGATAGGGAAAAATGTTATTTAGTTTTTCTATGAAATTTCAAGTAGCAGCCCAGATTCGTGCCCGTTTAATGACAATATGCCTCTTGCTATTTGGGGACAATATACCGACGATAACTTAAATTTCAAATAAGTAAGCATTTGGAGACTTCAACGTTCAGCAATGGATGAATATGGGCTGATGATGATGATCATGAAGAACTTGGAAAAAATCACTCACGCGACTGAAGTTTTTATATAGGTAAGTACAAGAAAAAAAAGATTTCTATTTATTTTTGTTTTTAATCACGTATCAAAAACGGCTCTAAGGATTTCTGTGAAATTTATAATCAGCGTTTTACGGGGGCGAATAGGGAAGCTAGCTTCCGAAATTTATTGCATAAAATTTTGGGTTATAAACTAAGAACAATATAACTTGGTGGGATCCAGATAGATGTTAACACTTATTAAACATTTATAAGGGTATACATATAAACGACATATATATAGAGAAGAATTAATGCTAATAATTAAATAAATATGTAGTACCTTTGGACTACATATTTATTTTTAAGTGTGTTTTTTTATTCCACTAAGGTGACAAGCATACGGCCCACCTGATGATAAGCGGCGTACCCTATAGACGCTTGCAACACCATGAAAGAGGAATAGTTGGGTTGGGAGTATGAGGGTTAAAGTCACACCACTGCTAACCCAACGTTTCCTCGCGGAGCACTGGAAACCTTGCCACCGTAAGGAACACAACACATATCAAATCAGTGTTATTTCACTTCGATTTTCGGCAAAGCGGAGGTACTTTCCCAGTCGGGCAGCTACAATTTGAGTAGAATTACTTCCACTATACTTCTCTTAAATAAATAAATAAATAATGACACTTACTGAAGCGACGAGTAATACCAGTACTATAGGCAGCATCTTGCTGGTCTGCGTTCGACCAATCGGTATATACTATACACGAAAATGTCAATACTTAACCACTATATATACATAACGCCACAATAATACCAAATAAACTCCATCTGAATAAATACTGCCGATGTGAACAACTCTGCGACGATGAAATCAATTCTCTTCGCTCTTATTTTCGGAACTTTAAGGTTCAAATTTGATCAGAATTTTGTTACATAACTACGTATGTAATTCTGTATGTATGCTTCAATGAAGCTTTTAATTGAATCGTTTGTCTATCTGTTGGTATTGTGCGAGCATTAATGTACCTATGTTTTCTTTATATAACACACAATGTAAAATTAAGATATGTATTTTTGTTTTCGCGTCATTTGTTAAGTAAATAAGATGGGGCTAGGAAGGTTATATATATGGAGGTTCAATAAAAGAAAAGTGCGATGGATAGTTACCGACTTGAGTGACGTCAATTAAAAAAAAAATTCGGAATGACATATTGTTTTGTAATTTTTTTATACCACTAAGGTGGCAAACGAGTATACGGCCCACCTGATGGTAAGCGGTTACCGTAGCCTATAGACGTTCGCTGCATCAGGGGTGTCACTTGCGCGTTGCCGACCCTCTAAACGAACCGAACGAACGAAAGAGGAATAGTAGGGTTGGCAGTATAAGGGTCAAGGTCAAAGTCATTGCCAACACAACATTTCCTCACCGACCAACCTTGCTTACCGTTAGGATCATAATACAATTCAACACCGTGTTTATTCACCTCGATTTTCTGCAAGGCAGCTTCAATTTCAGTGGAATTATTCCCACTATAGGGCGCCCTAGCCTACCTCTCTCTCTTGTTTTTTTTAATAAGTGTGCTGTAATTTTCTTACTTACAAATCTTAATGTCCTGACATTACGAATACAATAAAAAAAAATGTGCTTAATAAGTTGAGCTGTTCTCAAGTGATGATCTTCCAAACAGCTTTCTGCGAGCCTTTTTCCCAGCTATATTGGGGTCGACTTCCAGTTTAACCAGATGAGGATACACATTTATGCTCGTCACTGTACAGACGCATGTCAAGCTATCCAAAACTGTCAAGTTTTTCTAATTGAATCTTATTTTATTGTATTAAGTAAAGTTGAAAATCTATCAAAGAAATTTGACAGATAGGGGTACCTTGATATGCTGGCCTCTGTACATTAGTGCAATTCTGGCTCACTCTTCATATACAATATTAAAATGACCGACTGCAGAAAATATTTATACAGTACGAACTCTTCAATATGCAGAACATATCTCCCTGAAATAGTTTCAAAACGTTAAACCGTCGCAACACAACATAGTAACGTTATTTCGGAACAACGTCAAGTGACTGGAAAGTATATGAGTTGACATGCGGGCTAGTACGGCAGCGGGTCTCGTAATATAGTAAGTTTGTAATATAGTAGGCTCGTAATATAGTAGGCTCGTAATATAGTAGGCTCGTAATATAGTAGGCTCGTAATATAGTAGGCTCGTAGTATAGTAGGCTCGTAATATAGTAGGCTCGTAATATAGTAGGCTCGTAATATAGTAGGCATGCAATATATAGTAGGCTCGTAATATAGTAAGCTTGTAAGACTGCGTGCTCATAAGGTAGCGAGCTGGTCAAGCAGAGCATTCGTAAAGTGGTAAGCTCATAAGGCTGTACAATACCAGTATTAAAAATGATATATTGCGGTTATATACAAAAATAGATAGAATATCTAGAACCGAAATACACTTTGCTCGACCTCTAGTGTACTTTTTCTTAGTCTTTCAATAAATGAAAGACTAAGAAAAAGTACACTAGAGGTCGAGCAATTATTTTATCACGTTTTATTCTCATTTATCACGTTGGGGTCACCAATGGGTATTAATTTAGTAATGAAGATTACATTAGTAATGATGATTGTTACGGTTACTGAATGAAGGTGTTGTTGAAGGTCGTTGGTATTTTAATAAGTCTATAAAAATGTGGACTTATTAAAATACCAACGACCTAATTGACTGGGTGCAGGGAGACGACTGCTGCGCCATGCTAAGCCACTAGCTAACACAATCGTGCGCCTGCACATTATGTAAATCTAATCAGCAGTGTCCCTACATATAAAATTCTTGCTTTTTTCCCCGAATCTCTCGACCACTGTTTTGGTGGCCACAACGCGCAGCTATCGTTCAACGCCGTCTCATCATTTGCAGTAAAGCAACAGACACGAATAAAACTGGCGATGGACACTAAAACACTATGTATCGCTTTATGATCACTTTATCCATGTGACCATTACGTTTACAGCGATGGAGTGTTCCAGCAAATGGCTTCACTGTCCGTCATACATTGTAAAAGGTGTTTTAAGCTCTGTTAACATAGGGTTTCATTTCTTTTATACATGTTGTAATGGAAAATGGTAGAACATTGCGGACACTTTATAGAAACTTTCCTTTCCTACAACTACAAATATACAAGATGAAGTTAATGCACGTGCAAATGTATCTGTTGTATGTTGTATTGACGACCTCTGTGGTCTAGCGGTTCGAGTGCCGGACTGCTGATCATAGATCGTGGGTTCGATTCCCACAGGACGCAAATATTTGTGTGGATATACTATAAGTATGTATTTACAAAAAAAAAAAGGATATTATTTATCCATTGTCTAGTACCCATAGTACAAGCTCTGCTTAGTTTGGGACTAGATGGTGTTGTGTAAAAATGTCCCAAAAAAAAAAATTTGTACTTAAATTATTTATAAAATAAATTTACGAAAAAGTAAAAAAACAAAAAAATAGACCGGCAGATAAACTTTCGCATTAATAATATAAGTATGGATCATCTTGCTAGGCAATATTTCGTACTTATATAATAAATAATAATAATAAATATTCTTGGACAATTTTTCACAGCACCATATAGTCCCAATCTTAGCAGAGCTTGATATAATTCTTATATACTTTTTTTTGTAAATACATACTTATAATATATAAAAAAAAACACCAAGACAAACACAAACACTTATGTTTATCACATACATATTTGTGTTCTGTGGAAATCGAACCCACGACCTGGTGATCAGCAGTCCAACACGCGACCCACTAGACCACAGACGTCGTCAAAATATAGTTTTCATAATCAGCTAACAATCATCGTTTAAAATCATAATTCAACAACAACACAAACACCATTCAAATCTCCTTGTCTGTATGGTAATATGACCAATATATGTACGAGAAATAAGGTTTGTTATGTTGTAACATAACGAACCTTTTTACATAAGATTCGGATTCGTTTGAGATTTATGAAACAACAGTACAGTCAACAAAGTATTACTGAAGTCTTACAAAGTCAAATTCTGTGGGCGAGTGTGGGGTCACATTGATAGCGAGTTGTTTATGAAGAAATTATCGTACTTTTTTCATAGGACTAATAATAATAATCATTTTATTTCAGACAGTAAATCAGTCCATATTTTTCTAAAGATACCTACAATTAAATTAAAATTAAATAATATAAATAGTAAATAACGAAATTAGCGAAATTAAGTAGTAAATGAATTAAATCATGTCAGAATCATTTAATTCATTTACTACCTGCCCCAAGCTTGATATATGGGTGCATGTAAGGCCTGCCAGTGCTGCATGAACGGCCCGTCCAACCTGCTGGCAATAATTGAAGGAGACCGTTGCCGCTGCCCCGTACTCTACTCGCTATCGAGGTGGCCCTCTTGCGCATACTGGCATAAAAACAGTCAATGCGGATGCTCGCGAACATTCCCGATGCGCTGCAAAAGCAATAATTCTCATGTATCATCTGCTACCCGTGGAGGCGGAAGGGTAGGTCGCACTTGTGGCAACTAAAAACCGCACATGCTTTTACTTGCCCTATAGCCATGGCTATGGGTCCTTGAAATTCACCACGATAGTAACAGTCACTGGAACTTGAAGGAAGTACATTTATGATCGTCCGATCATAATCATCGTCGATAAGCTTATAAATTTTTATTACTAGAGGTTTTTTTTTTATTTTTTTATTCTACTAAGGTGGCAAACAAGCATACGGTCCACCTGATGGTAAGCGGTTACCGTAGCCTATAGACGCTTGCAACACCAGGAGTATCACTTGCGCGTTGCCGACCCTGTATTTAAAGAGGAATAGTTGGGTTTGCAGTTTAAGGGTCAAAGTGCCAACTGCAACTACCAACACAACGTTGCCTCGTGGAGCACTGAGTACCTTGCTCACCGTAAGAAACACAACACGGCTCAAAGCAGTGCTATTTTACTTCGATTTTCTGCTAGGCGGACCTACGCCTTACCCGACTGGGGAAGTACCTACTTCCCCAGTCCGGGCAGCTCCAATTTGAGTGCAATTACTCCCACTATCCACTATAAGAGAGGTAGAGCCTCTTAAAAAGAGGTCCTGGGTTCGATTCACAAGTCGAGCAAAGTGTTGTTGGGTTTTTCTATGACATTCTCGGTTGCAGCTCACCCCCTATTACATGGGATCTAAACATACCGGCGAACTGAGGGTGTACATTGGTACACTTCTGCCTAACCCTTCAGGGAATATAGGCGTGATGGTATGATTAATAAGGAAGACAAAACTATCAAAGGTCGTTGAATGATAATTTTAAAAGTTAAAATAGCAAACTTGAGGTCCAAATCGTACCTCTTCACGCCTATGGCTGTCTTGGGATTCGTGAAAATATTCACTTGATCGGCTCCTGCCTAGACTTTTGTAAGTGGGGCCCCAACCTTGCTTGGTTCCTCTCGCAGCTTAAGCTGAAGATAATCCTGTCCTCCCGTGGGATCTACTTTGTGATTGCAAACGGAGACTCGACAAACAAAGAAACTAAATGTAGCACAAAAATTGTTACTTTGATGGTTACAGTTTGCGTAGACTTCATCTTAGTATATTCTTATTGGTTACTTGCTTTGCTTCGCGTGGTTCTTACAGCCACTAAAGCACTTAGTAAACTTCTAATAACTAATGACCATTTGTCTTTCTATATTTACAAGAGGTAATACTGACTAGCTAATTCTTTGTTAATAAATCGTCAGGAACCGGGATAGTGTTTAGGTGGGAAATGCAAGACACGACCCACCCTCCTCGTTAAAATTACTGGTGTCGTGGAACGTCATATTTTATTTCTATGTAACCCTTAATAGTTATAAGTCATGAGCTTTTTCATTATTGTAACAACAATTTTGCAGTGTGCACATAGTTTTATGTTATAATCTAGCTCAAAACTTTTAGTTCTAAGGTTTTTTTTTGTAACGATTGTAATGTGTTTTGTGCATCAAATAAATAAATAAAAATAAGTACAAATTATGTTCATTTTTGAAAATCAATAACTCCAATAACAGGCTATCATTATCATTTCAGTTCTTTATGTGCCCACCAGAGGTGTTGTACATAGGCCAGCTGATCAAGCTACCCTAGTCAAAATTCTTTTATAGATTTTCAATTTTAATACAAAACAATAAGGATCATGTTGACTTGAGAAAATTTGTCAGTTTTGGATAGCTGGACTAGCACGTTTGTACGTTGTTTTTTTAATTATATTTTTTCACACAACACTAGCGACTTCTTCTTCTTTTCATGTCGATGGTAACTACACTATTTATATTACTTGATCCTAGTAGGCCACGTTAATTGCGGCATCAGTGGCATTCTTTAGATCCTCAAAAGTGCAGGTGTACGGGCATTTTGGCAAGTGTAGCATGGCCTGGTCAGGGGCACCGCATTCGCACTGTGTGATGCCCGGATCTATGATCCTCCGTTTCGCCAAGTAGCGATTATCGAAGGGAAACTCTTAGTAGAGTCTACTTTAACGTGACAATCCTTGAGTATGAGCTGCGAATCTAATTATCTCTGCAGTACCACAGTCAGTTCTTAGGAGTGAATTTGTTAAGACTGAAAAATAATACTCTGGAGTGAAGAGTAAGAAATCGCACGAAGCCAGATAAGCCGGCGACACCGTCCATAAATAATTTATCAACTGCTGCTTTGGTGGTGGGGCATGGCAAACGGCGGGGTTCATTCATAATTTTTCTTCATGGTCCCAAAAACTATATTATACTATATGTGAACAGTTGATTCACTTATATCAAGCACAATTTCGATCGTGTAGGGAATACTGCTACCATATGGCATGGCTCTGCCAAATATCAGTTGGATGTAATGGACTCGGTAGACCGAAGAGCAAGGAGACTTATAGGCGATGAGTCGCTCGTCAAAATCAAACGTGAAGTCTGGACCATCGGCAAAAGATCGCCTGCCTTTCGGTCTTTTACAAGGTGTATTATGGAGAATGTGCCCAGGATCTTCATGACCTTATCCCACCTTCCACTTTCGTTCATCAGACTACCAGACGTCTGGTTGTACAATGCTTTCACCCACATGTGGTCGAATTTCCACTAGGACGCACGAAGCAGTATGCTGCGTCTTTTCTTGCTCGTACCCCAAAGGAGTGCAATGCTCTCCCTGCGTCTGTATTCCCAGACTCATATAACTTTGGTGTCTTTAAGGTGAGAGTGAACAGGCATTTTCTGGGTAAGCCTGTGAGACTGAGGTCAAACGCAAATCCATCAACAATAAAAAAAAAATGTTACTTAGACATGGTACTTTTAAAGTCAAGATATTATAGTAGAAGGCATTGCAGTTCGGAGTTTAGATTTGTTGCTGGGTAATGAATGATTCTTTTCTGAAGGGCTCTGAGGGGCTCATGGCTAAGTAATAACTAAGCTGATCAACCGATCTGCAAGGTTAAGCTGCGCTAGTCGCGGTCATTCTATGGATGGGTAACCATTCTTAACACATCGAGACTCCTCCGTGCCTCGGAGAGCACGTAAAGCCGTTGGTCCCGGTTGTCATACGAATCCCTATGACAATAATTAGTGTAAGTCAGATGCCCAAAAAGCCTGATAACCAGTCTATACTCAGAGTATCGGTATTATCCAAAAATTGGGTTGTGGAGGTCCGATGGCGGTCGTTTCGTGTAAAATACTGATATTCAGCCACATCTGGTTAGATTGGAAGCCGACCCCAATATCCCTTTCTATATGGAACCTAAACATATTTAGTTTTTAATAACATCTCGTCGTAATGTAAGGTTTTTTCGCGCTGCTTTAATGGCCACACCTGACCAGTTGTTACTACGCCTCTTTGTTGAAGAATTTGTTTTAAGCAAAACTACAGACGGATTCATTTTAATATTTTTAAATAGAAATATAACTCCTTAGAATTTGGAATGGGAAGGTGAGGTCCCAAGATGAAATAGCGATCAAAACGCGAATGATATCACTGGTAGTGACCAGCTATAGACCAATGGGTCTATAGGCTGCGATAGTCTATTACCATTAGATTGGCATATGGTTGTGATTGCTAATTGAAATAAAAAAACCAGCCAAGTGTAGACGCGCGCACGACGGCTTCCGTACCAATATTTGGCAAAACAACTTGTTCTTGAGGTAGCACCACCCATTGTTAATATTGAGCAAAAAACGGCAAAATATCACATTTGTTGTATGAGAGCATATTTATTTTATTCTGTTTTTATATTTGTTGTTGTAGGGATAACAGAAATACATAATTTGTGGTTTGTTGCGGTTCATGAGATACAGCCTGGTGACAGACAGACAGACGGGCAGTCAGACAGACGGACAGCGAAGTCTTAGTCCCTCTTTTACCCTTTGGGTACGGAACCCTCTAAAGATTACTTATAGTTTTTTCTTTCTAATCTCTTTTCAGTTCAGTTTCAGCCCAGAGATCGAGCTTGTTTCGGCCTATCTTCTCATATTTTCTTCGAGGCTGTAGATGTTTTATCTTTTTTTTGAGGAAATCCTCAAAAGGCGGCGGGTCTACGTGACTTCAAATCAGCAGTACTAACAATCCTGCCTAGTCCCGATGAACGTTGTAATGACTGACTCATAGTATTTAAGTAATATGTATGTAACAAAATGATTATTTATTCAGTCTGAGCTACAACAATAGACGGTGATTATTGAAATATTTGTACATGAACATGACGGTAGCATTAAGTACACAATCCTCAGATGGGGTAGGCAGAAATACAAGGTGCCTACACACATTTTGCTACTAGAAAAAATGGGTAGGATTCGTATTAATATTTTAATTATCACTCGCTTAAACAGTGAAGGAAAACATCGTGAGGAAACCTGCATACCTTAGAGATTTTTCTCGACGGTATCTGTTGTCTGCCAACCCGCACTAGGCCTGCGTGGGGGACTGTAGCATAATCTGTATCTAATAGGAGACCCGAGCCCAACAGTGGGACAGTATATGGGTTGATGATGATGATGATTATAGAAACTCCTAACAATTCGAACCCATCTGGTATTGCCCAGCCAGCGGATTCCAAGTTTATGATAGCAGCGTCAAATAGTTTTAAAGTGGGATTTAGACGTTTGGTTAGGTGCACTGTCACTTCAGTTCTCAGAGGACTTAAGTACCACTTGCCTAAATTTTGAAGACATTTAATTGCTACTAAACTTGGTGACAGTCCGGCCGTCTCTAGATGGTTGTGCTAATTGGAAACTAAACACTTGGTAGATTAAGTTGGTTTTGGAATTATCGTTTTTTAACCCGACTGCGCGACGCAAAGGACGGTAATGTGTTTATCAGTATAGACTGATACATGACGTACATACATACATACTAGGTATTTATGTATGTTTGTGGCACACTAGTATATACGCTTTTGGGGTATACAATTAAACAATTCATTATTTATAATAATAACAAATTTTAATACGTATTTTTTACATGTCTTTCGTTTCAATTGTCTTTTTTAGTTGTCAAAAAATATATTCTTTTAAAATAAAACAAGTAAATATCTTTTGTGAAGAGTACTCAAAAAAGAGTATTTATGGCGTGAACACTAGAGACCAAACGAGTTTGATGATTCTCATGGATTTGTCTTAATCTTGCGAGTGGTCACCAAACACATGAAAGTAATCAAAATTCAATATGGCGACAACCCGACGCCATATTGTCAAAAAAAAACAAAAATGAAAGTTAACGAATTATGTTAATGGGGTATCATCATTGAATAGGTATTTGTAAATCATCTTTAGGTTTCTCTTATTTGTGTACTGGGGGAATCGAACCCACGACATCGTAATCAGCAGTCCGGTACCTGAACCACTAGACCACAGCGGTCGTCAGGCGATTCATAACGTCATTGTTCACAATACGCAATACACATAATTATAATTCGCAAGATACGTCGTGTACGCACTGCTACATAGCAGTCCAGTATATGCTGATCTCGTTTTTTAATGGATTTCCGTACATTGAGGGGTCAGCTTATAAATGGTCAACGTGTAGATGTTTAGCTTAATATGCAGGCGTATATATGTATGTGTGGGTGACCTCCCTTAATTGGACATAGCCACCACTAGTTTATCTACATACAAACATTATTAAGAAAATTAATTTATGTTCTACACTCGCATTTGAAGCCAATAATTATTACTTTTATCGGACCAATTTGTAACCTTATCACTCGAAGATAAAGCTTATATTAGAATATGTGCATGGAAAACTATCATAAAATGTTTGCGATGTAGTTGTAATTGTTTATAATGAGTGTTGAATAGTCATTATACTGATTTAGGTACCGACGTATAAAAAGAAAAATATATTTCAGTTAATAGTTTCTTTGAATCTTATAATGGATTGGCTTGGGGTTCAATTTTGTGTTATAATATGGGTAAGGAAATTGTGTTTTAATTAATCTACTAAGTTATTAACAAGGCCATAAAATACTTAGGCTGAACCAAATCAAATATTATAAATTTTAATTGGCATAATTGTATTTTAAATTAATCTACTAAGTTATTAACAAGGCCATAAAATACTTAGGCTGAACCAAATCAAATATTATAAATTTTAATTGGCACAATTGTGTTTTAAATTAATCTACTAAGTTATTAACAAGGCCATAAAATACTTAGGCTGAACCAAATCAAATATTATAAATTTTAATTGGCATAAATGTATTTTAAATTAATCTACTAAGCTATTAACAAGGCCATAAAATTGTTAACTCTTAGGCTAAACCAGATCAATTATTACAAATTTTAATTGGCATAAATATTTTATTATTAGATAGTTATGTGTAAGTTACTTACCTTGGATGTAATAATTTATTAAAATAATAATTGAATTGGCTGCTTATAAACATTATGACCTCAAAAGATTAGAACATAAAAAAAAAGTGAAATCTGACAATCTGTAAAAAAAACATGAGGACTAAGGCTATATTGTCCAACATATTTCTAAAATTAGTTTATCTCAATCCCAAGAACTTTTTGCACTACCTTGGATACTATGGAAAATTTACTCCGTGGTTGGTTGAATTGTAGAAAGTTATTACTACTCCTAACCCCACTGGGCTAATAAGGCTTCATTTTGATGAATTGTTATTAATATGATTCATATTAAAAAAGTGTGACTTTTTAATATGATTATATTTACCTATGAGTTCTAAATTTGATTTGATTCCAGGGGAATTGCTAAATAAGGCCTTTTTAGTCTGATCTAGTAGTGATAATACAAGATAGAATAACAAGAGTAAAGGCACAAACAATGAAGTGCCGCTATAATATTGTATCGGTTAGTTTCTGTAGGGACTAAGAACTGAATCAGACTCCGGACAGTGGGACGCAGTAACTGAATATTTTAGTCGTAGTAGTTCGAATGTTGGACTGCTAATCACGAGGTCGTGGGTTAGATTTTAAAGTATAGGGCTTAAGAATTAAGAACACATTTTGAAATTTTCATTTCCGTATATTGGGATTTAGACAACAAGAATTTTGTTGGGAATTGATAGTTCAGAAAACACATTGCGCAGACGCAAATCAATTTCGCAATTCCTTGCTTTTGTATGTTTGTACTGTACATTAATGTAGAAACATAGTATGCTAATAAATAGCTAGGTGCGTTAAGTTAATTACGTAATCAAGACGTGCATCGTTTATTCTTTTATTTTCGACAATACACAGAATAACGCCGTGTGGCATGAGACGCTGTGGCATTTTTGTATAGCGATTTTAGTTCCATATGTGACCACTAGAGGGTTTCCAGGTCTATCTACTCATTAAACTCAGTTCGACAACAGTCTCCTAAAATTTCCTTGATTAATGGTTTTGGGTGCTTTAAACCTGGGCCTTTTTGAGAACATCTTGTCTGGGTGTTTATTATAAATACGAATTTCTAAAAAAAGTATTGTATAAGTAAGTGTTATATCAACTACTAGACTAAATATGTCCCAAATAATAATGATTTATTTATTTATTATGTACAGACGCCAGCAGGTCAAGCTATCCAAAACTGTAAAATTCTCCCAATTGAATATGAACCTTATCCCTTTGTATTAAAGTTGAAATTCAATCAAAGAAATTTGACAGATTGTGGTAGCTTGATGTGCTGGCTTCTGTACCTACTTATTTAATTTCATCACAATTGGTAAGCCGTTATGGAGGTGCTTGCGATCTCCATATTCTTTCGCATTTACCAATCTCATTATTTGACAAGTGGAGTTTTATCAATTGTGTTTATGTTGATGGTATTTCATTCAGGTATCTTATATTCATTTTCAGGTACTATGTATATCACTATTGCAGGCAGAAACTCCTGTAAATAAAGGTAAGCAGTAAATCTGTTGTTTAAAACATCCTTACTTTGACATATGTTTAAGGTTTAATATGAGCAATATTATGCCCTATGGTTGGCTGCATTGTAGAAAACTACGCAGTGAACCCTGCTGGGTTAAAATACTGCTTTTAATTAATCATGTAAGAAAACTGTACGAGATGTGCAATGTCTAGTGCGTTGTCCAGGGGAATTGCTTAATATGGCCATGGTCCCATGGTCGTGGCGGCGTAGTGGAAGACCTCCCTTGGAGATTTTCTTTCAGAGTTAAAATTGTGTGCAAGGCCAGGTCATCCCCCCTGCAGATGAATGTAATACTTGCATTTGTTTTGAAGAAGAAATACGTTGCACGCGTCTCGTGTGTTCCCCCAAAAAAGATACTGGTTCAGGTTTTTTTTTTTGTTAAGAGTTTTAACTATTATTTATTAATGCAGAAGCTGCAATCGTTTTCAGTTCCTCAAGTGACCGCTAGATGTGTTTATCCTTCACTCACTATCATGCTTTTTACTCTACACTCTCTTCCTGCTAGAGCTACCGGACACCCTCTATATGTTTTATTGTGATAACATCCATGGCGGAAGCTAGTTTTTTATAGAACGGTTTAAGAAACACATAACTTAATGATTATGAGAGGAGACCCGTGCCCAGCAGGACACTAAATGGTTAAACAACAAAATAATGTTCTTTCAGAACCAGCATGTACGAGTGGAGACCACATCCCGAAGCCAGATGGCTGCAACGATTGTATTTGTTTCAGAGGAGAAGTGCATTGCACGAACAAACCCTGTAACAGGACATCGCGAATAGGTAATTGGTGCATATAACTGTTATTACATATATACTTATTTTGGTTTTGCAATAAAACTACCATATATTTACGCGTTTACTAAACGCCACTGATGCCGCGCAATTGATGTGGCTACCTTTTCTTAAACTATTAAGGTGGCAAACAAGCATACGGTCCACCTGATGGAATGGTTATCGTAGCTTATAGACGTTTGCAACACTAGGAGTTTCACTTGCGCGTTGCAGACCCTGTATTGAAAGAGGAATAGTTGGGTTCCCCCACTGCCAACACAACGTTTCCTCGTGGATAATATTCGCGTGTCACGAATCAATCTCAATTCTAATGTTTCCTTAGAGGCTACAAGCATACGATGGCTTGTCGCGGTGGTACAATAACCAGTATTGAGATGTAGAAGCTATACAGTATCGAGACAGGGCGAATTTATATCGATTCTGCATCTTTCAGCTGCATCGATTTAACTGCATTGCGATATCAGACGCAATCGGGGCAAAATTAGGCATAATCGGAGTCGCAGACGCATTCTAAGTCAAAGTCAAATGTTTTATTTCAATTACACCATTAAAATAGCACTTTTGAAAAGTCAAAACTAGTTGCACGGTTCCAAGAAGTGGGTTTATGGAGAAGAACCGGCAAGAAACTCCATAGACTTTTCTCCATAGTCTTTTTAAAAAAACATGATTACAATGATATTCTTAGTTTACAAATATGCAGTTTGATGTGTACCTACTAATAAATTAATCCAGTATAACACATAGAAAGAGTAAATAAAGAAGATTGATTGAGTAAATAAGGTTCTTTAACTACATTGAATGCTGAAATATTTTGAAATAAAACTACTTTTTACGGATTTTATCGCGTATATTGATATTATTATTGGTCACGGGTAGACTGAATGACCATGGACGCTGTAAAGGGTCCGAAACGTCGGGATTAATAATATCAATATACGCGATAAAATCCGTAAAAAGTAGTTTTATTTCAATGTATAATATTCGCGTAAATGTCAGAAATCAATATGCTGCGATATTGTTACAGGTCCTGTTTGCGACGACAATCAGCCTGTTTATCGACCAGATGAATGCAACGAATGCTATTGCTTTGAGGGCCGATTAGAATGTTCCAATCTAGTGTGTATACGAGGTACAAAATATAATTATTATAGGGCTACCCTGGGAAGATAGAGGGGATCTTTTCTTTAACATAATATGATTCGTGGTCAGTTTCTGTTGAAAAAGATGATGGCATTGATGTGAAACATTCCAGTGTATCCTGACTTCTCATTGTATAACCTGACTTCTTGCATAATTATAAAACAAGAGAAGTAGTATAGTGTAGTGGGAGTAATTTTACTCAAATCGGAGCTGCCAGACTGAATCAGTATCTCCGCCTTACAGAAAATCGAAGTGAAATAACACACCTGGCTATTCTTCTCAGGTTCTAAGTGCGAGAAAGGTCAAGTGATTCCAAAGCCGGATAGCTGCAATATGTGCAAATGTCATGAAGGACATATCTTATGTACGAACCATCAATGCCCCAAAACTACAAAACCAAATCCAATTGACTCAGGTACTAAGTTCAAATAATAATTTCTTTCTTCATGTTCCCTTAATATTTTCACGAGAAAGGACTAGAGAAACGTCATTGAGCTTCAATGTGAAATTATTATTCTGTCTAAGTAGTCGATACTAGCAAATTTGGTGGCACGATTATCTTAGCGATCGGCTTCACGGGTCGCGGGTTCGATTCTCGGATGCAACCAATATTTGTATGCCCTACAGAAAAAAACGATCTAGTCCGAAACTAAGCAGATCTTGGAGCTAATTAACCATGGATATAATATGTTTTTCGTAAAAACATACTTATATAATATAACAAAAGAAACACCCAAACAAACACCATTACTTATGTCCTTCACATAAGTATTTGTGTCCTGTGGGAATCGAACCCAACACTCGAACCACTACACCACAGTCATCGTCAAAACTACAGGTTAGAACCAACAGACGTGCTGGCGACTGCTACGAGTGACGCAGATGTGTAAAATAGTGCGCTATTCACAGATAACTCATCAGTTGAAATGGAGCCACTGTCACAATGCGAAGAAGGTGATTACATACCCCCACCGCCACCTCCAGACGACTGCAACACGTGCTTGTGTATAAAACACCGTGTTCTATGTACTATGGAGGCCTGTCCCTCAGATGTTCCAGGTAAACTTAACTTAAAACTAATTTAGAGCATAAAATACTAGATTTATACGAGATTCCAGATTGATAATGATCACAGGTTGAATTAAGAACAGCATAAAATATAAGATGGTACATTAATTGTTTTATCCCCTTATCCGACTGTTTTTCTGTCCAGCAAACTCGCCATTTAAAGTACACTGAACTGATGCCGCGAACTGGTCTCAGCCATGAAGAGTCACTCAACGTCACTTTATAAACTAATCTTCTGAATCGCATTTTTATTGAGAATATAACCTGGATTTATCTGAGGCACTCAAATGAAAGTTTGGTTCTGAAATAAATATACCTAGTTGGCTTCAAAAAATATACTTTTCCATTTACCTTTCCAGAGATCACTGCAAGATTTACAGAACAGTCAAATAATAATAATTATCTTCAAAGTTTTGATAAGCCGATCTCCGTGGAACCATTTATTAATATGTTTAAAAACGGTGACAAAACACCAACCAAACTTATACACACTCATGCCTATAACGGTTTCCATCAAGAAATTAAAGTGCATACCAAACATTTGCCTAAAGACAAAGTAACATTACTTTACGCTTTGGCTAATACATTAAATAACCCAACCCTCGCTGATATTGGTAAAAACATCAAAGAAACATCTTCAAAATCTTCTTATAATAATCCAGTGCCATTAGACGAAGAAAATGTGGTTTCAAAACAATCTTTGGATTCACCTGAAATACATCTCACTCATTCAAGTAAACTAATAACCTCCGGATCTCAGAGCAATGAAACAATTTTGATAATTCCAGACTCTATTGATGGTCAAAATACAAAAGCCGTGATACCGTTAACACCACAATATGAAACATATTGGGATACTCTTTCATCGCCTGCCCCTCAAATATATAAAAATATTCATCAAATCATCCCAAACAGCAGCGATGAGGACAAAATAGTAGAATATTATTCTGAGAATCCTCCTTCCTTTGATGAAAATAAAATAGTTCGTAATCCAGCTAAATTTGGTCATCCAGGTCAGCAAAGCATTGTTAAACCAATAAACCCTACACGGTATACAGTAGAGATACCTGATCAATATGCTGAGTCCGTAATACCGCTAAATACTCAACCAAAATATATAAACGATGAAAAAGTGTTATATGCACCGTTCCACCAAGACGATAAACAGCACACATCAATTACTTCTGCGATGACTACCAATCACTATGAGCTTCAGCCGCTTTATCCTGATCAACTTGCTAAGCCTATAAATATATATAAGTTCAATGATACTTCGTCTCAACCCGTATATGGACCTGGCCAAGAATCAGCTATTATAGCTTCAGATAAGGAAGATATCCTATCTCAACCACTTCAACCAAATTTGAACCGATTTAACCAGCCACAGAATGAAGTAGAGCCTTACCAAAAGCCTCAAGTATCCATTGTAAATAATAAAATTAGTAGGGATAATCCGATTGAAAAAATTCCGCCTGATGACAAGATAAAACCAAAAACATCTGAATTTTTTCTTGACCACCATACCACATCGGGTACTGTTTTACATATTTCTCAGCAAAAATCTCTTCAGTCTCAAGTTGAACTTAAACCTGCACTCTACGGACCAAATAAATTTTCACCTCAGGAACAGGTTTTATACAACCAAGATCAATATAAACCACATACTAAAATTTCTGTGTATGTTGAAACCCAACATAGACAGCGGCATTCTCAATTTGGACCTAATTCGATGTACACTATTGATAAATATAAAACACCTGAAATTGATGTAAAGTCCAATCAAGAGCAATTTAAACCACATGACCCGGTTTCTTATAGTAATTCAGAGAAATACAACTTGCCTCAAACTACATTAAAGCCTGATCGAGATAAACGTCTACCCATACCACATGAAGATGGTGGCCGAAATAATAACACTCACTATGAAACGCATTCTAAAATTAATTATGTAACCCAATATGATAAAATACCTCCTGTTGACAGTAAACCTGATAATATACAAATAACACATACAGCCCAATACGGCTCTCCCTACCAGTATCATTTTCACCCTGATAAAGATAATGAATCAGATTTAACAATGGCTTTAGTATATCAATATTTGAATCAACTGTCAGATAACGGTATTAACTCTAAACGATGGAAAAACAAAACTTATCAAGTCCAACCTAATTTATTTCAGTTTAATAAATATTATTCAACTAGTACTGAGGGTCAATCACAGCATGATAAGTATAAACCACCTCTTATTAAATATCCGCATATTGAAATTAATAGCAAAATGAACACTCAAAATCAAAATAGGTTCAACGAGCACTCATACATTCCAATAGATAAAAATATTAAAACTAGATACCCAAAATATGAGCTTCCTCAAAGTTATCTTAAGCCAGGAGTTTTTAACGACCACGGGTATCTTTATAACACGCATAGTGATGAAAATCCGGAACTTACAAAAAATAGTCAATTTAAGCCTCCATTAGCTCAAGCAAAACCTAATGATCGACCGAATCCCTTGGTTTTTGAACATCAGGGTTCAACTAATCGACCGTATGGTTCTGTAGAATATCCTACTTTGTCGAAAATAAATTCCTATAAGGCTCGTCCATCACAATTTCAACCTATCCAAACTCGACCAAAATCAAATCTTTTTGGTGACCGCGAATCCGGCGATGGATACCAGTACATATCAAATTCTGGTAGAGATTCTTCAAATACAAAAGTAAATCAATATAAACCGCCTTATCCTGAGTACATATTTCCCCAAAATCACCAAAATCCAGGGAGTTTTGACGATCGTGTATCCTCTGATGGATTCCAATATACAACACATTCTGGTGATGATTCTACAAATTCAAAAGTAAATCAATATAAACCACCTCATCCTCAGTACATATTTCCGGGGTTTTTAGGTGAAGATCCTACAAATACTAATGTACATCAATTTAAACCAAGTGATCCTATACACTTCGTTCCCCAAAATGCAGGGAGTTTTGATGGTCGCGGATCCGCGAATGGTGTCCAATATACGTCCCACTCTGGCGAAAATCCGTCAAATAAAACAGTTACTCTATTTAAATCGCCTCAGCCGCAACACATATTTCCCCAAAAGCAACAAAATCCAGAGTCTGTTGATGACCGCGCATCTGCTGATGGATATCAATTTATAGCAAATTCTACTGAAAATCGTACCGATCCTCAATTCAAGCAAGCACAGGACAACTTAAAATCAATATCTGTTGACGATGCAAAGGTTCCTGACGGCATTTATAATACCCGTTCCGTAAATCAATCTAATCTCTTTAAAACCAAAGTACATGACTATGACCCTTGGAAGTTGTATAAACCTGATCATGATCAATATAAACCTTCATTCGTTGATAGTCTATCTAAACTAGAAGATACAACAAAACGCTCTCGAGTCAAGCCTGAACAAGATCAATATAAACCATCATCAGTTGAAAATCTGCTTAACAGAATTCATGAAATACCTTGGTCTGAAAACACTAAACCAACCAATTACTCTTTAAGCCCAAAAACACTTTTTAACCCTGACAAAAGTAAAAAAAACCCATCTGTTGATGATTTTTCTTGGTTTATGTCTAAACAAAATGAAACACTTGCGATTGATAAAAATGCACTTCAACCAAAGCTGGATAATATATCTAATTCAGGTATGAACGTCATTGACTCCAATAGTAACAACCTTCACTCCCGCATTAAACCAAATAAAGATAGTTCGTTTTCAATAGACAATTTTGAAGTACCGAATGCAGGTGATATATGGTCTCCTATATTGATGACTGTAAAAAAATACATTGAATTAACTTCAAATGACGATCCTGAAGACGACTACGAATTTGCTGTAGGTGCTCAGCTAAATCACCTTCCATTTCTGCCCTTCATATATCCCCCAAATTTCATAAATGTCACCTATGAACCATCGTCGGATCAAAATGGAAGCAAAGAAATGGATGAATCTGAACACAATAACCTAAAATTGCCCATTAATAATCAGAAAACAATGAATTCGTTAATGAGTAATCAAAACAAATTGAACCCACCAAAATATAATCGAACTCTTTATGAAAAATATCCCAGCAAACTTTCTGAACAAGCTATCGTAGATGAAATATCAAAAATATTTTTTAAACCATCGCAATTAAAATTGAAAACTCCTAAGAATACTGTTGATAATTCTAAAAGCAAACAAATTCAAACAACTACTCAGTATTTTGACACGCAATCTACAAATAATTATCAAAATTCACCTCTGAATAAGAATGTACTTGAACAAAAGGGAAATCAACCTCTAGTCCAATATCCGGACGTTCATATAATACTCCACCAACCCAAGGTAGATGATACTGGCAGTCCTGAATTTCTTAATAATGGATTAGTCAGCCAAGCTACTGATATAAATTCAGAGGCCTTAGGTGCTCATTTTCTTCAAAAATTTTCGCATCCGCGCGGCAAATACAGACCAAAAGATCAGAAAGAAGAGTGTGGCGACGGAACTGAGTGGATTAGTAATTGCCATGGATGTTCTTGTCATGATGGTCTGGCTATGTGTTTCAAAATACCTGATTGTAACTTGAGACCCTTTGGTGAGCGCTTTTATTTTTTTTAAACTAGTCGAAATAAAATAAGAAAATCAATTCAGAAATCAGACTGATAGATTTTAACACTCTGTCAATCAGAATGCAGTTTTGAGTAATTTTTATTTATCCAGTCTCCAAGGGAAAATTTCAATGATAAACAAATTGTATTAATATTTTAGGTGATCCGATGATATGTAAGCCGTATTCTCGCTTTAAGATGGGTAATTGTTATTCTTGCGAATGCAATGGCGATGGCGTGGCGGAGTGTGATGCCTCGGATTGCAAGGAAGAAGATGAAGGAAAAGACGGTTGTAAATCTTCATTAGCTAATGTGGTTCTTTTTCGGGATCTCATATCCAAACCTATATAAAGGCAGGAAATTAGATTGATACTCGTCATTATCCTAGCCATTTTCTAACTATATTGAAGTCGGCTTCCAATCTAATCAAATTACGGATGAATAGGATTTAGTATTTTACACGAAGCGACTGCTATCATACCTCCACAATCCAATTCCTAGAAATATTTTCTAAGGTTACCTTTTTTTAATAAATCCTATTAATTTTAATTTCAGCTTCAAAGGTTTTAGAACTACCAATTTATTACGAATTCTTTGATGAGAAAAAGACGCGTGATCTATTACAATATTTTAATTTCTACAAAAAACTACCTAAAGACTGTCCGTCTCAGACAGTGTATCCTACTTGTGAAGCGGGTACCAGATGGGTCAGTAGATGTAAAAAATGTGAGTGTAATGAGAACGGTAAACATAACTGCACTTCAATTGAAGATTGTGTACTGGATTATGAATCTTACGGTAAGGTATTTTTTTTAGCTAAAGATAGAAATTCCTAACAGTGTGATGGGAACATTTCGATGGTATGATAACAAATTGAAATAGAAACATTACTGTGAAAAAGAATAAATACTTTTGTCCAACAGCGAGGGTTAAACTTGTCTTTAATGTTTGTAAAAAACTGATTTCAGGAAAACCTAATCGCTGCAAGCCGAATTCCAAATTCTATCCAAAGTCGACAGGAATGCCTTGTGTTGAATGCCATTGCGACGACGAAGGGAACCCACATTGTCCGTCAATAGATCCTAAAATCAACATTGAAGCAAAGCATTGAATATAATTTAATGTGTAGACTGATGGGAAATTGGTCAAATATTAAAGACACACATTTTTGTACACTTTTAGATAACCCCGATTTATAGATATTCATTAGCTTTAAGAATCACTAATGACATAATACTTATTATTGCTTAAGAATGGCTGTTATATTTTGGTCGCCTTAGAAAATTTACATGAATCCAGAGGAATTGAGCAATGTGGCTTTTTTAACCTCCTACAGTGCTAAAAAGGCCACTAAAATTGATTGGCTTTGGAAAATTGCTAAGAATCTACGTAGTTACTGTAGATATAAATAAGAAGTGATACTGGAGGAATTACTCGATTTGTGCTCTTATGTCCCCGCAGCGGCCGGCTTCCATATATTCACATAAAATTATTCACATTATCAAAATTGAGAAGGATATTTTACTGTCGATTTTAATGTGAAGTGGTTCCAGACGTATTACTAAGAGTGCGCCCTTATTGGTTCACGACACTGCTAAAAAAGCCGCTTTGGATGATTCATAAATTATCTCACATTGAAAACCTCTTTTCACATTCCTCACACATAAGTAAATGTTACAGTTAGTAGGTGCTTATGTTGGATATAGAGAACTGATAAATTCAGGTATATGTGCGTCATCCTGAAATTTAGATTTTTTTTTATCTTATTAACATCGACCACTGTAGGTAACTCTGTTTATATAAAAACAGTTTCTTATTTTTTTATTGTTGATGGGTTTGCGTTTGACCTCAGTCACACCTGATGGTAAGCGACGACGAGGTCGACGGTGGAACACGTTTACCTAGAATTAGCCTGTTCACTCTCACCTTAAAGACACCAAGGTTTTAAGAGTCCGGGAATACAGACGCAGGGAGAGCATTCCACTCCTTTGCGGTGCGAACAAGAAAAGACACATTAAAAAAGAGTTTTTATTTTATTAAATACTCGACTGTCAAACACTTAATTGGCCTAGTGGGTGCCAATCCACCACCATAACCATATCTATCAGATAGCTATATTTAAGCCCATTGCGCCTAGTGTTATAGGTTCAACATTGAGACATACATTTGTATGACACAAATGTCCTCAGATATTTGTGTCAGTTGTCAGTTATTTGTAGTCCCCAGCGACACAGGGATTTTCTGTAATACGGGAGCTATTACAAAAAAAAACAAATTGTCTCACAAAGATTTGAAACTTGTACCGGCCATAAAACATGTTGCAAGTGTAGCGAGCGTGTTGCCACAATGGAAAAATTCAAACTAAAGTCAAGTGAGCCAACCAACTATAATTTACTAACGAGGAAGCCAATGGGCAATGTTATGGTGCTACCAACTTTTATAAATAAAATATCCAAAGCCCGCAAAATAAAAGGCGTTGCTTTGGCCGCGTTCCCTTGAAACGTAATAAAAATGAATGTTTAATTCTTGCTCGAATGCAGCGCAATACTACTCTTATGGTTGGTCGAGGTTTGTTTGTCTTGCTGTTCACAAAAAAGAATACATATATAGACAATAGCAGCCTGCTTCTTTGGTCGAGCGATAGCAGTCGCAAACGTGTCTATAAAAAGGAGGTTATGAATAAATTCATGTATCTTTATTGTATGTTAAATTCATTTATACAGGGTTACTGGTAATATATCGGCAATCCGTTAAGGGGGTGGAGGAGAGATCATTTGAGACCATTTGCAGCCAAATGACCCCTATGACCCCTGCGCAAATGTCAACCATTTTCGAGTAATTTGAAATTTTATATGTTTTTGAAGACATCCGCGGTATACAACTTTGTAAATGTATAAAACATAAACCAATTCATGACATATTTTTTTATTATTCTTATCTACTTGCTTACATTTTAATACATAATAATCAACCATACAATTATAATTATCTTCAATGCATGCCGCAGAGATTTTTCTCGACGGTTTGTGAAGTCTGCCAACCCGCTCTAGGCCGTGGTGGACTATAGCCTAATCCCTCTCAATATGTGAGGAGACCCGTGCCCAGCAGTGGGACAGTATATGGGACAGTATATGATGACAGTACAGTGGGTATCGTAACCACGACCTCATCAGCATCGACACTCGAACCACTAGACCACAGGCGCCATAATTCGTTTGGTTTATTTTGTGGAAAGTATTTTGAAGAAAATACTTTCCACAAAATAAATGAAGTTGTTTTGTATTTTTTCGAAAGAAAATAAAATAAAGAGTGAATCCACGTGTAAAAAGTTAGCTTGTCCAACGGTAGCAGATGTAACAAATAAATATAAATTTTTGCCCAGTCGACGACACGACGGCAGCAGTGGGAAACGCATTGCGGCATTCACTACCAAATATATTTCGTGGTGCACAGTGATAAATAAAATGGCAAAACGCAGACATATTGGGCAGTTTGTACCAGCTATGAATTTGTGGAAAAAATAGTCAATTACATAAGTAATTTATTATAGCGAAGGAAAAAGGGCAGGATTTGAACTTGCGTCTTCTGGTTAGGTACATATTAGGGCGGTATGCCGGTTTCCTCCATATGTTTTCCTTCGCCGTTTAAGCGACACAGTACAGGCGTGATAGTATGTAATTTTTATAGTGTGTTTGTCACCTTAGTAGTTTGTTATGCTACTAAGGTGGCAAACAAGCATGCGGTCCACCTGATGGTAAGCGGTTACCATAGCCTATAGACGCATGCAACACCAGTGGTATCACTTGCGCGTTGCCGACCCTGTAAAACGAAAGAGGAATAGTTCGGTTGGCAGTATAAGAGTCAAAGCCCGATCACTACCAATTGATTTTTCAATTTATTTGGTGTGTGTTTGCAAATCACTATTGTATTGAGTTTCTCCTGTAAAGAAAGTGTGTGAAATAATAAAAATAAGTGGTATGGTTTTTTTATGGAAGAGAGAGGTAAGCGAGCAAGCGGGTCACCTTATGGAAGTGATCACCGCCGCCTATTGACACTCACAACACCTGAGGGGTTGCAAGTGCGTTGCCGGCCTTTGAGATAAGAATAGGCTCGCCTCTTGAAGGTTGCCATGTCGTACCGGATCGGAAATACCATTAATTGATTCCACAGAACAGTCGTTCGCGGTAAAAAGTTCCAGGATGTCACAGAAATGTTTTCATAGGTTCAGGAAAATCATAGTGTTTTAATTTAAAAAAAAAAAGGAAATATCTCTTATCCAAATGTTAATTTTTAAACGAAAAATAAATATTAACGAGCTTAATTAGCAAGTGTGATTCGGCCAGGTGTTTCTGAATGAGGCGGTGAAATTATACTGGTTTAATAAAATGGCACAGGTGCTACGTGGCATGAGTGATGCCAACACTGCAGTTGAACAGCATTATTGTATAAAGACATATTTGTACCTATTAAATATGCAGGATAATTTCGAAAGGATATATAATCCTACATACGTATATATGTTACGGTAAGAGTGAATAATTGAAGATTATTAATAATTATCTATTATTATTAATAATTACCGAAAGTCGAGGTTAAAGTGATAAATGTACATAAGTAACGCTCAAGGACCAAAAACAGCTCACAACGCGTTGTGGTCAATTATATTAGTTGAGCTCCAATATGCAAGGAATTATAAAAACTAAATAAAATTAAAAGTCGTACTTAAGCCAGGTTAGGTTTTTTTTTTATAACTTTTACCAATATGTGTCGTGAATTATTAATAATTACTACTAAAAGTAATAAATTTCGATCGTTTATTCACATTTACCAAAACATGTGGTTATTATTAATAATTTTGTAAAAATATTAATAATTTTCAATTAATCAGATTTACCGTAACATATACATACACTCACGCCTTTTTCCCATGTGGGAAACTTGCTACGATTTTTGCATACTTCTTTTGCTTCGACCACATTCATACATCTTGTCATATAATCCTAATTGATTTTATATTATACTAGCTGTTTGTTACCCGCATTCTAAAGGGTTTTTATAACAAAAAGTATGCTTATATCCTTCTCCAAGGTTTAATTCATCTCTGAACTAAATTACCTCAAAATCGGTTCAGCGGTTTAGTCGTGAAAACGTAACATACAGACAGATAGAGTACTTTTGTATATTTATAATAATTAGTAGGGATTATGTTTTTGTATTATTTTGGCATTCTCCATGATAAGATTTTAAAGTTATTTCAGCGAAGGAAAAATTCGACCGTGGGCAGGATTCGAACATTCGAAATTCGTTTTTTAGTTATTAGTAGGAGTTTTTGACTGTCTCATTAGTCTAGTGGTCCTAAGCGCGACTACTACGCTAGAGCTCCTGGGTTCGATCCCCAGGTCGAGCAAAGTGTTATTGGGTTTTTCTATGAAATTCTCAGTAGCAGCTTGGAGTCTGGATTCGCCCCATTTTACACGGGACCTAAAACATACCGGCGAAATTTGGGTGTGCACATCTGCCTAACCCTTCGGGGAATACAGGCGTGATGGTATGTAGTAGGGATTTAATTTTTAAAAGCGTTTATTTATTGTAATAAATTATGAATGAAACGCAGCCTAGAGATGCCAGCGTACTAATTGTATCACCATCGCATTGTCATCTTGAGATATTTGTGTGTTCCACGGACGTTTGTTTCGAATCTGGAAGTACAGAGGCCTTATTCAATTGGTAAAATTTGATAGTTTGGGATAGCTTGACCTGCTGGCGTCTGTACCCAACACTCGCATATTTGCTACTATTCGATGTCTGGACTTTAAAAGAGACTACGATTCTCTGTGTTTGTTTCGGTGTTTCTTCTCAGAGGTGGTCAGCTAGGAAACGCTGGAGCCATCTAACTTAAAAAAAATCTAAAACATTGTTTTGTAACTGTCTTTAAAAAACTGTTAATAAAATGTATACAATATATTACCGTCACGGTACACCCACAGTGCACCAGTATGTATTACGTCCCTTTAATAGGGGGCCAGCCTATTGCCTAACCGGGCACAAATCCAAACTCGCACCGAGAATTTCATAGAAAGAACCCATTAACACTTCGCTCGACCTGGGAATGGAACCCAGGACTTCTAGCGTAGGTAGCAGTTAAGCTTAGAACTTTAATAAGTTAAGTTTTATTACAAGATTAAATAGAATTCATATCCTGATATTTTTTATTTATTTAAATGAATAGGCAAACGAAGGGGTTTAACATAATTAAATGTTCAAACAGTCATGTTGATCTCCAAAATGTTTAAAATATTATTAAAAAAACATCTTGCAAACACATACAAACTTTTCAAATTAATACTTTGTATTGATTTCTGACATTTCCGCGAATATTATACATTGAAATAAAACTACTTTTTACGGATTTTATCGCGTATATTGATTTTATCGCGTATATCATCAAGACGCCCACCACCTCAGTCTACCCGTGACCATGGACGCTGTAAAGGGTCCGAAACGTCGGGATTAATAATATCAATATACGCGATAAAATCCGTAAAAAGTAGTTTTATTTCAATTAATACTTTGTGTTAATTTGTTTGTAATGTTATATTCCTATTTGTTGCATCATTGAAATTAATATTGTTTTTAGATTTATTTATTTAATAATAATAAATAAATATTGTTGGACAATTTTAAAGTTATTTAGAAAAGGAAAAATTGGACCGCGGGCAGGATTCGAACCTGCGTCTTCTGGTTAGGTACACCAGACGCTATGACCACTAAGCCACCGCGACTCCCACCCGTCATGTCGAATCCTTCCTTCCCATACTGAACTTACGTCTGCATGGTGACGTCAGTAACACCCATTGAAATGCAAGTTTTTGCTTTTCAACCGACACAACCCACTTTACAGTTAGTCAAATGTCGAACGATGCCACCCCACTGACTAACTGTAAAGTGGGTTGTGTCGGTTGAAAAGCAAAAACTTGCATTTCAATGGGTGTTACTGACGTCACCATGAAGACGTAAGTTCAGTATGGGAAGGAAGGATTCGACATGACGGGTGGGAGTCGCGGTGGCTTAGTGGTCATAGCGTCTGGTGTACCTAACCAGAAGACGCAGGTTCGAATCCTGCCCGCGGTCCAATTTTTCCTTTTCTAAATAACTTTAAAATCTTAGCATGGAAAATGCCAAAAATATGCAAAAGGATAGTTGCAGGGTGGGGTGGCATCGTTCGACATTTGACTAACTGTAAAGTGGGTTGTGTCGGTTGAAAAGCAAAAACTTGCATTTCAATGGGTGTTACTGACGTCACCATGAAGACGTAAGTTCAGTATGGGAAGGAAGGATTCGACATGACGGGTGGGAGTCGCGGTGGCTTAGTGGTCATAGCGTCTGGTGTACCTAACCAGAAGACGCAGGTTCGAATCCTGCCCGCGGTCCAATTTTTCCTTTTCTAAATAACTTTAAAATCTTAGCATGGAAAATGCAAAAAATATGCAAAAGGATTGTTGGACAATGTTAAACAGCACCATCTAGTCCCAAACTAATCAGAGCTTGTACTATGGGTACTAGACAATGGATATAGTACGTACTAATATACTTTTTTTGTAAATACATACTTATATAAGAAATACAAACACTTGTGTTCATCACATAAATATTTGTGTCTTGTGGAAATCGAACCTATGACCTCGTGATCAGCGGTCCAATACACGAACCACTAGACCACAGACGTCGTCATTAACTTCCTTCCTAAAAAAAACGAATTAAATAGGTATGAAAATATAGATATTACAGATTCGAAGCTAAGTTTTATTCTGATTTTGATTTATTATCATGCCAAAGGAATCATAAACGTTTTAATTTATCATTATTGATTGTATGCTTTATCGTATAGGCGAGCAAAATCTATATAAAACATCACAACAACGATTGAAAAGTGATAAGTTCTGCACAATTTAAATAGTGCAGTACTTAGATGTTATACCAATGCATTATACATTTTATAACGTGCTATTTTGTGTTTTGTATTCAATAATACATTGTACTGTTGTCAAATATAATGGTTCGCATCAAGTAAGCACGGCACAGCTGTCACACACTGCATGTGTAACTTAAGTTTATTACTCTGCTCGATAGATGGTGTTGTGCATTTGACGCTCATTTCTGAATCGCGGTGTTAAGATTCTCCGCAACTGAATGACCCTCGCGCGAACATTTAGTTCGGTATCGCTTCTCGGCCTTTTGGCTAAGATCAAAGTGTAGTATCTGTTCTTTTCAGCTTAATATCTGAAAGTTCCCTCACTGAGGGACCAGTATATTAAACTGATTTTTGTAAGCTGACGGGACGTTCGGGGCTCGCTCCACTCCCGTCACGGGTCGGCCCGGCATTGCAGTGCCGCCGGGATCGGCCCACATAAATAATTAGAAACTCACCAATTACCATAATTATTACAAGACCGAGACCGGCCCTTCAGTGATCAGTCTATGGTTAGATTGATACGCTAAGGGCCTAAAACTCAACATCGAAATTTCGCAGGTCAAACAGGTTACTGTTTAGTGTTTAGCGTCTCATGCTATGTATCTTATCTCCGCCAATTTTCGCATTGTGTGTTTACAAACAAATATTAAACAATGGAACAACGCTCGTAGGCTATACACATATAATTGTTCCGTGTGAGAATCGAACATACCACCAGTGCACAGTGCACAGTGGCTTCAAAGCTTCAAGAACTTGAAATTTAAAAATTTCAAATCAATTCTAATTTCAAAAAGTAGTGAAAAAAACAAAGTGTAAACATTTTAATTTTAATGATTTGTACTAACATAGTACTTATAATATAAGTATTACTAACAATGATTGTCGACTAAAGTTGTATGTTTAATAAATGAATTGACTTGAAAAGCCGATTAACCAATCATTGCGTCAAACAAGTCGTGAATCAATTGACAGAGCGGATAGGTGGTTCCATTGTTAAGCAGTAGGTACCTACAAAATAAAAATCCATAAAGTTTATAGGTAAGTAATTTTATTTTAAAATCCAATTTAATTAACATATCTAAAATCACTGAATTTATCTGTAGCTATAATGGTTGCAGAAATATAAATAGAATAGAATAATAAAAATAGTTTTAAAATAATACATAGGTACCTACCATCACGCCTGAATTCCCCGAAGGTTTAGACAGTGTACACTCATAGTTCGCCAGGTGCCGCATGTTTGGTTGCCATCTAATAGGGGGTGAGCTTATTGCCATTAACTGGGCACAATATACCATCAGGTGGGCCATCAGACCCATTTGGAGCTTGAATTGAAAGAATTGGAGCTGCCCGTGTTGCAAGGGTCTATAGCCTTTAGACGCTTGCAACACGGGCAGTTCCAATTTGAGTTGAACAATAGGCACTATGCCCTACCTCTCTTTATAATTCATACTTATGATACATAAGAACACCCAGTCAAACACAAATACTTATGTTCATCACAATTTTTGTGTCCTGTGGGAATCGAACCCACGACTTGTGACCAGCATTGCGATGCTCAAACCACTAGACCACAGACGTCATCAAAGTGCCGATGTAGAAATCGAATATAGATCCCATGTAATAGAGGGTGAGCCTATTAATCGGATACAAATCCAAATGACGCTATTCTGTGCTCCTACTAAGAATTCCAAAACGGAAATGCTCGATATGGGCATCGAACCGTCACGTCATGCTCAGCGGCGAAGCTAGCAACCACTAGAAATAGTTAAAACTCATAAGTAGCCTTGAGTTTTACTGTTAATGACAATTATAGGATCGCCCCTTTTACATGGCACCTAAAGAATAATATAGGCAAGAAGTACTGTGGGTGTACCTACTGATATACTCTGCCTAACCCTTCGAGAATACAAGCGTGATAGTATGTGTAAATATTTCTGTCTCTGTTCAATAAAAGTTATAAAAAAGAGACATATAGAGGGATTAAAATTAGTTCAGTGCGATTTTCAAAAAAATCTACACCATTAATATATTGATAATGAAATGTACAGTCGACAGGCGACTCAAGTATACAGGCAGCGAGCTACATCTGTGTTATGACAAGGGGGTTATAAAATATATATATTTGCCTATTGTAACATAAAAAAGATAAATTATAAATGATTAATGGATTAATTATAAATAGCGATGACTATTGTGTGATACACACTCTCACTCTCACTTTTCGAATTCATGTATAATTAATAATTAAGTGAGGGTCGCAGGGAGTCGGTGGATGCGGTCTGCGTAAGACCGATTTTTGTGGCGATCATTGGGGGAGGCCTATGTTCAGCAGTGGACGTCCGTGGCTGATCGATTGATAGATATATAATAATTAATTATCACTCGCTTAAACGATGAAGGAAAACATCCTGAAGACACCTGCATTAGAGGTTTTTCTCGACGGTGTGTGAAGTTTGTCAACCCACACTAAGCCAGCGTGGTGGAAGATAGCCTAATCCGTCTGAATCTGAGAGGAGACCAGTACAGCAGTAGTGGGACGGTATATGGGTTGTTGATGATGATGTTATATTAGACCAAGCTACCACAGTCGCTATACTTATATAAATATTACCCTCATAGCTTTGTGAGCAGTGTCGCAAGTGTCAATAGTCGCAATATGTTGAAGTGAAGTGGCAATGGGCCGGTCACATCTTTCGGAGAACTGATGAACTCTGGAGCAAACGAGTTCTCGAGTGAAGACCGTGTCTAGGCAAGGGTAGTGTAGGACGCCCGCCGGACAGGTGGAGTGACGATTTGTGGAAAGCAGTTGGAAGTATTAGTGGATTAAGAGAGCTAAAGATTAGGCTCTGTGGTGTTCACTAGGAGCAGCCTACGTCTAGCAGTGGACGAATTATAATTATAATATTTTTGGGACATTTTACACAACACCATCTAGTCCCAAACTAAGCAGAGCTTGTACTATGGGTACTAGACAATGGATATAATACATATATACTTTTTTTTTGTAAATACATACTTATAATATATAAGAAACACCCAGACAAACACAAATACTCATGTTTTATCCACACAAATATTTGCGTCCTGTGGGAATCGAACCCTATGATCAGCACTCGAACCGCTAGACCACAGAGGTCGTCAAAAATTATACGCCAATGATTAAGTGTCTTGCTATAAACTGTTAATATAATTTGATGACGTAATAAGAATATGTATCAAGTATATACAGCGTGAAATTATAGTCGTTTTGGAACCGCAACGTGGTAACTTAGGATAATTAGTAGTACAAATAAAAAATATTAAGTTGACTGTACAGCTAATAATAAAAAAGTTGGCATTTCAAGAAAAAAATTCACTTGTTCGAGTTTGTTCGTAGTAGTGCACGAATATTTCATTCTTAAACCGCCTCAGTCTCAAGCTTGCCATTTATCAATGATGCGCGGCGGGTGGCACGGGCGCGGCGGCGAGGGCGCGGGCGCGCGGCGGGGCGCGGTACGAGTCGGCTCATCAGCTGGTCAGTGGTCACCTACCTACAGCGACGGACGGTCGGATGATCCGTCCGAGTACCTACTACTCGTGATTTAATAGCTAGTAGCTAAACAAGTACATTTTATTATTAAAATAAATTGCATTACGATGCAGATAGCGACGTAATTTGATGTTAGGTAGGTACCTAGAATCACAGTTCAAATAGGACAAGTATGGCGCCCAGCGAATCAGCTGATACGGGACACGAACGTAATACCTACATTCTTACTAAAAAAATTAGAATAAGACTGTGTGTAGGTAGGTTTTATCGTAGTTCTTATTTAAGAAAAAAAACGTTGCCCAACACTAGGATTTTCTCCTGTGTCATGGGTGCATTTACAAACATAAATTTTCACATACACAAACACGCAAGCCCAGAACATTCACCCACAGATCATACAAATTTGTTCCGAGCGAGGATCGAACCCGCGACAGGCGCAGCAGTCGCTCGCACAGCCGCTGCGCATCAACATTTTCACGCCAACTACGTAAATTGTACCTACTCCAATTTCTCGTTCATACTTTACACGGGCTTAGGACCGGCAGAAATACTTTATTTGAATTGAACTTATCTTTATTTTACTGTAGGTATCAATAATTAGAAACAGAGCCAATGAACTGAGTAGGTACTTCAGGCGTTTGGATTTTTGAAATTTGAGCTATTTACAAAATAATTAACTTATGTACATAGCTAAGTACTTACCTATTAAAAGTTTATTTATAAATTGTTTACACTTCCCTGTACCGAAGCAACTACACGAAATGGAGTCTGCCGCGTTCAATACACAAACGTACCCGTTTTATGCTATTGTCTTTTAGCCTATCACTTTTCACTTTATCAAAGGCGTCCACTATCGCACTGCGTAACTCGTTAAGACTTTCATGTTCACGGGTATAAAGGAGTCTTTTTATTTCCGACCACAAGAAAAATCCAGGGGCGTTAAGTCTGGGCTCCGTGGTGAGCAAGCCACGGGACCGCCGCGCGACGTGGCCTATCCATCGATCACGGAACTGATTGTTTGGGTAAGCACGCACAACACTTGCATAACGAGCCAGGCAGCTGACATAGGGCAGTTCTTGCCGGTGCATCATTGTTGTTGATGACGTGAGCTCGACGGAACTTATAGGGATGTTAAGCCATTATTATTTAATGTTTTCCATACAAAGCATTGGCTAACATTAAATTCTTGTGCCGCCATTCTCGTGCCTCGCCGCGGAGCCCGCTCAAAGTACCTACTCCAGAATAGCGTCTTCGTTCTCCTGCGAGTCATTTAGGCGCCCTCGACCTTGCGCGTGAGCCGGCACACGGAATTGTCCATGATTGAGAAGGCGTTGGGTTGCAGCCAAGTTGGTAGGGGTTGAAGGTACTTGAGGACTTTCAATTCCTCGTAGCCGCAGCGCCTTTAAATGTTCTGGCCGGGAATACAACCGCTTGGCCTCAGCTTTGGCCTTCCAAATTGTAACTAGTAACAGTGTACAGCTGAACCATTGTCAAGTAACTACTCCGCGTTCGAATATTCATACTGAAGACTCATTTTCGCGTGGCTACGTAAAACGTAAACAATGCAACCTTTATCGCGCGCGAGTTGCAGCAAAACTGGCGGGTGCGCGTCGGTTAACGGGGGTGGGTGAGGCGCGGGCGACGGCGCGCGAGCGCCCGCCGCGCCGGCGCCGCGCAGCCTGTTACTAGGGGTAGGTACATAATACATTACAGCTGTGTGCGTGGATTGTAGGCAGCGGGCGCCGCGCCGCATCCAATGGGCGGATAACGTGTCTAGGCATGTTTTACCGCTTAGTGTTGTGTGTGTAACATTGAATGACATCGATCGTAGTGATCGTAGTACGTAACATTGAGTGGAATTATCATGAGTTCTCATTTTTTGTTCGAATATGACATTACTTTTAATAATCAATAAAATAATATATTTTTATTTAATTTAAATTATATTTTAATAGGTTCTATTACTGATATAGAGTCTAAAATTTTCGGTTCCAAAACGACTACAAAATCATCGTGTATATTATAGTTACGTTTGTAATGGGCGTTATTCGAGAAATCGTGTTTAATTCTTCAAGTGGCTGAGAACTTGGCGAACACACTTGGCTTCTGTAAAACACATATTGCTGGAACCTTCTTCGTCACCACCGCAGAGGCATAGACTACAGTGCTGCTTCGGATTGTGGATCAAAGTACCTATGGGACACGTCACATTGCCTGCAAATACAATAGCAAAAAATTAGGTTGGTTGCCACTGAGCTCGTCTAGACGAGTAGAATAAGCGATAAGACCGCCCATTGTACCATTCTATCATTTATAAACATGTACTTGGCATTTGTTTATGGTGTACAATAAAGAATATTCTATTCTATTACATTTAGCATCTAGCAGCAGAAGTGGTTGACCACCTGTGCACATTATTCTCCATAGTCTCCATCCACTTTGTGGAACCGTGCAACTAATTTTACTTTTTCAAATTACACCTATTTTAATGATCTATTTGAAATAAAAATATTAGATTTTGACTTTATGTACACAATTATAATTATGATCAAAAACATCGTAAAAAGACTATTAAAACTAATTCGAACGTTATGTAATCCTGGTTTTTAAACCTTTGATAAATAAACAAGCCGTGTCTAATAAACGTGATTTTTCAGTAAATTTTCTGCTTTCCCTTGCAAAAACGAAAAATGATATACTTACTGTAATCTGAAATATAAATAAAGAAATTAATTAACTAAATTATTTATGATACAAGAGTATTAATAGTATATAATTAACTATACTGATACTCTCGTAAAATTAACAGATAAAGCTATAGTTAGTTTTAGTGAAGCAATAATTCGACTGTGGGCATGATTCGAACGAAATTCAGAATGTGAAGGCAAATTTCGACCTGGCGAGTGGGACTCGCGGTGGCTTAGTAATCATAGCATCTGGTGTACCTAATCAGAAGACGCAGGTTTGAATCCTGCTCGCAGTAGAATTTTTCCTTTGCTAAACTAACTTTAAAATCTTAGTATGGAAAATGCCAAAAAAACAAAACGATAAATGAACAGTTTGAATAATCACTAATAAGATATTAAAGACATACCATCACGCCTGTATTCCCCGAAGGGTTAGGCAGAGGTGTACTAATGTACACCCACATTTCGCCGATATGTTTAGGTCCCATGTAATAGGGGGCGAGCCTATTGCCATTAACCGGGCACAATTAATCCAGACTCCGCGCTGCTACTGAAAATTTCATAGAAAAACCCAATAACACTTTGCTCGACCTGGGGATCGAACCCAGGACCTCTAGCGTAGCAGTCGCGCTTAGGACCACTAGACTAATGAGGCAGATATTAAAGACATTAAAGATTATTAAAGTATTTCCTCCTCTCTCCTACTTTCAGTGACAGTATTTGAGTGAAAGAGACAAAACGGTATAATTTACGTACCTTGACACGTCTCGCTCTCGATCGAACAGTACCACTCTTTGACTGAACACTTGCATCCAGCGCAGAATGAATAGAGTCCCATGTGGAATTCGTCTTTTACATCGCAGTCCCGTTCTGAAAGAATATCATCAACCCGTATACTGTCGTACTGCTGGGCACGGGTCTCCTCTTAGAATAAGATGGATTAGGCTATAGTCCACCACGCTGGCCTAGTGCGGGTTGGCAGACTTCACACGCCGTTGAGAAAATCTTTAAGGCATGCATATTTCCTCAGCGTTTAAGCGAGTGATAATTAATTATTAATACGCAAATGATTTCGAAAAGTCAGAGGTGCGTGTCTTGGATTCTAACTCGACACCTTCGACTTGGCAGTGCAATTGTCATACCACTAGGCTATCACTGCTTTTTTTACAGAAATAATAATATCCTTTATCGTTTAATTATCATCTTTTATTATTCATCACCCTTTATTTATTAAGCAGCAGTTGATAAGGACTGAAAACGCTCGTAGCTAAATAATACCTACTTATCGATGTTATTTATCGATTATGTGCTAAATACATTATTGTCTTCAGGTTTACAGGGGTAGGATTTTTCATACTGCTGAGTTCGTCAACTCTGCAGCATGAGCAGAACAATAGTGTCGTGCTTATTCGGTCAGTAAAGAGATCGATCCGTACTAGTACAATTCGGACAGTGTACTAGTTCACCTTATTAGTTCCATTCGGTCATTAGTTCTATTCGGTCATCTGCCCCATTAACATAATAGGCCATAGTTTGGTGATTGATCCCGTATCAATAGTTCGAGAGTTATCAGAATAATTAGTATGGTTTTAAATATTTAATATTAATTTTCCATACTAGGTTGATTAACGAATTGGATTTGTAATATGGTAAAATATTAATCGTGTCGTGATACTCGTTCGATACTGTACTATTAGGACATCTAGACTATAGTATAAAGCGCCGTATGCGAAGCAATAAGAACCGCTGCGGCAACGCTCCTACGGAGCCCAACGTGAGTCTGCGTGCCGCCAAGCCGAACACACCGGTGTATATCTCCCACCTGCACTACACCACTAGGGCGGAGGACATCGTGGAGTACGTGCGCCAGAAGACCAAGTACACGCCGAGGATGCAGTTGCTGGAGTCGCGCCGGAACGTCAACTTTAAGTCGTTCGTGGTGCGAGTACCGAATTGCTTTCTGCCCCTCGTCATGGAAGAGGACTTTTGGCCGCAGGATGTGGTGTTCCGTCAAGCCGGACAAGTGCCACCGGACCGCACAGTGACTTGTGCCAAATGAAGTGTTTACTAACATAGGCTAAGTTTCTATTGTACTAACACTTTTTGTAATATTATTATATACGTTAGTCTTTAAGGTATGTATTTATGGGCCATAGTAGCCTGAGAATAAAGGATTTATTATTATTATTATAGTAGCGCAACAGTTCTTTCATTTGTTCTCTGTCGTTCAGAAAGAGTCATGTACGAGTGTACGATTAGTACGACGATGATACGACGTAACGAGGTACTGTTAGGACCGAGGGACCGATTAGCGATCTTGGTTAGGAAACGTGTCTTTTAGTTCACTGGTCGGAACCGTGTCTTTTAGTTCGTTCGTTCAGGACGTAAACAAGACTACAGAACAAAGTCAACCTTGTTTCAAAACTAACCTTGACAGAATGCTAATTCTTCTCTGGTGCAGATCCACTTGGCTTCGTCTGAGCACGTGCAAGTGACGCACTTAGTTGGGTACCCCGTCTCACCCGGCGTGCAAACGTCATTAAACTTCTCTGAAATTATTATATTGTATTATATATTTTACTAGCGACCCGCCCCCACTTCGCACGGGTGCAATGTACTAATAAAATACATGTATTATACATATAAACCTTCCTCTTCAATCACTCTATCTATTAAAAAAAACCGCATCAAAATCCGTTGCGTAGTTCATAGGGATATAGGGACAGAGAAAGCTACTTTGTTTTATACTATGTAGTGATATGATATGGGCCTTGTAGGCTGAAATAAATAAATACACAATAAAATTTAATAAATTACTTACGCGGAGAACGATTGTGTGGTATATCTGAAATAAGGCCAACTTTAATAACGAGTATATGTAAGTATCTATGTAGACACATACATAATGAGATATAAACGTGTTACAAAATGCCCCCTAAAAATATAATTAATTATCAAAGCCAAAATTTTGTCAGCTGTCATGTCAGGGAACCAGATTATTTTACAGAAAAGCCTACGTACCTATTTTACCAAATAATTGTCTACTTTAATAGTTTTTATATTTTTCATTCGTAAATGTTGTTGTTTTCCTTTTTTTGGGGTACCTATGTTAAACAGCGTTACTACGTTTTTTAAATATTATGAATGGACTAGTTATAAGGCCCCATTTAACCTCCTCTCGGCTTTATGGGTAGTTTTGTATATACATATATATTTAAACTATCTCATTAACCTAGTGGTGTTAAGCGCGACTGCTCCTCTAGAGTTGGGTTCGATTCGCAGGTCGAGCAAATCCCAGAAGCGGTCTTGATATTGGGGGTTTTCTATGAAATTCTCAGTGTTAGCTCGTAAAGTAAACTTACCCTTCGAATACTTGCATAGATTCAGTAAACATAACGCAAGTCCATTGTGTAAGCAGAAACAATTTCTGCAAAATCTATTATTGTCGGGGCTGAAGAAAGTGAAAGGTTCACAGAAGATACCCTTCTTCTTCTTCTCCATATTGCCTTTATTAATTCTGTTTGTTTTTACTGCTTTATGTCCTACAAAAAAATATTGAGTGAGATCAAAGACCGTCTTAAGGCATTGATGTATGTACAGTCAGACACAAAAGTCGTCGAACATGTATTCAATACGATTTTTAATAAGTATGAAGTTACTGACCTATGAAGATTGTGCGAAATCATTGCATAGATGACCATATTTAGTTCACCTTAATAAAAAATAATCTTAACCATTTTTGGAGCTGTCATGTTATCAAAATTTAGCTGTGTACCGACTTTCGTTGCTGACCGTACATAAGTACTCCTCTGCCTAATCCTTCTTGGAATACAGGCCTGATGGCTTCCGAGCCATTAGGCCTGTATTCCAAGAAGGATTATTCCAAGAGGGATTCCGAGTTTAGATTGGAATTTGTTACTTATGTTATGTATATAGCTCGCATCTACCAGGTGCTGACTAAGTGCATTTTTTCTTAAATCCAATTTCGCAGATGTGACCCAAACTCATAAATTTTCCTTTTATCATTACTCAATACTTCATTTATGCATTAATTGTTTCTAGGTTGGCGAAATAGAACACTGTTGAAGCCCACGAAAATCTAAAGGAGTGCCAAGAAGTTATTCTCGTTTTAGAAAATTATACGCGCGATTTCAAAGCTCTTGGCGAATGGTTCCGCTTGAAATGGGAGTACGACAATACCCCTCCTCCCCAAAGACCTCAGAGCTTGGCATGGGAAATTAGAAAAACTGATTTCGTACGCCCTGAGTCCAGGAAAGGGCATTCCCTCAAGCTCCCCATCAGTTTCAGGCATAAATAGTCCTTGTCTCTCTGGGCATAACACTTCCTTTAAAACTGGAGTCAAACGCATTTACGTCATTAAAAATAGACTCAAGATTCACTAGTAAGAACGGCGCCAAAAAACAGTTTTACCGTATTCCATCGTGTTCCACCTATACACGAGAGCCAGACCCCGAGAGAGAAAGTTTTTTTACTTCTTCGAAATCTTTTGAAACCTGGAAAATCCTGGATCTTCTGCCACCTGGAGAGGTGCCATGTCGGACTCCTACCGACTAAAAACCGCATTTGCCTTTCCTTGCCCTGTCACAGCCATGGAATTCCTGACATTCACTACAACCGTAACAGGCAAAGGGTGAGATCAACCCGCGGTTCCTACTATAGGTTCGCGTGGATCAACCATACGCATCTTACCTAGGAATACTTCATCAGAATCCATTTTGATTTCGTCTGCTTCGGAACAAGGAATGATAGTACAAACTTTCCTATCGTTTAAACAGATGCAAGTATTACATGGATCGTCGGATGGTAGAGGCTGATTCTCTTCGCACATTTCTTGCTTTAAGACCCGTTTCGGGTATCTGATTTTTTCTTCTTTATCATGATGATGATGATGATGATGATGATGATGGAAAGGCTCTGAGTGTGCTGTAAACAATAATATCTTATTTGTTATATTGATTTATTGAAATGAAACTATTTTTTTTCTCCGAGTTTGATTCGGCGTTTCTTCTCAGAGGTCGCCAGCTAGGAAATGCCGGCTCCATCTAGTATTAATTAAATATTGACTTGTAAAAGTGTTTTTTTTTTAAGATCTATTGGCTGTAATAAATATCATTTAACAATAAAAATGTAGGGTAGCTGTTAGTAATTATATTATCTAGACGCCCACCACCTCAGTCTACCCGTGACCTTGGACGCTGTAAAGGGTCCGAAACGTCGGGATTAATAATATCACTATGTATAACGCGATAAAATCTGTAAAGAGTAGTTTTATTTCAATCTAATTTTTTATTAAAACATTAAAATTATATATAATTATATTAATAAACATAATTGAACTGATTTGAATTTCAATTAACAATTTACGAGGAGGTAATCATCCTGACCGTGATATAACCATACGTCCTCTGACTTTTCGAATTCATGTACGTATTAATAATTGATTATCACTCGTTTGAAGGACAACATCTTAAAGAAACCTGCATGCCTTAGTGATTATCTCGATTCCGACGGTGTATGTCTATCAACCTGCACTAGGCCAGCAACACAGCCATTAGTTCTGCTATAAACCATTTCAAGGTTATCCATTAATTACCGGACAGCCTGTATAAACTAATACGAAAACCTACCTCTAGGATTTTTTTTACATTGCCTCTTCGTGCACAGAAACTCATTCCTATCACAAATACAATGGTTAGGACAATCAGGGTCTTCACCCTCTTCTATATACGTTTCACCAGGAATGCATGTAGTAGGTTTCCTTTTTCGAGAACCCATTTTTATTGGTTTTCGATTCATTCGTAGTGATGATAGAAACTCTTGTGCATCCTGCCCTGAAAGTTCAATGAAAAAATAAATTTTAAGGTTTTTTTTGTACCACTAAGGTGGCAAACAGGCATACGGCCGACCTGATGGTAAGATGTTACCGTAGCCTATAGACACTTGTAACACCAGGGGTATCACTTGCGCGTTACCGACCCTGTAAAATGAAAGAGGAAAGAGAATCAAAGTCCCCCTCACTGCCAGCACAACGTTTCATCGCGGAGTGCCTTGGTTCTCGGTTTTTATGGAAAGTGAAAATGGAAAAGTTGAAAGGATAGTTTGAAAATTCAGGTAAAATTGAAAGTGTTTCTTTTTATTAGACTTTTGACATCGTCTGTCCGGTCATCTTGCCTAAAATAAAGGAAGGTACTCACCATTCCGTACCATATCTGAACAGTCCCTGTTCGTGCATGTTATTTTGCCCTGAAGACACACGCACATGTTGCACCCATCTTTGGCGGATGTGATCTCTCCTTCGGTACAGGCCTTATTTTTGTCTGCCGTACTATCCGGAACTGGTGAAGTAAATAAATAAATAAATATTTTGTTATGTACTGATTAATGGCCCATAATATGTTTTAAATAATCACTCTATATTCTCTCGAAGGAAAAAAGCCTTCTTATCTTATTACAAAACAGTTTTTGTTCATCATTCATCAAATTCAATAAATTTAATCAAGGATAAAGTATTTCTGATTGGTTGGAACTGTGTTTTTCTATTGTTTCTGTAAATTATGATTGGTTGGAACTGTGTTTTTCTATTGTTTCTGTAAATTATTATTGGTTAGAACTGTGTTTTTCTGTTGTTTCTGTAAATTTGTTACTCGACGGGTTCAAATTAGTTATTCTTACCAGTGACTAAGCAAGCCCTGGCCGTACAAAACTCTTGTCCCCCCTGACAGACGCAGTAGTTACATCCATCATCCAACTTATATTTGTGTCCTTCTACGCATTCACTTGTAGATCTCTGTTGGGCTGTAATTAAAAACATGTGGAATAGTATTATAATGTAATGCTGTATATGTATTGTGTATAATATATTTACATAATACATTTTCTCGTAAAGGGTCTCTGATTTCACCAATTTTATTTATTTATTTCCTCGCAAATATGTTATAAAACGTCGTATGTCATACGTACGCTTTGATAGCAATATCGCCTTGGCTGTAATTTTCAACTTTCCGCACTTATATCATAATGTACTAATATATATATATCAAATTAAACGTTGCTTTCTACCAGGATTTTCTCCTGTATCGTGGGTGCGATTAATTTTAAAACCTACATGGCCATGCGTATATCGCTTCTTTCTTTAATCATCGTAAAAAAAAATCGCTATTGTAAGTACTCATCATTATAACTTTTAAACAGGACCAATCCGCTTTTTTTTATTTCTGAGTGACTGATGTTGGATTTGACAGTAAGTGTCAACTAGGAAAGGATTGAACGGAAATGGTGAGTAAGGAAGTGAAAGGATTTGATTGTGCAGGGCATTCAATTGGACTGGATTTAACACCTACCTTTACTTATCGGACAGTTGCGGCGAGTACACAGTAACATGCCAGATGAAGAACAGGAGCATGTATTACATGAATCTATTTTGTAACTTTGTCCTGCCTTGCATTGGCTTCCCAACTGGCGTAAGTAAGCTAGAAAAAGAAATAACACAGGTATCGAAACGCCAGTTTTTGTGTACTAAAGATGACAAGTAAAAAAGCCTAGTGATTTAACTATTGGACTCTCAAGCCAAACGTTTCAAGTTGAGTCCAAGAATCCAAGAAAAAAATCCAGTATAATTAATTATTCATACGCACATGATTTCGAAAAGTCAGAGGTGCCCTGGATTTGAACTCGACCTTCGGCTTGGCAGTCCAATGTCATACCACTAGACTAGCACAGTTTTTAATGATAGGTTAAGATAATAGGGATAGTGTTGACGATATTACTAAAATATTATACTTAGAAGTAATACATACGTTTGCCTGTGATTGGGTCAATACGACATTTCTTCCTCGTTTTACATTTCCAACCGTCAGCATAACAGACACAGCGATGACAATCCATTTTTTTACTAGAACCTATTTTACACTTCGAGTCTAGGGTTATTTGACCTTAAAGAAAAGAAAAACGTATTGATCTGGTCCTAGTTTCAATTCACAAATTGGATCACTAGTTGAATTTACGGTTGGATCGATATGACAAATTTATTGAACGGAAGCAATTGCCAAAGAAAATAATTAAAAAAAATAACTTTGACAATTATTGGACCCGTTACATGAGGAATACTCAAAGAAATTTCGAACGTCAATTCGGAGTAAATTCATTGTTTACATGTGTGTGTGAACAGATAAACATTTTTCAATTATTTCAGTATAATACTACAGTATAGTACCTAATACTACTACAGTATAAACTAAGGTCGACTGGTAGAAAAAGCCTTAAGTCCACCTTTGTACTATATTTGTGCATATGTGCTTATAGCATTAAATAAAATAAATAATATGCACGGTGCGCGGTGGTCTAATGGTTCGGGTTCGATTCCAATAGGGTACAATTTCTGGGGTTTCTTAAAAATGTGTACGGTTAGCAACGAAAGTCGCTGAACACAGCAAAATTTTCAAAATATGACAGCTCCAAAATTTGTCAAGAGATTTTTTTATTATGAAGGTAAAGTAAATATTTAATGGTCATCTATGCAATGACGTCGCACAACCTTCATAGATAACTTCATATTAAAATTCGTATTGAAGATGTCAAATTGGTCAATGACTTTCGTTGTTGACTGTACCTATATAAGCATTATATCCTCTACTTAGTATGGTGTTGCTGTTGTGTAAAATTTTCCTAAATTTATTTATATTTACTATTTATTTATTCATATTATAATAGAAAATAAATGTTTTTAATTACGTGATCTTAATCCACTCGATGATCTTATCCTGCAGGGATTTGCCGTGCACAAAATGTCCCCGTTTAAGCAAACACATTGGTTACATTGATCTGGAGGAGGCACCGGCTCACCCGGAAGACATTCAGACTTCATTTCATTGGGTGGAACTAAATGAAAAAAAAACAGGGCTTAAGTGATTTTCCTCTAATGACGAAAGTGGCTAATACACGACAGTTCCCATCTGGGCTGACACGAAATGATTTTGTCGATGTACACCTCGTACAGAAACTGTGATGGAAGACGAGATAATATGACGTTTTATTAATGTCACGGGATGAACAGTATGTACGTCTATGCGACGGCTCTAGGCTATGCGATGTACAACTCCAAAACAAATCGGGGATAACAGGTTGACAACTGCATGGGCTATGGATTTTTCTAATGAAAATCATCACATTATCTCCACAGCCCACATAGGGGCTCTACAGCCTAAGTAAGGGCTGTAGTGGTAAAAAATTACCCCGATCCGAATATGCCCGATCCCGATTGTCATACGAATATATATGACAGTGGTAGTGAGCAATAAGCCTGACAACCAGTCTATCCTCAGGATATCAGTACTATTCGTTACCCAGAAATTGGGTCGCGGGGGTCTGGTTGTAGTCGATTCGTATAAAATACTGATATTCAGCCGCATCTGTTTAGACGGACTGTTTGGAAGCCGACTCCAACATAGGGGAAGGATCGTAGTATGAGATCTACAAATGATGTATAGAGATGTATGTCCAGTTAATTGGATCACTAATTGTGATATACTGATAAAAAACAGCATTGGGGCAAAATGAAAGGTAATTTTATATTATGAAGTAGGGCTATTTTAACAATAACATTTAAGTACATAATAATTATTATCTTTTTGTATTTATTTTTTTGCATTTTCCATGCTAAGGTTATAGAGTTAATTTAGCGAAGGAAAAATTCAACTGTGGGCAGGATTCGACTGCATCTTCTGGTTCAATATACCACTCGTGGTGGTTTAGTGGTCATAGTGTCTGGTGTATTATACCAGAAGACGTAGGTTCAGAATCTTGCCCGCAGTTGAATTTTTCCTTCGCTAAAACAACTAATTAATTATTTTCAAAATACATACTTGGTCGATTGTTCCAACAAGATTTTTGTGTGCAGAACTCAATTCCTTCGTAGCAAACGCAATAATTGCAAGCATCGACTTCACGGTACTTGCCTTCTATGCAAAGCCTCTCACTATTTCTTAAACTGTGTCCTAAAAAAAACAGATACCTAATAATAATCTTAGTACAGATACTAAAACTGTCAAATTTTCCCAATTGAAAATGAACTTAATATTGTTATATTAAAGTTGAAAATCAATCAAAGAAATTTGACAGGTTATGGTAGCTTGATGTACTGGCCTCTGTACAAAACTGCCTCATTAGCCTATTAGCTATAAGCGTCACTGGTATGCTTGAGGTCTTGGGTTTGATTCCCACGTCAAACAGTGTAAGGTTCTCCTGTGGAATTCTTAGTTTGGATTTATGCCTGGTTATTGGCAGTACGCTCGCCCCATAGGTGCGCCTCGAACTGTAGGTGTTCATTGGTACACCTCTGCCTAACCATTCGGAGAGTACAGACGTGATGGTATGTGGCTAGGGGCTCGTGGTTAAGCAATTTAAAACTACGCGGATCAATCGATTTGCAAAGTTTACTAGTCAAGGTTAATTAATTGAAAATCAAATATTATAACTCGATAATTCACCATCGATTATAAAATAGTGATGCGGCGAATAGTGATTTTACCGAATAACCGAATACTTCATCATCATCAACCCATATACTGTTATTAGGCTGGCCTAGTGCGGGTTGGCAGACTTCACACACCGTCGAGAATATCTCTAAGTCATGCAGGTTTCCTCACGATGTTTTCCTTCACCGTTTAAGCGAGTGATAATTAATTATTAATACGCACATGACTTCGAAAAGTCAGAGGTGCGTGCCTTGGATTCGAACTCAAGACCTTCGACTTGGCAGTCCAATGGTCATACCACAAGGCTATCACTGCTACAATACCCGACCGAATACTTATATTATAATTGGGTTGAATCTGACCGAATATTCGGCAGAATTATTCGGTTTCATATTCTTCAATTTTGGCACACAAACAGGTTTATACACATTCAGTGCAAGCTACCGACCGGGTTGATGATATAAAAAAAATGCTGGTCCACGATGGCAATAAATAGCCGACGAAAGACAGAGAAAAATGGATACTTATGTACTTATGTACTTATGTACCTATGTACCTATATACTTATGTACTTATGTACTTATGTACTTATGTACTTATGTACTTATGTACTTATGTACTTAAGTACTTATGTACTTATGTACTTAAGTACTTATGTACTTATGTACTTAAGTACTTATGTACTTATGTACTTATGTACTTATGTACTTATGTACTTATGTACTTATTTACTTATGTACTTATGTACAAACTGGAAATAAAAGGGAAATATGTATACAAGATGGTGATGAATATTTTGCTAACTATGCGCATGATTTCGAGAAGTCATAGAGATGCGTGCCTTGGATTTGAACTCGAGACCTTTGACTTGGCAGTCTAATGGTCATATCAATAGGCTATGATTGCCTTAGTCTGTAAGATTAAAACTAAAAGTAAAAAAAAATACGTACGCGGTTTTATCCTTCGACATATACGACTCGGCTTAGTATTTTGCGTACATGACCACTTTTTATGACGACTACACACGCAGTTAAAACATAAAGATTGTGTTACCAACCCGACTTTGCTACAGCTTCCTCTGGGCATTGGCAAACGTACTAAAATAAAATAAAAACAACGTAAGTACCAACACAATATCTTTTTTAAATACTGAATGAACATTGGCGCGTCATTATCACCAATCCACTGTGTCACTGCTGCGCACGAGTCTCCTCTCAGATTGAAAAGGATTAGGCTATAGTCCACCACGCTGGCCTAGTGCGGGTTGGCAGACTTCATACACCATCGAGAAAAATCACTCCCGCATGCTCCTTATATGAATTCGAAAAGTTAGAGGTTGGATTTCGACTTGAGACTTTTGACTTGACAGTCCAATGGTCCTCTCATTTGACGCTTCACTAGAATCTTATTTATTACTAAGCACAGATTAACTAATAGTACTACGTACAGGATGGTCTCCACTCTCCTTGACGTCAGATACCCACCTGGTCCCCGCAGTTACAGTTTCATTATAATTTTTTTTTTCTTAACTGTGTTGCGGTGGTTTAATGACAGTCTCTTCATGTCAAATACTCAGCCGCAGCTGGTGAGACTGGAAGCCAAACCCAATATAGTTGACTATAGCATAGTCCCTCTCATTCTGTGAGAGAAGACCCGAGCTCAATAGGACAGTATATGGGTTGATGATGGACGCGAGTAAACTTATAGTCAAACGCACCGGTAATAGGGAATATGTTTTTATATTTTTATTCGATTATTTACATCACTATATGGTAAAAAAATATTCAACACCAAAAAAGTAATATAAAGTATTAAAAAAAATATTAAAAATACCCAACCGAAACGGGCACTTTAAACGCTTGCCAGTTTGGCGCGCTTAGTGTGACGTCATAGTCTATCACAAATCGCAAACACTGTTACAATAAAATAAAATAAATTAGAATCACTAACACTCCTACTGCTACGAACAGTCCTACAAACATTTCTACAACAGTTTGTTGTATGCAAACAATACGGAATTAGTGATATTGACATTTGGTGTCTTAGACTTTTACTTCATATTCGCTTTGACAAAATGGCGTCGCGTTTCAAATATTTGAATTTCCTTTGGCAATAAAGCACTTTTTTAAAATTAAATTCTAAGTTAAAAATAAATTTTAATCAAAAATATTGATGAAAGTACAATTCTGAAGTAATAAAGTTGCTAAAACAAAAATATTTGACTCTTATTTGAATCACATGCATATTCCTTATTGATGTAATGTAATCTTAACAACTTAAAAGTAGTAAGTACCACTTACGTTTTCGAGAGAACCCACATTCTTTATTTTCGCAAAACCAGAGTCCTCTACGGCAGGTGCAAGTGTTACAAACATCAAGTTTCTTCTTCATTCCAGATACACATTTTGGAATGGAAAGATCTTAAAATTTGAAAACATCACATATTTATTACGTCCCTTGGAAAACCGACAACCGTTGGAGCAAACAAGTTTTTCAGTGGAGATGGCGTCAAAGTAAGTGCGCGCCTGCAGGCCAGGTGGAGTGATGACGTGCGGAACGCAGAACAGCTGGCAGCGATTGGATAAAAAGAACTGAAGATCGGGCTTAGTGGCATTCACTAAAAGAGGTCTACGCCCAGCGGTAGAAGAATACAGGCTGATGATGATGACATATTTCTTTATCCTATATCTTAATTAAATTTTGAACCAAGTTAAAATGCTCCAATCGATGATAATTCTACCCACCATAAGGGAAGAGAAGGAAATGCAGTTTTAAGACTGTGCGATTCGGACTTGACGCCGTCGCCTCCCCGGGTAGTAGACGAACCATTAGGTCATTTTTAATATTATGGCATTTTTTTATATTCGTGATCCGATATATTTTTATTGTAATAAGATGACAAATAAAGTCACTTTCTCTCTTCCTTGGTAAATAATCTGCTATTAAATATAAGTGGATTAATAATAACAATTAACCATTGTGTCTTCTTACCTGATGTTCTTACACCGCAAAGGTTTTGAGTGCACAAAATTTCTGAATTTAAACAAACACACACATTACATTGATCAGGAGGAGGCACCGGCTTTCCAGGAAGACATTCAGGCTCCATGGAATACGAATCGGCTGAAAACAGAAGTAGTGTTATGAAGATGGATCTCCAAGTCCAAGGTGTTAATGAATCCAAGGCACGCTCTGACATTTGCTTAATTACTTTTTGTGTTCTGAAAACATCGTGAGGAAACCTGCATGTCTTTTCTTTGTGCCTGCGGGATTTTCCTGATTGATTATGAAATCCGCCAACAAGCCTTATGGACGCTTAACCCCTCCTATTTTGAAAAAGGATTCGTGCAAACCCTTATTAACAGGTTGGTGATGATGATAATAAACGTGGCTATGTTATAACTAACGCTAAACACCTAATCTTCACGGTTAAACTGCGCTAGATGTGGTCAGACGTTGATAGGTGACCATTCTGAACACATCGAGACCCTTCGAAGAGCGAAATATAATTTTGAGAAATACACATAAATATTAACAAGGTATATTTTAAACATTTTTAATTAAACTAGTCTTCACTCTAATAAGACCCTAAAGTGATTTTAATATACATACTTGTTTCATTGTTCCAACAAAGCCTTTGAGTGCAGAGCTGAACACCGTTGTAACAAACGCAATAGTTACAAGCATCGACTTCATATCTGTGGCCTTCTCTACAGTGTGTTCCATCAGTTCGTAAAGTCGTTCGTAATGAAACTGAAAAAGAATATGACATCAGTCTAATATAGAATATTGAAGATTTTGTTTTTGTCTCTCGGCTAAGCAATAAGTGTGCTGATCAATCGACAAGGGCCTGTGCTTGTTGTGGTCAGCCTATGGGTGGGTGACCATTTTTTTGCACATAGAGACCCTTCCGGGCCTGAGAAAGCACGACACCTAAAATGCCAGACTCCCCTTTTGAAGATTTCCCTCCGTAAACAACAAAAATATTCGATTCCGATGCCCGAAGAGAAGGAAGGAACGGTTTTGCTCAAACGCACAACAGCAAATTAATTTTAAATCTAGAGTTAATACTCACACGCTTTCTCACTGCAACTTCTTACTTTACATCTCCATTGGATCATATTACAGTAACATGTATAACAAACTCCACCCCACTTCTTGTACGCTATCAACACGGAGTGACGGTCTTTGCATTTACTAAACCTTTCATCGGGAGGAACTAAAATAAATAAAAAAATCTGTATGCACAATTACATTTTAAGAGAGGTAGGGCATAGTGAGAGTAATTCCACTCAAATTGGAGCTGCCCGACTGGGGAAGTCCCTCCACCTTGTAGAAAATCGAAGTGAAATAACACTGCTTTGAGCTGTGTTGTGTTCCTTATGGTGAGCAAGGTTGCCAGTGCTCCGCGAGGAAACGTTGTGTTGGCAGTGGGAGGACTTTGACCCTAATACTGCCAACGTAACTAACTATTCCTCTTTCTTTTTACAGGGTCGGCAACGCGTAAATGAAACCCCTGGTGATACAAGCGTCTATAGTCTATAGGAACCGCTTACCATCCGGTGGGCCGTATGATTGTTTGCCACCTTATTGTACAAAAAGTCATTGTCGTAATCTGTTTGCGTGTCTAGAGCTTTTTATTGATGTACCTACTCGTATATCTTTTTTGCCATAAACCGGGCACAAATCCAGACTCTGAGCTGCTATAACTGCGAATTATATATAAAACACAATAATATTTTGGTCGGACCTGGAACCCAAAGCCAGGTCCACTAGCGTAGCAGTTGCAATATTATATTGCATGACATTAATATTTATTTCCAAAAAAGTCGTCTTTTCCGTAGAGACAATTGAAAATGCATTATGAATGGAATTTTCACTTTTAAAATTCTTGAATTGCATGCTCCATAACTGCCTTGCCTTGCTAGCTTTCCATCAGGCTAACGTGGTAGGCAAACTAGGGTTTAAAACAATAATAGAGAAAAAGTGGCCTACTTGGTTCTAGACAGTCATTTTCGCAGGATAAGTTTCCGTCTCGGCAGTAACACATAGTGCATAAATTTAGTCTTAAATCGTAACTACATCCTGAAAAGGCAAAACAAAGTTATTAATTTTTTTATGACAATATTTAAACATTATTATAGGAATACTAAGGGAAATACGATGGAATACCATCGCATGTGTTATTGAATCAGGAGGATCGTTTATGTAAACATTGAACAGCAGCGGGCCTAATTCACTACCTTGAGGTACACCGTGGCAGACTTTTAGTGGCGTTGGTTATTTTCAGAAAAAAAATGTTGGAAATTTTTTATATTTTTTTGTAAGTGTACAAAACCCATTTTTTTTTGTAGAGACTACATATAAATATACTACTAAATGCTACATAATTTTCAAAAATATATAAACTAATACACAGTCATATTGAGTTTTCAAGTCGCTCTTCAATACAATCGTTTCGATTGACGAACAAAATTTTGCAAAATTTTCTCATTTGCTACTAAATACAGACAATATCCATATAAAGTTTGACGACACGTTTGACGCAGCGGCTGAGCATTCGGCTTCTGTGCCACGGGTTGCGGGTTCGATCCCCGCACGGAACAAATATTTGTATGACCTACAGGTAGTTGTTCCGGGTCTGGGTGTTTGTGTATGTGAAAGTTTGTATTTGTAAACGCACCCACGATACAGGAGAAAATCCTAGTGTGGGGCAAAGTTTAAAAAAAAAAAAAAGTGCCTCTGTAGATCATTTGTGTACTGGAAATTTCAATTTTATAATTCTTGAATTGCATGCTATATATATATGTGTATTACGCCTAACTAGAGTCTAAAACAATATTATAGAAAAAAATACCATCTTCACTGGGACATATATTTTTGCAAATCCACTGTCCGTTTGGGCAGGTACACATTTCGCAATGATTTTTTTTCGTTTCTGGTAAACATTCTGGAAGGGCAGGACCTAAAACAACGGTAAAGTATCACGTATTAACCCTTTAAGAGACGTAGGGCATAGTGGGAGTAATTCCACTCAAATTGGAGCTGCCCGACTGGGAAAGTACTAGTAAAGTTTGATTTGATTTTGATTTGATTTGAAGTACGTCCGCCTTGCAGAAAATCGAAGTAAAGTAACACTGCCTTGAGTTGTGTTGTGTTTCTTACGATGAGCAAGTTTGCCAGTGCTCCACGAGGAAACGTTGTGTTGGCAGTGGGGGGCCCTTATACTGCCAACCCAACTATTCCTCTTTCAATACAGGGTCGACAACGTGCAAGTGATACTTCTAGTGTTGCAAGCGTCTATAGGCTATGGCAACCGCTTACCATCAGGTGGGCCGTGTGCTTGTTTGCAACCTTAATAGAATAAAAAAAAAAAAGTAGCACGATTATATTATAAAGTACATCCAGTGTAAGCTAATCTCGTATTGGATAAGCTTTCGTACAATAACAGGTAAGGTTACACTGGATACTTAAATCTAGCTTGATATACAGCCATAATGGTGCACATTTCGGTTCATATATCTATCATGATTACCATTTACAGTTATTTAGAAAACTATAAAAAAAAAGCCAAAAGTATACAAAAAAGATACCATTTATAGTATTATTTTTTCTGGTGTAATGTTAATGGAAAAAAGTCAATCTGTGGAATATTTCAATTAATATTCCTATGACTTAATAATAGTTAATTTTGACGTGATTTCTAGAAAGTTATGTATCTAAGTCCTGGAATGCGCCAATACTAACGAACGGAATTAAAATGATTTGGCGTTTTGTTGTACACATTGGATTATCAAACAAATCGCTTATGTTTTTAAGGATCTAAGATAATAATAGAGACAAATTCCGTACCGGATAATGCTATTTTATTCTTATCTAAGGTGAAAAAACCATGTTTACACGGTTTTTTTTCGCAAAACCACAGTCCGCTGCGACAAAAACACATATTGCACGCATCTGCTTTACGCAGATTTCCTGTTTTACATTTTGGAACGGTAGAACCTGAAACACAAAAAGCATCATCTAATCACTCAACATACACCTATTTACTTGCCACAGCTATAAATATACAGCTATAAACAACCAGTCTTAGTTGACCTCGCATTGTATAAAATTTTCGTACAATGAGGGTTTAGGTAATACTAGATTTATATATACCATTTTTTCGGGTGGGGAAATGCGTCTAGGTAGGTGTACATGCGGCCCAGCCCGGGGACGCGGGACGGTTAAGTCGGGCTCTCCATACCGACCAAAACCACCACCACAACCACCTTCCGCATCACGGGAATCGCTCTCGCATGATCTGCGATCCCACCACAGATTTCTATATACCTTTTGTTTACGGGGGGAAACCTTAAAAAGGCTACCGTTCTACGGGGGTTAGACCGGGGGAGTGTGGGATTCTTACCAACTAAAACCACCCCGGTGGCCACCATCAGCACATGGAGAGGAGCACTGTGTCCTCTTAATAGCCCACCCCAGAACCCCACTGTGCACCGCCTATTAAGGCACATCCCTGGGAGATTTCTATATACCTAATGTAAGGTTTGAGATGTTGAAGGGTATAGGGTGTTTACTCAATGGAGGTCACATTATTATACACGTATAATTTACTGGTACCAGATATATACTAATTACATATTATTACATATAAAAACGACCTTACTGACTGGGTGCGCCGCGCTAAGTCACTCGCTAAAACAATCATGCACCTTATACAGACGTCAGCAGGTAAAGCTATCCAAAACTGTCAAATTTTCCCAATTGAACATGAACCTTATTGCTTTGTATTAATGTTGAAAATCTATCAAAGAAATTTGACAGATTGGGGTAGGTTGATGTGTTAACCTTTGTTCACAATAAAGACTTGTGCGTCAGTAGTGCCGCTACACCTACCATGGTTTGGTTCATGTTTTTTTTCCGGTGAAATGAATGAAAAACATTCAATCTAAAGTGAAATATCATCATCAACCCATATACTGTCCCACTGCTGGGCACGGGTGTCCCCTCACAGAATAAGAGGGCTTAGGCTGTAGTCCACCACGCTGGCCTAATGTGGGTTGGCAGTCTTCACATGCCGTCGAGAAAATCTCGGAGGCATGCAGGTTTTCTCACGATTTTTACCTTCATCGCTTAAGCGAGTGATAATTACTAAAGTGAAATATGAAAAAACAGAAAAATATTTCAATTTCTTACCTATTCCAAGGATTTTAGCAATGTCAATATCGTCAAGATTTTCTGTCCTCAAAAATGGTGCACTGTATTCATACCCTGTAGACGATAATAGTATGTTTGACCAGATGGTATGTTCCTGTTGCTTGAAGATGGGTAAGCACTAATGTGTAGATGTGTAACCTATCATGGACATGGAGAATGTCATACCCTGGCACCTCCCCTAGAGTACTTTAAAAAAAGGTAGGCACTTATATTAAAGTTAAAGGGCCAACCAACACATTATACTAGGTATTTTACTTTTGAGGATTTTCTTTTGTGTGTTGAATTGATTTTATTCATTCGATATTTTTTCTCCACGGGCCTCATCATCTATCTATCACAGTCTTTATCAAAGTGAGCGATGACACCTCGGCTTTCAGAGAGTAGAAGGCTCAGAAAACATTAGTAAAATGTAATAATACAGATAAAAAATTATATTTCAAGAGCTCCTTTTAAGAAGAAACCCATACATCATGATCATATTATGTATATTTAAAGAAATTTTGCGTGCTCTACAATAAGAAACTCAAACTGCACAACATATGTTTGAGAACCTGTGATCTAACACCCACTCTTTCAGACCATTCTAATGAGCCAATTTAAAAGCGTTATTTTACAATAGCAAAAGGCATTAAAATAAAATAAAAAATTATATGAAGATTTAAGTTCTCGTCCCTATGAGAGCAACCAAACAACAGAGAGATTAAGTCAACGTAAACTATGACATAAAAAAATAACTAGTTACTACATTGGATCCGTGAAGAAACTGATATAATTTACGAAGCGTAGTACCTACTGGATTTTCGATATGACGTTAAAGGACAACCAAGATGCATTACTGTACATAAAAAACAGCCTAACCTTAGCGCGAAAGCGTGGAAAAAGGATAATCTGTAAAACATAATATCAATTAACATACTTACCTATTTCAAGAGTTTCATAAAAGTTATTATCGTCATAATCTTCAATATTCAAAGATGTTTCACTGTCATCATACCCTGTACATAGATAATAATAAAATGTGTTAGTTTATCTAGACGGTAAATCTAGCTGTGGAAAATCTGTAGGTGACGCTCTTGCTCCATTCCATCTTACAAGGGAAGATCAACGTCTAGCGCATACACCCTCTCTTTCTTAAAAGGCTCAAATGATGGGTTGGCCACAATCTCACCTGATGGTAAGTGTGTCTGTGGTCTAAGATGAATTGCGCTCACCCACAAGTTGCCCAATCAAAGGCCTTATTGAAATATCGTTTCAAACAACTCTTTCAATTTCTTAGATTTTTTTTTAACACCAAATATAGCTTGATGTACGCTATATATTTCCAGTACAAGCTAAACTCTTCTTTTACGAAAAGCCTATATGAAACCAGATTCTACTTTTGTTCAGCTGCCCGCAGACCACAGTTTATGGAGACCGGAGGTGTGTCTGCTCCCTCCGGAACCCGGTGCATTAGCTGCGGAGAGACTAACTTAAAATGAAAATACAATAGCGTAATGTGTAATCGTCTTTACCTTAAAAACCTTCATCATCATCAACCCTTATACTGTCCCACTGCTGGGCACGGGTCTCCTCTCAGAATGAGAGTGATTAGGTTATCGGACACTATGTTAGCATAATGCGGTTTGGCAGACTTTACACACCGTCAAGAAAATTTTAACCTTATGAAACTTACCTTTTCGTAAACGTGCTAGAAAAATAAAATAAAAAGTTGGTAAGTAATTATTATTTAGACGAATAATACATAATATAATTATTGAAAGAAACCACATTGAGCAATATCTTGGAAACGATTCATATTTGGAACTTGTAGTAAAATATGATTCTTATGATTTATCAAAAGCGGACATTTTATCCTGATAAAAGATCATCCAGAGGAACTAAAAAGGCCAGATTAAACAACTTCTGTCGAATGAATTCATATTTGGAACTCGTAGTAGATATATAGAGAATAATTGGGTATTCTTTTTCAATATGAGCCATTTTAGCTCCGTAAGAACGATGATATAAAAATATTCGTCGGTTTCTAAATGCCTTATTTCAAAAATCAAATCAAATCAAATCAAATCAAATCATATTTATTTGTTAAACATGTGTGTACATACAAGAGCATGCAAGATATTATATATAACATTTGAATTATAGTTCAGTCATGTTTAGCCATATCAGATGGCGTACAAATATTTTTAAGAACACACATTAAATATATATTTTATTTTTTAATATCCTAGTGAATAGGAGTATGAAATCTTAGAAAAACCAATACGATAAGAGATTAAATTAACAATTATAATTTTTTAATACTAATACATTATCAATCAAATAATTAAATTTGGATATTACGTATGTCAACACATTGCAGTTACTATAAAACGATACCAACAATTACAATAATTTTTCGTCAATCATCATCAAGATCATCTTCCAATCGTCTTTTCAGCTAAGAAATCTGTTACACTATAATAAGCTTTGTGAATTAGAAATTTTTTTAACTGATTCTTAAATATGTTGCTATTTAACTCCTTCCAACCTTTAGGCAGTTTATTGTAAATAATTGGAGCCATGCAAAAGATACTCCTGCGCATTAGGGTAGTTTTAGCACTGTGTAAGCAAAGTCTGCTGTTATCGCGTCTATTTCGAGAAATATTATCCTCCAAACGAAGAAAAAAATTGGGATTAGTCCTAACAAATACTGCAATTTCAAAAATATACAGACAAGGAAGTGTAAGTATATTGTATTTTTGAAAATAGGGTTTACAAGATTCTATAGTTTTTAGGTTGAACATTGACCTGATGCATCTCTTTTGGGCCTTAAATGCCATTTCAAAGTCAGTTGAATTTCCCCAAAAGATTATACCATACCTAAAATGTGACTCAGCTAAACCATGATAAGCCAACATCAAAGTGTCTGTATTAACAATTGTTGACAGTGAATGCAGAGCATAGGCTGAATTACTCGTTTTTTTGCAGAGAGTTTCTATATGTGACTTCCAATCAAGCTTCTTATCAATTGTTAAGCCGAGGAATTTTGTTGTAATCACATTTTCAATAGTTTTATTATTAATACTTAAGTTTAAATTATTTGTTGTCAGACGTTGGCTGAAATGCATAATTTTGGTCTTGTCTAAATTTATTTTTAAATTATTTATATCTAACCATTGTATTATAGATTTTAAAGAATTATGAATGTCATATTTATATTGGTTCATGTCATTATTATTGCAAGAAATTGTCACTGTACTATCATCTGCGAATAGTGTCATAGGATGTGGAGTTGATTTTTAAACTTTTAGTAAAGTTATATTAACTTTATCGAGACGTTAAATTATAATTATATTCCATTATGATGAGAGAGCCGCACTATTTATGTTGAAAATATAATTGATACCTTTTAGTATATTCATTGTTGTAATTATAGTGTTATTGTTATAACTTATAGTTGCTTGTTCTCTTGATTTCTGTTTGGGCCTTTCAATGTCACGGCGTATGTGAAAAATACCATTGTTACATAATTACTATACTTTTGTAGAAGCTGTGGTTTTATTTAATGTATTAGGTACACATTTATTTTGGAATAAACGATTATTATTATTAATAATGTAAAGATTTTGTTATTATTAATATTGCGAAGTTTGTCATAATTATGATTCCACGAAAAATATTTTAATAATTACTTTAGCATTGTCAAATGTAAATGATTGTCCTATTACTGTTACACACACGTCTGTAATAGAGCTATTTAATTGTACAAGTTGACATATTAATGATAGACGAGGAAACTTGGCTCCTGAGATACGAGTATCTTTTTACTTAGTTCCTCGTCAGTTGTTCATTAATTATATGTGTTAATTGTTTGTAATTTGTGTTTTATACATGTGTGATTAACTACTAATAAATTATTATTATTATTTGTATTTTTGCATGTTTGTAACGAATAAACTCAAAAACGACTGGACCGATTTCAAAAATTATTTCACCATTAGAATGCTACATTATTCCTGAGTAATATAGGCTTTTTTTATTTCTAGAAAAAAATAGGGATCCCTACTAAATCTTCAATAATGTAACCCAAGATGTAAAAGAACCCTTGCGAAGCTGGGACGGGTCGCTAGTATTAAATATAAAAAATATAGTACATACCATCAAAGCGACCTGCGCATGTATTATTGGAACATTTCCATTTTCGATCGTAATTGCACCAGCAATAATTACAAGCATCTATTCGCTGTCTTCTACCCAATGCACACTCAGGATGCGAACGCAACATACCTGAATATGAAAGAGGTAATTTTAAAAAGAAATTAAATAAAGGAGATAGAAGCTGAGTAGTAGTAGTCCCGACGTTGGTTATTTATATAATTAGGTTATGTGTTTGTCTCTAATCATAATATAAAATAAATATAAAATCAACTGGAAAACATGAAACAACAAAACGTAGCGACATCTATCGCGCTTTGTAAAAACTATGATTAAACGAATCCTGAATCGCGAAGTAATATTTGCAACATACACACGTGGCCCGCCAGGCAAACATCTGCCTGGTCTGAGGACTGGATGGATGCATCTCTAACCAAATGGATACTCATTTGGTTGGAGAAGCATCAAGAAGCATCTCTCTTTGTCTCTTCACACAAAAAATACTCCTGTGCAACTTTCTAAGAGATAATTTACTGAATTAAAATAAATACAATATAAGTATAGTGATGCATGCCACCGTAATTGGACTGAAATTGCCACCCAAAGCTCATCGCGGTGCGACCTGTGACTAGTTTTTGAGCTACAATCAAACATCCATACGTAGCCACATACATACACTGATTTATTATAATTCCTTTTCCGTAGTCGGGGTCGAAAGAGCGACTGCTTAGGGTAACTAATGGCTGGGTATTCCTAGGTCCAGCAGTGATATCGGATTTTCTATTTTGTTCTTAAGGCCATTTCAGACTTTGCCCTACATTGTAACACACATATTTGTTACTATTATACTGTCTGGACTACAAAAGAAACTATGATTCTCTGAGTTTGTTTCAGTGTTTCTTCTCAGAGGTAGTCAGCTAGAAAATGCCGAAGTCAACTAGCTTAAAAAAATATGTAAAGTATTGACTTGTAAAAGTGTCTTTAAAATATCTATTTACAGAAAATTTAAATATCATTTATCATTATGAAATTCTCCATAGCTGCTTGGAATTTGTGCCGGTTAATGAATGAATGAAATGAATAAAAAGATTTGACGGTAAAATAACAAAAATAAAGAAATAGCTCTCATTGCGCTGCAAAAAAAAACTATGTGACGTACCACCGTTTGCGAAATATTCACGGCATTTTCTGTTAGTTAGCTTTTTACAATTCCATTTTCCATTGAGAGTACATATGCAGTCCTGACACGTCAATTTTTTCGTTGAACTCGGCCTACACCTTTCTTCTTCTTCTTCGATAGTTTGACTCGTTGGCATTGTAGGAACTGTCAACGTTTATTTCAAGTAATCTAACAGCCGGAATTAAGAAATTAGCTTTCGATTATTTCCCCTACGGGAGATCAAAATCCGATGTAAGCTCCAAAAATTTGTGTATTACGATCTCCAGTATGAAGAAAATTCGAGAGCTTGTTTATCTGTGTCCCTTTAAAGTTAGGCTTTTCGAGGGGCAAAAATGATTTTTTGATATAAAAAATAGTAGAAAACTAACATATTGGAAATTCGCGGGTGAAGCGAGCGCATCAGCCTACTTAAACAAAAGGAATTGAGACATTTACATACCTATTTCCATTTTACTACAGTCTATTTTACAGGACCACTGACCATCGTAGCACTCACAAAATTCACAACTTTCTTGATCCAACTGTAGACTGCCTTTAATACAGCCTTCCTGGGGCGTAGGATCTGCAAAACAAGAATAAAATTAACATGAACAACATTGGGCTCCAAAACAAAAGTTTTACAAAATTTGGTACAACAGATCTATCTCTGTATAATGATGGATTAATATTTGAATTTTTACATGTAAAAAAATGAGTTAATGACGATTATCCAGTACTACATCAATGCAGATCCTGGAGCAGAACGTAAAATAAGTTTAAGTCTGAAATTTTGACTCTTTTAATATTTATAATTAACTAGCTGATCTGTAACCTAAGCTAGTGAGATGACGTTGGCTTTGGCATGTCTAAATTTTGATGAATCATAAAAATTTTCCATAAAAAAGCACTCAGTTTTTTTTAATTTTCAGGCTGCCTACTGTTCCAATTTTTTCTAACCCAAAAATCAGAAGTGGCTCTAACGATCTAGTTAAATCTAAGTAATCCGCTCAACAACTAATAGCGTTTTTTTAATATAAATACGTCGAAATATTCCTAATCAATAATATTCTTTATTAACAACGCTTAACTTGTCATATTACATTATACGTACTGTCATCATTTGAAGATTCAGTATTCTCAATAATGGCGGGATCTTCATTCGGTATTTCTCCATTAGAATCATTAAAAATATTAATGTCATCATTATCATTGTCATTATCAGTATTTTCAGAAACCTCTTGATTGTTACTTTCACTTGTGAGTTTATTAAATTCGATATTATCAGGGTTCTCGTTCGGTTCATTGGCTTCAGATTTTTCTTCTTTATCACAGTCTTTAGTTTGACAGAACCATTGCCCATACCGGCAGTAGCATTTATTACATGAATTTAATTTTCGGACTTCGCCTGGTTGACATGTTTCTACGTACATATCTGTGAATAAAGATTTGATTAGGTTAGTAATAAAGGATACCTCTATAAATTCTTCAGTGGTTAAATAACTATTTACATTATTTGCTACGAAAGCGGTGGTTTTTGCAAAGGACGTATTCTGCTCATACTGCAGAGTTCATCCGGGCTGGCACGATCGTATTGCCAATAATTCAACCACTAAGCAATAACATTATTGTGTTCTGGTTTAAAGAGCAATGAGTCCAGTGAAATTACTGGGTACAAGATGATAACGCGTTAGCATCTCCCCCTATAGATGCCAACAACATCCGTGTTAACGAGTGTTACCACTGCTGCGATTGCCGTTTACCATCAAGCGGTCTGTATGCTTGTATATTTTATAAGCAAATCTTGAATTTTGTGAAGTAAAAATATACATACAATTATCGCCATTTTGCTTCCCTGGTTTACTTTCTCCACTGGATTTTTGTTTATTGCATTGTCTCTGTGTGCACAGCCAATGATGGGCAACACATTCGCAACGATTATTACATTCAATATATTTAATATCGAAGTTATCACAGGATTTCTCTTTTTTTTTTTTAGGGTCTAGAAAATAAAATGTTTTATTAGAATAACTGCCTCATTAGTCTAATGGCCATAAGCGCAACTGCTATGCTAGAGGTCTTGGGTTCGGTTAAAAGATCAAGTAAAATGTTATTGGGTTTCTCTAGAAGATAGTCAGTCGGAATTTGGATTTGCCCGCTATTACATGTGTATTCTATCAAATAAAATAAAAACATTGGATATCGGTTCACAATCAGCGGAGATATCACGTAAAATGCACACAAAAACTCTCAACCTTCTTTGAAGTCATATACAAAAATAGACTTACCTAAAAATGACATTCTTGGGCATTTATAATGAGTGCATTGCCATCGCTTTAAACGGTCACACCAACAAGTGTTACAATAATCAACGCGATATACCATGCCTATGGCACACTTCTGCAAGAATCTGGAGCGCAATAATACTGAAAAAACAAAAATTTTGTATTTCTTTTTTTAAACTATACTTCTCACCTCTATTGAATCCAATGCATGCACCTATGTCTTTTCGAAAGAGCGTATTAATAATGAAACATTCAATTATATGGTGAAGAAAAGCATTGTGAGGAAACTTGCATGCCTGAGCGTTTTTCTAGACGGCGTGTGAAGTCTGCCAACCCGCTTTACGCCAGTATGGTGGACTGTAGCCTAATATAGCCTAGTTCCTCTTCTAGAGGAGACACGTGCTCTGCATTACTGTTATCTAGATTTATGATGCAACATCATCCTCACAAGGATTTTTTACTATGTGTGGGTATGTTTACTAGAAGATTGCAGTGAAATTGGTGGGCAAACAACAATATGACAGCTCACTGGTATTGGTATTGTTGGGGTCTTCGCATGCTTAATAATATAATAATATATCCTTTATTCTCAGGCTACTATGGCCCATAAATACATACCTTAAAGACTAACATATATAATAATATTACAAAAAGTGTTAGTACAATAGAAACTTAGCCTATGTTAGTAAACACTTCATTTGCTTAATTTAATTAATGCTTAAGCATCTATGTATCCACTAGCTACTTCCCGCGACTTCGTCCGCGTGGATCGTCGAGCATCACATCGATCCCGCTGGACCGATTTAAATTTAGTTTTACAAATATATTTTATGAAAGGGGGATCATAATATAGGATACTACCTGCGAGGGATAAAAAATAAGGAATTATATTATAAATGTACCTAATAGCTCTTCTGGGTCGTGAGTAAAGCTGTGAGCAATAGATAGTGTAACAATATAAAAAAACGTACGCTCCCTTGGTGATGCGAAGATCTGACACGTTTTTCTTCGACTACATTTCCATCCGTCGCGCAAACAGATACATCGATGACAGTCCAATCTTATCTTTTCTCCTAACTTGCAGTCAGAGTCGAGTTGGATATCACTCAATAACAAAGATTCTGCAATACAAAATAATACGTCAATTGATACTTTAACTAGAGAAGAGCAGTGATAGCCTAGAGATATGACCATTGTACTGCCAAGCCAAAGGTCTCGAATATCTAACTTTTCGAAATCATGTGTGAGTGATATTATTAATTATATCACTCGTTTATTTTGTATCGATTCGTTTATCAATTTGAACGTTACATTACAAATTGACATCTCAGGAAGGTTTTTGTATTGCGATTATAATTCCCTAAGTAACCCGCTAGAGGGTTTTTTAGAGTTAAAAAGTGCTGAAGACAAGCACCTACGTACTTACGTTCTCGTGGTCATTAAGGCCCTGGATATGCTAATAAAAGAAGTATAGTTATACGGACCTGATTCCTTTGAACCGCATTTTTTGTTTTCACAGACCCACCGGCCATTGTAACAGTTGCAAACGTTACAAGAATCCAGTTTACGTTTGCTGCCTTTTACGCATTGTCGGCCAAAGAAAAGCCCTTCCATATTATGACCTGTACCTACAAGAAAAAAAGATTACGAAAAAAATAAGTAATTGAATTCGAACTCGAGACCTTTGACTTGACAGTCCAATTCTCACATCACTAGGCTACATACTTCATACAAATCCATAATAATAATTATATGCATACAAATTCAGAAATATTATAGTTTGATTTTTGTGATGGTTCGGGCGAGAGCGTGACTGCTACGCTTGAGGTCCCATTGCCAGGTCAGTAGTGTCACTCGTTAGTGGTTATTTTATGAAAACTCAGTAGCAGCTCAGAGTTTGGATATTATGTGCCCGGTTAATGGCAATAGGCTTGCCCCTTGCGACGAACTTAACTTGCCTGCGAACTGTGTGTGTACGGACGGTAGCAGGTCAAGCTATCCAAAACTGTCAAATTTTACCAATGAAAATTAACCTTATTATTGTGTATTAAAGTTGAAAATCTATCAAAGAAATTTGACAGATTGGGGCAGCTTGATGGACTCTGTACATTAGGCAGCTCAGCCTAACCTCTCGATATGGTAATTTCTATGGTATTTTGATAGATATGGGGCTTACTCTTGTAAGGGCGCGGCTTCGTTTCGTGGTAGGTGTGCATTTCGTCAATAAGGACATGTTCAGATTCCTTACAATCTTTTTTAGTGCAATATTCTTCACCATTATGACAAACGCATCGATTACATTCAATCCTTCTCCGCTGACCTTCATGGCAGACAGGACCCCGCAACGCTGAATGGCCTGGAAATGGAAACAGTTATTCCATCACACAAAATATAAATGGCTGTGAAGGTCTAACGTACTGGTAACATACGCAATAAGATATAACATTTTGATAGGTTTTTTAAGTTGAAGAAGGAGGAGGTGTGTTGGCCATTCAAAATAGAGAGAATCTTCCAACCGGGTGCTTTGCGTCGTGGGGCATCGTCCGACGGTTTATGTCGGGCGTCAGATCCAACTTTTGTTGCAAATGTTACTTGCGCGATACAGGATTTGCTCGTTGTAGTTTCCGTATAGCGCGATAGATGTCGCTACCAAGTGTTTATATTAGACATTGATTATTTATTTATTTTATTTAATAAATAAACTTATCTACACTACTTACTAACAAACTATAATTAAAAAACAAAAAACTACAGGGTAAACTAAACTAAAACTAGACAAAAAAATAGCATCAAAAAACTCATCCGCATCGCCATGGTCTGGTAGCGTACCCAAGAGGCTGGCTGCATTGCCACGTTGAATAGCAATGCTTAGTCTCTGGCCGAAGTAGAGGCCAGCCTTTGGGTCACATGAAGTGTCATTTAGACGTTTGGCAATATCTTTAAAGAGTAACAGGGCACTCGGACCCCATGGCCCCAGCGTTTCGACCCCAAACGGTTCGAAAATATAACTATTTATAAAATTGTTATATTTACGCCGTTTGACATTGATTAGAGGGGCTCTTGGCTAAGTAACACTTCACTACGCAGATCATTCGATCTTCATTTTTACATAATATAACTCATCTGTTCGTGTGTTTGTCACTGAACTCCTTAAAGTGTGTCCCTATGTGTTGTAGAGGGTCCCTTGATTTAGATTCACAATTGGTCTCGGTTGGTGCCGTTGTAATAGGGTTGCAAGACAAGGTCCACCGGGCCCGCAAGTCTATCTAAATTTACGTACCGTGATCGAGTCTACAATCCTTGGTAGAGCAGAACTCGTGGCCATTACGACAGAAGCAGTAATTACACGAATCAATTTTCCGCTGTTTTCCTTCTCTACAAGTTGACAAAAATTGAGGTCCTGTAAAAGTATGAGAAAATTAATTATTGTGATACCATTATGCTTGTATTTCCCGAAGGGTTATACAGTCGTGTACTTATGTACACACACAGTACACAGCTATGTTTAATTCCCATGTAATAGGGGCCTCACCAGGTGGCGAATCATGAGGATTTTCCGTACTAAAAAAAGATTGGAAAAGGTTAGTGTGAATATAATAAACATTGTTGTCCAGTACTGAATGAAAAATTATATTCCAAAAAAATCTTTTACTTTACAGGTTCCAGCTGCTTTTATGCAAAATTATGGTGATTTTACTAAAAACTTTAAACGGTTATAACTCTAAAATGGATAGGAGTTTATAAAAAATCAAGACCTTAGACTTGGCAGTCCAATGGTTATACCTCTAGGCTATCACTGCTTTCTATGTATACTATGACTATAGCCTGATCCCTCTCAATCTGAGAGGAGACCTGTATAATAATGTTTCAAAATAAAAACAGCAGACTTACGTCCAGTTTGCTCAGGGCAGATCATTCCGGTGCACATGTAAAGTTGACCAGCAACGCACGTACAATGGTTGCAGTCTACTTTAGTGTGTCTTCCCATCGTACAATATTTTGCTGTAAATGATACTTATTTCTGTAAATAGATCCTTTAAAACACTTTTACAATCTTTTTGTATGTTTTGGCATTTTCCATGCTAAGATTTTAAAGTTATTTAGCGAAGGAAAAATTCGACCGCGGGCAGGATTCGAACTGAACTGATGAGAATTCGAAATACATACCATCATACATACCATCACGCCTGTATTCCCCGAAGGGTTAGGCAGAGGTGTACTAATGTACACCCACATTTCGCCGGTATGTTTAGGTCCCATGTAATAGGGGGCGAGCCTATTGCCATTAACCGGGCACAAGTCCAGACTCCGAGTTCGAAATGTGGAGGCAAAATTCGTCATGGCGGGTGGGACTCGCGGTGGCTTAGCGGTCAGCGTCTGGTGTACCTAACCAGAAGACGCAGGTTCGAATCCTGCCCGCGGTCAATTTTTTTCTTCGCTAAATAACACTTTTACAAGTCAATATTTAATTAACACTAAATAGCCCCAGCATTTTTTAGCTGGCGACCTCTGAGAAAAAACGCCGTAAATCTGAACTGGCCTTTTGAAGAACCATAGCAGCTTTGAGTTGTGAGAGAGCACGCGTACATCCGTCACCATGTAGCTCAACCATTATTATTCTCGTATTTATTTAATTTCTTATTTACATTATATTTTTAAATATTTTTACAAAAAAAGAAAACAAAAACATTTAAAAATATAAAAAAATAGTCAGACCACCGATATCGGGAACAGGGTCCAAGCTACCGGTGGTTAGGGCCCCAGAGACAGGAACCTCCTCACAATACGCGCCGTATCAAGGAGTACTGCCTTCTGAATCAGGCCCTTAACCCAGCCACCCAACTCGAGCCTCCTGAGGTGTTGGTCGAGGCTCTTGGCGATAAGTCCATTGACCGTAACGACTATAGGCACAATGATGGCCGAGTCCACATCCCACATGGCGACCACCTCGTGAGCTAAGTCGAGATATTTTAGCTGTTTCTCTTTCTCAGCCTTCACGAGGTTCTCGTCATGCGGGATGGTGACATCGATAATCAATGTGCGGCGCGCTGATCGATCTATTACCACTATATCAGGCTTATTGGCTACAATAGTCCTGTCAGTGATAACAGATCGATCCCAGTACAACGTGACATGGTCATTCTCGAGAACTGGGTCGGGCGCATATCTGTAATACGGTACCTCAGAATCCACAAGGCCATATTTTAAAGCAAGTTGCTGGTGGATAATCCTGGCCACTTGGTTATGCCTGTGCAAATACTCGCCGTTAGCCAAACGAGAACAACCAGAAATAATATGCCTGATAGACTCACCGGGACAATGGCATGCCCGACATATGTCGATCGTCCCGTCTTTCATGATATACTTCCGGTAGTTGTTCGTCAGCATAACTTCATCCATAATTGCACAGACCGAACCCTCGGTTTCCCCGAAGAGGTCACCGAAGCGTAGCCAGGCCACGGACGCTAAGAAATCTACGTCGGGCCCATGAAGGGCACGGAAAAAACGTCCGTGAAGCTCCTTGCTCTGCCATACTGCCTTGCGGTCATTGATACTAAGCACCACAGGTTTGCGCCAGTTCTCTTTAGCCAAAGATAGCGGGGTGAGTCCCTTGTCCACTGCGACCACATCTCGGTGCATACCCACGTCAGCCTTAAGAAAATATTCTCTGAGACTGCACACCTCGCGGTTGTGGAGGGTCTTAGCATTTAAAAAACCTCGACCCCCGCACTTCCGCGGGATGTACAGCCTCATGACAGACGAACGTGGATGATGCATCCGGTTTGCGGTCAACAGCGACCGGACTCTCCTATCCAAGGCGTCCAACTCCGTCTGGGTCCACTTGAGTATACCAAAGGAGTACATCAGGACCGGCATGACCCAACCGTTAAAGGCGCGCACCTTGTTGCCGCCTGACAAAGAACTATTAAGTACCTTTTTCAGGCGGCCGAAGAAGCGCTCCTTTAACGCTTGTTTCATGTCAGCCCCGTTAATGCCTAACCCCTCTGACATACCCAGGTATTTGTAGGTATCAGTTGAGGAGAGTGATCTCAGGTTTATAGAATCTGAGAGTTGTAGTCCCTCAGATTCCACAATCCCGCCCCGCCTTACATGCATGACTGCACATTTATCTACACCAAATTCCATCCTGATGGAATTACTAAAAGTTTCAGTTGCCTTTAGTAACTCCATCAGTTGCAATTTGGTGGAGGCAAACAGTTTTAAATCATCCATATAAAGCAGGTGGGATATTACCTGACCCCCTCTCTGCAACGGACAGCCCAGCCCCGTACCCTCCAGCAGGGTGCTGAGGGGGTTCAGGGCTAAACAAAACCACAGTGGACTCAGACTGTCACCCTGGAATATTCCCCGCTTAATCTCAATAGGTTCGGCGTTCCCTTGAATTTGCCTACATCCTTGATAGCGAAGAACAGTATTATTATTATTATTAACTGATTTGATTTAATAATCGTTATCATATCAGCCATAGGAGGTCCACTGCTGAACAAACGCCTCCCCCATAGACTTCCACGATGGCCTACTACAATAAAATTTAGAGTATGCAATAGTTTCTTACCTCCTTCGGAGAGTGGTAGCATCTTTCCTTTGGATGACTCTGAAAATAAATCCATATTAGTTCATTTGTGGAAGCTAAACAGTCTGCTAGTTTGTCCTTATTCCTTCGTAATAACGGTGATTTTTGTAGTGCTTCACGTATCGTTTGTCATCATCATGCTACTGCTAGACACGGGTTGCCTCTCACAGAATGAGAGGGATTAGGCTATAGTCTACCACAATGGCCTAGTGCGGGTTGGCAGACTTCACACACCGTCGAAAAAATCTCTCAAGCATGCAGGTTTCCTCACGATGTTTTCAACCACCGTTTAAACGAGTGATTAATTAATAATACGCACATGAATTCGAAAAGTCAGAGGTACGTGCCTTGAATTTGAATTCGAGACCTTAGACTTGGCAGTTATACCTCAGTAATACCTCTAGGCTTGTTTCTTTATTGAAATCGCGCATCGAATTCATGTGTGTACGCTTAAGCCGATGACTGATCTAATTGCACTTGCCCTGTGCGGTGAAGATTTGGTTGGGGCAGCCGTACATTCGCTTCGTTTAAAATACTGCCATTAATGTCAGTATTTTAAACGAAGCGAATACGAAACGAAACGAACCAGACGTGTCTGGTTGGACGAGCAGCCGACTCAGTAAAAATACTATAATGCAACATATTTATGTCTATAGATAGATGTAATTACTTACGTACATATAGTCAACATATGTTAACTATATGTACGTAGGTAATGTAGTAACTATATCTTAACAATTGGAATCTTACCAAAATCTAAGGAGCTCCCAGTATATTTGAAGACCTTCAGCATTCGAAGTCCTAAAAAATATTGTTGATATAAAATTTACATTATTTTACCTCTCATTCTAGGAGATAAACATAACATACCATCACGCCTACATTAACTGGAGGGTTAGGCAGTGGTGTAGGTACTTAAGTACACCCGCAGTTTTCCGTTCTGTTTAGGTATCATATAATAAAGGAGAGATTGCCATCAACCGGTCACAAATTCAAACTCCGAGCTACTACTGAGAATTTCATAGAATAACCCAATGACACTTCGTTCGACCTGGGAATCGAACCCAGGACCTCTATCGTCGTGCCTACGACTACTAGACTTATGAGACATCTTATAACATTAAAATTAAATTGCCTAGAACTAAGTGGGGATCGGTAATATGAAGACGGAATAATGTTTGGAATAACTCACTAGATTTAGCTTTCTGCATGCTCATCTCGTCATCTCCCTCTGCAAAAAAAAAAAATTTTTTAGTCTTAAATCTCAGATCCTTCTTTGATCCTTTTCAGATTCATTTGTCATTCGTCTTAGGTACAATATTACATTCACAGACATAACATACCATTACGCCTAGGCAGAGGTACACTCACAGTTCACCAGTATCACAGGTCCCATGTAATAGGCGGCGAGCCGATTGCCTTTAGCCAGGCACAAATGCAAACTACGAGCGGCGTCATAGAACAACTCAATAACACTGCTCGACCTGGGAATTGAACCCAAGACCTCTGGCGTAGCAGTCGCGCTTAGGAGCGCTAGACTGACGAGGTTTAACATTAACTATGTCATAATAGTACCTACAGTAAAAAAAACTTGAGAGGTGTCAATGGACACCCGGATGGAACGAAGTTCCTTTCATTAAAATTTAATAATTAAAAATAAAAAAACCTGTATACACTCAACAATTCACAACGCGCGAAATTCAAATATTGTCATTCACTCAATAATATTTGAATTTCGAAAAAAGTGTCGTGACAACTTTTTCGTAAGAATTTTTTCCGTCTAGCCCCCTTTCACAACGCGCGATAAGGAACTTTGTTCCAAAAATTACCTCGTACAGCTCGATACGCCTTTGCAAATATTCTTAGATTGTCACTAAAATTATCACGAAGGTATCTTTGCCAATCAAATGCCAGGTTTTTGGTGTCTCCTGAAAGTAGAAACGGTAATTTAATGATACAGTTCAATACAAGTGTTGATTAAAATGGTTAAATTTATGATCGAGCTAATTCTTCATTTCTTCTCATAGTGCCTCTCCGACTAGCGAAAGTTGACAGTGAAGGTCGAAGGTTGGCCGTGCTACACAATGGCCTAAATATATGCGTTGCCGTAAGGAGGTCGTAGAAGCAAATACAACAAAAGTAACCGACATTAGGTGTCCAATATTGGACACGTTTGCATATAATTACTTTAATTTTTTGGACATTGACTACCTTCAATAGATAACAAGTTATTTTTTTAAGAAAAATTGTCGAGCCAATGTCTAAAGTAAAAATATGTGGTCCTGCTGATATGATGGGAATTTTCTAATTTAAGCATCTTCTTACCATCTTCTGCTGTATACCATTTAGTTTCATCGTAAAACGCCTCACCTACTGTGGCCTGAAATAAATAAATATTTTTGCTGATAATAAATAAATAAATATCAGCTGCAGCGTAGTTATAATTAGCCCTGTAATCTAAATTAGCTTTAATATAAAAATACTTACCCATACTATGAACCACAGTATTCCCAACATGGCCAAAAAATGAACAGTTTTCTTAATAAACCGTGAATATTTTAAATGGAACTAATTGAAAATAAATTAAAATTTAATTGAAACAATTCCGCCATCATATTATAATGAGCTAATAACTAATGTGTTAGGAATCGCTAATTTATAATGGTGCCCTGTTTTAATTTAGAGATTAGCTGCAGTCTGCATAAGGCTGTGGTTCCATCAACAGCGGGCAGCGAGTTGAACGAATCGACAACTAAGCGATCGGGCGTGGAAATGCCCGCCACCGCCCGCGCCGTCCAAATTTATAGCTTCAAGTGTCTGTGCATGCCAAAGCACATCTGCGGAAATAAGAATCCTCATCGCTCACAGTCGCGGTTAATATACTACTATTATCCTTTTTTATTGTACAGAAAATCCTAATGGGTCGTCTGCCACCTGGGAGGGGGCAGGGTATGTCGGACTTGTAGCGACTAAAAACCGTACTTGCCTTCACTTGAATATTTATCTATTCCGTAAATAAGATGCGTACGTCCTGCTTTTTTGTCTTTCATGATAAGTACGAATTCCAGCTTAGTCAGGCAGTTTTTTTTACTGTTTTTTCATTTCTTAAAAAAGAGTATATAAGTATTATATCCATTGTAGTACCCATAGTACAAGCTCTGCTCAGTTTGGGACTTAGGTGGGTTACTATTATGAAGAATCGTCAATCGCTCGCCTCTTCCCCGCTGACAGTGAGACAGGAACCTAAAGGATTGAGTCAATGCAGTCACGTGCTGCCGCCAAATTTAAATCTTATGAGGTTTTAATATAGCTTTATGAATATTAAATCATTCGGTATCGAAAAGTAATTAGAATGTTTTTATAATTACTTATTACCTAAGAAATTTAATTTAAAAAACATATAAACACAACAACGACCACTAGAACCATTGGACCAGTATTGGTTCTAGTGGCCGCAAACGCGGTTTCTGAGCGTGATGTCGTGGGTTCGATTCCCAGGTCTAGCAAAGTGTATGCTCAGCAACTCGAAGTTTGGATTTGTGCCAATGCTTTTTTAAGATCAACTGAATTGTAACATTGTACAACTGTCAAAGAAGCAATTTGAGATACCTTATGAAAATGATTTCTACTTTTTAGTTCAGTTATCTACAAAAGCGTTTTTTTTTTATAGCAGTGATAGCCTAACGATATGACCATTGGACTGCCAAGTTAAAGGTCTCGAGTTCGAATTCAAGATACCCACCTCTGACTTTTCGAAGTCATGTGTGTATTAATTAGTAATTAATTTATCGGTCGCTTAAACGGCGAAGAAAAACATCGTGAGGAAACCTGAATACCTTAGAGATTTTTCTCTACGGTGTGAAGTCCGCCAACCCGCACTAGGCCAGCGTGGTGGACTATAGAGTATAGCCTAATCCCTCTCAAACTGAGAGAAGACCCGTGTCCAGCAGTGGGACAGTATATTTATTTTTTAAATTTTTATTTTGTGATGTTGATTGTGTTTCTTTTACTAATTAATTTCTTTGGTTTTTAATTATTTATATTTTTATATTATTAAATCGACTTTTTGGTGTATTGCGTTGATCAGAAGTCTGTAATATAGTTTTACAAGCTACATTTTTTTTAAGTTGCAAAATAATACGAAACTGCAGTAGAAACTTCGAGTAGTTGTATACTTATCTCAATGATTAAATCATTTAAGTCTCAGTACAGTCGTATGGTTAATCGTATTTACTTTTTGCTGACCGTATTTAATTGCAGTGCTTAATCCTGGAGATCCTGGTAAAGATAACTGGGCAAACTATTTCAATTATTACATTGTCATTAGTCCTTTATAAGTGTGCAAAGTTTTAAATTAATCTGATGTTTTGAAGGGGGTGAAAATCACGTTCAGTGATTCCGTTACATATAAACAAGCGAAGCTAATAAAAGCTCGTTTATTAAATTAAATATGTAAGAGCTAGGAACCTCATTATTTGATGGGACCTAAACACCGGACCATGCCTAACCCTTCAGAGAATACAGGCGCTATGGTATGATTATGTTATGTACAGAAGCCAGCACATCAATTCATCATTCGCTACAACAATCTGTAAAATTCTATCCTAAACCCAAGTTAACGTTTGTAGGCCATAACATAACATGTAAATTTGTAGGCCATATTTTTTGTCCTATTATTAATCCCACCTATCCAATCTTCCGCCTTCCCTTTCAGCAGTTTGCCATCATTCGCTACGGAAAAACACGTAACGTAACGTAACACAACGTAAACTTTACGCGGATACCATCCGTCAGCGTCGACTCAAAACCATTTCGTTCCCCTCAAAAAACACTACTCGTCAGTTTCGCAATTGGGTTTGGTAATTAAAAATTCGGACAGTGCACAGTGGGAGGAACTCTAAAAGTTTGGAAAAAGGTTCAAGCGTTGCCGGTGTTGTTTGAGTAGCTGATGAAATATGCAATCTTTGATGCAGAGGGAATTTTAAAAACTACGAAGGTGAAAAGGTACTTTATTTTTCGTTCCGGCAAAATGTTTGTGCTTTCTGTCTGTTAATGGCGGGTATGATTCGCGAAATGTGGACAAAGCAAGTTTTTGACGCAGAGAGGTTCAGTAAAACATTTCCTTGCTACCGTCTTGCATTATGAAAATAAGTACTTACTTTGTTTTTGAAATTGTGAATAAAATAGAAATGTTTTGCTCTTTGATAAAGTGCACTGCTTTATGTATCTTGTATGCTAGTTTTTTTTGTAGTATAAAATACTGCGTCACATACTTTTCTCTGCTTATTCGTTGGATAATTGTTTTTATTTTATGCATATTATTCAAATCCTATAAATGAATTCTTTCATAGACCTTCCTTGAATATGTTAGGTTGATTGTTGTGTGCGTGATCACAGTTTTTTGTTATTCAGCCACTATCGTCGTACTGGCCACCCTACCCTCCTTCCACTCATCTCGGTTTAAGCATCTGCGGCCAAACATTCCAATATGGATCGTGCTCGGCGAGTCTCGCCATCTCCTTGTGGGCCTATCGCCATGTCGTCTAACGTTGTGTAAATTCCAGTCGGTGGTGAGTTTTGCCACAGTTCGTCGGACATACCTACTTGTACATTCTCAGTAGCAGCTCGGAGTTTGCATTTGAACCCGTTTAATGGCTATAGACTCGCCCTAACCAAAAAAATATGCGACCTAAACATACCGGCGAAATGTGGGTTATATTGGTATATGTCTGCCTAACCCTTCAAGGAATACAAGCGTAATGCTATGTTCTTCTAGTTCACTGCGCAAAACTGTCTAGAATGTGAAACAAATAAAAATGGCAACGGGATTATTATTTCATAACTGTGAGGCATTCATCTTGCCGGGCTGTGAGAAGCCTGTTCACTCGGGTCACGTTCACGTAACGTCATAAGGAGTAGTGCACAGTGGACAAATATTATATAACATAGCATAAGATACCATCGACTGTATACCCCGAAGGGTTAGGCAAAGGTGTACTACTAGTACACTTATTTAGATGTAAAACGGAATGTCAATGTCAAAGGACAATAACCAAATGTCATTATGACAGGTCGTGCTATCTCTCTCCCTCTTGCTTAGTAAAATAAAGAAATATTGTAATAAATAGAATTCGTGCTGTCTCTCTCCCTCTTGCTTAGTAAAATAAATAAATATTGTAATAAATAGAATTCGTGCTGTCTCTCTCCCTCTTGCTCAGTAAAATAAAGAAATATTGTAATAAATAGAATGAGCTGAGTCGAGCTGCTACTAGGAATTTCATAGAATAATCCAATATAACTTTGCTCGACCCAGAATTAAAACCCAGAAACTCGAACATAGCAGTAGCGTGACCAATAGGTTAATGAGACGAAGCAGACAAACCTTATTACTGCAGAAGATTTCGCCTTCCAGCAATATCATTGAACAATGAACAATTTAGCCACTACCTCCCCCACCCCTGTGACTCCCCGTGGCTAAGTTATAACTACACTGATCCACCCAATCTGCAAGTTAACCTGAGTTAGCTGCGATCAGTGTGGGTGGTGACCATCCTTAACACATCGACACCTCTCCATGTCTCGGAGAGCACGTAAAGCCGTCGGTCCCCATCGTCAAGCAAACACCTATGACAATCATTAGTGGTAGTCAGAAGCCCAAAGAGCTTGACACCCAGTCTATCCTTAGGATGTCAGTATCGCCCAGAAATTTAGTTGCGGAGGTCTAATGGCCGTCGTTTCGTGTAAAACATAGGTGTTCAGCCACATCTGGTCACACTGGAAGCCGAACCCAAGGCTTAGTAGCGTTTCAGCCGCTGAGTTTCGTCCGATCCAGTCGAAACAGGAATTTCATTATTGTTAACGCACACGTTAACACCTCAAAGACACACATGCGTCATCAAGGAGGGGAGCGGGCGGCGTGTAAGCGCAGCGGCGGGACGACGGCTCGCGGGCCCTCGAGACGCACACTCCTTTTAACAAAGCGACCACGATCGCATGATTTTATTTAATTAAATTTTGACCTTTGTAATGCTTAATATAATCTAGAAATACAGTCCGCTTTTTATTCTACCTGGGCCTATCTATGGTCCTTTGAGCCGGATTTTTGAGTGGTGTTCAACATAGTTGGGAAAAAGCTCGGAGTATGTTACACCAAAATGAACAGGACTTTACAAAAAGGCTGAATAAGTGAAATTTGGCGGCGCACCTCGCTACACTGAAACATTTACACCAAACAGCTTGTTTTACATTTTCAGAATACTGAACGCCTTCAATGTTGGTTTTGTGTGGATGTCTCTTTTATAATTAAAATTTTAGGCTGTTCTGATCTTCGTGTGCATGGCACAAGATGGTGGCTACGCTACACCTATTTGCCGCAGTCGTAAGACGCTTTACTCCAACTTACATCTATTGACTGTTCAATTCATCTTCATTTGTATAAAAATTGTATAAAAAAACAAAGCATGTGCAACCAATGTATTCAATTCAATGTATACAAAAAACCAATGTATTCGCAATCTTGTGCGTATTAATAACTGAAAATTTATTATCACTCGTTTAAATGGTGAAGGAAAACATCGTGAGGAAACCTGCCTGTCTGATAGATGTTCTTGGCGGCATGTGAAGTCTGCGAGCCCGCGTTAGGCCAACGTGATGATAATCCCTCTCATTCTTCGAGGAGACTGTGCCCAGCAGTGGGACAGTGTGGGTTGATGATGAATACTGAATTCGATACTAGAGATCAAATTAATATAGTATTAACAGTTGCCTACCATTTCATTCACGTACCAAAAGGACAATTAAGGTCCTTATTTTTTGGAGATTGAAAAACTTGAGAACTTGAGGTTGTAGAACTGTCCCTGTAGCCCAGGTTAGCTCCTAGTACGGGATTGAAATTTGTTCTGGCATCTTCTCTGGCCTGTGATGACTTTATTAAAATGTATAACTTATACTATATTCGTCTTGTAAGTAGTTACAAAGTTTTATGAATAAAGTAATATTATTATTATTTACTTTTACCTATGTCCGTCCTCTGAGTGCAAACTATCTTCTTGGAAATTTTTATCAAAATCTGTTCAGGCAATAGATAGTCAGACAGAGTAACTTTCATATAATTATATTATAATACTAGCTTTTTCCATATAACCAGCTTATTATTAGCATATAATTAGCATTACTATATAACCATCTATATTTATTCTTATATTATATTTATATTATATTTATTTTATCTATATTTATATTTATTCTTGGGTCAACGAATTAGCATTGCCATTCAACGTGGCAATGCGGCCAGTCTTCTGGGAACGTTACCAGATGACAGCGATGTGGAGGAATACTTTGACGCTTGGACGTGATAATTATTTATTAGTTATTTTCATTTTCCTTTTTTTTTTGTACATTATGTAAATAGATAATAAGATAATAAAAAATGATAATTATTAATTAATGTCTTCATTTCTGCCATATCAAGGATTATTAATTTGAATAGTTGAATTATATAACCATCTTAAAAATATCCACTTTATGCCTATCGATCTAGAACATTCTACGACTGAATGGAAAACGAATATTTGATATCGGGCATAGCTCGATATTGTAGTATCCGCCACAGTTAAACTGAATTTTAGTATTTTAAATAGTTACCAGCTGTTTTGTGTTAGCTTGCCCGCGGTTTCTCCTGCATCGTAAAAAGGCTTTTTGAGAGAAACGGTAATCTATGTCCTTCTCCAAAGTCTAATCTATCTCTGTACCAAATTTCATTAAAATCGGTTCAGCGGTTTAGACGTGAAAGAGTAACAGACAGACCGACAGACAGAGTTACTTTCGCATTTTTTCATAATATGGTATAAGTAGGGACTATAGCTATTACTTACCTAATTGCTAAGTAATAACTACGCTGATCAACCGCTCTGCAAGGTTAAGCTACGTTAGCCGCGGTCAGTTAGCCGAGACGTTAGTTAGACGTTAGCCGAGGTTTTGCTTGTCTCGGCTCCGGCCGACCGAGGTTTTGCTTGTCTCAGCTCCGGCCGACCGAGGTTTTGCTTGTCTCGGCTCCGGCCGACCGAGGTTTTGCTTGTCTCGGCTCCGACCGACCGAGGTTTTGCTTGTCTCGGCTCCGGCCGACCGAGGTTTTGCTTGTCTCGGCTCCGGCCGACCGAGGTTTTGCTTGCCTCTTCTTGACTACCACTTAGACAACGCTCTGCTCCACCCACCATCACCACACCTGGTCACGGTGAACTCCACTTAAGTATACCTTTTCCAACATTAACTTTCGTTTGCTGGAACAGAACTTCAGACTCTTACCGGGTAAAACCCTATGACGTCCAAGAGTTGCCCAGTACCGCGCGTTAGGACTACTTTCGCGCAACGTCAATTTGATGTTCTTGCTCTACATATTTATAATACAATCCTAAGAATTCACAAAGACTGTAAAAAGACTATAATAAATTTAAGGCTTTCTGGTAAAATGGCTAAAAGAATATAACTATGACGATATAGAAAACATTATGAATAGATAATGGCTTATACATACGCACACACAAACAAAATCACACACACACAAATCAGACACACACTCACCACAGTGTGCACTAGTTTAGGGACAATACATATGAAACCTATAGGGTTTCATATGTATTGTACCCCTTTATGTCATTATAAATAATTGATTTTTATTACTATATAAAATAAAAAAATATATCCTTCCCCGCTATCAGTGTCCCAGGTTCCAGCATCCACAGGTGACCTATGAGGAATGTACCAGAACACCTCCAATAACCTTACAGCTCGATAATTTTCTCTCGAAAACATATTTTAATCCCATTTATCATATACATTGTTAAGTCTTTAGCTAACGTGGTATAGGAGGCAATTTATAGAATATTTGGCATTGTACCGAACGAAGCTGGGCCAGGCCACCCGATTTATATGGCCACTTCAAGTGCTCCTTAATATATGGGGAGCTTAATGTTATATTTTCTCCTCATTGAAAATTATGAACTTGGGCTCATAATGTTGGCATCGTGCCTTCGACCTAGTTCTAAGATGATATACTTTAGGTTAATTTGGGCGTTAAAGAACGCTTGAATGTAAAATTTTGTTGGAAGATTATAGAGTCAGCCTTTTAGTTTTAAAAAGAAAGATTGGAAAAGCTACTTTTAAACTATTCCTCTTTCAATACAGGGTCGGTAACGCACAAGTGATTCTCGGTGTTGCAAGCGTCTATAGGCTAGCGATGTAACCGCTTACCATCAGGTGGGCCGTATGCTTGTTTGCCACCTTAGTAGAATAAAATAAAATACTTTCCGTATCTATAACTGCAATCTATGACAATATTCAACAATTGTGACGTTTGCAAAAGCTCTCTGCCTCATTCGCCAAGTGTTCTTAAGCGTGACGGCTACTCTTGAGGTCTCAGGTTTAATTCCCAATACCATTAACGACTGTCATAGATGTTCGTATTACAACCGGGATCGATGGCTTTAAGTGCCCTCCGAGGCACGGAGCGGTCTCGCTTTGTTAAGAATCCACAGACTGACCGCGGATATCGATTGATCAGCGTAGTTACTACACAGCCTTTGATATTAAGTATATTGTTTAAATATCATTGTAAACTAGATTTATAAGATTTTGATGTTTTCTGTCCATTTTGTTGACTTCGTTGGCTAGCAAACCCATACCCCTGCTAATATTTTGCATTTGTATTTCACAATATTTTTTCCTAATTAAAAAAGCGACGGTAGTTTTGTACTTAGTAAATTTCTTCTCACTTCTCACTGACCCACTTTAATACACCCTGTAGTAATCAGATCGTCCTACATTCTTAAATACAGGTAGATAAAATCCCTCCATTTAATTTACTTCGACTGAACCCGCTTGACCGATTTTTATTACTTTAAGAAGATTGCACAGTAATCCTCTGAGATGGTTCACAACGGAATATTAATCTAGGCTTTATTAATGCCTTGCAAGCGCAGCGCCGAGGCACGAGGTCTAAGCTGGTACGAAGCCTGCACAATTAAGGATGAGGATATACAAGAATATCGAAAAATTTTGAGACGGTTTTCTAAGCATCTTAGGAAACTGGACAGTATTGTTATTAATTATTTAAGTACGGTGTGTTTGGGAAACAGTTACCGATACTTTTAGGGCATATTATATGCTCAATTTCATCGACAAATGCACTTTTACATTATTTTAAAATAGGGTATGTTCATTATAATACTAATATCTTTCAATTTAAGGGACCTACAGAGGTGCAAATGGCCTTATTGTAAAGACCACTTTTTCCTGAATAATAAAGAAAAAGGGTTAGAATACGTGTATACTTTGTTTTACGCGCTGCAGCTTGATTTACTTTTTGCTGCAGCACAGTGTTGAGATAGGGACTTATTCTGAAATCGCAAAGGATAAAGTACTTCCTTAGTTTAGGACTTCAATTTGTCATTTTGTCCTATGTTGTGGCTGTCAGAATAAACTTTCTTTCTTTCTTTTATTACAGTCAAACGGGGTGAATAGGGATACAGATATATAATAATTAAAGCTGGAAATCCTTTTCAAAGTTTGTCCCGATTAACCCCTGCATCCCTATTCACCCCGTTTGACGGTATGTTAGACTCGTCGCAAGTAGGTTTAGGTAATTTTTCAGCCGCTTTTTGTATTTTTCTGTTGAGTCGATACGGTCTTCATATTACTTGAACCTTATCTCAAAATCCTATCTCAAGCAAGTTAATCATTATTATAATAATTATTATTATTATATTTAGCATCTATTGTATCTATTATTTTTTTATTTATTTTTTTATGTACGCCAGACTATCTGATTGTCGCCTCTCCGTTTCTCTTAAATCCATCCAAAATTTGTCTTCGCTTTAACTTTTTAAGATCGCTTTTAACGATAAGACCGCCCACTGTACCATTCTATCATTTATAAAAATGCACTTGGCATTTGTTTATGGTGTACAATAAGGAATATTCTATTCTAATCAACCGATCAGTTATTGGGACTGTTAGTCTGTCCAGGCCTTAACTGGTGCATTTCAGTGTCCTCCGGTCAGAAACTACGTCATAACGGTTGCGGTGTGTCAAAGTGCAAAGACGACTGTGCATAATCGCTGGGGATTACGCAAATGATCCGCTCGTACCGGACCTGTACTAAGACGGTATTTGCATTGCATTATTTTGTACTTTGTATTATAAAGTGGGAGCCGAAAGTCGCTAATACTTGCTCTAGTTTCTAGGAACACTGTTTCCAGTAAAAAAACAGTGATAGCCTAGTTGTATGACCGAGGCACGTGGCTAAGTTAAAAATCAGCTGATCAACCGATCTGTAAAGTTAAGCTTTGCTAGTCGCGGTCTGTGATGGGTGACCATTATTAACAGGACGTAATCTGAGGGGTCTCCTTCTGTTCTGTTCTCGGTCTCTCGTGCCTCGGAGAGCACGTAAAGACGTCTGCCCGGTTGTCATGCCAACATCTACGACAATCGCTAGTGGTAGTCAGAAGCCCAAAAGCCTGACAACCAGTCTATCCTCAGGATATCGGTATTGCCCCGAAATTGGGTTGCGGAGGTTTGATGGCAGTCACGTCGTGTAAAATACTGATATTCAGCCGCATCTGGTTAGACTGGAAGACGACCCCAACATAGTTGGGAAAAGACTCGGAGGAAGAAGAAGATGAGAGCCTAAGGGTATGACTGAGTTCGAATCCAAGGCAAGGCAATCCAAAGTAATAATTAATTATGATTCGCCGGTGACGGAAAACATAGTGACGAAACCTACATGCCTGAAAGTTTTTCTCAAAGGCGTGTGAAGTATGCTATCCCGACAGGCCGGTGTGGTGGACTATAGCCTAATCCTCCTCATCTTGAGAGGAACACGTGCCCAGCAGTGGAACAGTATATGGGTTGATGATGACTGCTTCCAGTATTAAAAGACTTATTAAGGAGGTTTTACCTGGTTTCATAGAAGAGACGGTTTAGAATAGCATAGAATATTCTTTATTGCAAATTATAAACAAAAGTCTTATCGCTAAAAGCGATCTTTGGCTGTATTCAAGAACGACTCAAATAAACCGTATTTAAATCGGTTAATCCATTTCGGAGTTACAATGTCTCATATAGACTAGTAGGTAATTAAGGAAACTTCTAAATCAGAGAAATATTCTAAAAGTTGTCATATAATGTGTGTATAACAAAATCCCAAATTAAATTAAATTATTAAATAATATTAACATACATATTTACAAATATTTAAATGGTTAAACGATAGCAATTTTTACGACTATAAAGACTTTTTCAATACTAAGATTTGATGTATTAATATTTTAATTTTTTAACCTGACATTGTAATTAATTATTTTGCCTGCAATTGATACAATTATGTACAACTGAACATGTAGACATAATATTAAAACCAGAATGTAACACCCTCATACCATGTTTATTGCAAATAAAGACTTATCATAAACAAATACATAGACAGGAATAGACCTCAATTCTCCTCTTTCTTATTAGGGGATAAAAATACTTATATCCTTATACCTATATATTCCTTATACCTACCAACAAGCAATGGTAGGTATAAGGAAGCAAGAACGTTTGAAAATAAAGTTGCGCTTGCAGCGTTTAAACTAGCACGCTTACGAAAACTGAAATTTCAAGCTGTCGGTTTATACAGCTTGAAATTTCAGCTTAATAAATCAACAGAGATATATCCAACTTTTCGCTGTAATTCGGGCACTTAATATCTGAATATAACCAGTTCCGCTTCGCTCCAGCATAAAATGATTCAGTAAGATAGTCTCAGCCGGCCCCTGCCAAATCCACTTACTGAAAGCACTTAGTTGGGAGTTTTTCTACTCTGTGGCTAAAAGAGTTATAGGTTTAAGCGATGCGGGTCGGTTGGCAGGCACTGTTGCAGTTGTTCAATCCCTGGTACTGATATTTGTATGACGTAGCTTCTGCCCGCGAGTTCGTCCGCGTGTAAAAGTAATTTTTAATTATTGTTGTAATTTGGCTAATTTACTCAAAATCATTATAAATTATAGCCTATATGTTATTCTGATGTATAAATAATAATATTGTAAAGTTTCATCAAAATCCGTTCAGTAGTTTTAGCGTGAAAGAGTAACAAAAATACGTCCATCCATCAAAGTCAAAGTCAAATATTTTATTTCAATTAGACCATTAAAATAGCACTTTTGAAAAGTCAAAACTAATTGCGTCCTCACAAACTTTTACATTTATATTATTATAGTAGGATTTATAATATTAGTAAGATAGGACAGAAAGTAGGATAGGATAGGATATAGGTGAGGATGTCGAACTCATACCGACTAAAAGTCGCACTTACCTTACCTTGCCCTTTATTCACCTTCCCTTTTGATCTTGGGATTCAGAAGAGTTTGGAAATGCCTGTGCATGTGGTGTTGGCTTCCACTCTAACGAAATGCAAAATATCAGTATATACACGAAGGGATTGCCATCAAACCTCCGCAATCCAATTTCGGGGTAGTACCTACCGATAGTCAAAGTCAAAGTTCTTTATTGCTTCATGTGTACATAATTAGGTCTTACAGTTAAGGAGATTCAACATGAAACCCCGTTGGGGCACAGCATCGAAGAGGTAAAATTAAATACAGATAAAAAGTTCTACACATACATATTACATATCCAAATCAAATTTTATACTTAGTTATATTTAAATAAAATAAAATTAGAGAGAATTAAATAAAATTATATTGAAATTATACATTATTGTTCAAATTGCCAAATTGTACATTATTATTTAAACTTAGTTATGTCCATTTTATACTTACATTTAAAAAAAAAATATCCTAAGGACAGACTGTTTTGGTCTTCTGAGTTTCTGACTACCAAGAACTATAGTCATAAGATCTTTTTGTATTTTTTGGCATTTTCCATGCTAAGATTTTAAATTTATTTAGCGAAGGAAATAATATTACTGACGTCAATAAGTGTTACTGACGTCACCATAAAGACGTAAATTCTGAATGTGAAGGCAAAATTCGTCATGGCGGGTGGGACTCGCGGTGGCTTAGTGGTCATAGCGTCTCGTGTACCTAACCAGAAGACGCAGGTTCAAATCCTGCCCGCTGTCGAATTTTTCCTTCGCTAAGTAACTATAATCATAAGAGTCAATATGACAACCGGTATGAGTGTTTTAATGTACTCTCCGATGTACTGAGAATTTGAGAATGATTATCCATCCATAGACTTACCGCGGTAAGCACAGATGAATCTTTCGGATGATTGATCACTGTGGTTAATACTTAGCCACGAGCCCCTCTAGTAGTCTGTTGATGAGGATCACAATAGTTATTCAGAGTGCTCCTTTTTTCGACATTGTGGCAAAAAGAGTAATCGGTTGACTTAAACGCGAATGCAGATTAATGTAGGGGTGTAAATTTCCTTTTATTTAAATTTGGAAGCTGCTGAAAAGAACCGTTTTTATTAGCATTCGCAAATAGTGGTCAGGATTGAGTGTTTTTTTTTTTATATATAAGACCGCCTTACATAATGTCTCTCGTTTTTGTGTTATTCAAAAGATATTCATCTTGGAGAAATGGTAGAAAAAATGGCGGAAAATCCAAGGAGACAGGTAATCTTACTAGCATTTAATTTGAAATAGTAGTTTAATTATAGGATCTAATGATCTGTCCTTGAGGATTGTTTATACTAAAAAATCCACCAGCACTAATATTTGTATCATTACTAATAATTGTATCTATAATTGTATCTTAATACTTATATTATTATATATCATAAAAACATAACTTGTAAAAAAACCAAGTCTCGCAACTCAGTTGTTCTACCGAAAAGTTGTGAGATCCATGTAATACCAAGTCGGTTAATAATAGTGACCATATCAATATAAAAATCTTTTATGTTTTAAATAATTAGATTGACTTGGCAATCGCACTAAACAACCATAACATCATGGATCCTCTGCCACCCGGGGACGTGGCAGGGTATGTCGGATTCGTACCGACTAAAAACCGCACTTGCCTTCATTTGCCAGGACACATGACAGGATAAGTAATGGGTATACCTACTAGTGTATATAATGTAATTAGTTACAAACTCCATGACATAACTTTGTCGATGACAGCTGAACTCCCCACGCCACAGTATTCAGCTCCCTTTGTGATCACAAAGAAAGAAAGATTAACTGAGTGACACTATTAAAACTTTCCGCGACAAAAATTGATTATCTGTAGACGTCACGAAACGAAAAAATCCACCGAAGTTCCATTTTACACCAAACTGGAGAAATATTATACTTTACTGTGAAAACTGTTCATCGTTCTTTACGTGTTGGTAATAGTTAACGATTCGATAAACAACTTATAGCAAAAACACTATGAACCCCTTTTAAATGACCAGAGATTCAAGTTTGCTGTTTCAATTGCATCAAAATGGCAGTAAATGACAAGAACTGACAGATTTCGTTGACATATCTGTCAAAAAAGTCATTGAACAATTTTGAAATGATATAATTTGTGCCCCATGTTTTCATCACAATGTTTTTTTATCGATATAGAAAATTATAATCCACTTCTTAAAATAACACGAATTTAAATTTTGATTCTGGTTGAGATGTTTGTTCACGGAGGACTAGCGATTGATAACTATGAAGTTTGAGCCATGTGTTACATCAGAGGAAGTTTGGAAGTGGTGTCAGTGATAGAAAAGTATAAGGGGAATAGTTTTTATTGATATGTACGGGATAAGAAGGAATGAAATGTGAATAGAACAGTGATGGATATGAATGTGGAGGGATGGAGAGGGAACACACAAGCGAAAAGCATAGCGCTAGCTATCTCTTTTACATAGAACTCCAAATTTAACTATACTTCTGTATATTTAAAAGATATATATATATACACATAAGTTAAGTTCAAAGATTGAAAAGGCCTATTGAGCGAAAAAAGAGCTCACAACGCGTTGTGGTCAAGTCAAGTTGTGGTAAGTGTCAGATAGTATCCATATATACTTCTGTATATTTCTCCTTTGTGACTTGTTTGTTGGAGCAAGCAGAAACTCCAACAGTCCGCATAATATGGAACTTATGGCTTAGGACGAGGGACATTCAAACTTTTTGGTACCAAAATCATAAAAAGAGACTTTGTTTACAGTCTCGCTCCCTGTCATTATGGTAAGGGGAAGTTGTAATGAGAAATTGAGAACTGCCCGGCGACGAGGCCAGCGAACTACGAACTTTTTTTGGAAAGTATGGTCATAATCATAATTATTTTATTTATTGCGAATGTAGGTAAAACTAGATGCGATCACTACATAGTATAAAACAAAGTCGCTTTATCTGTCCCTATATCCCTATGTATGCTTAAATCTTTAAAACTACGCAACGGATTTTGATGCGGTTTTTTTTAATAGATAGAGTGATTGAAGAGGAAGGTTTATATGTATAATACATGTATTTTATTAGTACATTGCACCCGTGCGAAGCGGGGGCGGGTCGCTAGTTAAATAATAATATACAATAATAATTAAACAAGGAAAGATTTCCATTGACAGTAAGAGCTGACCAGTCGCGGCAGATGGACGGACTATGAGAGAGCGACTATTTGGACTCCCATCATACTGCGCTCGAAGGCTCGTTGGCAAACCTCAGCGCGGAATCCTGATGTTTTGTCGAAAACCAGGTCTGTGCGCCATAGGTGAAGATGGGGAGCGTGCCATCAGACCTCCGCAACCCAATTACCTGGGTAGTACTGATACCCTGAGAATAGACCGATTGTCAGGCTTTTTTTTAAGTTTCTGATTACAATTACCGACTGTCATAGATGTTCGTATGACAACTTTACGTGCTCTCCAAGGCACGCATAGGTCTCAATATGATAACCAATATGGTCACTCATCCACTGAACGATCGCGGCTAAAGTAGCTTAACCTTGCAAATCGGTTGATCACCGTAGTTTTTACTAAGCCACGAGTCCCCCGGAGAATACATACATCCATGTTTAAATGATCTCCACGAGGAAACGTTGTGTTGGCAGTGGGGGGACTTTGACCATTATACTGCCAAACCAACTATATTCCTCTTTCGTTTTACAGGGTCGGCAACGACCGCGCGCGACGACAAATGACACCCCTGGTGTTGCAAGCTTCTATAGGCTACGGTTACCGTTTACTATCAGGTGGGCCGTATGCATGTTTGCCACCTTAAGTATATAAAAAAAATACTGAGCTAAAAATCCAATTTACTCAGTCGATATATTACAAATTCCAGACTTACAGAGTACTACGAACGAACGCTATTGGTCACCACATAACTAGTACCTACTCGCTTTGTCGTGCAATGTACTTAACCACATATTGATTGCTAACAATTAACCTGTATTTCGTCTATGCAAAATGTAATAACCATCGCTCTTTAAAGCTTAAGGCTTAAGGTTGAGAATCGCTTAATATACGCCAAATTCTGTCAATTGTTTTTTAAAAATTGTATTCTCATTCTCCGAGCCTTGTCGGCTACCAGTCTAACCAGATGCGGCTGATCATCAGTATATTACACGAAGCAACTGCCATCAGACCTCCGTACCGAATTTCTGAGTCATACCGATATCCTGAGGATAGACTGGTTGTCAGGTTTTTTCGGTTTCGGACTACAACTAACGATTGTTATAGGTGTTCGTATGACAACCGGGACTGACGGTTTTACGTGCTCTCCGATGTACAGAGGGGTCTCGATGTGTTAAAAATGCTCTCCAATCCACAAACTGACCACAGCCAGATCGATCGATCAGCGTAGTTATAACTGTTATTTTAGGGAGAGGATTTAGAAGGTACCCATAACACAAGTTCAATGTTACCATGTGCATGGGTACGGTCGACAAAAGACTTAAGTATACAGGCAGCTAATTAAAAATCTGTGTTTTGTTAAAGATTGCGTAATAATGTATCACGCAATATGTGTCAAAACGCAGGTATTGTAAGTTGCTACACATCAACCCTTTGACGGGTAATTATTTAAATCACAATCTGTGTATAGATGCAGATTTCGTTCGCTACCTGCCAATCTCCTTTGTTGACTGTACTAAAGCATAACTGACTTTTCTAGTGTAATTATTCGTAAGTACAAATAAATAATGTAAGCACCGCTGTATGTGATAATAAAGAATTATTTATTTATCTACAAACCCCTCCGAATTAAAACTTTCTGCCTCGCACAACTAAACTGTGGAATAAACTGTCGCCTCCAGTATTTCCGGACCAATATGACCTTCAAACCTTCAAGAAAAGAGCGTACTCCCTGTGAAGTCCAGCAGTCACATAGATGGGAGGATATTATATTAATGTGTGGAGAGGCGAGGTGTTTTGCCCCTACATCCAAAGGGAAGATCCTCCAACCAGGCAGGTGTTATGCCTGGCGGGCCACGGCCCGACGATTGATTTCGGGCGGTTGTATATATCCAACTCTTCGTTGCGAATGTTGCTTGCGCGATTCAGGCCTTCGTAGTTCTATGTAGCGCGGTAGATGTCGCTACAAATGAAACGACAAATTTTTTTTTATAACAATTGTATAGCTGCAGTCGCACGGTTGCTTGACTGTCATCCCCACCTAGTACATCCGGCGGCCACAGCCACAACTAGGTTCTCTACGCCAAGCGTCATATTCTAATATCTAATAATAGGTTGAAAAAAAACAATAAACATATTTTTTTATATTTTTTTTGAACAAAAAAAGTTGTATTTTTGACGTGCCATGCTGTCGTTGGCGTCGTGAGCAAGTTTTAATTTGACGTCTATACACATCCCTGGCGGTTAAAAGGTTAAATAGGCCGGCAACGTGATTGTGACTCCTCTGGTGTTGCGAATGTCCATGGGCGGGGAAATCGCTTACCATCAGGCGATCCGTCTGAAAGAAAAGAAGAAAGAAAGAAAGAAAGAAGACACAAAAAAAAAATTGCTCGTAAGAAAATTAAAAGAGAAACTAGAAAAAATAAAAATCTGCAATCTAATTTTAGACTCTACAAGAATTCCACCAACCTTCTTATAAGAACACTAGAATTGTAAAAAAACCTTAATGGAATTAAAGTTCAGGCGGCTTTGAAGGGGATCGTGCTAATCGCCTTACATTAAGACGGTAGAAGCATTCTCTAGACTACAAATTGTTCTAGGTCGTGCCGATGGCTTACCTAATGATCTTTTCGCACTGGGAACCAAGTAATTAATTGTACACTGGCTACTTTTACATTTTACTCGTACTATAGAAAGAAAGGAACCGCCTAGAGCGGACGCCCTAGAAAAACTTACGCCGACCTTATTGGTGAAGTTCTTCAAAAAGTCAGGTTAGTAGTACTCGCAACCGGCGTGTATATGAGAAGATGTATGAATGTGGTCAAAGCAAAAGAGGTATGTAAGAATCGTAGCAAGTAGCGTTCTTTAGTTTCCGCCTACCCCCATGGAAAAAAGGTGTGAGTATGTATGTATAGAAAGAAAGAAAAACACATTTATTCAGACAATGTCCGTACAACACACATATCCGTACAATACACAAAAACAGCATGTACTTCTAATATATAAAATTCTCGTGTCACAGTTTTCGTTGCCATACTCCTCCGAAACGGCTTGACCGATTTTGATGAAATTTTTTGTGCTTATCGGGGAGGTCTGAGAATAGGCCAACATCTATTTTTTTTTATGGCAAAACAACGTTTGCGGGGTCAGCTAGTATACATATAAATCTTTCGAAGAAATTATTTAAATGATAGTGAAAACCGCATTAAAATCCGTTGCTTACTTTAAGAGATCTCAGCTGACAGAGGGACAGACAACGAATTAGTTTTAGGGGCTCCCATCTCTAAGTAATAACTTTTTTTTATTCTACTAAGGTGGCAAACAAGCATACGGCCCACCTGATGGTAAGCGGTTACCGTAGCCTATAGACGCTTGTAATACCAGGAGTATCACTTGCGCGTTGCAGAGTATTGAAAGAGGAATAGTTGGGTTGGCAATATAAGGGTCAAAGTCCCCCACTGCGAACACAACGTTTCTTCGTGAACACTAACTATGTACCTATTCCACACACACGCACACACGCATACACACACACACAGGCGCGCACGCACGCACGCACACGCAAACACACACATACACATACAAACACAAAACACACAACGCACACACATACAAATCAGACACGCAATGATTAATTACCTGACAATTTTTGACATTAGAGTTTTGGGGGGCCTGGAGTACTAAAATACAGGCCTAGGCTTAGTTTAGACTCCAGATCTCCCACAAATTACAGATCAAACTTGTCATGTTTTCTTAATGTTCAAAATAAGTACCTACTACCTAGACCTACCAATTGTAAAACTTTTCTCAATTTTGTATCCCTAATATTGTAATTTGTGGAGATGAAATAAATGCATTTTTATTTATTATTTATTTTATTATTATCCCGATCTCAACCGATCCAGTCCAGATGCGGCTGAATATCAGATTTTCACAAGAAGCGACTGCCATCAGACTTCCGTAACCCAATTTCTGTACAATACCGATATCCTGAGGATAGACTGGTTGTCAGGCTTTTTGAACTTCTGACTACCATTAACCATTTTCATAGATATTTGCACGACAACTGGAATCAACGGCTTGACGTGCTCTCATAGACACGGAGAGGTCTCAATATAATAAGAACGGTCACCCATCTACAAACTGACCGCGACTACCGCAGCTTAGCCTTGCAGATCGATTGATAAGCGTAGTTTTCACTTAACCACGAGCCCCTCTTATAATACAGTGCATTAAAAAATACTATCCTCAGGGGCTCAGGTTGACATTGACGTAGTATGCTTCTGTAAATATGTATAACTACAGGTGTACAAACATTATATTAAGCAAATAACATGTTATTATCATGAAGAATAAGTATATCGTTAGTTCAATTCAATTCATTGTTAATACAGTTTCAGCTTCAACTATACGTGTTTAAGTATTATAAGATTTAAATCTTTGTAGAGTTATGAATGGAATTACTAGTAATTATGTTCAGAATACCGATTTGTAAGTACTTTCTATAATAATACTCAGCTCTAGCACATCCGTTCTATTGATAGCTCAAATTCAATGTCGAAAGGTGACAGACGTATGCGTGGAAAAGAGACGGTGTAGAAATCATGCGTACTACGTTTTGCACGGCTTACAATAACAAATTTCGTCATGACTGTCAGCGGTCCCATGGTGTAATGGTTAGCACTTTGGACTCTGAATCCAACGATCCGAGTTCAAATCTCGGTGGGACCTGGCTTTTTTGATACTTTTTGTTTTTCTTTTTAATCAAAAATATTGCAGTATTTTTTTTAATAATATTATAGGTAAAAAAACCAAACATTTTGCCAGTTTAACGGTTTTATTTTTGAAGTTCGTTTTCGTAAAAAATATTGACATGTAGCGATTTACTTCCTATTTTTCTAAAATATTATAGAGATAAATTTATTGATTAGGCCTACTTATTTTCAACCCGTATTTATAAATTATCGCAGATACATTTTGAATGCTATTCAGAACAAAAAATAATAGAACGGTAAAAACAAACGCATAATAAATCAGTTTCACATTTTTTTCTGATTCTCAATTCAAATACAGAATAAACAAAAGGTTGTAATTGTATAGAGTATGTATACCTAGCATTTTTTTCTTTTTATTCAAATGAAATACTTATTCATTCATGAGAAGCGACTTCTCATTAAAAAGTAAAAGCATTGTGTTGATGTTCGTATTTTTTGCTACTAATTAATATAAGGCGCTTAAGACTTTATCGACAAATTAATATATTATTTTAATAAAACTGGGTGCATGGTAGTGCTACGCCAAGTTTATGGACAGTGAAGTGTTAAGCGCCTAATTTTACCTAGACCATCCCGCCCGTATACGCCGAAAGGTTAAATTAAAAAAAAAAACAATCGTTCTCAGATCTATTGTGGGGTCGCCTTCCAGTCTTGCTAGATGCAGCGGAATATCAGTATTTTACACGAAGTCATTACCATCAGACCTCCACAACCTAAGTTCTTTACAATACCGATATCCTGATGAGAAACACCTGGATGTCAGGATTTTTAGGCTTCTGACTACCACTAACGATGAAAGTTGCCACTCAACTAATATATTCTCAATTACGTTCATTACTTGCAAGAAAAGCCAACTGCTATACATAATCAGATCAGCTTTTGTAAGAAAACGAAGGTGTGAAAGATATTTAGTGTAACGAACAGTAATACCAGTCTCGCGACGCAATTACCTCGCTACTTGAGTCGCCAATAGAATTGGAAAAGCGAGAGAACTGATGCTACAAGGCCGAGGTCATACTGTCAGCGATTTAATTAATTATTTTTTTATCGGAAAACATCGTGAGGAAACCTGCATACCTTAGAGATTTTCTCGACGGTGTGTGAAGTCCGTGGAGATCTATAGCCTAAGCCCTCTCATTCTGTGAGAGGAGGCTCATGCCCAGCAGTGGGACAGTATATGGGTTGATGATTACATAGTAAGTTTAAATGGTAAGTATAAAAACATATAAAGATATTTAAAAATAGTAATCCACCGGCATCGGGAGCAAGATCCAAGCTACCTGTAGTCTACGAGTCCACCAGTGATCTACCAGTGCTATCAGAAAAAGAAACCTCCTAACAATAAGGGCCATGTGTAAGAGTACTGCCTTCTGCTCATGTTCTTGATCTAGCCATCTAAAGAGAGCCTCTTTAGACTGGTGGACCTTAGTTTGATGGTAAGGCACAGTATGCTTCTAACCAGAAGCATTCATAAACTAAGATACAACGGAACCAAGCCAAGTCGGGTTAAGTTATTAAGCTCCCTCGAATTAAAACATGCCCAACCCAAAGAAAACTGAAGTAAATTAATTTCAGTTATCATGTCAACTTCTCCTTGCTTGCTTCACTTGCCTCGCTTGCTATAAGACCTTGTCCTTACTATACCTATTTAGTTAGTAAAGAAGAAAGAATAGGTGCCAGTCTCTTTGCATTTTTATTGGACATTTTCCTTCGTTCCGACATTGGATTTGAATAATATCTACTCTTTTTAACAAAGATAGAAGCAACATTCGCTATTTGAAGTTATGATAATTTTGAAAGTAAGTATGGAAAAAGTACCATTTGTATTGCAAGCGTAGAAAATTTATTATGACGACTTTTCAAACAAATTTGTTGTCCGTCCGTCTGTACGTCCGTCCGTCTGTCAAGACCATTTTTCTCAGGAACGCGTGGAGACATCAAGGTAAAATTTACATCAAATACTCAGGTCAACTGTCCCTTGGAGCTGTGAAAAAATCAAACTTCTAAGCCAACGCAATCAAATATACAGTTTATGCTGCAAATTTCCGTAAATTTTCGAAACTCGCAAGGGAATCAAAACCGTACCGTACAGGGTACTTTACTCAGAATTTTGAAATTTGGTACTATGCATCGTCTTATAGCACAAATTAAGGAAAATTGCGAAATTTTAGTAAGATCATTATAATAAAAATATTTTTAATAATTTTACAGTTACTACCCCTTTCCTCATGAACGCGTATTTTTTTTTATTCAACCTATGTGGTAAACGGTTACCGTAGCCTATAGACGCTTGCAACACCAGGGGAATCACCTGCGCCTGTAAAACGAGAGAATAGTTGGGTTGGCAGTATAGTGGTCAAAGTCCCCCCACTGTTGCCACAACGTTTCCTCGCGGAGCACTTCGAAATTGAAATCGTTGATCACTTTTACTTTAAATTACTTATCATTTAGATTGTCATTAAGCTGGATGGGCATGGCCCATCTTCAACTTTAATCATTGCCAAGAATGGCACAATTCACTTTTCTTTCAGAAGTGAATTTTCTTGGATACCCTAATTTATGGACCCTCTGTGCGTTATTGAAAAACCTCTCAGTCTTTTGGCGGTCCTTCTGATTGTAGGGAGTCTACACATTCGTGGATTATAGGATTTATTTATTTTTTAACAGGCAAACACATACAACTTTACAGTAATAAAAAAAACCAATACGTTGTAGCGTTCACATTACATTAAAATTATACTTAGATATATACAAATAATTATGTAGACGATGAGATCAAGAGCCATTCTTAATTTTACCTCTTATCCATCTTCTCACATAATTTTGAACATTCACGACACACATCCATCCATCGCAAACAAGTCACACTCCGGTGATGATGTCAGAAGATAGTACAAAAACATACTTTAAAGAGACCAAAACATACCAATATTTTTCCTTGTAAAAATTCAGAACGTCTTCGGCACATTTCAATAGTTCATTTGTCGTTCTGGGAAATATTGACCGAGGTCCCATCCCAAAGATATTGTAACTATTTTATTTATTTTCAGAATCTCATTGAAAAATTCAACAACACTACGCAACCTCGAGAAGAAATCTAATTAGTAATATATTTATAATTAGATAATAAAATTATAAGAGTTTTTTTCAATTTAAACCTAAGAGGTAAAACGAGTACCTAATTGGTTACAATTTAATTAATTAATAATATCCATTGAAAAGATAAATACAAAATTTTCCTTTTTTATATTTGTCTTTAGACTACCTCATTAGCCTAGCTGTCTTAAGCGCTACATTTGAGGTCCTGGGTTATATTTCCAGGTCGAGCTAATTGTTATTGGGTTTTTCTATGACATTATTAGTAGGAGCTTGAAGTTTGAAATTGGCAATAGGCTCGCCCCCAAAAAACAGACGTGATGGTATGTATGTATGTATATTTTTATTTTCATCTTTTCTTTTCAAATCCTGAACTAAAACGTAATCACTGTTACCCTAGCTAAAGGTGAAACTGGTTTTAGAATTAACACAGCAATCTCGACCGATTCGAATTTCGGAGTGATATTATCAAGATAATGAATTTAATACAACACTTTTCAACTACCCTCTTTACCATTGCTTTAAGTCAAGTTTCATTTCAGCTTTTTATTAAAGGAAAAACGTTTGAGGGTTATTAGAAGGGTCAATTTTGAGAGAAGTAGCGCATAGTGGGAGTAATTTCACTCAAATTTGAGCTGTCCGACTGGGAAAGTACCTAAAAATCGAAGTTAAGAAAAAAAAAACATTTTTTGAGGGTCGGCAAATCCTCATAGATATTTTGCCACCTGGTGGCAGTGTATATCAGACTCATACTGACAAAAAACTGCACCTCGCCTTTCCTTGCCGTATACGTCACGGCCATGAGAATCCTGAATTCCTGACATTCGCCACGACCGTGACAAACAAGGCACTACGTATACCTAAACCTGTGTTTTGTTTGTGTGTTGTTTTTAAATTTCGAACATCGAAGACAACGCCATCTATTCTTAAGTCCTGCAAACACGTAAAATCCCAATCCATTAGAAGGTTCCGTAGTAGCAATATTTCCCTTGCAATCACACAACCCGGCACGCGGAGTACACTGCAAACAACGTACCCGGGACAGCTTACTTGCTTTTTATTTTTTACCGGTATCCCAAGTACCAAGATCGTGACGAAGAAGCGGGTCGGGAAAATGAAAAATTAAAATAATGTTGCTTCTTGTAATTTATAATTTAAATCAGTGTTTGTAAAACGGTACTGCTTTTATGAACAGAACCGGTACATAATGTATAAAGAAATAATATTGATGAAATACTTATCGATATCTCTTTTTAGTTACATTTTGGAACAAAGTTCCTTATCACGGCTTGCGGTAAGGTGCCTGGTAGAAATCGTCAAGTAAGAAAAAACCGTTATGCTGCGTTCGGTTCCGTCCGGCGTAGTTCGGACATTATCGCCAAGCGCTGGCCGCCATACTTGTTTAATTCAATGCTATTTTATATTTCCATTGCCAGGGGTGTAGCAAGCGATACTGACTATCGTACCTGTCAAATTTTTTAAAATCTTGAATAGCGCCTCTCTAATGTATTTTTGACAGAATCGATGCCGGCTGTCGCTCTCCAAACTGCTAGTTAGGTTGACCCTAGTCTTGATAAATGATATTTATTTCTGTATTTTTTTTTTGTATTATATGATTAATGTCAAGACGAGTAGTGCGCACTCCGGTGTTAAGTGTAAACGCCTGCCCACAACAATTGCAGTGCCACCCAGAAGTTTGAATACATTAAAGTCCTGCACGGCGGTAATTTCGCCACATTGCCCTTCGACCGGAACACAGTATCTGATATGCATGTGCACTACTGCTTGGCGGTTGAATATCTGGCAAAGGTATGTTACTTCCCCAAGTGTTAAGCGGTGCGATTTCTTACAGAAGAAAACTTGCCTGGGAGATATTCCCAACGACGACGTGTGAAGTCAGCCAACCCGCACTAGGTCAGCGTGGTAGACCAGCGTTTCCCATTAGCCGGGACGCGACCCGGTACCGGGACATCAAAATAAAATACCCGGTTGCAACATTCCGTACTTCTACTATTGATAAATGTGTATTATTTTACCTATTGGAATCAGCTTGGGTTTAAAAGTATTAAGTAGGTCACGCAGGGGCAGTGTGAAAATTACCGGGCCATGGCAGCATAATGTTTGGGAAACACTGTGTTAGACTTATAGCCTTGTCTACCTCATTCTGACAGGAGACCCGTGGCCAATAGTGGGACAGTGTACCTAGGCTGGAGGTAAATGTGATATGTGTGTGAGGTATATTGTGTGTAAGGTAAGTGTGTGGCTCTTAATATCCTCAAATAAAGTAAAGTCCTGGCCGTACAGTTAACTAAATAAATAGAATTCTGTTTAATTTGAAACTGCGAGTTAAACTCGTTAATCTACGTTAGTGTTTTCTTTTAGTTAGGATCTTCACGTTAACCGCCGTTCCGAAGGAAAATAAATTAGTTTACAGTAGCAAAAGCTTTGTTATCTCTGGTTATTTTTCTTTGTTAATAATAATTATTTTTATTTTATTGTTTTATTTAACCGACGCGCGACGTTGGGTTTGGTTAAAATTAAAAACGTATTTATTCTTTTTAATTAATTAAAAGTTCAATTATAAGGTATAATTTTAGACCGAGAGCCGTGACCATCACGGCAGTAGGTATTAGAGAAGGAAAAATTGTTAAGTTAATAGTTCCAATATAATAAGAAAGAAATATGTTAGTATATTCTACCAACCACTAAGAAAAATACCAAGGTAAGTGCCTACTAGATTGAATAAATGTAACTTTTGTATTTTTTTTTTTGTAATCTTACTTACAAGCTTTCGGGCCACCTGATGGTACTGTAGCCTATAGATGTTTGCAACACCACCGTTGCCGACTGTAAAATGAAAGAGGAATAGTTGGGTTGGTTGTTTCATTAAGCAGACCGACAGCTGACCCACGATGATTTTTGATTTACTTTTCAAAAGAAATCTTGCAATACTTGCAAAAAATATCGTCCTACCAAAAATGACATCAGTAGGGACCGGTTGACAGTTATGAGCGCTTATGGGGGATCGTCCCCCATAAGCGCATACTGAAGCTGTAAATTGTTGTGACGTGCAAAAGGAAAAGAATAGGACGGCCATCGGTGCACTTCCTCCTCAGTGCGCTAGAGCTGACCGTGTGTTTTCACTGTTTTCAGACGGTAGGAATGCGACATAACCCTCCGCTTTTCTTTTAATGAGAGACAGGAAGTCTATGAGGATTTTAACACGAGAAAAATAAAAGAAAGTGCCGGTACCGAAACACCAGTAAAAATTGAAATATGGAAAAATCTTAACACTTTTAGAATTTTAATATATGAATAATAAAATATATTGATCATCACCATCGATTTCAAATCGTTATAAAAAAACATCATCATTCTCACTACAGACTACACTTTTAATATTTCATTCGAAACAAACACGAAACTACTATCCGAAATTCTCCGACTTCAAGGTACGAACACCCGAAATATTTCGAAAAATCCTAAAACAAAGGTATATACGCGTCACCGCACGTGACCTACGGTGTAAACGGACCACGACGTAACCTCTTAATAAAACAGCTTGACGTGTGCCTACGACAGGCGACGACCAAATGGGTACGAAAATGTTTAGACCCGGTATATATAGATACTAGTCTGAACGCACCTTTTGTGCTCCCTCTAAAATACCGTGAGAATTTTTGTTAAAACATCACCATTTTTTTTTCTACGACCATCTTTGTAGTAGTAAATCCTTATGCTAGTAGGTCTTAGGTTGAGTTTCCATCGATTATCGCTTTTTGCAATGTTTTTTCCCACGTTCTCACTTTTACGCGAACGTGACCGTGGGATTTTGAACGCGTGGGAAAGAACTACACAGGGTTGATATGCTTCAATTTAAATGTAGAATAGGTATGTAGTGAAGAAAAAAATGTGGCGATCAAGAAAAAGGGTTTATATGCATACTTAAATAAGAGATTTTTCATACCTTTCATACCATTCGCTTTTTAGTAATAGAAGAAAAAAAGATACATTTCATTGCCAAAAAAAACAGCGACTAGTACATACATAAACAAAAAACATAAAAGAAGGTACCTACCGCAGGTCTCCATTATCGTTGTTACATTGATCAATTTTCAAAAGCACTGTAAAGTATAATAAAAACGAATGAAATATTTTTTATACCAAAATTACATTCTCAATTTTTTTTAAAACAGGTAATTGAAAAAAAAAGTATTTTCCTTGTTATTGACAACTTTACATTATGATAATCTTCATTTGAAACATACCATCAGGCTTATATTCCCGAAAGGCTTCTGCCTAACCTTAATTATTATATATATTACGTAATTATTATTAGTTTCCATGTAGTGAGTGCACCTATTGCCATTTGCCGGACACGTATTAGAAGTCCGAGCATACTGTGAATTAAAAAAAAAACCATTGCAATCAACATGAGGATCTAATCCAGGACTTTACATTCGGCAGTAGCAATTGCGACCACTAGACCAATGAGGTAGTCTATCCAAATATGTATCTTTATTTCACTAATTAATTAAGACTTTATTAAGTGATAATTAATTTAATAACAATTATAAAGTTCTACATCCGTAAAAACTGATTCAACTTCATAATAAAAGGCTTTAAATTACTCTGTATCAAAAAAAAAGCTTGGGGTCATTGGATCACTTGAGTCAAGGCCGCGAAGGGCGAGTTACTGGGGCGTGTGAACTTGCCTGCCCGTGAGAACTGTGAGAATTTAGTGATTATCGGAGACAGTTAACTAAGAGTGACAGTCGGATAATTTAGATAAATACTGTCTTAGTTCGCTTGTTTTTTTTGTGTCTGAGACAATGTTCTCAGAAATGTCAATTTTAAGTAGTTTTTTTAATATTATTATATTTTTATATTATAATTATTTTTGTTTTTTTAATTCCTGCCCGCGGTCGTATTTTTCCTTTTCTAAATAACTTTAGTTTTTTTAATTTCTACCATTATTGGTAGAATTTACTCTACTACACATTTTTACCGGTTTTCGGATGGCGAGTAAGAATATAAGATCTCTTCTCCACGGCCAGCTGACTATATACTATTATTATCATCATTATCAATCCATATACTGTCCCATTGTTAGGCACGGTCAGATTTTTAAAGCTGCCTCTTAGTCTAATGGTCCTAAGCGCGACTGCTAGGCTAGAGATCCTGGGTTCTATTCCCAGGTCGAGCAAGGTGTTATTGGGTTTTCCTATGAAATTCTCAGTAGCGTCTCAGAGTTTGGATTTATGTCCGGTTAATGGCAATAGGCTCGCCTCCTATTAAATGGGACCTAAACATACCTGCGAACTGTTGGTGTACATTGGCACACTTCTGCCTAACCCTTCGTGGAATACAGGCGTGATGGTATGTTATGATTTAAAATAAAAAATAGAAAGAAATATAAAATAGAAAGGCTGCTTTTAATACATCTACCTGTCTGGCCATCTGTTGCGAGCTATTTCAAGGTCGTGACGGGCCACGCACTGGGCGTGTGAACTTGAACTCTGCCCGTGAGAACTAAACTTTCGAGAGCTGTAGTAAGTAATTATGTTTATGTATTAAATTTGCATGAAATGTAAACTATATTTTTACTTTATTGCCTAACACTAAACTTAGGGTTAATGCCCCTACATTAGCCCTAGTATAGTCGCAATTACTACGGATCCGTGAAATTTGCCACGAGCATGATGATCCCTGTCTGGGCTTGCGCGTTGGCGATCTATTGGATTGTCAGTATAATTGTGTGGGACTACAGGTGGGACTTTAGACAAATTAATCCTCTGCACTTGTCTACTGCGGGTTGGAGGGAGTACCTGACTAGGTCCGTAGAAGTACAGTGGGGACCTTTGCCCTGCAGTGGGACTTGTAAAAAAAAATCGAAATATATGTTAATAATGTGTACGGAATACAATAAGAAAGTGATTGTGTAAGAACTGTACTTATTTATATAGTTTTGTTTATATTTTATGAAAATTATATTATTATTATTATGCACCTTATTCACAGTATAAATATTCTTACTCAAAAATACAACTTAAATTAAACGCGAGTGAAACTGCGGACAACAGCTAGTAAAAGTTTAATTTCAACCCTGTGTGTGCCGACTTAATACACCGTACCACAGAATTTAATAGTAATGATTATCTTAGTCTCGTGAAGTAACTATTAAAAAAAAAATTACACTGCACTATCTACCCCAAACCAAGCAGAGCTACTGTGGGTAAAAAAAAAGATAAAAAAAGCTTGAGAGGTGTCAAGGGACACCCGGATGGAACGAAGTTCCTTTCATTAAAATTTAATAATAAAAAATAAAAAAACCTGTATACACTCAACAATTCACAACGCGCGAAATTCAAATATTGTCATTCACTCGATAATATTTGAATGCTTGTCAACAATATTTGAATTTCGAAAAAGGTGTCGTGACAACTTTTCGTAAGATTTTTTTCCGTCTAGCCCCCTTTCACAACGCGCGATAAGGAACTTCGTTCCAATATTTATTTCTGCAGGAAAAAATATCCAATAAACATCGCAGAAACTTAATTTAAAAACATATTCCGTGCCGAAAAAGGTTTAGCTCAGCATATTGTTGTGAGCAACAGCAGTGCAACTTCATTTACAATCTAAAAGACAAAAAATCTACTTTCATACTGTTTTTGGAAAGAATAAAATTAAATAATATTAAACATTTAATACTATTTTATTTGATGTTAGTAGGTTCCCACAGGTTTAAACCTGATTTATTTATTTTTATTTATCTTTGCGATATGCAAAAACGATATCATTGTCAAAGTCAACATTTACATTGTATGACATTCAGTCAATAGAAACTTCAGACAGCCTTGCATCATGCAAAAAATTCGCACAAAATTAAAAACGACCTCATTCCTATAACTTTAAAGTCTAAATTCGTAAACATCATCCTAACAGAATATACAAACAGTGGTCGCTAGGATTCCCACAAAGAATTTTTCACGTGAGAATGGAAATTTTGTGGGAACATGTTGCGGTGTTTGAGGGTTACCGGCACGTGCTGGAAGGGTATCGGACCGCATTAGGGGGGTTAAACGTTCAATATGAATCAATTATAGACGATTAATGTGTGAATATATTTAGATAATATTGTGTTCGGCACGCATCGACATTCATGCATTTCATTTTTTAAATATTACTTTAAAATATAGTTTTGTATTTTTATTTGAATATTAAAACGTTTTTTTAACTTATTTAAGGAGGATTTCTGGTTTGTAGGTAAAATATTTTAATATTTTTATTATTTTTTACAGAACTAACATCTGTGTCGTGGGATACTTAACAAACAGGATAAACGGATGCAACATACAAACAAAATAAAATAAATGTGATTCATACATACACACATATTCCCAAACGGGTTAAGCAGAACTGTACTAATGTACACCTACAGTTCGCCGGTATGTTTAGGTCCCACATAATACAGAGCGAGTCTATTCCCAATAAGCTGGCCACTATAATGCTACTATTTCATAGAAAAAAACGAACAACACTTTTCGATCTGGGAAACGAATCCAGACCGACCACTAGACTAATGAGGCAGTTATAAAATTATGTGGATCACAAAAATATTCGTCTCGGGTGGGAATCGAACCCACATTTGAGGAGCGATCAGTTTTAAGTGCAGGACATATTTTATCAAACAAATATAATGTTATGTCACATCTCAACGATAAAATATTCACACTAAAATACCTGCCTGTGAAACTCAAGACCCCAACTAATTTTTTTGCCCTAAACCATGGTTATCGTGTGAGGTCAACTGGCAAGGTCGCGGGAATCCCATGGGAAGCCGCTGTTTCCTATGTGAATTGGATCGTCATGGGAATGTAGTTTTTTATGTTATTTTTTTACCAAACATAGGTAGGTTAAGTATATTTGCTTATGTTAATTTAATACGGATGTAGATAGATAAGTACGGAGTGTTATTAATGTGTTTTCGCTGTTCATGTCAGGATTTTATAATATAATTTGATTCATAATTTTTAGCCAAATTAAATTATAATAAATATATAAATAAATAAATATTTGGGACATTTAACACAGATGGTGCTGTCCAGTCCTAAACTAAGTAGAGCTTGTACTATGGGTACTAGAATTGTCTAGTACCCATAGCACAAGCTCTTCTGCTATGATACTGCTGGACATGATTCTTAATATACGTTTTTTTTTTTGTAAATAAGTGGGTGTGTCTTATGTGTTATAAGTACAACACACAAGAAACACCCAGACAAACACAAACACTTTATGTTCATCACATCAATATTTGTGTCCTGTGGTAATAGAACCCACGACCTCGTAATCAGTAGTCGGACACTCGAACCACTAGATCACAGACGTTGTCGTATCTGATTTTTATTTTTTACAATGAGTATAAGATTTCATTATAACACATCGTCAATTAAAAGAGGTTTTTATGTGGTGACCATATTCTTGAAGATCAGGAAGGATAAAATTAGTAAATACTCTCAGCATTTAAGACAAAAGAAAAATCTGGAATACAAATTACCTGCTACAAATTATGTTCATCCTCGACTAAAGTAAAAGGCTAAAAAAATATAGAAAAAGACCTTTTGTTTTACGCACGTAGAAGAATCGTTAACCCCCCGCCTGCGACGACGGTACAGTTAATAAAAATTCCCACGTGCCAAACCGTTCACACGCGAAAGCACGCACAACATATCCTACGAATATTTGATTTGTATAAAAGTAAAAGACAAATAAAAAAATAGGTACAATTTTTATGTAGCGGGAAAATCTTTGCCTGCTGATTGTTGGGAAGTTATACTGTTTGATCTCTAGCTACAGGCACTTATCTATATAATTATATAAATTGAATGTATAGTTGAATGTTTTGTGGGTATACCTATCAGTCGATGCAATATCAGCTTTATTTTCTTTTAATGTGTGATGCTTATGCTATTGGCACCAAATATAAATAAATAAAATGACTTGAAATGTATCACCCAATTTTTATTTAAAAAAAACAATGTGCATTGTAGAGTATTTTATCGGAAAGAAATAATTAAACACGAATTAAAGAAACTTCATAGAAACATAAAAATAACTTGATTTTTGGCTTGACTTTATTAGTTTAAAACAATAACACTGTACACCATATTTATTTACACCTGCAAAAACGCACAGCTGTAAAACGAAAAGCAAACTACAAAGCTAACATAAGTATTAAATTCATTACAACATTCGATACAATACACTGTAAAAGTTTCAAGTCACGCACGTTGGGTTCAGTACATTGAAGTTATCGCTTTGTAATGGATTTCCGGTTCGTAGCACATGACCACAGTATGAAAACGTACTATGATACCCATTGAACAGTGACGGGTTAACATTGCGATGTGATTTTATATAAAATAGCACGATACTCTATTAGAAAATAAAAGAACTATGCCTATTTATTGTGAAATTCATATTCTTAGTTAAATCAATTTCAATAATTATAATGTACTGTACTAGCCACATCGTATGATATTATTTTCTTGATATGTGCTTAGTTAGGGACTACATCGTGCTGTGTAAAATATCCCAGATGGTATTTATTATTATTACCAAATTGTAGAATATAGATTTTCTTTTAGTCTCCTTATTAACTCCCGTTATAATACATACATAGATTTGAGTAATTATTAAGATCAAACCAAGTAAATTTCTCACAAAATATCAATCCCACAACCGTTTTATTTCCCGTGTGAAATGTAAGAAAAAATATAACCTCTTTTTTCATGGGTTTTGACTTGACTGGGGGGACAAGATAAAATGTTAAAGTTTCATGGGACTGTCGCTTAGTGTATCGACTGAAATAAATAAAAAAGGTTAACATTAATTGCTAATTAATTTGAGTTTTTTTATGATTAATATTCAGTAAGTATGCCGCGGAAAAAAAGTTCTCAAGTGGAGACCACACACCAGAAAACGCAGGCCTCCAACGAGTTGGACAGACGACCTGGTAAAGGTCGCTGGAAATCGTTGGACGCAGGCGGTATATAACGAGTCCTTGTGGTAGTTTATGGGGGAGGATTTCTCGCTCATATTCATAAATTAATAAAAAACCGAAAAATTAAATAAAATAAATATGTATATATGTATGTATGCTTAACTTATTTTATGGTCACCCTATTCGTAAGTTGATTTCACGGGATATAAAATTAGGGTGAGGTCGCGTGCCATGTCTCAACAATGTCGTTACTTTAGTATGTAAATACACACGTCATGGGGTCAAAATTATTATAATGTGGGGTCTAGCGGTATAATTAACTTGACATTATAATTTCACCGTGTTGTATAAATGTCGGTTACAGTGATTGGAGGGTTAAGAGTTAAAAGGGTGATAATTTCTTAAATGCAGTTTGTACCGGTGATAAAACATTAGTTTTTGATTTTATTTACTTTTTAATCACCACATTTACTGTAACATTGCAAGGCACGAGTCACTTCTCAAATTGTTAAGACCTAATGTGAGTTTATTCAAGAAGACGCCTCTTTATGAAGGAGAGCGTAGAAGAAAAATAATAAAAAAACAATTAATATTTTTAGGTCCTAGTGTGGGCTTATTCAAGAAGACGCCTTTTTACGACGAAGAAGAAGAAACAATAAATATACTTATATACCATTACGTCAGCGCTGGGGATCCAACATTCGCCGACATGTAGGTCTTTCTTGGGGCAAATACAAACTCCGAGAGCCTATGGAGAAAAAAAACCCAAATAACACTGCTCTCTCGAACTAAACCCTAAATAAAGGATATCACAGATAACAATTATTCCTAGGCCATACAAATACATTTGTACGGGAACTGAATTCGTGAACCGTAACGCTGTGAAGTAATTACTCAATCTCTGCATTAATTAAAGTAACATTAATTAGGACAAATATCATGAGTAACAAGCAAAAAGAACAAAATGTCTTAATTTTTTTAAATTAATGATCTTCAAAACTTCGTTTGTTTACATATACCTACTAGCTTATTTACTTAAGAAAATCCGACGGCCAGGTGGAGTGACGACTTTCGGAAGGCAGCTGGCAGGGACTGGATGAGGAAATCTGATGATCAGGCTCTTTGGCGTTCACTTGGAGAGGCCTACGTCCAGCAGTGGACAAATATGGGCGAATAATAATGACAAGTCACGAAAATGTGTGTTATATTTTTTGTGACAGTTATTTGAGTTATGTCATGCCAAGGTATAAAAATAAAAAACAAGTTGCAAACCATTTTTTGTTGCTGTACGACATTTAGCCAAATTTTGTACCTACAAACACATAATTGTATAGGATTAATAACTTCTTTGACGTATAGAATCATATATTTATTTTAACGATCAACATTGTACAAAAAATTAAATTATGTATTTTGCGTTTGCTTCCCATCTCTATTCAATGATATTTTTTCATGTGTTAAAACTTATTACTTTTTCACCAAAAAAATTTAATAGAGATACTAAATACTCTTTTGTGAATATTACTCACAAAAGAGTCTTTATTGCGTGAACATTAATTATTGTCCTATAATGTTTAACCTGTTTGTTGCCACTAAAAATATTTTCCCAGGACCTTATCAATTTTTTGGACAAAACCCTATGTTTCCGTTCCCATGGTTTGTGGTTCTCTTGCGAACTGCACTTTGGAATTTGTAGCGTGGGACCGTTTGAGGGGATCGTTATTCGGGCCATTCAAGGAGCGATAAGGTGAGACACAGTCAGCAATTTGAACACTGCTTTTTTATGTTCAGTAGTTAAACTTTAATATCTTTTTATAACATTTAATTTTTTAACGGTGTAGTAATAGAAAATCCCATTTAATTATTTCCGAGATTTTATTATCATTTTAAGATACTATAGTAAATTAACTTATCCATTTTTGTCTTGTCTTGCAAAACACACACACATAACATACATTAGATACAAAACAAACATTAATCGGGATCAGTCCTGTCTCTCCTAAACACAGGTTACTCAGTAGCCTATATAGGAGTACAGAGCTTCACCCGCTTACTAGCTTTTTGTATTACACTTCTATGCTACTGTATTCATCCTTTAATCTAGTCCTCGCAAACAATAAAAAATATTATTATTATTATTAAAATGGATGCACTTACAACACCACGAACTTACTTAAAGCAACAAACATTTCATATATTAACTGAAAAAACTACTTTGTTTATTAAAAGAAAACTATTTTTTGTGTAGATAATATGATATTCAGCTCATCAGCAGGTTTTACAGTCTGACGTGTCAGACCTGGACCTGTCGACAGATTTCAGCAGAAAACCTACGCTGGTGTTCTGCTGAAACCTGTTTCGGACATACAGATGTCAAGCAAAGCGAATGCTCAGGCGTTTACTTATGTGTGTGCATAAAGATAGATAAAAAACTAAATTAATAGATACATTATATCTGTAAAAATATCGTAGTCACTATTATTTGAAAAATACCTACTTAAAAGTATTTCTGTAAATTTTATTGGTAGCTTTCCGCTAATTTTGTAGCCCCTAAGGCCCTATTAGTGCGGCGACAACATTGTCGCGTGCCAAAGCTTTCGTGACAATTTCTATCACAATAGGTCGAGCGCTATGGGAAACCATAGAGCTACCATCGTTGCCATGAGAATTCCATGGTATTTGTTTACTTTGCGTTTACAAAGTAGTTACTATTGTTGTTTTTATGGTTACAGTGCCACTTTCATAATTATTTCGGTGAATTTTTATTAGTCCTGTTGCTAGTTGCCGCGTGGTTTAATAGGTCATATTTTTTAAGACGCCATTTTTGTGTTTTTAATTTTATTACTCTGTTGATGAAAGCGAACACGTTTATTTGCTGCTTTCTTTTTTAAAACCTTCGTTTTTACTTGATATTTTTAGTGTGACATAAAAAGAGTTTTTGGGTAGCCCACATTTGTCAATTGTTACAATAGATATGGTATTTTTATATACCCCAGTCTTTCAAAACTGCTTAAGTAATATTTTTTTTAAAGTACGGAATATCCTCATGGATCGTCTGCTAACTGGGGAGGCGGCAGGGCATGTCAGACCCATACAGACTAAAAACCGCTCCTGCCTTATAGTCATGACCATGGGGTAGTCGTGAAATTCGCCACGACAAGCACAAGTAATCTGGGATCCAGCCCGAATCAATCAAAAGATGTCTGTAAAAACGAAACGAAAATCAATTAATATTTAATGACCCCAAAAGTTAATTAACCGCGTAAAAGTTACAAAAAAACGAAACCATAAAAGCAGGTAGCAAAGCAATTCCTTCGTCCCTTCCGTATTCTCACGGTAATTTTATTAATAAGGATTTTATTTCACACGAGAATTTGTTAGTTCCCACAGGAGATATTTTTGTGGGAATTTTAAGACGTGCGGCGATTGAGGGGTTAATGATTGTAGAATGGAAGCATGTGAATGCGATGTTTTCTATTAACAGGTATCGTTTTCATGTAGAATAGAATTTAATTTGTATGATTAAAGAAAGGTAGGTTGAATGCATACCTTTTAGCTAACTAAGCTACCGAGACTACTGACTAATGGTTTTCTAAAATGTGTGTGTTTAAACATGTTTAATGCTAATTCATTTACATATTATGCCAAATATAATAAAAAAAAAATATAACTTACCATCACGCCTGTTCCTTGAAGGGTTCGATTAAAACTCAATAACTATTTGGTCTACCTGGGAATTGAACCCAGAACTTCTGGCTGCTTAGGACCACTAGACTAACGAGGCAGTTATTCTTTTTTATATAATATACTTTTTATGTAAATTAAGAAAAGGGTTATGACTTAAGGCTGCATTTAAATATCAATATCTCGTTATCTGTTATTGTTCTTTTTTTAAATTGGCACTTTTTTAAATATTTTTACAAAAGATTTCTATTTTAAATTTTGCTTACTATACACACGGTAAATCTTAACGTTTTTTTTAAAATAAACCGTTTTGGTTCACATGAAATGACGTTACTTCTCACTGGAAATAAATTAGGGTGGGGAAATACAAAGTAACACCGCACGTGACAATGTTTGTTGGTATTATCAAGATTGAATATTCACGTGTGAATTACAATAACATAATTAGAGGGTAATTTGTATCGATTCATAATTTAATATTTATCTAAACTTTTTGTATATAGGCCAGCACATCAAGCTACCAGAATCTGTCAAATTTCGTTGATTGATTTTCAACTCTAATAAAACAATAATGTTCATATTCAATATTGGGAAAATTTGACAGTTTTGGATAGCTTGACCTGCTGGCGTCTGTACAATGTACATATGTAATTTATTTAACATTTTTAATAAAAAACATTAGTTACTCCGTTTACTGAGTGACCCTGTTTACTGAGTGAATGTTATATCAATTAATTTGACGTTGTTATATACAATTACATATAAATTATATATTTTATAACGATATATTATTTTATTCAATCTCACATCGAAATTTTTGTTTTATTTTATTTGGTAGGTATAATTTATTTGTCCGCGGTTTTGTAGCCAATGTCCTTTCCCAAGATCTAATCTATCTCTGTACCAAATTTCGTCAGAATCGGTTCAATGGTTTAGCCGTAAAAGCGTAACTGACAGAGATACTTTCGAATTTATAATATTAAATAGGAATAGTACAAAATATAAGTAAGGAGGATTATGGATACCTAAGTAAAAAAACTCATAAAACTGACTTAAATATCTACTATACAAATTCATACGAAGAATTCTCATTCACATTGGTAATAAATCTTATTTATTACATCTCCCACGGTCACTTTGACGAACCTTTTTTTGTAAAATCCGTTTGTCGTTCACACGAGACCATGTCGGTTCTCACTGGAAATAAATCGGGGTGGGAACCGGGAATTTGGGGTAACACCGTGACGCGTGGCGACACTTGTCGCATTCATAGGGTTAATTGACTGTGAAATTATTTGAATACAGGTGAAGTTTCCCTAATTATTGCATTTTTAAAATATTATTTTTAATTGAGTTCAGATACATAGTAGATAGGTACTATTCTGTGCTATCACCTGAATAATATGTTCTTAATAAGTAGAAATTATTCAATTTAATTTTTTTTTTTATAAATAAATAGTCTAGTTTCGTTGTAGTTACTTTCTAGTTTATTAAGTTTTAGTTATTCAGTAGATAATTTAGTTAGTTTAATAATTTAATTGTTAGTATTTACGTTAAATTTATTCATTTAAAATTCAAAAACTAAAATTAAGAGTTGACTTTAGTCTAATCTTTTTTTTAATCGATAACTTCTATAATAATTATAAAACTTACTACATAATCTACCTACCTACAAATATTATTAAACCTATTATTAGACTAAACAATTGGTTATTACCTATAGTTTTTTTAAAAAGCTTTGCTGCATGCTATGGTGCCAACAAACGCAAATTCTCACATGCATAAAGACCACCTATATCAACTACCTGTAAGTATTACAAATAATTGTTACGTGCAGGAACCGAATCCGTGACCCAAATGCCGATCACTCAACCGCTATGACAAGGTACCCTCAATTTTAGTTCGACATAGTATTTTTTCCCATGTGACCTGGCAAAAGTAATTGCCCTGACCACACAAATACGTAATTATATATCTACAGATAAGCTTATATCATCACTAATAGTACAATATTCACAAGTTCTCACGGTATTTTTTTATAAAAGGACCTTTTACCCGCAAAATTCGTTGATGTTTCACACGGGACTGTACGGGTTCCCACTGGAAAGTTCAGTGGTGGGAAAAATGTGGTGCGTGCCAAAATGGGTCGCGGTTGCAGGGTTAAGTAGCTGTGAAATTGTTCCATAGTACGTGTACTGATTTAGTGCTCAAAGTACTGTGTAGAAGTTTTCATTAGGTGTTTTTTTTTTTACATTTGCTTTACTTTACGGGAATTTTTGTATTAATTTTACAACCTACCAATAAGTCAGTATACTTAAGTCTTTCTAGGGCGTCCCCTCACAGCTGTTCCACTGACATTCCGCATATAAATTCCCTTTTGTTACTCGCTTTTCATGCATTTTCTCGACATGTGCATAGTAATCGCAACCGGCGTGTATGACAAGATGTATGAATGTGGATGAAGCGAAAGAAATATGAAATAATCGTAGCAAGTGGTGTTCTTTAGTTTCTGCCTAGCCCCATGGGGAAAAGGTGTGAGTGTATGTATGTTGATTATATTATAGATAGATAGAACATGACAGTTCGCAATCACTCTATATCCCCAAAGGGTTGACTGCTGCCCCCCTAAGTTCACCAGTACCGTGCAAATAGTTTGACTTTTCAAAAGTGCTATTTTAATGGTCTAATTGACTTTGACTTTGACTTTGAGTATGATTTCAAGATTTTCAGGTACAGACGCCAGCAGGTCAACCTATCCAAAACTGTCAAATTTTCCCAATTGAATATGAACCTTATTGTTTTGTTTTAAAGTTGAAAATCAATCAAAGAAATTTGACAGATTGTGGTAGCTTGATGTGCTGGCGTCTGTACCACATAGAAGGAGGTGAGTCTGACATTTAAACAATTAATGAACTGGGCATCCACACTCCGAGCAACATACAATTTTATAGAAAAGTCATTTTTGTTTTCATAACTTTACCATTACAGGTTTTTTTAATTTACGTAGCGGTACGTATATATAACTGTATATCCTTACATTTTAAAAGTAATAACACCTTATACGGTCATCAGGCTCAGTAGCTGAGACGAATATACCAATTAGGCAGACACTGTTTATAAATATATAAATAATTGTCTCTTGAAATTCATGCTTCAGGTGACAAATGAATATTTTTAAGTGTTTAAAGTTCAAAGTTAACGAATTGATTTATTACTTACACTTTTATTTTTTTGCGTCGATCTAATTTTTTTTTAACTCAGTGAGAATACTATTTTGTCAAATTTCCCTACAAAATTTAGATTTGGCAAAAATAGTATTTTATGGAGACACTATAGGCAGTGAAAATATTAATAGAAAAAAAAACCACATCAGAAACACTCACTCTACTTAAAAAAAATGTCTCTCCAATTTCGGTCCCACGATAATTCCATTGGATCTTTCCGAAATCCGTTGGAGCTTCACATGTGAATTTTGAACTTGTCGGTTCTCACTGCAATACATTGTGGGAACTTCGGGTGGCACGTGTCAATACATCGTCATGTCGCGGTAGCAGGGTTAAGTGGTTAAGAACTTAGTCTATTTGTTTAAAGAAAAACGGAGGAGGTTATCAATTCGACTGTATGTTTATTTTTAATGTTTGTTATGCGATCACTCCGCAAATTAAGAATGGATTAAAAAAAACTTTTTGCATTGGATTTGTAAAGCAATTTAATTGAGTCTGAGTCGGCGTCAAAGAAACTTCAAAATATGATCTTTGATAATTGTTTCGTTAGCGCCGATGCCAAATTAGTTATTAAAACTAAAACAGACATTGTTGTCTACAGGTTTGCTGGACGAGATTTCTTAAAAATAAGCAGTACCTTTGTACTAAGTAGTCTTAAGCTGGCTACATTTTAATTTTTAAGTGTGGCCAAACATTAATAAATAAAAAAAGGGTTATTTTATTTTTACTATTTCAGTTTTGGTTTTATCACATAATAATTAAAATTTAAAAATAAATATGATCATGTTTGATTTTTTCAATTATTAAATATTTGTTATTTGTATAAACGGCTGAAAGGATGATTGGAGAAGATATTACAGCGACAGAATATGTCCTGGTTTTTTTTAGCAGTTTTTCCTGTGGAATAATTTATTAAACAAGGTTCTTTTCAAAATAATGACATTGCAGTTCCAAACTGTGTCAATAGATATCGCTTTCTTTTACTTATAGCTTGAAGCGGATTAAGTCACGGAATATATTTAATAAGTACCTACCCTATGGAAACTCTTATTCTTTAATATTAAAGAAGAAAACATATGTATGCAATCCAGTATTAAAGATCGGTGAGTACATACAGAATATTTGACATACGTCACTCAAACGTCAAAATGATCGCACAAAAATCATTCTAATCAATTATTTTCTGGTACATATAACCACTGACAATACAAAAACTGTCCAATATTACTCGCCCCCATTCAATAGTCTCACGGCAGCCTTGCATCGTTTTGTTTCCGTTAAAATCCGTTGACGTTTCACATGGGACGAGTTTTGTTCCCACTGGAACGAGTTCTGGGCACACGTGCCTATACATGGCACGAAATGGGGTGAAAAGTGGCCACTCATATTACAAATAGGGTCTTAGTTTGTCTTAGGTTGTTTGTAAGGAGTAAGGTATAATTAAAATGAAAAGGAAAGGAAATTTTAATGATAAAAATACATCAAAGCAAATATTGGTGATTTATTAAAGTCAAAATTCTCTGCTCAAGAGTGAGGGATAATAAAAATAAGAAAAACATTTTATGTAGAAATCTACAGAAAAAAAAAGACATTTACAACAAATGATAATATGAAGGCTAAAATTAATTAATCATACCTACGTCAAAATTCTCATTTTAAGTATATTAAAAAATGTAATAGATAAGAAACATAATTTTATTTGTCTTACACATTATAAGTAATTCATACCATAAAATATTCTCATGCTAATTTTATTTAAAATCATACTTACGATAAAATCCGTTGGCGTTCACACGAGACGATTTCCATTCTCACTGGAACGATACGTGCCTGGTGAGAAATTGGGGTGACGCGTGCCAAAACTCTCGCATTTACAGGGTTAAGTGGCTGTCACACTAATATGTACATACATATAAACTGATAAACAGGGGTTGGTCTGTGTGTTTGAATAAATTCATAAATATGTATGTGACTATAGTAATTTGCTTATTTATCTGATTACTAGCTGTTGACCGCGATCCCAAAGGGCTATTCGAGATAAACGGTAGCCCATGTCCTTCTCCAAAGTCTCAATCTCGGTACCAAATTTCATCAAAAGCATTATAGACAGACATACACAGAGATACTTTCACATTTTTATTAAAACATCAAAATTAGTTCAGCATTTTAGGCGTGCAAGCGTGAAATACAGAGTTACTTTCGCATTTAGAGTGTTAGTAAGGATTCAATTGGTATAGATAGCAATACATTTTCTATTATATGTATGTAATCGGTTACTGGACAAGGTTGAGTGATAAGTTTTAATTACATAGTAACACTGATATACACATTATATCATCATCCTTATGTTAAGCTTGTGGTAGGTAGTACGATCCTGGCCAGATAGAATTTAAAAAAAAGTAGAAAGATAAAGAAAAGAAAGAGAGTGGGGCTCTCTTGCCAAGAGTGTCCCGAAAGACACTGCAGAAATATATCCAATAGTGTCCAGATAGACAATGCAGAAATATATCCAATAGTGTCCAGATAGACAATGCAGAAATATATCCAATAGTGTCCAGAAAGACACTGCTGAAATATATCCAATAGTGTCCAGATAGACAATGCAGAAATATATCCAATAGTGTCCAGATAGACAATGCAGAAATATAGGCAAGAGTGTTCAGAAAGACAACGCAGGAATATAGCCAAGAAAAATAAAAGATTAATAATTTGTCGGCTTTCAATTAACGAAATTATTAAATTTAAATAATCCATTACGTATACCTACGTAATCATATTCACGGGAAAATATCCTGGTTTCAGTGCTAAACTATTTTTAACGGCCTTTTTATAAAGTCGTTTGCAATTCACACGAGACGACATCCGGTAGGAAGAGTCGGACGACGTGGGGTGGCGCATGCTGATATGTTGCTAGAAGGGTTAAATGCTATATGATAGCATTTTCATCTTTTCAAATAATATGTCAATTAAAAGTCACGTCTTACAGGGAATTTATTAGACGTACATTTTAATTGCCTACTGTCGAAGCGCGATAGCTACTTTAGAAGTCGCTTCGATTAGCAGGTCAAGTGTTAGGTATATGATTTTTCTATGAGATTCTCAGTAGCAACTCCGAGTTTGGATTGCCATCAGAATTACGCGAACCAAACTTCTGGGCGATAACGACATCCTGCGGATAGACTGATTGGCTTCGACTAACGATTGTCATAGCTGGTCGTATGAAAACTGGGATCGACACCTTTACGTGCTCTACGGGTGACCGACGGGTCTCGATGTTTTAAGAATGGTCACCTTCGATCGTCTTTTATTACATGAGACTTAAACATACCGGCGAATTGTGGGTGTACATTGGCACACCTCTGCCTAAGCATTCGGGGAATACGGCCGTGATGGTATGTCTATGAAATTCTCAGTAGCAACGAGTTTGTATTCGTGCCCAGTTAATAAATAAAAATATTGATTTCTGACATTTACACGCATATTATACATTGAAATAAAACTACTTTTTACTGATTTTATCGCGTTATATTTCGTTTACGCGGACCCTTTACAGCGTCCATGGTCTACCCGTGACCATGAACGCTGTAAAGGGAACGAAACGTCGGGATTAATAATATCAATATAACGCGATAAAATCTGTAAAAAGTAGTTTTATTTCAAAATAATAATACTATTTTATTTATTTGTGCCCAGTTAATGACAATAGGCTCTGCCACTAATATATAGGGCATTTTAACACACCAACGAACAGTAGGTGTACATTGGCACACCTCTGACTAACCTTTCAGGGAATACAGGAGTGCTGGTATGGTGATTATAGTATATTAAGAAAAAATAATAATTACATTGTCTTTTTATACCACTACCAATTTCACCTCGCCTCTGCACGTTAATCTTTGTAATTTTATTAAGTAAATAACGTATAATAAATCTTGTTCAAAAAATCTTTATCAAGGTAGCTATAAAGACAAAAAAGCCCCACAACTTATAGACGATAAATCAAAAATGGTGTTATCTCTGAATAAAATGTCCGTTAATTCCTTTTCCCAGTCTCACGGAATTGTATAATGATCCTTTCACACGAGAATATTTTAAGTGGGGTGAGTTTCGAAACGTATTGTGGTGACGCGTGCTTGTCTATACTCCGCATATAAGCGGATTATTATACCATTACATACACTAATTTAAAGATAAATTGTCCATTATATAGGATTATATAAAGCATTGCATTATAAAAAGATCATGAAGAGCACATTGACTTAAATGTGACCTCAATACCCCATAAAAAGAAAACAATAAAGTTTAAGAATGATTAAACAAGCAGGTACTAATTTATTTATTTATTTAAATTCTAACTCATTGTGTTTAATAAATAATTAATAATCATCATCAACCCACATACTAGGCATGGGTCTCCTCTCACAGAATGAGAGGGATAAGGCTATAGTCCACAACGCTGGCTTGCGCTTGCGGGTTGGCAGATTTCACACGCCGTTGAGAAAATCTCTGAGGTATGCAGGTTTAATCACAATGTTTTAAATGGGAATAAATGGCGCCCCCTATTACATGAAACCTAAAAATACCGGCGAACCGTGGGTGTACATTAGTAATCTCTGCCTAAATCTACGGTATTACAGCCGTGATGGTATGTTTTTTTATGTTAAACATATTATGTTGAGAGTATTATATTTTCTCATGTTACTTATTTGTGTTAATAATGATTTATATGACGAGGTTTACCTGTACCGTTACTGTAACAGTAAATAGATGGCTTTAACTATTTGCGGTATGTTTTAATGTTCCCGTGAGGGTTAGCGCATGGACACGACCGGTAAGTGACGTGAGACCGAAATGATATATAGTGGGGCACCTAAATCAGCGATTTTATTTAGTTTCACTCCTGTATACAGGATGTCTAAGAAAATGGACACCTACTTATATGGATGAAAGAACATTTTAATAGTAAATATTCTATAATAGAAAATATGTTTTGAAAAATACGTATCCATTTTAGAGTTACTACCGCTTAAAGAGTAAAATCAACATAATTTCGTATAAAAGCAGTTGAAAACTGTATAAAATATATAATTATTTTATCATAAAAATATATATATTTTTTTTTCAATCTCACCTGATGGTAACTAACGATCTGGTCTAAAATGAAGCTGGAAGATGCCTAGTCAATTGTGACTTGAACACCCCCAAATTGTACTCGTCAGGAAATACAGACTCTGGCAGTTAATTCCATTCCCTCGCTGAAGGAATAAGGAATGATGAAAGCAAAACGCCTAGTGCGGGTTTTGGGGATTTCCACCATGAAACGGTGTCGCTTATCAGTTTGCCTGGTTGCTCGAAGGAAAAAGGGATATGGCAGAATTAGGTTTTTGATATAACATGTTTTTTTATTCCTTCCAGATCTCATTTTGTTTAAAAATCATTCAAGTTGAATTATTAGCTGTGCACACTATCCTTTTCTAACCTGACAATAACAAATTAAATTAAAAATTTAAAAAAACCCCTGACACAAAAAAATCATCTTAAAAACCTAAAAGAAAAACTATGATGAAATAACCACAAATAGAACAAAAAAGGTATAAACCTGAATCCCTATAAAAAGAAAAAAAAAAACTTGAAATTATAACCCTTCGTAAGTACGTATGAAGTTTTTTGATTAAATTTTGTCGCGTCGGGGGACCGCTCTCTAATTATTAGCCTAACGTTTTCGTAAACGACATCACGTTTATTATAAAGGTTTTAAGTCCTCAATCCATTTATTTCGTATTGGGATATTTATGTCCTTTCCTTTCCTTTTGCTTCCCGAACGTGAATCGCGCGAATTCAGAATTGATGTGGATGGCGCGTACATCGCCGCGACGCGCGGGAGTAAAGTGGGCGGAGCGTAACATATTCAAGTTTGGCGACCCGAACGGGCAGACACGCGAGGGCAGACGTCGTTGATGGTTGTGTTTGTCCTTGTAATTTTTTTGAGTCAATTTAATATGTAAGTCGTTGCCGCGTTGTTTCAGCATCTGTCTGGATAGGTTAATTGTGTATTCAGTTTTTAAGTAGGTTAAGGTTCACTTATAAAGTAATTCTTAATATTTAATTTGATAGTTTCGTTGTAATTTTAATATAATTTTAAAACACCTACCTTCAGGTAGGTGTTTTTTATAGCTAGAGAGCGGTCCCCCGACGCGACAAAATTTAATCAAAAAACTTCATACGTACTTACGAAGGGTTATAATTTCAAGATTTTTTTTTTCTTTTTATAGGGATTCAGGTTTATACCTTTTTTGTTCTATTTGTGGTTATTTCATCATAGTTTTTCTTTTAGGTTTTTAAGATGATTTTTTTGTGTCAGGGGTTTTTTTAAATTTTTAATTTAATTTGTTATTTCACACTTTTTATAGGGACTCCTTAGTTATATTTATGATAGTGTATAGTATTCTACTAGTCAAGCCCTTTCATTAGATACCTTTATTGAGGGAGTAGTAAAAAAAATTTAATAAATTCACCATTTCGTGGAGGCGGCCATATTGGATTTGAAATTTTTCATAGTGTTTAGTATTCTACTAGTCAGGCCCTTTCATTTGATACCAATATTGTGGGAGTTGTGAAAAAATATGTAAAACGCCATCTTGTGGCGGCGGCCATATTGGACCGATTTTCATCAAACATAGCTAAGAACACTCCCGACTTATTCACCTTTCAAACAAAAAAAACAAAATCAAAATCGGTTCATCCATTCGGGAGCTACGATGCCACAGACAGACAGACACACACACACACACACACACACACAGACACGTCAAACTTATAACACCCCGTCGTTTTTGCGTCGGGGGTTAAAAATCAATTCATCAGGATGTATGATAGCGTACTCCTTTTTAAAGGCCGGCAACGTGCTTGTGACACTTCGGTAATCGCTTACCATCAGGTTATCTGTCTACTCGTTTGCCTACTATCCCGTAAAAAAATGTATTCAACAGATGTCTCGTTGGACACCCTATATTTACTTGTTTCTGACAAAAATGATCAGAAACGTCGAGAATTAAATATTGTCAATAAAATGTGATAAAATCCGTAAAAAGCAGTTTTATTTCAATGTTCCATTATATTTGTTTTAGATCATGCGATCGTTTATTTCATTACTTTTTTAGTTTAACGTAGCCAGTGAAATTACTGGACATACCTATATGAGACTTGGTAGTTCTTAAGCGCTTGTTGGTATTCGTGCATTGATATTTTAATCATCATTTTGTTCACATTAATTCAATCTGAGGATAAGATGACTACGTACTAATAGCTGGTGTTGCTGGCGTCTATAGGCTGTGGTTTTCATTTACCATCCAAGGTGGCACATAAACTTATTTAAAATTGTACTAAAAACTTTATCCAATGATGTCCAACTTATTAATAAAGTTGAGTACAAATCGCCGATTTCGTGGGCCGACAGTTAAGCGCATACAACATTAGGGTAGCGAGTGGCGTACGAGTCTGCCGTATAATTGTTAACATAGGTCAGTACACGTGACGTCACCGGCGTGGCGGTGGTTTGGCCACACAAACAGTTCGCGTGAAACATGCATGAACAATAAATCTATGGTTCCGTGGAAACTACTATGAGGTAATTAGGTTGGTTGTTTGTGAATAGCACAAAGGGGCTCGTGGCTAAGTGATTACTTCGCTGATCATCCGATCTGTAAGATCACCATTCTTAACACTTCGACCGCTCCATGCCTTGGAAAGCACGTAAAACCATCGGTCGCCGTTTCTATGACGTCGTTAGTAGTAAGTCAGAAGCACAAAAAGCCTGACTAAAAAGATATCGGTATTACCAAGAAATTGGGTTTCGAAGTTTGATGGCAGTCGCTAAAGTAAAGTTTCGTGTAAAGTACTGATATTCAGTCGCATCTGGATGGACTGGAAGCCGACCCCAACATAATTGGGAAAAGGCTTGGAGAATGAGGATGTTTGCCCATGATGATGATGCAATGAATTATTTTATTTTATTTATTTTTGTTAAATTATACATACTGTCCGTGGCTTCATAAACAGGCCCTATCAGAATATCAGCGCTGCAGCTTGATTTGCTTTTTGCTGCAGCACAGTGCTGAGATAGGGACCTATTCTGACATCGCACAGGATAACGTACATCCTTAGTTTTAAGACTTATTAAATTGTTATGTTAAATTGTATTTTGTCCTGTTTTGTGCCTGTCAGAATAAATTTTCTTTCTTTCTTTCTTTCAATGATAATGCACAACATCAGAAATAAGCAGTCGCTTTTCGCTTGCAGGACAATTATTGCATCTATAATATTATTTTCAATAACTACTAAGTACAGACGCCAGCTGGTCAAGCTATCCAAAACTGTCAAATTTTCGTAATTGAAAATGAACGTTATCGTGTTACGTATTAAAGTTGAAAATCTATCAAAAGATTTGACAGATTGTGGTAGCTTGATGTGTTGGCCTTTGTACCATACCAAGTATATACAAGTACAAAGTATAACTACTACACTACCGGCACGCTATGATGGCCGTTTTGACGTTTGTCCACTCATGAAGTTTCGTATTCATTAGTAATTACATTTGAAGGAGCAAATTGCTGTTCTTTAGTGTCAATAGTGATCTAACGATACTACAATATGTATATTTATTATTAAAGGTTGTCTGGGTCACTTTTGGGTGGTCACCTCGTCGCTATCATTGCGCTATGGGTATGTCGAATATCTTGGGTACAATTCACCCTAGACAAATCTATGTGTGAACCACTGACATTTGTTTTGAGTTTGTACTTTGTATCTGTTAATTACGGCCACCTGATGGTAAGCGGTTACCGTAGCCTATAGGTTCTTGTAACACCAGGGTATCATTTGCGCGTTGCTGACCCTGTAAAATAAAAGAGGAATAGTTGGGTTGGCAGTATAAGGGTTCCCCCACTGCCAACACAACGTTTCTTCGTGGAGTACTGGGAAACTTACTCACCGTAAGGAACACAACTCGGCTCAAAGCAGTTTTATTTATATTTCACTTCGATTTTCTGCAAGGTGGAGGTACTTTCCCAGTCGGACAGCTTCAATTTGAGTGGAATTACTCCAACTATACCTACCTCTCTCAAATATCTTGTGCCCGAGTATGGGAGGTGTCTTAAAAAAATCACTATAACAAATCTATTCCTCCTAGGCACTTGTATTCAACAATCGACTTCGTTTCTCACAGTATTTGAGCTACAATTTGCTCTCTCATATACATCTTATGCGTGAAAGTTTCCGGAAAAGTCTCTCGTGTATCACTATTGGATTTGGAACTCTATTTGTTAGTTTCTAAGGTGATGTTTCGATCGGTGGCGTTTAAAACTTTTCGAGTATGTTATATGCCTCGAAGTAAGAAATTTCATTTGAGACGATTTCGCGATTTCCCTCACTTGTTTCCCCGAGGACAGACCGTTGATTTATCAGGGAGAATTCGAGCTTTTTTTATACAGACAAAAATATGTATTTCAACGCTTCTCGTGTGAATATTATTTGTGTGTTGTAACATTAAAATCCTTTAAGGATTCGAATTTTAAATTGTATGGAGCCTCCACAATATTTAAAATTCGAATCCTTAGCGGACTTCCCTCTTATCGTTTTCATGTTTTGTTAGAATCACTACATAGTATAAAACAAAGTCGCTTTCTCTGTCCCTATATCCCTATGTATGCTTAAATCCTTAAAACTACGCAACATATTTTGATGCGGTTTTTTTAATAGATAGAGTGATTCAAGAGGAAGGTTTATATGTATAATACATGTATGTTATTAGTACATTGCACCCGTGCGAAGCGGGGGCGGGTCACTAGTATTATTATAAATAACTTGGAGCAGTAATGTATTTAAGTAGTGACGTTCCCATATTTTTTAATATCTTCAAAGAAGAAGGAGGTACTCTAGTCACACTTCATTTTCATGTGTCTTTTTTCATGTTATGTGTTTTATTTTCATGTTACATGTTACCGTTACTTTAACGGTTTACTGTTATTTTGGTGTAACAGTTAAGGTGGTCAACTAGCCGTACCACCGAGCACCGAGTGTCGTGGTTTCGATTACGACTCGAGAAAAATATTTTTGTTTCAGATATTGTATTCTAGTCTGGGTGTTGTTTACGTCCGTTAATTGTATGTATGTATGTAAAGTCCGCCATGTACAGACGCCAGCACATCAAGCTACCACAATCTGTCAAATTTCCTTGATTGATTTTCAACTTTAATACAAAATAATAATATTTAATATAATATTTTAATATTTAATAATAATATTAATATAATATTTTTTAGGACATTTTTACACAGCACCATCTAGTCCCAAACTAAGCAGAGCTTGTACTATGGGTACTAGACAATGGATATAATAATTATATACTTTTTTTATTGTAAATACATACTTATAATACATAAGAAACACCCAGACAAACACAAATACTCATGTTTTATTCACATAAATATTTGTGTCCTGTGGGAATCGAACCCACGACCTCATGATCAGCAGTCCGGCACTCGAACCGCTAGACCACAGAGGTCATCAAAATAAGGTTCATTTTCAATTGAGAAAATTTGACAGTTTGACCTACTGTCGTCTGTAAAAAGCTTGTTCTTTTTTAAATGTTTTATAACATTGAATTACATACATTACATAGTCTGGCTTCACCATTAAATTGAAAGTAATGTTTGTCAAACATCCATAAACGCTGAAACTAAGCCAAATATATTTCATAGGTCAATACCGTTCCCCAAAGAAATGTATGAGCGTAATGCCCGAAGAGCACTAACTCAAATAGCCTTAGGTAGGGTAACCATGAACTACCTCCATTAATTAGGGTCACACATTTTAATTGAACAACAGAGTGGACTTTCTCACGCAGCAAATAACCTTTTTTATAGTCCGGAGAATATGTACATGTTATGAATTATTATCTGTTCCCAGAAGATGAGGCGAGGTGTATGTCGGACCCATACCGACTAAAAACACAGTTGTTTTCCTTGGCTCTATAAGAGTTGGACACTAACTTTCGCCACGACACTGAAAATGTGCAAATCACCCCTTTTAGAATGTTTACAAACACTTTTGAGTTTCAAAGTCACTGTATATTATGCTTGTTGTATATCATTGGTGACGGCATCCTATTCGCTACTTTTAGGTTAGATTATGTTAGGTTTATTAGGCCTCATTAGTCTAGTGGTCCTAAGCGCGACTGCTACGCTAGAGGTCCTGGGTTCGATCCCCAGGTCGAGCAAAGTGTTATTGGGTTTTTATATGAAAATCTCAGTAGCAGCTCGGAGTCAGGATTTGTGCCCGGTTAATGGCAATAGGCTCGCCCCCTATTACATGGGACCTAAACATACCGGCGAAATGTGGGTGTACATTAGTACACCTCTGCCTAACCCTTCGGGGAGAACCCTAAGCCTTACAGGCGTGATGGTTTGTATGTATGTAGGTTTATTAGGTAACGACCATGACGGTCGTGGTGAATTTCACGGATCCCATGGCGATGACTACAGGGCAAGTGAAGGCGTGCGGTTTTTATTCGGAATGAGTTTGACATACTCTGCCGCCTCCACAGGTGGTGGATGATCCATGAGGATTTTCCGTACTATAAATGTATTGCGATATAAATAATTAAAAAGCGAGAAAGAAATAAATAAAAAAACTTTTATTTTGTATCTCAGAATATAAAACATAAATAGGTAAATAAAAACAAACAGTATAAAAAAAACTTAACATTGCGTGTGAGGCCAAAATAGGTGCTCTCAGCTGATGGTACACATCCTCAACACACAGCCACATCTTGTTATGTAGTTGCTGCAGCGCTGATTACGCGTCAAAGAGTTTGTTATACAGCAGGCTACAATATGTAATATTTCTGGGACATTTTTTTACACAACGCCATCTAGTCCCAAACTAAGCAGAACTTGTACTATGGGTACTAGACAATGGATATAATACTTATATACTTTTTTTTTGTAAATACATACTTATAATACATAATATATGAAACACCCAGACAAACTCAAATACTCATGTTTTATCAACACAAATAATTTGTGTCCTGTGGGAATCGAACCCACGACCCCATGATTAGCAGTCCGGTACTCGAACCGCTAGACCGCAGAGGTCGTCATGTGTCTGCCTCTTGACACATAATTACACAATCTTTGTCAAAACAGAATTTTAATTAGCTGCCGCTTGTTGCTATTTTGTTGATTATACCTTCGTTGCTGCAACCCCAACAATAAGTGGGATAGCGAAACATCTGTGTCATTTTAGTCGGTAGATCACCCAAAATGGAGTCCAACAAGCCCCGTCGTCTTCCCCGGGTGGTAGAAAAAAGATTTCGACATACAAAAAAAGGTTTGAAGCTGATAGTGAATTCATCATCATATCAGCCAAAAATAAAATATATCCATGAAATTGTAAATTACTGGTCACCTTATTTTTACAATACCTTTCATGTGTACGATGCACCTTTATTACACAAAACATTTAACACACGCGATATGATCAAATAATAAATCGTACCTTATTACCACGTGATACGGTTTTACTTGTTTCGAAAATTTGTTTTGCGACGGCAAAATTAAGTTTGTCAATCGGACGACGCATTGGACTCTAGAGTGTAGTACACAATTATAGTCTGAGCTTCTCGTAGCTTTTGTTTTATAGTTTTTATGTAATAGGTCTGTACCTATGAAATTGCCGATCTGCAGTAATGGCCATTTCAAATCAAAATAATTTTTATTTGGCTAAGAATTCATCATCATATCAGCCACAGGAAGTCCACTGCTGAACAAAGGCCCATAGACTTCCACAAGGACCGGTTACAAGCCGTCTGCATCTAATGACTTCCAGCGACCTTTACCAGGTCGTCCGTCCATCTCGTTGGAGGCCGTCCCACGCTGCGCTTTCCGGTGCGTGGAGAACCTCGAGAACCTTTTTCCCCCAGCGGCCGTCAATTCTACGAGCTATGTGTCCCGCCCATTGCCACTTAAGGTTTGCTAAGTCTTTCAGCTATGTTGGTAACTTTCGTTCTTCTACGGATCTCCTCATTTCTTATTTGATCACGTAGAGAAATACCAAGCATAGCTCTCTCCATAGCTCGCGAATTTGAAAAAATAACAATATTTCAAATTAATTTTATTTTAACATTTTAAGTAGAATTCTTTTTTTAAAGTAGTCATTTGTTTATTGGTTATTTAATTTTTTACATTATCCTATTTTTTCTTGTTGGCACTGTAAACAGCCCTGGTTTTGTCCAGTGCAGTTTTGTCCATCCAAAGGTTGCCTAGAAGAAATCGTAGACCACGGTAAGACCGCCCATTGTGATGTTCTGTATATAAATTAACTACTTGTTGTACAATAAAGTATAATATAAATAAGTAAGCAACTCCATGCAGAAATTACTCACATATGATTTGAACCAACCCCTGAAACTGCTCTGGTCTTATCTTCGTCACAGGTATGACAAAAAATAGCGGTATTTATTGTCCCGGAAAACAGCCATGGCTACTTTAATAGAGAACGTCGTAAAACTGACAAAAAAATATTGTCATAACGATATAAAATTGGGGAAATATTGGCTCTTATTCTCGTGTTGTATTAGAACGATTATGAAGGTATTTCTTGGTGGAAAGATATATATCCTAAATAGTAACAGACATTGTTATTTTATTTCGAGTTTTCCTTGCTCTAAGTGTGTCGTTAAACCGACCAGTTCCATCAGAATAGCAATAACTTTTTGGGTAAATGAAACTGAATTTTAAATATTTTGTCGTGTACCTTCAGAACCGATGGTTCAGACCAACCAAATTTATATGGGATCTACTGGGATAAGTATATTCTATCATTTAAAAACATCAAAATGGTTCACACACACACAATTGATGTTCACGAACGGCAAATACATCACATGACATACACACAAAATGAAATTTCATTTATTATACCATTATATTACAGTATTTTCGTATGGCAAACCCTCCAGCTTTTAAAGTTATCACAATTGCTTCTATTGGTTACGATAGAGATATCGTTCTGAAGTTTTCAATGTTCTCTTCATCTTCTTTAATTTAAGAGCTCAGCTCTCGTCGGTGGAACAGTCGCCATTGTTCTCTATCCGTTGCCTCTCTTAGGCCATTCAATCTCAATTCTCACGTTTTACTTCACTTATTCTATAAGCTTCATACATATAGGTCGTCCCCATTACCGCTTTTCTTAACTTTTGTCTTCTTAAAAGTTTTGTGGTATGGTCATACAGTTCATCTTCCTTCTCCTGCTCTTTGGACCTCAACTGTCTTTTATTATTAACCATTTGTAATACTTCCTCAAAGCAAACAAATGCCGGAACCAATGCAGGAAAGGCAAACAAATGCCTTTCCGTCGAACGGTCAAATCTTTTAGTACGCCACTCAAAAATGGACATGCAAGGTTCACGCACTCGTGAATTATATTAGAGTATGATACACAATCCCTGTAATGGATAATACAGTAAACAGGAAGAGAAAAGCACATCCCTGATGTATAAATCAAAGGACTGCACCCTAGGGTAACAAGCGGGTTTGCTCCAAACATTGCGAATTCCATCCCTTATATATGTTGTTTCGAATGACAAAGCAGATATTTCTTATTTTCATGTTGATTCCGAATGGAACGGGTGAGAAAATATTTATTCTGTTGCTAAACTTATATAGATACATTTCTATTTATATGTGTTGATTGGTACTTATGATTAGGTATACGAATCGGTCTTTTAAAGACACTTTAAAATCCAGAGATAGTCACAGTGTAGTGCGGATCAATTTATTCAGTCGCTGATCCAGAAAAAAATCCAATGTAATCCGGAAAATCATGGTCGAAATGATAATCAACCAAGACCGCCCATTGTACCATTACATAATTTAAAAACATGTAAGTAATGGCATTTGTTTATGGTGTGCAAAAAAGAATATTCTATTCTCTTTTAAATCCTTAATTTTATAAAATCTATATGATTGTAGATACTTAATCATTCCAATAAATAATTACAGTTACAATTGACCATTAACAGATATAAGATATATTATTATATTTCTTTTGTATTATAAGTATGTATTTACAAAAAAAAAGTATATAAGAATTATATGCATTGTCTAGTACCCATCTTACAAGCTCTGCTTAATTTGGGACTAGATGGTGTTGTGTAAAATGTCCCAAAAATATTTGTTTATTTATTTATTATTATCTAAAAGACAGCAGGTCAAGTCATGCAAATTCGCAATGCAATGAAATAAAGGAAAAACTTAGTTTTTCTGTTACCCGGTTAGGTGTGATGATCTCAGGGTATTTCTGAATAATTACAGAACTTTTAACATAATGTTTGGAGGTTTTATGTTATAAAACAGATACTTAAAGCGCCACTATTATTCCGAAGAAATCTTATATCCGCGGTACTAAATAAATACATAAAAAATAAACAAGGAAATACTATTTATTCACAACAAACCAAACTCGGTAAAACTTTCAATAAGTCCAATAAGTCTTTTCTTAAAAAGCATAATAGTTTCCTGATGTAAATCAGACATGTTCATCTGTTCTGAGATGTCAGCACCTTCAGCGACATTCTCCATCGCTTCTACCATTTTACCAGCTTCCTCTGGCTTCATAGTAAGGACACCACATAAGATTACAGACAAGCCAAACATTAATTTACCGTATCTTTTCATATCGGCATCCAACTGATCTCTAGGATAAACAAAGTTGGCTTTAAGACCAAAGTTAGACAAGGATTTGTCAAATTCTGAATAATAATAATCTATCCAGTCGTAGAAGTGCTTCGACCTGGTCTCGTAGTCTGTGCAATTGAAGATCATGTACGCAATGTCGTGGACCGGAGTGTTATTCTTGGATATTTGGTAGTCGATCATGATTGATTGTTTTAATGCACCATCCTGAAAATGAAATGGAAAGAGTTTTATGTATTGAAAATAAATCTTAGTGTAAATAAACCTTTTGATAGGTTTCTGACAGTGGAGGACGTGTAACAGTACAGTACTTCTCCAAAAGATGGGAAGAAAGGCAGGTTGTTAAAACCAACCAGACTCTTCGTGATAGATCTAGTGATTCGCCTTACTATCTATAACCCTCACATGAGGATGAAGTAAATGTGAGACCCAGAGCTCAAAATTGTAGTTGGTAGGAACTTGAGTTGCTCAATACTGGATCTTGTTTGTGGGTTCCATCAGGCAAAACTAGTCAAGCGTATTCCAGTAAAATTAGAATCACGAGGGAATGGTATTAAATGTGATGACAAAATAAAATATTATGATAGTAAATACATAAACAAACTATGGTAGTCTAGACAGTCTGTCTATAAATATGAACTACTTGAACATACTGATAGTCAAGCGAATGAAGATTAAATTCACTTCATTGTAGAATCTATTTATGACAAAACTAAAACTTTGCAGCATAACAACAGCCATTTACATAATCTGACCTGCTATAATAGAGTCATAAATTAATGAAAACATTTAAAAAAACATACCATCACGCCTGTATTCCCCGAAGGGTTAGGCCGAGGTGTACTAATGTACACCCACATTTCGCCGGTATGTTTAGGTCCCATGTAATAGGGGGCGAGCCTATTGCCATTAACCGGGCACAAATCCAGACTCCGAGCTGCTACTGAGAATTTCATAGAAAAACCCAATAACACTTTGCTGGACCTGGGGATCGAACCCAAGACCTCTAGCGTAGCAGTCGAAAACATTATTATTTAATAAATGATTTCAAAGTTGTTTTGGGGACCACTGATAAAATTAGATAACATGCAACGGAAATCTAGAAAAATACCTTTTGATAACTGACACTGCTGGTACAAATCTATAGATTGTCGCAAACTAAATTAGTACGTATCAATATTATAAAGCAACATTATCTTATCCAATTGCTGTATAAATGGCACGCGGATGATAAATAATACATAGATTAAATAAGCAATATTTATCCGCAGCTGATCCGCAATTGCAATGAACTTATAAAAGAATATTAGTACTAACCTACATTCTTTGATAAGTTCATTGCAATTCTGATTCACAACAATTTTTAAAATATCTGATAGTATTGATTAGGATTTAAAGTTTACGTAAGTTCAGTAGTACGTATGGTTTTTGAGTACTAATGTCGTTGTGGTATCACTCACGAATGTTCTGCTACACACAAAATATTTTCCGTATTGAAATTGTTCGTAGGCTCTTACAAAAACAGTAAAGTTGTTATTGCCAAATTTTAATTACTATTCGATGATTTAGTGAATCTGTTAACTAAATTTGTTGAAAAAATCTTGGTCTATTTATTTATATAAGTACTTGCCTCAAATCTGAACATAATATTGTTGGTCCAAGCGTCGCCTTGTTGGATCACCGTATATTTGTCATTTTGTAATTTAGACATTTTCACTGCTCGTTCCAAAACATCTGATACTTTATGCCTCAATATGTTCTTGTGCTCTGGGTCTTCAAGAACTTGAAGGGAATGAGCCTCAAGCTGTTGAAAGTAAAAATTTGTTTCTGGATCAGCAGCCATGGATGACCACATGTCCAACAAATTATCCTTGAAGTAGTTGTAAGTTTCTGGTTCTTTTTTTTTCAATGCAAAGGAAAGTGAATGGAGTATAGCAAAATTCTTCAATATACTTAAAACACATTCATTTGAAAGAGATTCAAATCTGTCCAGCATAACAAAGTCTAACGCCTTTAGGTCTTCTAGCAAAATAACTTCGTTTGGTTTTTCAGTTAGAGATCCGTAACATTTTGCAAATTTTAGATGTTCTTCTTCAGGTACGTCCTCATCTTTCTGTAACTGTACCAGCTTTGGCAGGACTTCTACATACATAATATGCTCATTCCTGAACAAAAGATCTGTATGCATGCGGGAACGGATAGCTTCATTGCCTGGTGCAATTTTGGCAATCATTGACAAGTTCCCATCCGGACCTTCTATCGTGATTCTCTTCACAGCTGCTACATAATTATCGCCAGCTTTACCAACAGGCTCGATGGTGACTTTGCTGTCCTTCAATCCTTGTTCTATGATGACATTGTTGATGAATTCTAATTGTCGTTCAGATATATTTTCAATATCACCTTCAAAATTATATTGTGCCATGTTGGTGTTATTACGTGAACTGCTAAACGTGCATACCCCTTAGCTTTAATATATAAGCGATAATTTATCTGTATCGATAAGTTCTGAATGATTGTTTTTAATGTTATTTTTTTTCTGATTAGATAGTACCAACAACTTCATAATTATCTCCACGAACTTGTTGCTTTACCACGATTAAATTGTGTGTTTATTACAAAAAATAAATATATTTGTAACTTGTTTAAACAGTTTGTTATTAATAATAAGGTTTACTTTTGCAAGGAAACGAAAGAAACTGATTTTTGCGTGTTGAACTTTAAATTATTTATTCATATGCAGACAGACATGGATACATACGCAATGATTCTCATCGAATAGTCTATTTTTCTTAAGTTATCTCACATTTCATTATCATAGTAGCCACAAGAGGTCCACTGCTGAACTAAGGCCTCCCCCCTAGACTTCCACAGCGATATGCTGCCTGCATCCAACAATTCCTAGCGACCTCATGTGCAGCACTTCAGACACCAGGCACAGGACTTCAGGTACAGAACAGCTACCAACAAGGGAGTGAGAGTAGCCTTATCTGTATGTCATAACGTACTTACCTTCTTAAAGAGAGAAAAAAAATACCTTTTTTTATTATTAGTACGTGTCACACATTATGGATAAGATAGATATGTGCTAGACTGCACGTCCACAAAAATTTAATCGATTATTTATAATTACAAAGAAGTTTCCGTAATTTATCTACGTTAGAGTCAGCTGCCATTCTAACTAGATCCAGCTGAATTTCAGTATTTTACATCAGATCTCCGCAGCTCAATTTTTGGCTAATACTGATATCTTGGGGATAAACTGGTCGTCGTATTGCTTAGCCACAAGCCCCTCAATTTAGAGAACTAAAATCAGCATTTTATTTTATTTTACTAGAGACGCTAGCAGACGCTAGCGTCGAGTGTTGATCTACAAAACGATGACAGAAAAATGCCTGAAAAGTTTATTTCGCTCACGTATATATCATTAATTATCAAGCTGATTAATAAGACATCGGTATACATGTGTCATATCGGAATGGATATCAGTAGATTACAATATTATAAACAATTTGATAAGTGCGGGCGTCGCGTCAGGCGATTCATAACAAAGGTCAATGAAACGATAATTGTGTATTCAATGGACTTTGAACGTTACCATCACGCCTGTATTCTCTGAAGGATTCGGCAGGTACACCCACAGCTCGTCGATAATATGTTCTATTAAATAGAGATAAAGCCAAACCTAAGAATGAAATTAATTTTCATAACTTTACTGCCACGGGCCTGTAAAATTTTACTTTACTCCCCGGAGAAGAAATGGTTCACTTGTTAAGGACACTATGCTCCCCTTGGAAAAGTAGAGCTTTTTTTAAACAAATGTATGCAGCTGAAGAGCATGCTAGTTTTACGCATGCTAATAAGCATACTATTTTAGTAGCATGTATATCGGTACCATAACTCTATAGGCATCAAAATTTATCAGCTCAGCATATTTTATGCGTGAAAAGTAACAGAAACGTAAATTAATGCAAGCACCTATGATAATAAAAACTATATAATACAATAATATCAATTTATTTCATCATCTTGATAAAAAATCAACCTGTTGTTTATTGAAGTCATTATCAAGAAATTGTGAGATACACTCCAGTAATGAGTGGGTAATTTCTAAATATAATAATTACCAACCAATGATTACTAAGCATATATTCTAAAAATTAATCGTCTAATCGCTCACGATTATATAAAAAAAATAAGTTCTTATAACCTATCAATACGTACAACTCGAAAACTTAATTATTCAATACATAAAACTCCAACACATATACTTGCGGTATGATTACGCTATGATGGCCGCTACGTTATTGGACGAAAATAAAAAAACACAATACATATACATATTGAATATATCTTTTTGTAGCAGTATCGTTAGATCACTATTGACAATAAAGAACAGCAATTTGCTCCTTCAAATGTAATTACTAATTAATACAAAACTTCATGAGTGGACAAACGTCAAAACGGCCATCATAGCGTGCCGGTTTTACCGGTAACCATTTTGGTTACCCGTTGAAAGGGTTTTCGATAGGGTTTTTACAAAGTGTTGTTAGAAAACCCAATTCATAGGGGTTACACTTTTTAACGGTAAGCCGCTGCAATGGGTTACCTCTTCAAAACCCTTTCATTATTCTTACCGGGTTATACTATTAAACGGTAAGCCGTTCTGAACGGGTTACCCCTTCAACCACTGTAACAGGGTAACACTTTCCGAGTCCAAACACTAATTTGATCTCTAGTAACCTTGCATTAAGTTCAAAATAGCATGCATTGAGCTAGCACGTGTTAGTTGCCACTTGCTCTGAGCTAAATAGACCACAGTGACTCGATAAATACGGGACTGCGGTTATCAATCTCTGTTCATCCATTCTCTCTACATCATGATCAAACCATCATAATATAGCTTCTATACATTTTTTTATTGTTATTGTACATAATTACCTAAATTTAATTACCTACAGAATCGAGCACCCAATATTAAACGATATAGGGCACTGCGTGATCAAGCCTTATGAACGAAACACTCGTAATACAATTCTAGATGTTTGCAAGAGAAATTTCTATATTTTATAATCTCCTCACCCTACCTAACAACGTAAATTATGATGATAACCATATGGTTACCCCGGAAAACCCTATCAAGAGGATAACCCCTTCAATTGGATACCTTAAAGGAAAATGTAACCCCTTCCACTGGCTAACATATTGAAAGGGTTACCCTTTCATTGGTGTTAGGAAAAGGTTACAGGAACGAAGAGTAACATCATCCATACGGTAACCGAATCAACGGGTAACCCTTTCAATTGAATTAACTCATAAAAGGGGTTGTACGGTCCCTGGCCGGTAGTGTATATGTGTATATTATTGTCAGCCAGATAATATAAAAATAAATAATTCATACTTAAATGGAGAAGGAAATCATCTTGAGCAAGCCTGCATGTTTGAAAGATATTCTCGACGACGTGTGAGTCTGCCAATACGATAATACGGGTTGGCAGACTTTACATCAGAGATCTATAGAATAATATTCCCTCGATTTATATCATAATATCTATATTCATACAGCCTCTCATTCAGAGAGTTCTGTTCCTGGTAGCGGACAGTATACATATAGGTTGATGATGATGCTGATGATGATGATGCAACAAATATAAGGTCTCTAGTTGATGTAAAAGAAATAAATTCAAATAATTACATTGTGATGGGACCAGTAGTCAGTATCTTTCCAATTGATGGCAGTGTTTCTCATCTATCATTTCATCACCAACGTTGGTATATATTTACAATTCCCTACGTCTGTACTCTACGTAAAATATTAGATCTTTTATACACATTCTTTCTCCAATCCTGTCCAAACTATGTTGGGGTCGGTTTCCAGTCTAACCAGATACGTTTAGTCTCAGTTTTTCACACGAAGCGACTGCCATCAGACCTCCGCAACCCAATTTTTGGATAATACCAATACCCTGAGCATAGACGAGCATAGACTGGTTGTCAGGCTTTTTGGGCTTCTGACCACCGCTAACGATTGTCATAGGCATTCGTATGACAGCCGGGACCGACGGCTTTACGTGCTCTCCGAGGCGGAGGGGTCTCGATGTGTTAAAAATGGTCACCATACAGAGACGGACCGCGACTAGCGCAGCTTAACCTTGCAGATCGATTGATCAGCTTAGTCATTACTTAGCCACGAGCCCATCTTTTTTACACATAGTTTGATTATAAAAAATATTTGAGTATGTGTTGTTTTTCATGTTTGCACAGGCCACTAATGAGATTTAAAATATATAGTAAGTATTATAGTAGGTGACATAATAGTATAGTATATGATTCATAACTATGATGAAGACGATGAATCACTTAGTTGTGCCATACTATTAATTAAGAGGATAAAAATGATACAATCACCAAGGATAAAATATATTGATTTTATTACAAAAAGATAACACATATTTCAATATTATGGAATCATATCTAATCTCAAACGTAAGTTAAACTGTACTCACTACTCCGACTCACCGAGATACAGATAAAAGTAATACGTGCCTATATAATAAGGAACAATCGTTTTTTAAACTAGTACCAACTGTCAGCAATCATGGCACAATACAACTTCGAAGGGAATTTCGACAATATATCTGAGCGCCAATTAGAGTTCATAAATAAAGTGATTTTAGAACAAGACATTAATGTCGAAAAAGTGTTATTCGAACCTGTTGGTAAACCTGGTGACAATTTTGTAGCAAATGTTAAGAGGATCATTGTAAAAGGTGAGAATAAGGAGGTACGGATGGTTGCCAAATTTGCACCAACGGATGAAGCTGTTCGCCTGACAGTAAACACAGCCTTAATGTTCAATAACGAACATGTAATGTATACGGAGGTGCTACCAAGACTAGTACAACTGCAGAAAGCAGCGGACATCCCAGAAGAAGAGCGACTAAGATACGCAAAATGTTACGGCTCTCTCGGTGAAGCACCAAATGAGGTCATCATTTTGGAAGATCTAAAAGAGTCAGACTTTATTATATTGAATAAATTTGAGTCACTATCAGATGAATGTGTAAGAAGCATATTAAAAAACTTTGCTATACTCCATTCTCTTTCGTATGCTTTGAAGAAAAAGGATCCAGAAACGTTTGATCTCTTCAAAGGAAAGTTGTGGGATATGTGGTTAGCCATGGATGATGTTGAAGATATTTTGAAACATATGCAATACTTTGAAAGTGAAATTTTATCCGTCATTGATGATGATCGTCATAAAGATATAATTAAAAATAAAGTTACGGGTATGGTACAACAGTCAATTAAGTTAGCTAAGCATGAAGAAAATAATAAACACTCAGTTATCCAACAAGGTGATGCATGGACCAACAATGTAATGTTCAAATTTGAAGTAAGTACTTCCAACATTTTTTTAAATAGATTTTTTATACAATTAAACTATTACTTATATTAGTAACCATATTCAATCAAAAGTCTAAAAAAATGTTAGTCTTGGCTAGCATAAAATTTTATGACTTTGAGGGGTGACGTCGGTCAGAACTTGACACTAGGCGCGATGAACTGAGAGCCCGACAACTTGTGGTGATCAGTTATAATTATAATAATGGTGAACTCACATGCTCGCGGCCCATCTCAAATAAGATTGGCTATTGCAGTCATATGAGAGCACACCAACGACAACTATCTTCATAGAGTTGAAGTATGTTATCCTTGCCCTTAATTAGTGCCCTTATCCCAGTTTATTTGGGGTCGACGCAGTATATCATTGTGTTCATACTGCTACAATTATTTATATGGAGTTGAAGAATGTAATCGCCGAAATTGATCTGGAGGTCATCATTATCATAATTTTCAACAAAGTACATAATTTTAAAATAATAAATTCAGAAAACAATTTTGAAAATTGTGTCTACTCAGTGGTGAATATCTGAAGTTTAAATTACTGAATTAAAATAAATGTATAATTTAATATTAACTAGTATCATTTAATAAATATGATCTCAATTTGTGATGAATAAATAGCTAATATTGTTATGGTTAGGTAGGTCTATATTATGTAAAATTTCAGCTTTCGGATTTCGGCGCTCGAAAATTGTCTGTTTTAAGCAACCAAAATACTTTTACGTAATATTTTCAATTGCAGGAGGACAAATTAGTTGGATCAATTATGATTGATTACCAAATATCGAAGAACTCAAACCCAGTGGTTGACATTCTCTACATGATCTTTAACTGCACGGACTACGAGGCCAGGGCCAAGAACTTTTACGATTGGATCGATTACTACCACTCAGAATTAGACAAATCCTTGTCAAACTTCGGTCTTAAAGCCAACTTTGTTTACCCCAGAGATCAGTTGGATGCAGATTTGAAAAGATATGGCAAATTACTGTTTGGCATGTGCATGCTGACAGCTAATATATTAATGAGGGATGCAAAAGAAGCTGTCGCGTTTATGGATGCTTTAAAAAACCCCGATGTAGATGAGACTAAGAATTTAATAAATATGAACAAATTACAAGATGAATCTATGTTACGCATGCAGAAGAGAATTGGGGGAATTATTGATAGCTTTGTAGAATTTGGTTTATTATAAATTATACCTAGTTGAATTAATATCTTTATTTTTATTTACGGTTAGGGTATCCTATGTGACCATAATATTAAAGAGGGACACACACATACCCCGAAGTGTTAGTCAGAGAATTGGACCACCCCGATAGGCGCTGTAGTATGTCTTATATAATAGGGAGTGAGCATATTGCCATTAAACGGACAAGACTCCAAGCTGCTACTGATAGTTTCATAAAAAAAAACAATAACACAATTGTTCGACCAATTGCCAGCCCCAGTTTATATGAATATAAATATTTTGTACTGCAAATGCATGCACTGTATATTCAAAATAACATCGATGATTTCACATACTCACATAATGGAAACTTGAAAATGCGATACATATTTGCGTTTTATACTTATTTATTTTTTATGATTAACGGTGTTCTTAGATCAGTCTGTTTCTCTAGAAATTATGAACATAGCATAATTTTTTTAAATTATTTTATGTCCCTTACCGTTAGACTTAGAAAATAATCTTTCTTTAGAATAACTAATCTAGCTACTTACCAAGCTATATAGTTTATTTGGTCTTCAAGTATCGACATTTCTTTTGTCTAGAAAGTGGATGAATAGACCTTAAAACTTTCCAAATCTATATTGCCTTTCCATTTTTGCTGTAAAGTTACCCTGATAAAGTATTTTGGAATCATCATCGTCATCATCAACCCATATACTGTTCCTTTGCCGGGCCTGGGTCTCCTCTCAGATTGAGAATGATTAAGCTATAGCCACCATGCTTGTCGAATACGGGCTAGCAGACGTCACACACCGTCGATAAAATCTCTAAAGCATGCAGGTTCCCTCACGATGGTTTCCTTCGCCGTTAAAGCGAATTTATTATTAATACGCAGATGAATTCGAAAAGTCAGGGGTACGTGCCTTGGATTGTAACTCAAGACGTTTGGCTTGCCAGTCCAATGGGCACTAGGCATACCACCTATAGGGTATCGCTGCTTCAGGAACAGTAATATTTTGTAATATTTACAGATATTTATAAAATATTTTCAGTTGTGTCAATTCTCAGTACATCCGTGGAGCACGAGGGCTCCAGATGAAAATCAGCGTTAAGCATTTAATTTTGCTTAACAATCTGCTGATCTGGAGACCCATTTGGTACAGCCTTGAGACGCATACATAATTTAATTTTACTTATTTTAAGAGTAGGTACATTACGTTGTCTTCTTGTTTATAAATATATATATAATTTTTCTTTTATTATGTTAAATTTGTGTCTTCGGTGCTGGCCAAATAAACGGTTTTCTTTCTTTCTTTCTTGTAGCAATGACCATAACATAACACAACAACATACACTCACGACTTTTTCCCATAGGGTTAGGCAGAAACTAAAGAACGCCACATGCTACGATTCTTGGATTCTTCTTTCGCCTCGTTCACATTCATACATCTTGTCATAAACACACGCTGGTTGCGAGTACTACGTACCTGACCTTTTTGAAGGACCCTACCAATAAAGTCAATGTAAGTCTTTAGGGCATCGCGCATCGTCCCGGTGGTTTCATTGACATTCACCATAAAAGTCCTTTTGTTAGTCACCTTTTATCTATTCTCTTGATATGCCCAAACCATCTTAGCATAATTCTACTAAATTCTTGTCACTACATCGTCTTTTAAACCGCAACGTAGCTTTATCACACTATTTCTCAATCTGTCATTCGGACTTACAGTTACTTTGCAAGCAACATTTCTACAGCATTTATCATACTTTTATGTTTCTTCTGCCATACCCAACTTTCAATTCCATACATAATAAAATTATAGATACACATACATATGTTTGCAGTAAACATGAAATCACATGACAGATTTCAGTTTCTTAGATTTCGTGAACATTCATCGTGTCTGTGTTTACGTTTACGCTTTTAATATTCATCCTTACATTATTATGCTTTAATGTTAAACCATCAACTTATTATAAGCCTGTACAATGTCCCACTGCAGGGCAAAGTCCTCCAACTCTTTTCCCACTTATATATGTCCGTTGCTTTGCTTTACCGACACTGTCCGTTATAGCAACAGGCAACCATCAATTTGAAACAAAAAAATCTACTACACTATATATGTATTGCAAAAATACAACTTGGTGATTGGACTAGCTACGTTAGTTTTGATCTTGAGATCATTAATTATCTTATCTGATTATTTTACGATCGAGCACGTAGCTGATGAACAATGGCATAAGCTTGATAATCAGATAATTACCTATAAATCTCATTACAATTCTGATTCACAGCAGTTTATTATTTCATCAACGTCTACATCCTGCTCTATTCCTTATTTATTTGGGATTCGGGCAGTATTTATTTATTTTTATTTATGTAGATATAGACGCCAGCAGGTAAAGCTATCCAAAACTGTCAAATTTTCCCAGTTGAACATGAACCTTATACGTACAACTTTAACACATAGAAAAAGAAATAAACCAGTTAAAAAAAATTATGTCGTTAATAGATATTCACACCAGCCAGACTGACAGCCAGACACCAGACAGACAGCCAGACAGATCGCAAGTGGTCTACTCCACTTGCGATCTATCTGGCTTATGAAAATGAATTATTTTACGTACACAAATCAAACATAAATACGCAAAGCTATTGTGCATTGGCTATTAACGACCCAAGTGAATTAGTAGTAGTTAGTACGACAATCAAATCCACAACGCTATTTCCGTTCTAATTTAATTATTTATTTTATTTATTTATTAAGGATCTCCAACAAAGGATATACACAAACATTCACAATTTACATAGCAAATTAAATTTAAAAAATCACGTGTACTCCCTCAATTCGTGGAGACCACAACATGCAAAATAACATTAGTGAATACAACTAACTATAAGTTTAACCTTATAATATTATATTGATTTCTGACATTTACGCGAATATTATACATTGAACTAAACTACTTTTTACGGATTTTATCACGTATATTGATATTGTTAATCCCGACGTTTCGGACCCTTTACAGCGTCCATGGTCCAAGACAATAAACATTTGAGTTTATTTATATATGTAATTTTTCATGGTTGCACGGACTACTAAATAGTTTTAAAATAAATAATAAGTACGCGGTATATTGATTTAGTACATGATTCATAATCATGATGACGACAATGAATCATTTAATTATTTATATTAAGCTAATAATCAAGAGGATAAAAATGATATAATTATAAAGAATAAAATATCTTGTTTTTATTTAAAAGATAATATTATGTGTTATGGAATCATATCTAATCTCAAACGCACATTTAACTGTACTCACCACTACGACTCACCGAGCTACAGATAAAAGTAATACTTGCATATATATTAAAGAACAATTAAATTTTAAACTAGTACCAACTGTAACCAATCATGGCACAATACAACTTCGAAGGAAATTTTGACAACATATCTGAGCGCCAATTGGAGTTCATAAATAAAGTGATTTTAGAACTAGACATTAATGTCGAAAAAGTGTTATTCGAACCTGTTGGTCAACCCGGTGACAATTTTGTGGCAAATGTTAAGAGGATTATTGTAAAAGGTGATAATAGGGAGGTACGGATGGTTGCCAAATTTGCACCAACGGATGAAGCTGTTCGCCTGACAGTAAACACAGCCTTATTGTTCAATAATGAACATGTAATGTATACGGAGGTACTACCAAGACTAGTACAGCTGCAGAAAGCAGCGGACATCCCAGAAGAAGAGCGACTAAGATACGCAAAATGTTACGGCTCTCTCGGTGAAGCACCAAATGAGGTCATCATTTTGGAAGATCTAAAAGAGTCAGACTTTATTATGTTGAATAAGTTTGAGTCACTATCAGATGAATGTTTACACATTCATCTGATAGTGACTCAAACTAAAGTTTTTTAATATGCTTCTTACGAAGCATATTAAAAAACTTTGCTATACTCCATTCTCTTTCGTATGCTTTGAAGAAAAAGGATCCAGAAACGTTTGATCTCTTCAAAGGAAAATTGTGGGATATGTGGTTAGCCATGGATAATATTGAAGATATTTTGAAACATATGCAATACTTTGAAAATGAAATGTTATGCATCCTTGACGATGATCGTCATAAAGATATAGTTAAAAATAAAGTTACGGGTATGGTACAACAGTCGATTAAGTTAGCTAAGTATGAAGAAAATAATAAACACTCAGTTATTCAACAAGGTGACGCATGGACCAACAATGTAATGTTCAAATTTGAAGTAAGTCTTTTCTAATTTATTTTCATCTAGATAAAAATATATATTTTATAGAATTGCTGTATTATTTACATTGGAAACTTTTTTCCATCAAAAGTCTTTGTTTGCTAGCATATTTTTTTCTAGAAAGTACCTATATTACCTATATTACCTATATGTATAACATTGATACTTCTCCAGTAATTTACTATAACGCTTTCGGATTTCGAAAATCGAAAATTCAAATCAAAAATAACTCAACCATTATAATAGTAACGCCTATTTTACGTGAATTTTTCAATTGCAGGAGGATAAATTAGTTGGATCAATTATGATCGATTACCAAGTATCGAAGAACACAAATCCAGTGGTTGACATTCTCTACATGATCTTTAACTGCACTGACTTCGAGACCAGGACTAAGAACTTTTACGATTGGATCGACTATTACCACTCAGAATTAGATAAATCCTTGTCGAACTTTGGTCTTAAAGCCAACTTTGTTTACCCCAGAGATCAGTTGGATGCAGATTTGAAAAGATATGGAAAATTACTGTTTGGCATGTGCATGATGTTATCTAATGTTTTAATGAGGGATTCAAAAGAAGCTGGTACGTTTATGGACGCGTTAAAAAACCCCGATTTAAATGAGGCTATGACTTTAATAAATATGAACAACTTACAAGATGAAACAACGGCACGCATAAAGAAGAGAATTGTGGGAATTATTGATAGTTTTGTAGATTTTGGTTTATTATAAATTATACCTAGTTGAATTAATAACTTTATTTTTATTTACGGTTAGGTTATCCTGTGTGACACATATAATGAGAAAGAACTTATACACATACACTGATATAAATAATTAAATACTGATATTCAGCTGGTTAGACTGGAAGCTGACCTCGAGAAAAACTCAGAGCATGATGGCACCTAATGTGTATTGGAAAAATATAAAGTAACGGAAAAATACAACTTGATAATTTTGCACAACTATATTAGTTTTGATCTTGAGGTCATTACCATTATCTTATCTGATTATTTTACGATCGGCACGTACCTGATGAATAATGGCATTAGCAATAATGCTTATAATCAGATAATTACCGGTTAATGTTGTTGCAATTCGGATTCGGAGCAGTTTATTATTGCATTATCGTCTACCTTCTGCTCTATTCCTCATTTTGTTTTATTTCAAGGGTGCAAACAAGTATTCGGCCTACTTGAGAGTAAGCAGTTACCGTAGGCTATAGACGCTTGCAATACCAGGGATATTTCTTGCGCGTTGGCGACTCTGTTAAACGAAAGAGAAATAGTTGACTTGACAGTATAAGGATCAAAGTCCCCCCACTGCGGAGCACTGGCAACCTTGCTCACCATTAGGAACACAACACAACTCAAAGCTGTGTTGTTATTTCACACTGTGTAGATTTTCTGCAAAGCGGAGGTACTTTTCTAGTCAATTTGAGTGGAATTACTCCCACTATCCCTCTTGTCAGATATTTTGGGTCCACTCAGTACTTACGCTTTATTTCATACGCTTTTATCATCTCATAATTTAGTTTCTCTTTTACCAATATCATCTATTACACAATTGATTATTAATTTATCAATAGAATCACATCACTAAACTTATTTGTAAATAGAATTTCATGTAAATTTCCTATCACTATGGCCAAAGTCAACGTCAAAATCATTTAATCAAGATATACTACTCTTAGTAGACTAGTAGTACTTTTTGTACGTAATTTTTAGAATATTAAAATATTCTTTATTGCCATGAACCATAAACAAATGCCACAGTGCAGTAGTGGACAGGTTTTAAAATTATAGAATTATAGGTACAATGGACGGTGTTATCGGGCAAAGCGATCTCTTACAGACAGCCTTTGGATGGTCTCAAGAGAAACGGAAAGGGGAAAATTAGGTAGCCTGGCGTACATAAAAAGATACTAGATACAGCCCCAAAAACGACCATTTTTCACCGCCTCCGAAGCGATGCAACAAACTCCCCAGCAATACATTTCTGTTAATGATGTCATGGAAGTATGAGGGGTAAACGCAAGTCGTTGCATGGCGTTCTACAGTTTCAAATATTTTTAAGTGTATTCGTACCTGGCAAGTCAGTACAGCTTTTTTCGCGTTACCATGCTTGATAGCTGTTATCTCAAATGTTTTGAGTATTTAGGTATTTTTTAAATAAAATTAACCTATATGACCGCATTAAAAAATATTTATCTAATCGTTAATCGGCACGTGGCTGATAAATATGGATTAAGCAATTTGATGACGGTTGACAATAACATGTAATTTACCTGTTAAGTGTGTCGTAACTTGGAATCGAATTGATTATGTTTGATAAAAGTCTCGCACTAAGCTACAGTCTAGTCGTTTGGCGGTTGATAACAGTTTAAACATCAACAATTTTTAAACAATTTCAAGGACTAAAAGTAGAAGGTTCTAATTCAACAGTTTTTTAAGCACATGATATCTTTGTCGATTTTAGACCAATTTCATTTTTTTTATCTAATAAATAATATTAAAATGACATCTGTCAAATTTTGACAGCTTCACTCCATGGGCTGATCTTATAAGTTTTTTTTTTTTTTTTTTATATATTTATAATATATGTATAAAGAGAAAACTTTGCGCCTCTTTTTAAGAATATTGGCATGCTTAAAGGTTACATGGAGAAGGAGCGCAAAAAGTTAACATTTATGTCTAGTAAGTGTTACAAATACATGAACTTAAATATTATATTTTCACGTTCGGGGTGTCAATATTAAAAAAACACAAATTGACAAAATAACTATAACACTCAAACTTAAAAAGGTCGCATTTCGAGTACCGTGAGACCAGTCTTTATTAATCTTCAGTTTTTATGAGGTACGTATTCCTGAGGTCATCGGATAACTTGAAACTTAAAATGCCAATGCATTCCACAACATTTTTTGATAAATCCTTTTCAGTTCAGGCTGCTCGGTTGTGGAATGCGTTGCCAGTATCAATCAGGCGTGCTCAATCACTCCCTGTGTTTAAAAGGTTAGTGAAGGAACATTACATATCGCTGTAATCCTAATACAATTCCTTACCTCACCGTCGTTATTTTTTTTTTTTATACAGGTCTTGTTGCATATTATAGTATAGTATATAGTACGACATTATGTATTAGTATATAATATATTATGTATTTAGTATATAATTATATATGTGTATATATATATTTATTGTGTTATTATGTATCTATGTAGGGATGTGCACCGTGGTCAACCCCCAGTTTTAAGTTCAGTTCAACTATGTCCATCCTAAGGTTGCCTGGAAGAAATTGCAGTTAGCGATAAGGCCACCCATTGTACGTTTTTTTTTACATTAAATACTTAATTATATGTATCATTATGGTGTACAATAAAGAATATATAAATATTGCATAATATAGCAGAGTCGAACTGCGCAGGCGTTCCGTAAAGCTAACTTCAGAGCGGCAAAGTTTTATTATTCGATCTTTAAGTGGAAATTAAATATTTAAATATATATTTGGTAATCTCGTATTTGATGACATTTATTATTACGATGCCGCTTCCGGGTCCATGTCTACGTCGGGTCGATCTATTGGCGAGATGTTCTTTGATTCGTCTGAAACAAAGATGTTTCAGTAAAGTACTTACCTCAAAAATTTATAACAAAACGGGGCATTAGGTAAATCTACAGAAAAAAAATACTGGTCTGGTGTACCTAATCAGAAGACGCAGGTTCGAATCCTGCCTGCGGTCGAATTTTTCATTTGCTTAATAACTTTAAAATCTTAGAATGGAAAATGCCAAAAAAAATACAAAAAGATAGTTAGCAGGTAAGGTGGCATCGTTCGACATTGAAGTAACTGTAAAGTAAGTCGTGTCGGTTGAGGAGCAAAATACTTGCTTTTCAATAGGTGTCACTGACGTCACCATAAAGACGTAAATTCAGAAAGCGAAGGCAAATTTTGAAATGGCGGGTAGGTATCGCGGTGGCTTAGTGATCATAGCCTCTGGTGTACCTAACCATAAGACGCAGGTTCGAATCCTGCCCGCGGTTGAATTTTTCCTTTGCTTAATAACTTTAAAATCTTAGCATGGAAAATGCCAAAAAAAGATAAAAAAAATAGTTTTAATGTATACTTGGCGATACATTTTTTTTTTAATTTTATTAATACTTGTCCCCGATGGTCCCAAAATCAAATATCCAAAACTGTCAAATTTTCCCAATTGAATATGAACATTATTATTTTGTATTAAAGTTGAAATTCTATCAAAGAAATTTGACAGTTTATATAGATAGCTTGATGTGAAAGCTCTGTACTTTCTTTTACATTGTCTATTCTAAATTCTATTTAAAGTCCGTCTCACCAAAGAAGTCCCACGGAAATGGGTGGAACTAATTTTGACAACTCGGACATCTTTACATTATATCAATTTATATCAATTTCAATAAATTACTGAAACAATAAAATCAGATTCATCCTACAGGGATTAAAATTAAATATTGAATTTTTGGAGAGTCTAAAACTTGAGTTTAAAAAAAAATTACAAACACATTAAAACAGTTTAGCAAATAGCAATATTCCCCGGTTGACAGTGGCGCCGCGTCTGCGGGACTTCTTTCGTAAGACGGACTTTATCTGGTATCCTAGTGTGTTTTGTTTGTGGCAAATAAACGTTTTTTCTTTTTTTCTTTCTTTAAGTTTCTTTTATGGATCGTCTGCTGCCTGGAGAGGTGCCAGGGTATAGCAGACTACTATCCTACCGTCTTAAAACTGCATTGGCCTTCCCTTGCCTTATTATGTCGTGGCCATAGGAATTGTGGCATTTCCCATGGCCAAGCTCCAAAAACACCTATTGAAAAATTTTCTTCAGAGCACCCTTACCTAACAGGAACCTGGGTGTCTTGAAGCAAGCCATACGCGTACAGAAAGCCGTTCCATCCGCACTACACACGCATTTATTGCAACTTATAAAGTATGATGTAAAAGGCTTGCATTTCGACATGTCACCTGTAAATAATTTACCATGATAGAGTCGATTCACATCTGATGGAATTTACGTCGCCAATCTTCGGTCTCACAGCGGCCCACATGCTTCTGCACTGTCCTGCGTTCGCTACATACAGGGCAAAGTACCTCGCTAACCCGAGCACTCTCCGAGAAACCGTCAGCAACATAAAACACCTGGCGGCTTTTCTCGAAGAATGTGGTTCGAATGAACATCATCTTCCCACCCTCACGCAAAATACGCGGTTTGTCATGGACTGTGGAAATCAGCCCGCTATACTATACCATCCCAACGTTTGTCTGGAATAATGTGTACTGGCGTTACACGAAGGAAGATCGGCGATAAATGCGTAAATTCCGTCAGAAATGAACCGACCTTAATACTTATTAAATAAATATTTGGAACATCTAGACACACAGCACCATCTAGTCTCAAACTAAACAGAGCTTGTACTATGGGTACTAGATAATGGATAATACTTATATACTCTTTTGTAAATTATATACTTATAATAAATAAGAAACACCCAGACAAACACAAACACATAAATGTTTGTGTCTTGTGGGAAGCGGACCGACGACCTCCTGATCAGTCGGACACTTAAACCACTAGACCACAGACTAGTTGTTGCTATATAACAAGCCTACAAGCGAGGGGCCTCGTGGCTAAATGATAGCTAGGGTGTTCAACTGATCATTAAGAAATGACGTAAACCGTCTGTACCGGTTTCATCTAATATATAAAATTCTCGTGTCACAGTTTTCGTTGCCATACTCCTCCGAAACGGCTTGACCGATTTTGATGAAATTTTTTGTGCTTATCGGGGAGGTCTGAGAATAGGCCAACATCTATTTTTCATACCCCTAAATATTTTTTTTTATGGCAAAACAACGTTTGCGGGGTCAGCTAGTTAGAACATATAATTATGATAATCGTTTGTGGTAGTCAAAAGCCCAAAATGCCCGATAATCAGTCAATCCTTTTATACCATTAAGGTGGCAAACAAGTATAAGGCCCACCTGATGGTAAGCGGTTACCGTAGCCTACGCTTGTAGCAACAGGAGTAGGTATCACTTGTGCTTTGCCGACCCTCTAAAACGAAAGCGGTATAGTTGGGTTGGCAGTATAAGGGTCAAGGTCCCACTGCCAACACAACGTTTCCTCGCGGAGCACGTGCAACCTAGCCTAAGGGAACACATTTATAAAAAAATAAGTAAATTGTAAGGAACACAACACAGCTCAAAGCAATGTTATTTCAAGTCGATTTTTTGCAAGGCGGAAAAAATTCCCCAGTCGGGCAGCTCTCATTTGAGTGGAATTATTCCCAAAATCTTTGGGATATCGGTATTAACCAGAAACTATGGGAAGATAGGGAAAGAATATTTACAGGGTCAGCAACGCGCGAGTGGTAACGCTGGTGTTGCAAGCGTCCATAAGCTATAGTAGACTTATTTACCACCTAAGTTGTATAAAAAAATGTTCTAATGGCAGTGGATAGATATCAACTCAGCAAAGCAGTTTCTGTAAAATACTGCTATTATATTCAACCGCATCTGCTTGGACTGGAAGCCGACCCCAACATAGTTAGGACAAGGTTAGGAGGATGAAGATGAACCAGCTCATAAGTGATTAAATCATCATCATCAACCCATATACTGTCCCACTGCTGGGCACGGGTTTCCTCTCATATAGAGAGGGATTAGGCTATAGTCCACCACGCTGGCCTAGTGTGGGTTGGCAGACTTCACACGCCGTCGAGAAAATCTCTAAGGTATGCAGGTTTCCTCACGATGTTTTCCTTCACCGTTTAAGCGAGTGATAATTAAATATTAATACGCACATGATTTTGAAAAGTCAGAGGTGCGTGCCTTGGGTTCGAACTCGAGACCTTCGACTTGGCAGTCCAATGGTCATACCACTAGGCTATCACTGCTATAAAGTGATTAAATGATTAAATGATATTTATTTCTGTAAATAGATCTTTTAAAGAAACTTTTACAAGTCAATATTTTACACATATTTTTTAAGCTAGATGGCTCCGGCATTTCCTAGCTGACGACCTCTGAGAAGAAACGCAGAAACAAACTCAGAGAATCAGAAGTCTAATGTTCAAAGGTCTCGTTCGTAGTTTCCTTCCTACTTCAAGTGTGAAGGAAACTACGAACATTTGAAGGGGTCCAGCGAGCGCTGGACCACGTCCGGTCACGGTTCCAATATTACGAATTCCATAACTGTGGCCAGAGAACGCAAGTGTGGTTTTAGTTGATAGAAGACTGACATATCAAGCCACCTCCTCAGGTTGTTGATGATCCATGAGAATTTTCCGTACGTTAAAAAACCGTCAAGTGTTACATATTGGGTTTTCGCATTTATTTCTCAGTAGCAGATTGGAGTTTGGATTTGAGCCCAGTTAATGACAGTAGACTCGTTATTTCATGGCAACTAAACCTACCAACGAACTGTGGGTACACCACTGCTTAACTCTTCAGGAAATACGACAGTGAGAGTATGTTTATCCCCGTAGAAATAAAAGTGGTTTTATCCCCGTAGAAAAAAGTGGTAATTACCTTCAAACGCTAATAACATTTTGACTTTGAGAGCTCAACGACCTGGCCATTACCTGTTTATACCATCGGTAATAAAATGGTGGTTACTTTAAAATGCGGTGTATTTCCCGAGGTAATGTTGAACCACGTTATTAAACCTTGGCATACATGCATGCAAGTGTAAAGATGCATCGTAAAACATACACCTAACTAGAAAGTAACAAAGATTAAATAAACAACGGCGATATGGCATTGCAATGAAACTATTTTTAAACCGCGGATTTTATCGCGTTTTATGATATTAATGCGAGTTTAAAGGCAGCTGTAAACGGCGCGAAACGTCGAGATTAATAATAAATAATGTATATAATAATAATAAGAATAATAACTTATTTCACCAAAAAAAATCGGGTTCAATTCCCAGGTCGAGCTGTGTTATCGAGTTTAAATGAAGACGTACTGATGTACACCTACAGTTACCTGCTATGTTTAGGTCTCATGTAATAGGGGGCGAGCCTATTGCCATTAAATGGGCACAAATCCAGCAATCCCGAGCCACTGAGATTTTCATAGTCTTTCATCAAAAAACAATTTGCGTGACTTGGGAATCGAACCTAGGATCTCTAGCGTAGCATTCGCACTTACGACCATAAAATAAATATTCTTGGACAATTTTACACAGCACCATCTAGTACCAAACAAAGCAGAGCTTGTACTGTGGATACTAGACAATGGATATAATACTTGTATATTATACTCTTTTTTTGTAAATACTTACTTATAATACATAGACAAACACAAGAAGAAGAAAGAAAGATTTTATTGCCATAAAAACAGCGATTACATACAAAGAAGAGAAAAAAAAAATATAACAAAATAAATGAAGGTAGGTACTGTACGTCGCCGTTGTTCATCACAATAAGGTCCCCACTCAGCATGATGCGGTAGCGGATTAAATCGCTGCAGCGCTGATTTTCAGGGCCTAGATGACGTGTGACGTCACTCAGCGGTGGCATTAACAATATTTTTTTTTTTTCACAAACACTTATGTTTTAACCACACAAATATTTGTGTCCTTAAATCGAACCCACGACCCCATGATCAGCAGTCCGTCACTCGAACCACGATCACAGACGTTTTTAATGAGACAAATATTAATAGACTAATAAAAAAATTAAGATAATTGCATTTTAAGAATTTTTACTAAAAACAGCATGTTTTTTTAGCATATCAAATATTTTCTATAATCCTTGTTTTAACAGTGCACACTATTACCCTACTTTAAGCTACATTTACCCTTCACTCTACTTACGTCAGGTCGCAGTGCACATCACTCACTCGTAAAAACTTGTCTCTTTCATTTATTTTGTAATCTGTGACAATTATTTGTTTGATCTACAGTTATGCCAGGTCTGGGTGTTTCTGTATTGATAATTTGTGTTAGTAAACGCATCCACGATACAAGAGAAAATCCTAGTGTCAATCCTAGGCGCAACGTTTTTTTTTTGGAACGAAGTTCCTTATCCTGTTGAGTGTATACAGGTTTTTTATTTTTAATTATTAAATTTTAATGAAAGGAACTTCGTTCCATCCGGGTGTCCCTTGACACCTCTCAAGTTTTTTAAATCATTAATAAGGAATAAATGTCTTATTTAGCAAAGAATCAATATAGAGATATTAGGTACGTACTAAGAAATAAAGTTGGTTCCCGTCTGTCTTTCCTGTTCGTTGAGATCTTATAAACGCAACGGATTCTGATACGGTTTCCACTGTCATCAAGATAATTCCTAATGGTATGACCATTGGAGTCCCAAGTCGAAGGTATCGAGTTCAAATCTAGGAACTCTGACTTTCGATATTATGTGTGTATTAATAATTATCACTCGCTTACGGTGAAGGAGATTTTCTCGACGGCGAGTGAAGTCTGCCAACCCACACTAGGCGTGGTGGACTATAGCCTAATCCCTCTCATAAGAGGAGACTCGTGCCCAGCACTGGGACAGTATATGGATTCATTAGAATACTTGGTTTGCTACGTTCATCATATACTTAGATACATATACATCTTGTCACATAATACAGTCTGGTTGGGTTATTTTTTTTTTACTACTAAGGTGGCAAACAAGCTTACGGCCCACCTGATGGTAAGCGGTTACCATAGCCTATAGACGTTTTTAACACTAGGGGGTATCACTTGCGCGGTGCAGACCTTATAAAACGAAAGAGGAATAGTTGGGTTGGCAGTAGAAGGGTCAAAGTCGTCCCAATGGCGACACAGCGTTTCCTCGCGGAATAATATAATTAGGGATGCTAAGTAGACGCGCGTCGCTAGTATATTTAATAATTAAAGTTGATGACCTTACCTCTTCTCCAATATAATAGCATGTCTTCGTCCAATACTTTTGGTTGCACAGAGGTGAATAACTGAAAAATATTGTTTCGTTTTAATTTGACTATAATTAACTTTCACGTAGTTCCCCGTACAGATTTAAGAGAGGTAGGGTATAGTGGAAGCAATTTTACTCATAACGCCTTGCAGAAAATCGACGTGAAGTAACACTGAGCGGTGTTGTGTTCCTTACGGTGAGCAAGGTTGCAACTGCTCCGCGAGGGAACGTTGTGATGGCAATGACTTTGACTTTCACCCTTATACTGCCAACCCAACTAATCCTCTTTCGTTTTACATAGTTGGCAACATGCAAGTGATAGCCCCGGTATTACAATCGTCTATAGGCTACGGTAACCGCTTATTATCAATTGGGCTTCGGCCCAATATAATTCGGCCCAAACAAGCATCCGTGCTTGTTTGGGCCTTAAGTGGTAGATATAAAAAAAAAACAAAGGCTACATAAGAGACAGATGGAATGTGTATTATGCCTAGTGCCGTTTTTCTTTACGTAGGGAAGTACATTAAAATGTTTAAAACTATAAATAATAATGTAATTGTCTTATTAATCTAGTGTTTGTAAATACAACTGCTACAATACGGTTAGATTAGTATTTATACTAGGTCGAGCAGAATTATTGGGATTTACTTTGAAATTTTTGTTAGCCCCGGTTAGTGGCAATAGGGTCGTCACCTGTTAATATGATCTAAACATATCAGCAAACTATGGGTGTAAATTAGTAGGGGTGCCTACTTAACGCTTTGGGAAATACAGGCATTTTTTATGTTTTACAATATAAATATTGCGTCATTAAAGTTAAGGTTAGGCCGTGCTCATATAAAATTTTAGATAAATATTGATATATTATACGATTATATCGATTGATTGATTAATCGAGGTAAAATAATCATCAAAAACCTATCCTTTTGCAATGTCATGCTGACTCCGAAAACCATTAAATATATTGTGCAACAATCAGTTACTAACGCAGGTATAGATAATTATACCTACTTATATAATTTCAATCTAAATTATTATTTCTTCTCGAGTAAAAAACAAATGAAATTCGGTTCTCAGGTTCGATACAACATACGCTTTAGCCAACTAATTTATAATTGTTGAATTATCTTCCACACGTTTGACGTCACTCTTCACCCATAGGATTGAGTAGAATACCAATTGAAATAAAACTACTTTTTACGGATTTTATCGCGTATATTGTTATTATTAATCCCGACGTTTCGGACCCTTTACAGCGTCCATGGTCACGGGTAGACTGTCAGTCTACCCGTTTTTCAATGTATTCAATGTATAATATTCGCGTAAATGTCAGAAATCAATAGAATACCAATTTTACACGAAGCGACTACCATCAGAACTTCCAACTCAATTTCTAGGCAGTGCCATTTTTTTAGGGATAAATTGGTTGTCAGTTTTTTGGGCAGTCGCTTCGTGTAAAATACCCACCCTGACATGGTTGGGAAAAGGCTCGGAGAATGAGAAAACTGTGGAAAGTGCTGCACCAACAAGAGCATACCTCTTAAATAGAAAAAGAAGAATTGAATTCAATGCAGAGTAGACACAGCTACGAAATCTCTATGTAGTATAGACGTTGTGGGTGAAAAAACGTTGCTAGAAAGAAAAAGAAAGAAAATTTATTCTAACAGTCAGAATACAACACAAAATACCAAACAGAAGAAAACGACAGGAATTAAGAAGAATATGCTGAAATGGTTTCGCCTAACAAAGGATATTGGCTAGTATTTAACTGCAAGTCAAAATATGTCGTTTTATATAACAAAAACAATTCCCAATCCTAAGCAAAATACTTATTGCACAACAAAAATACTTATTGCACAGCAAAAATACTTATTGCACAGCAAAAATACTTATTGCACAGCAAAAATACTTATTGCACAGCAAAAATACTTATTTGCGCAGCAAAATAGTCACCTCAAAATATTGTTATATATACTCAAAACATTCAGTTTTGGTTCTGGCTCGTTCTGGTTCGTTGTGTGGTCACAGTTCTAACCTAACCTAACCGATATCTGTATTTTGCTGCTCAATCAGTAATTTTGATGCGTAGTTTATTATATTCCATCGGCGTGGAGTTCATCCACATACCCTTGAACCACTTTGGACTCATACCGTGCGATTCCAGAGGCATTTTCTCCCACGCACGCTTAGGTTGTGGAATCAGCTCCCGGTCCAGGTATTCCCCAGAGACTATAGCATGGGGTTCTTCAAGAAGGGTGTGAAAATATTTTTACAGGGTCGACAACGCGCAAGGGATTCTCCTGGTGTTGCAAGCGTCTATAGGCTACGGTAACCGCTTACCATCAGGTGGGCCGTATGCTTGTTTGCCACCTTAGTGGTATATAAAAAAAATCCAAGGATATTTATATGGCGAATGTCAGTGTATATTTTTGCAGCGCCGTTACAGGGTTTCATATTGATACTTATTGTAACCTTCTAAATACACAATGAAAGCAATAAACATTTTAATATTGAATTTGCATTTAGAACCACCGGGAAGGGACCATTGTTATTGGTGAAGTTTATCAAAAAGGTCAGGTGCGTAGTACTCGCAACCGGCGTATGTGTATGACAATATATGAATGTGCACGAATCAAAAGAAGTATGCAAAAAACGTAGCAAGTGGCGTTCATTAGTTCCTGCCTGCCCCTATGGGAAAAGGCGTGAGTGTATGTATGTATGTTTACCACTAAACTGACAACGGCAAGTGCAGTGCAGTTATCAGTGTAATTATTGTTTCAGCCATTTAGTTCCTAGTTACATAAACGGAATAAAAATTAATAGTACACTCACGGAAATTGCAAGAAGCGTTAAACTCGCGTACATTTCGATTATCAACTAAGTTTTACGTGGAAAGTAATCAACCAGAATGCAGTTTTCATTATTCCGACAACATAGAAACGATATTTAAATCGATTGTGTACGCGGAACGGTACAAATCACTTGTTATTATAACAGACATATTAGATTCTATATACATTACAAACGTACCGAATATACTTTTCACGGTACTTACAAAGACATTATATTTTTATTGCAAATAAATCATTTACAAGTTTTTGGATTTTTTAAGCTTATGTAATATAAAAGGTTGTATTTAAATTTTGTATTTTTTTTTAAGTGCCTTCAGTATGTGAGGCCAAATTTTGACTTGGTAGGTGGGGCTTTGTTGGCCATAGCGTATGGTGTTGAACTAGAAGACGTAGGTTCAAATCCTGCCTACAATTGTTCGTATTGGACCGGAAGGCTCAGGTTCGAATCCTGCCTACATAATAATCGTTCCTTCGCAAAAATAAATTTATACCTAAAAGGTAATTATATATATTATAGGTGATGGCCTAATGACGCGACCGTTGGACTTCCAAATCAAAGGTCTCAAGTTTGAATCCAATAGGCACGCACCTCTGACTTTTCGAATGCATGTGATTTTGCCAGGACAATATAGCACCTACACATTCTAGGCACAGCAGCATCTAAGATTACAATCTACAATATAAGTAGTAGGACTATGTAAGCAAACTACAGTTTCCACTATAAATCTCATTGAAAATCAATAAGCAATCTCGGAATAATCCTGCGGTTTGTTTGAACTACTGAAAGGGTTACAAACAGTGGGCTACTGTATGTGAGCTACTTACATTACACTTTCATATGTTCTTCGTAGCAAGACGCAGTGGAGAATTGAGTAGAAAAAATTCGTACAAAATTCATAGCACTCTAGCTATGAATTTTGTACGTAAACTATTTAAGCATGTTTATTTATTTATTTGTTTGGATCTCCAACAGAAGAATACACAATCACATAGAAGAAATTAATACAGGGACAATAACGAGTGTGCTCTTCCAATTACAGGAGACCACATCGTTCACTTATAATCTAGGTAACTAACTAGTTTGACAAAGTAGGATAAACAATGAAAATCGAATTACAAAAATTTAAAAAAATATATATAAATTTAAAAATGGATAAACAAAGCCATAGACACAATTGGTACAGTGTCAGATTAATAAGAATTAAGAAAGAAACATATTTTGTCCTCACATTATACCTACATCATAGTAATGGTATAAAATTCAATAGAACACAAAAATAAAATAATAATTTCAGATACACGCAATTATAATAATACTGACGTTACAAGTCTCATTGAACTGCTTCTTCGTTCGTTCGAATTTCATAATTTGAAATGAAAATTCAAATAAAGAACTAATTTAAGAAGCAGAGTGCACCTTAAAGCAATAAGAAAAAAGTTACAGTGGAAAATCTTTGCAGCTATCGGCATCTTGCCTTCAGAGGTTTTAAGCAAGAATAATTGGTTGGCGCCACGGTCTGTGCAGTTCTAATTAGTTAGAACTTGTTGAAAAATTATATACAACTTGATGCTATAGGTGCTCGATCCAGACGGGAGAAGGTTGAAGTATATAGAGCTGAATTACCCTCCCTCTAATTATTTTTGAGAGTAAAACTACTTTTTACGGATTTTATCGCGTTATATTGATATTTCCTATTAATCCCGATATTTCGGAATTTTTAAAGCGCCCATGATCACGGATAGAAACGCGATAAAATCGGTGAAAATAGTTTTATTTTAATGTATAATAATCGCGTGTCAAAAATCAATATATTTATGTGACAATTTTTTTTTTTTTAACGTTTATTCATAATAAAATACATGCATTTGAACTTATGCTAAGCATCGCCAAACTGTGCAACAGTTTGTTGGCGATAGTGGCGCTCTTTTACTTTTAATACACTACACAAATTACATAACATAGGTAACACCTACAATAGATGTACTTTTAATATTTATAATGGCCTCTCTCTCTCTCTCTTATTTTAATAACATGTATAGTTCTAATTAACAAATCTTATGAATATATCTTTCAGTCTTTTCTTTAATGTTACAGTGCTTATGTCTTTGGATGTTTCTGTTAGGAAGTCTATTTTATTATATATTAGCGGAGTTAAGTATTGCCTAGTTCTTTTACCATAATAATTTCTTACAAGTGATGTCACATATTTACCCTTCTCAGCTTGCCTGGTACGATATTTATGAGTTATAGGTTCCTTGTATTTATTTATTTTATATTGTTCTAGAGCAATAAGGTATTCTACTTTTTCATGAACAAGTAGTATTTTACATATATTAAATAATAGCTCATAATTAGGCTTACATTGTAGTTTAACTTTTTTGCTAACTAGATACTTGAGTAGTCTAATCTGTAATTGTTTTATACGATCCATTTGAGTTTTGAATGTTAGACCGTAACTGCTTAATCCATAGTGGATTAATGAGTCAGCTAGTGCATAGTACAGTACATACAATACCTTTCTGTTCACAAAATTGCTAAGATGAAAAAATTTAGTAGTAGTTCCACGGTGGCTAAAATTCGATCTTTTTAAGACAAGTTTTTAATATGTTATAGAGGCTCTGTATGCAGACATATAAAATAATTCCACTGACCTCTTTAGTACATTGTAATAAAGAGGTCAGTGAAAAATTCATATGTATGTGTGATATTGACATGAACGTCAAAAAATATTGTTTAATTTAATTAAATTTATTTTTGTAAAACAAATTAAGTAGGTATCAATTTTAGCTTTTTGCACATGTATGGTGTATGAATGTGGACGAAGCGAAAGAAGTATGCAAGAATTAGCAAAAAGCGTTCTTCAGTTTCTGTCTACCCCTATGGGAAAAAGGAGTGAGTGTATGTATGTATTTATGTATTTTCTGTCTTAACGTATTATCAAACTCTATATAGATCCCAATTAGTAGGGGCCATTATCGAAGTTCTCTGGTGGAGCTTCTACGTGTTGTAATTGCCTTTCAGGCAGACTATAGCAGTACCGACAGCATAGATGCACAACCTGTGAAGGCCTGAATTAGCTGCTGACGCTACTATTGTTCAGTCTGATACTGACGCATTTTTTTCTTAATTTTACCACTAAAAGTGGCAAACAAGCTTATGGCCCACCTGATGGTAAGCGGTTACCAATACCAGGGGCATTGTAACTTGCGCGTTGCCAACCTTGTAAAATGAAAGAGGAATGACACCCTCACAGTTCGCCAGTATGTTTAGGTCCCATGTAATGGGGTTGAGCCTGCTACCGAGAATTCTATAGAAAACCCCAATAACACTCTCACACTTGCTCGACCTGGCAATCGAATCTAAGACCTCTAGAATAACGGGGCAGTATAAAAGTTTCTAATATTTCATTGTAAAAATTATTGCTACTTATATCAAAATTTGTTTGTCATCTTTTTATGCATACTGAAGCAACCAACTACTTACTCACCCATTATTACAAGGGATAATCGATTCATATTTCAATAATCTTGAAATCAGTTTAACAACCTATATTATATAACCCTAAACTATGCGGAAGCAAGCGCATACGACGTATATTCTTTTTATTTTAGCAATAAACGTTTTAAATCTCTTCACAGATCTACAAAAGTCATAGTAATGTCATGTACAAACATTTTTTTGCAGAAATTCAACTTCTTATTTCTCTTGGAATATTAGCTTTTATCCCGAAAATGTTATAATATACTAGCTGACCCCGCAAACGTTGTTTAGCCATAAAAAAAAAAATTTAGGGGTATGAAAAATAGATGTTGGCCTATTCTCAGACCTCCCCGATAAGCACAAAAAATTTCATCAAAATCGGTCAAGCCGTTTCGGAGGAGTATGGCAACGAAAACTGTGACACGAGAATTTTATATATTAGATGTAATATAATAATAACGCTGAAGAACCGATCTGCAAGGTTAAGCTGCTAGCTGCCGTCAGTCTTTAGATGGGTAACCATTCTTAATACACCGAGACGGAGGGGTCTCGGTGTACTTCGGAGAGCACGTAAAGCTCGGTTGTCATGACAATCGTTAGTGGTGAAAAGCCCAAAAGCCCTACCAAACAGTCTATCCTCAGAATTTCAGTATTTACAAGAAATTGGCTTGCAGAGTTTTGATGGCAGTTGCTTCTTATAAAATACTGATATTCTTTTTTATACTACTTAGGTGGCAAACAAGCATACGGCCCACCTGATGGTAAGTGATTACCGAAGCCTATAGACACTTGCAACACCAGGTGAGTCACTTGCGCGTTGCCGGCCCTGTAAAGCGAAAGAGTAACAGTTGGTTTGGCAGTATAAGGGTCAAAGTCCCCTCACTGCCAACACAACGTTTCCTCTTGCAATACTGGCAACCTTCCTCACCGTAATAAATACAACACAGCTCAAAGCAGTGTTATTTCACTTCGATTTTCTGCAAAGGGGAGGTACTTTCCCAGTCGAGCAGCTCCAATTTGAGTGTAATTACTCCCACTATCTCTACCTCTCCTAAACCTCTTTATTCAACCGCTTCTGGCTAGACTGGAAGCCGAATCCAACATAGTTGGGTAAAATGTCGGAGGATTATGATAATGGCGGTGTTATGATAATGTTGCCTCAAATCCTGTTAAGGCACGTCCCTGGGAACCCATTGGTCGACCTAGAACTCTCACTTGCATTAACCCTGATCGATCGTTAATAGACCAGCTCATAATAAATTCAGACTTTATTTATAGGTTAATTAATAATTAACTGAATGGAATTATTCATTATCACTCGCTTAAACGGTGAAAGAAAACATGGTGAGGAAACCTGCATACCTTAGAGATTTTTCTCGACGGTTTGTGAAGTCTGCCAACCCACACTAGGCCAGCGTGGTGGACTATAGCCTAGTCCCTCTCAATGTGAGAGGAGACCCGCGCCCAGCAGTGGGACAGTATATGGGTTGATGACATTCAGTCGTATTCGCAGCACTTTCACTTGATCAGAAACAGATAGCTCTGTTTATTTTAGACCCCCTTCGCTGTACATCGGGACATATGGGTTGATATTGTTTTATTTTAAAATCATAAACACTGATAGATAGAAATACAATATAAAACATACAACCACGCTTGTATAGGTACCAGAAAGGTCAGGGAGAGGCATTAGGGTATACCTAATCCCGCTCATTCTGAGAGGAAATCTGTGCTCAACAGTGGGACAGTGTATAGGTTGATATTGAATGAATAGTATGGATTATTGTATTTGCAACTTCTGTAATGTCACTTATGTGTGACATTTCATGCAATATGGCATCAGAAAAAGTTTTACGACACATAACGTTTTATGTTCATGATAACGGTACTGCTAGTAGCCGGATTGCTCTTGGTATTATGTGAACTGGGGTTCAGAGTTGATCTGAAAGCGATAAACATTGGTATGGATGTTTAATAGGATACTTTACCAGAAGCAGAGGCAATATATAACTACCCATGGTCAGAACCTTGTATGGAAAGAGGAATATACAGTTTGAGGGAGCTCAACTATATAACAAACTACCGAAAACTATAAAAGATTCTGAATCTGTTAATATTTTTAAGAAAAGGTTGTTGGTACACCTTATTAATAACTAACACCTATTGTAATTCGTAGCTATGGTACAATCGAAGAAGTTTATGTACTTTAATGTTAATTAGTTAAGTTTCTCATTTTAAGTGAACTATTGTAAAGTTCTTTGAGAAAATAAATATTCTTTAAACCGGACTATAGCGTAGTTTGGTCAGCGGTGCAACCCGTGCAGGTCATATTTTTCTATAGTAGATAGAGTTCGTCTGACGTGGTCCTATTGATTAATGATGTTTTATTTTTGCAAATAGGTCTTTTAAAGACACTTTTACAAGTCGATATTTAATTAAAACTAGATGGCGCCGGCATTTCCTAGCTGACGACCTCTGAGAAGAAACGCCGAAACGGACTCAGATAATCATGGTCTCTTTTAAAGTCCAGACAGTAACAATATTCAATGTGTTTTACAATGTAGGCAAATCTGAACTGGACCTTTTGAAGAATAGAAAAATAGCAGTTTAAAGTTGACCAGTATTTACTGAGGGCACGGGTAGGTTACGGCAGGTACCTACATCAGTACCGTCGGGTTCGCGGAGGAATAACAACTGGTTCCCGCGTTCCCGACAAATGGTGGTGAGGCGAACACCTCCTGTGGTTTTAGTCGGTAAGTCGTCCACTTTGGGCGGAGTCCGACACACCCCGTCGTCGTCTCCCCAGACGGCGGCAGTCCATGAGGATTTCCACAGAGGAAAAAAAAAAGGTACATCAGTCATCGTGTAGCTCAACCATTATTTAGGGAGCTCAACGACCGATGTAGTGATAATACTCTGCCACTAAGAAATAATAACTTAGCAGTCATGTCGTCACGTAACGTAAACTAGAACAAACATTAATAAAGTCCAACTCACTTTATTCAAATATTCACTCTTGAAGTCTGAAAACACAATTTTCAGTTCCACGTCTCAGTCCTATTTGAGTGCATACAGCTGAAATCCGTACACTTCCGGTTCAGTGGGCAGTTGTCAAGAATTACTTACGGCACACATGTTCCGGTGGCGCACTCTAGCGACACCTACATCCGACTGTTTTGGAAATGCATTTGCATTGGACTTCAGTATTGATTTGAGTTTGTTTTATAAAATGAATGATGAATATTTATTTTTACACGATTGTCATCAATGCAAGAAGCAGTGATGGCCTAGTGGTATGACCGAACCCAAGGCACGCACCTCTGACTTTTCGAATTCATGTGCATATTAATAATAAATTATCACTCGCTTAAACGGTGAAGGAAAACATCGTGAGGAAACCTGCATACCTTAGAGATTTTTCTCGACGGTTTGTGAAGTCTGCCAACGCGCACTAGGCCAGCGTGGTGGACTATATCTAATCCTAATCCCTCTCAATATGAGAGGAGACCCGTGCCCAGCAGTGGGACAGTATATGGGTTGATGATGATGTTGTCATAGGTGTTCGCATGATAACCGGGATAGACATCTTTACGTGCTCTTCGAGACAAGACATAAATAATACCTAATAAATATTTTTTGGTCAATTTTACACAGCACCATCTAGTCCCAAACTAAGCAGAGCTTGTACTATGGGTACTGGATGGACGGACAATGGATATAATAATTATATCCTTTTATAAATACACACTTATAATACATAAGAAACACTCACACATAAACACTTATGCTATTCACATAAAGATTAGTGTCCTGTGGAAATCGAACCCACGACCCCGTGATCAGCAATCCGACACGCAAACCACTAGACCACAGACGTCGTCAAGAGTCAAAAGTGTTTTAAAAATGGTCACCAATCCACAACTGACCGCAGTTTACGCAGCTTAACCTTGCAGATCTATACTCAATACATTTATTGCACTCCACAAGTTAAATAGATGTTACAATATCGTTAAATGTTGATCAGCTGATCATCATGCTTAAAAAAAGAGCCATCCAGCTTAAAAAAAAAAAAATACTTGTAAAAGTGTCTTTAAAAGATCTATTTACAGTAACAAATATAATGTATCATTATCGAAATTATTACTTAGAGACGAGCCCCTCAATCGTCAATAGTATCAATATCAATAAGAAAAATTAAACCTCACAAATATAACTCGACCTGTAAAGCGAAGGGCTTTAAAAATAGACAGAGCTATCTATTTCTGGTCGAGTGAAAGTACTGCAAATACTACTGAATGGAAACCTTTAAATAGAGCCTGAATTTTTTATGTACTAGTCTATTCTTTGCAACGATCGATCATGGTCGATGACAGTGAGAGTTTTGGGTCGACTGATAGGTTGGATAAAGGGAAATGAATTATGAAATAAAATACCATTACACTTGTATTCCCGGATGGTGGGCCAATGGTACACCCATAGGTGTACAGTCAGCAATGAAAGTCGCTGAACATGTTGCAATTTTCAATATGATTTTTAATAAGTGTGAAGTTACTGACCTGTGAAGGTTATGCGAAATAATTGCATAGATGACCATTCAATATTCAGGTTACCTTAATAGAAAAAACCTCTGGACAAGTTTTGGAGCTGTGATGTTTTCAAAATTTTGTTATGTTCAGCGACTTTCGTTGCTGACTGTACATCGAATGCATCCGAATTCCGAGCTGCTAATCTTTAAATAAATAATAATATCAATATAACGCGATAAAATCCGTAAAAAGTAGTTTTATTTCACTGCTTATCTTTATTATAAATCTTTGTAAATGTGCGTCTTTCAGGTGAGTCCCTGACCTCTACACTAGTAAAATACTGTTTCTCTGATCTGAAAGTCAGTTCCTTCCCTTCACAACAGTGTATTTAAGTACATACATGTCCGTAATTTTAATTGATAGCATCCAAGACATAGGTACCAGTCAAAAATCAGATTTAAAAATTCTTTAAAATAATGTGTGTGTGTGTGTGTATCGCTATTACAAATAGTGATTTGTGTGAATTTGTTTCAGCGTCAGCTACTTCTCAGAGATCGTTAGGTAATACCGGAGCGATTTAATATTAAGTAAGTAGTACTCATTTCCAATATTAACTTGTAAAAGTGTCTTTAAAATATCTATTTACTGAATTCAATATTATAATTGAATTTAATATTATAATTTCTTGGGAATACAAGCATATAGGTTCCATTTAAATATCGAACGATCTTATAAACGCCAGTTTGTACCGAAGAGAGTTAAACGGGCGTTTAAATTCCGAACGAAATCATAGAGAGCAGCTAGTACGAAATTATTCATAAATCTTAAAGCTCAAGTTGAGGTACTTACGACAACTACAAAGACACCGCTCAAGTTCCGAGAGTTCGCTCTGAAGCAATTTCCTGTATAAATTATAACTTTAAAATGGCCGTTACAAACATTTACATAAGAATGACTGAAACATTGTTAAACTATGTAAAATTGTTTTCAATTTCCAAGTGGATTTGAAGTCTACAAGTTCTTGATGATTCTAGGAGTACAGTCGCAAGCATAAATATGTATACACTTAGTAAAAGTCAAAAGCGTTTTTTTCATTTTTATTCTTGATAGGCCTACGCTTGACCGCCCGTTGACACTGCGATCTACGATGGAGCGCACTTGCCTAGAAGAAACCGAATCAGTCCCGATTTAAAGCCATCAAAGAGGAACTTAAATACAACACATTTACTAATAAATTAAAACAATTCCTGATTACTAAATGCTATTATACAACATCCGAATTTTTTGACGATAAATCATTTAAAAAATAAAAATTTATTTATTTCCTTCCTTCCCTATGTAAAGATATTATTAAAAACCTAGCCTTATTGTAACTACCAAAGAAAATGAATAAAATCACGATGCAATATAATACCATACTAAGTAAATATAATTTAAGTAACAATTAATAAAAATATAAATAAAAACGTATATATAAATGAAAACTAAACACTGATTTAATAAATAAATACAAAGAAACGTTATAAATAAATACAATTAAATGATAATAAATAAATACAATTATAAATATAACAAGTAAATTCACTTATGAATGTTACAAATAAATACAAAATTTATGTTATAAATGAGTTAGAAATGAGATAATAAGAATATAAACAGCATAAATATAATATTTTAATGTATACTTTTTAATGGCCAATCAATTTGCAAATGATGCTAAACCCTCTTCCTCTCTCCTAATTTTGCTGTGCCCGACAGGGTCCATAATGATCTAAGTTATCTATAGTCCACCTTTATAAAACATTATGGAATGCAAAAAAGTATTGTGTATTGAGTATAGATTTTTTTGCGAAATGACGATTGCAACTTTGAGATAAAACTAATATCATTAATGTAAGTAGTATAGTTTTGAATACTATATTCCTAACACCATACAATTTCAGTTAGTGATGGTTAATATAGCATTATAAAGTAGCGTGCTTATTATTTAAGGCATAAAACAAATGATATCGCGGTTTGCACTTTATGCTATAAAGCTATTTTGCTTTATAACGCATAGCACTCTCTCCCTCTATCAACCAACTGTCCGTCGGGCGTCGTGTAGCGTTAGTAACAAATAGGCATATAAATTAACCATGCTAAAGCACATAAAATCGCTTGCTTAAAAAAATAAGCATATAGCATTAAGCAAGTTATTGATTTATAGCGACTTTGAACACCACTAATTTCAGTCAACACTTTAAGAGAAAATCGGTTTAGAATCGCTAAGTGTATACTATATATATCTATTGCCCTCGGCTTCACTACAAAATTCAATTAAATTCAAAATGTTACTGAATTAGTCTCCTGAGTGCAAGTTCACTTCGAAGAAGGTTTTATTGGGTTTTTCTATGAAATCTCAGTAGCAGGTCCGAGTTTGGATTTGACCCGGTTAATGGCAATCGACTCGCCTCTTATTACATGATTCCGGTGACCTGTGGGTCTATACAATTAGTACACTTCTGGCTAACCCTCCGGGGAATACAGGCATGGTAGTTTGCTATGTTTATTAAGTAATTCCTGTGAGGTTCAATGGAACCATTAGTAACAGCTAGACAGTTATACGAGTAAATAAACAGTTTCTATGCTGTTAATAGTTTCAAATCATTTTCTAACTGCATTATGCTTGTGCGCTATTTGGGAATACGGTTGAATTGTAAGTTACTTTCCAAGAGAGTCCATAGTGGGAGTAATGCGACCTCTGTGGTCTAGCGGTTCGAGTCTGACTGCTGATCATGGGGTCGTGGGTTCGATTCCCACAGAACACAAATATTTGTGTGGATTAAACACGAGTATTTGTGTTTGTCTGGGTGTTTCTTATGTATTATAAGTATGTATTTACAAAAAAAAAAGTATTTAAGTATTATATTCATTGTCTAGTACCCATAGTACAAGCTCTGCTTAGTTTGGGACTAGATGGTGTTGTGTAAAGATGTCCCAAAAATATTATTATTATTAATTATTCCATTCAAATAGGAGCTGCCCGACTTGCAAATATCTCCGCGTTGCACAAAATCGATGTGAAATAACACTGCTTTGAGCTGTGTTGTGCTCCTATTGCTGAGCAAGGTTGCAAGTGATCCGCGAGGAAACGTTGTGTTGGCAGTGACTTTGACTTTTATACTGCCAACCTAACTATTCCTCTTTCGTTTTACAGGGTCAGCAACGCGTAAGTGATATCCCTGGTGTTTCAAGCGTCTATAGGCTACAGTAACCGCTTTAACATCAGGTGGGCAGTATGCTTGTTTACCACCTTAGTGGTATAAAAAAAGACTTCATTAATTGAGTGCACCTCTACATTGATTCCGGAAACAATCATACAGTTCCAAAAGTTCAATATGCTTCGTTTTTTTGCCATTTTCAAATTCATCATTAGCTCATATGCACCCGGGCCTCGGACAGCACGTAAAGCCGTCAGTCCCGGCTGTCATATATATTATTATGGTACTTATTAACACCTTCTTTTCAACCGTACATTCGTTGAATTTCACCGTCACGAGTATTCGGAGCATAAATATCTGTGACGTCATCTCCGGCCATCTTTTGAGCGGGCCCGTTCACACGGAAACTCGCTACGTTGCATATTCTACACGTCGGTGTAAGGGAGACGTATTGCTCTAACCATTCGAAAAAGGAACGTTCGAAATTTAAATAAAGTGTAACGTTTTATTTCGTCTAGAAATTTGGGAATCTCATTTTTCGTCAAGAATTTATTTTTGAGTCATTCTTTTATGACTCACTGAGGGATGATGGAACATTTAACGTGCCTAATAAGCCTTTATTGGTCCCAAGAAACCTACCCAAACACTTCCAAACGCTTGTGTGACTCACTATGCTTAATCAAAGACACTTTCAACACAAAAATAATGACACTCCTCTATGACACATAGTATCAAACACATATTGTTAACATTTTTAGTAGGTTTTACGTAAAAAAAAAATTACTTCGACGACCTCTGTGGTCTAGTGGTTTGAGAACCGGACTGCTATTCATAAGGTCGTGTTGAAAATAAAGTGTTTGTGTTTGTCTGGGTGTTTCTTATACATATATTATAAGTAATTATTTACAATTTTAATGTGTTATCTGTTTGTAATCAGCCTATCCTTGACACAGGGTTGTACACAAGTATTTCTAATGTTTCCATTCGATTCAACAAAATAAATAATGAAACGTTATATAAAATTATAAGAAACCTCAATGAAAAAAAATGCCCGGGCATTGATCAGATCAGAGCAAAAGATATTAAATTCATATCAACAGAAATTACACCGGTTTTAACACATTTAATTAATTGTTGCATATCAAAGTCTGTTTATCCCAATAACTTAAAAGTAGGTATAATCAGACCAATTCATAAAAAGGGTACTTTTATGGATACAAACAATTACAGACCAATAACAATTCTCTCTTGCCTAGATAAAATTATTGAAAAATACGTTGGGAATATTGTGAGCAACTTTTTGTCAAGCAATAGCATAGTACACGAAAAACAATTTGGATTCCAGAAAAATAAAAGTACCACACAATTGTTGTCACAGTTCACAGACGAAATAAATGATTACCTTAACAGGAAAAAACATGTAATAATAATTATGATAGATTTCAGTAAAGCTTTTGATACACTAAAATATGACGTGCTTTTCGCAAAATTGCAGCAGAATGGTATACGGGGTCCAATGTTGGAATGGTTCAGGGATTATCACCGTAACAGATATAACGTGGTTGGTATAGGTGGGGCGCACAGTGCATTAATTCCGACCCAATATGGCACGGCCCAAGGATCGATCCTTGGACCGACTGAGTACCTACTGTACGTTAATGATATGTGTAACCTATTCCGGTTTGGCTCTGTGTACCAATTTGCTGACGACACATGCCTTATCACAGCTCACGGAGATCTAGGTACTGCGGAGAAAATGATGCAAAGTGAATTTGATATTCTATGTAAATGGGCTCATGACGTTGGCTTAACCATTAACTACCAAAAAACTAAACTTATGCATATACATTCACCGTACTTAAAAACTAAAGGAACACCGAGAGTCGTTGCTCATGAGCATCAGTGTCTGCATCAGTGCTTGGATATCTGTGACTGTAAGCCAATTGAAATTGTTAAAGAACATGTTTATTTAGGTCTCAAGATAGACCATAAATTCAACTGGGGCCCTCATGTGGACTATGTTTGCACTAAGCTTAGGGCTATCATGTCAAAATTGCGGATTTTAAAGCAAAAATTGCCATATAAAACAATACGACTATTGTATATGTCACTGGCTGACTCTGTAATCAACTATGGAATAAATTGTTACGGAAGGACTTATACAACTTACCTTAAAAAAATCTATGATATACAGATACGTTTATTAAAAATAATGGTACCATGTAAAGTTAAATTACAACTAAAACCAAATTATGATTTGTTGTTTAAATACTGTAAAGTAGTAAATGTATTTGATAAAGTTAAATTAGCTGTTGCCTCTGATTACTCTGAATATATGAATAGGATACAGAAAACAAATAGACCTAGTTTTGTTCGTAGTCTGTCATACTTGCCTCTATATAAACTGCCAAGAGTGAACAATGTATATGGCAAGCGGGCCTGGACGTATGCTCTTCCTGACGTTCTGAATAAATTACCAAAGGAAATTGCCAAAAAAATTGTAAACAAAAAACCACGACAAATTAAAAACATCCTTAAAGCATACTTCACTGTGGGGAAGTTTAGAACGGGGGAGGGGCATTCATAGGGTCAAATATTGTAAACATTAACATTGTATGAATTATGTAATAACGCACATAATCTTACTCAAAAGATTGAGTGTTATTATAACTATGTAAAAGTGTGTCTTTTTTTAAATTGAAATAAATAGCTTCAAATTTTAAAAAATTTTTTTTTTTTTTTTTTACAAAAAAAAAGTTGAAATATTAAATCCATGGTCTAGTACCCATAATACAAGCTCGGCTTAGTTTGGGACTAGATGGTGCTATGTAAAGTGTCCCAAAATATTTCATTACTAAAACCAAGATATATTTTATTAAGGTTTAGTAAGTAAGGATTCGATTTGAAGGTAGGTTGAAACCCTTGAAATTTCAAAGAAAAAATAATCCTTTATAACTGATTTTGCAAAACTTCTAAAGCTACAGCTACACTAAGAATACTATTAAAGTTTTAAGTCTCTCACTCGCCAAGAAAGTCGTGCATCTCCAGAATAAGGTCCCAGAACACGTTATCATTTTTACAACTTTTATACATTGTCTGTGCGCTGAAACGATCAAATTTCTGAAGAATGTCCCATGCGAAGGTAGCCTAAGCCATCAATGGGTAGATTTTTTATACAGAGAACCTTATCTACACTTGAATTGTCAAACATAATGAACACTTTGAACGGGAATCCCTGAATGGATTCATAATTTCATTCGTTCAATAGTGCAGCTCTTTTGTTGGGCAGAATTTCTTTCTGAAAGTTTTCTTTAGTAGAATAACAGTGTTTTTGTTAATGCGCTAATATCTGAATCTATAGGCACCATGTTTGGTAATGTAACCATGTTTGTTTGTTTTAAAAAACTTTGCCCCACACTAGGATTTCCTCCTGTATCGTGAGTGACACAAACTTTCACATGCACAAACACCCAGACCTGGAACAACTACCTACCTGTAGATCATACAAATCTTTGAAGAAGCTGATCGCTCAGCCGCTGCGCCAAACGTGTCATATCTCTAAATCTCTCATAATATCCGAGCCTTATCCCTGTTGGGGTCGGCTTCCAGTCTAACCAAATTTGGCTGAAAATCAGTATTTTATACGAAGCAATTGCCATCAGACCTCAACTCAATTTCTGGGCAATACCGTTATCCTGAGGATAGACTAGTTGTCAGGCTTTTTGGGCTCCTGACTTATGCTTATGAAAGCATAGATAAATAAAGAACTCATTTTGTAAAAAATAAATTCTTAGCTATGTTCTCACGGGTACGTAAAGAAAGCAATTTTACGCAATCACAGTACCTAATAGGTACCTACTATTCCATCTGCATTTAACAATGAAACAATATGCACAAACTATCAAACAATTTAATGTAACAAATAACAATGCAAGTTCCAAACAGTATCGTATGATATTCCAACCAGTTAGCAAGCACCATAAAAGGTCCGGTGACGGTATGAATTTGTTACCAACGCACCGTGCTAGCTATCGCTTCAATCATTAAACGTGTTCACGCACTAGGCGTTTGAAACGCTGCGATTAAATTGTAAAGTAGCTTTCTCCGGCAACTTCGTGGAATGATAAAGTCAAAGTAAAATATTTTATTTCAATTAGACCATTATAATATCACTTTTGAAAAGTCAAAGCTAATTGCACGGTTCCAAAAACTGGGTGTTATGGAGGAGAACCGACAAAAAACTTCATAGATACTCTTTTAAAACAAACATGATTACATGATTAATTTTGTTCTGAATAGTTCATGAGAACAATACATTTTGATGTGTACAAATAAATTAATCCAGTGTAATAAACAGAAAAAAAGATTGCCGTTGACAGTAAGAGCTGACCAGCCCCGACAGACGACACCCTTTCGCAAATATGACGTGCGTATCGGCGTCGTTCGACTCAACCATGTTGCAGAGAATAAAACGATATACAACGCCACCATCAGCAGGACATTTAAGTGAGCATTACAAGCTAAATACCTACATCCTCTAAATAAATCCCTAGTTATGTTATAAATGCGAAAGTAACTCAGTCTATCTGTCAGTTACGCTTTCACGCCTAAACCAATGAACCAATTTTGATGAAATTTGGTACAGGTCTAGATTAGACCTTGGCAAAGGACATAGGCTAAGCTTTTGTCTCAAAAAGCTTTTTGGGGTGCGGGTTAACAGCGGGAAACAGCTTCTTATAAATTTCTGAAAATTGATCTTTGAATGACACTTTTACAAATCAATTTTTCAGATTTTCAGGACTAGATGTCGTCGACATTTCCTAACTAAATACCTTGCGTGGTGTAATGTCAATCATCATCAACCCATCACTGTTCCACTGCTGGGCACGGGTCTGGTCTCACAGAATGAGAGGGATTAGGCTATAGTCCACCACGCTGGCTTAGTGCTGGTTGGCAGACTTTACACACCGCTGAAAAAATATGTTAGGCATACAGGTTTCCTCATGATGTTTTCCTTCACCGTTTAAACGAGTGATAATTAAATGTTAATACGCACATGAGTATTGAAAATTCAGAGGTATATGCCTCGGATTCAAACTCGAAATCTTTGACTTTGGCAATCCAATGGTCATATCAGTAGGCTACCACTGCATGTCTTTATACATATACATATAATAACATTAATTGTAATATATAATATACTAGTTTGTTAAGTCGTATGAGCCAAAGTAGTCAAAGAATAAAGTTTATTATCATTAAAAAAAACGCTCCAATGAGCGTTCGTACCGCCGCGGTTTTCCCACCGAGTGCGCGGTCCAAGCTAGCAAGCGTCCACTACTCGGTCTATAATTCAGGCGTATAAGCACATGACTTCTGGATTACTCTGGACTCTGGACGCGACTCAACGTAAATGTTTGAGCAACAGGTTCGCAGTGTAACGCCAACAATTGTTACGCCAACAAGAATGAGGGTGTTTACTTTATATTTCATTTACGACTAGGTATGTACACGACTGTGTACTGTAAAGGCCGAGTTGCTAATTATTGGGAAGCGTATTTTAATTAAAAGCGCAATAATCGAAATACGACTTGTATACGACCTCTATTCACAAGAAATTCTTAATGACAATCATATAAAAAATTGTTTTCTAGGTATATTTCAAAAATACTTACTTACTTTTTTGTTCGACACATTTTCATTACAACTGGCCGCAACGTGAACATTAAGATTTATTGTTCCAAACTCTTACAGTACCTATGTATGTAGTTTTGAGACGTGGTAAAATAAAGTCTGCTGTATATAGCAAGACTCGTATTTGAACTGAAAGGACGAGCAACATTTGCTGATGGTTTGTGGCCAGAACAAAGGAGAGAGATATACACTTGTAAAGGCGCTAAATACGCTGGACGTAGGTTTAATAAAATCAATTTTACCTCAACCAACTTCAGAGGTTGCTAAAAAACTATGTCTATTACACATATTTAACTACATAAACATAATTATATTTAATGTAAGAGTAATTTTTAAGTAGGAAAATTTGTAATTTAAGTAAGCATCCATGTTAAAGGTATAATTTTGTAACACAATGATAAAACCACAATAGGGTTGACTACATAAAAGCCCCTAAACAATAAAAGATTAAAAAAAATATAAATATATCTCTGATAAAATATCCACAAAAAGTAGTTTCATTTCGATTTCTTCAAATTTATTAAAATATTAGTATAATTTGTGGATAATCTCAATTACTCAAATTCTTTCACAATTCACTCAGAATAAAATTGAGTAACATTACAGTTGTTGTCCAATAAACGGGAAGAAAATAGTTTCCTTTATTTTGAACTAAGATTAATATTATCTATAAATATAGAATTACACTAGCTCATATAAAGTCATCATCAACCCATATACTGTCCCACTGCTGGGCACGGGTCTCCTCTCATATTGAGAGGGATTAGGCTATAGTCCACCACGCTGGCCTAGTGCGGGTTGACTTCACAAACCGTCGAGAAAAATCTCTAAGGTATGCAGGTTTCCTCACGATGTTTTCCTTCACCGTTTAAGCGAGTGATAATTAATTATAAATATGCATATGAATTCGAAAAGTCAGAGGTGCGTACCTTGGGTTCGAACTCGAGACCTTCGACTTGGCAGTCCAATGGTCATACCACTAGGCTATCACTGCTTCATATAAAATAAGATAGCTTAATTAATAAGGATTCTAACGATATATGCTTTATCTATAGCTGCCATACAATTATTTAGAGATATCATCGTTTTAATCCGCGCACATCGTAATCGCGGGACCACCCAAGAACGGCTTGCCACGTAGAATGCCAGATAACTATATACTTTTCAAAACGGCGGTGCCAGGCGAAAGGTTAGGGCACCACGCTTCAGAATTTCATCTAAACCAATTTATTTACAGTCATCCGGTGTAATATCACAATGGAACTCGTGGAGAGTGCCTTAGGATGCTGAGAATGCCTTTAAGTGTGAGCCAGGAGAACAGCGGAAGAAGAGAAGTGTGCCAGACAATTTTCAACGCATTTTTGAGGTTGTAGAAGTCTACTGATGAGTTTTTCTGGGCTGTGAAACTGGCACTGCATTGCTAAATATTGTGATCCTAAGCAATATTGTAATAACATTATCGCATGGGGTCGGATGTAGCCAGTAAAATTAGTGAGCAAATGAGGCTTAAAAACTGAGGTCTCGAGATGACAACATTACATTTATTTATTTATTTTAGGTATTTATTTATTTGGGCCTCCAACAAAGAATGTACACAGCACATTATCTTGATATACAGGAAAAATATTCTTATATGGTACCTAAGTGTACTCCTTCAATTATAGGAAGCCACATCATGCACAGTAGTTATAGTAACATAGATAACCAAACAAGTGTGTGTAATGCTAAACAAAAACAACACAATATTATATGAATTAAAGTTAAAAACAAATAATTCTAAACAAAACGTGCAAAAAATATTAAATTAAATTAAAAACAAATTGTTCTTAATAAAACTGCACAAAATATTAAATTAAAAAATGAAATAAAATTGAAAAATAAATTATTGCTCGATTTCACATTATTACTAAGAGAGGAAGGGCATAGTGGGAGTAATTCCACTAAAATTGAAGCTGCTCAACTGGGAAAGTAGGTACCTCCGTCTTGCAGAAAATCGAAATGAAATAACACTGCTCTTAGCTGTGTTGCGTTCCCATCGGTGAGCAAGGTTGCCAGTACTCCGCGAGGAAACGTGTTGGCAGTGGGAGGATTTTGACCCTTATCCTGCCAACCCAACTATTTCCCTTTCAGGGTTTCACAGGGTTGGCAACGCACAAGTGTTGCAAGCGTCTATAGTCTACAGTAACCACTTACCGTGAGCCGTATGCTTGATTGCCAACTTAGTGGTATAAAAAAACATCCATCCCTGGGAACAAGTAGGGGGGGCCAAGGGTTGAACGTAACAATTTTCGATTTTCTAGTAATATCTCACTGATTGGAATATTAAAATTCTAATTAGCGCTTGTGATAGGTTTGTATTTCAACTATCTTTGAGCACTTGTTTAAATGCGACTACTATTATAGATTAACCTAACCTAACCTAACAAACGGCCTAGCCTAACACACTCTAATTCATTTTCATGGCCCCACTTCGCCGGCTATGCTCCCGCATGTCACATTACTATTTTCATATAATTCAGCGAAATAATAAGACGTTAGATGTTAACTTTATGGAAGTAGATCTTCTTATGTTATACTTAGTTACATTTTGTTATTATCTTTTAATGCTGAGAAAATGTTTACAAAGAGTGGAACCGTTTTGTGTGATCGTTACAAGTGATGTAGCAGCTCGGAGTTTAGATTTATACCCGGGCTGATTGATACTCGGGCTCGCCCCCTAGAACATAATACCATCACGGCTGTACTCCCCGAAAGGTTAGGCAGGCGGGGCCTCGGTAATTGACCCCGTCAATTACCGAGGCCTTTCTAAATTTTCTCGCATACTGATTGAAGACACGCTTCGCCACAACCGTGCCGCCTACTGGGGCCATCGTCTGGTAAAGTTTGTTCTTTTATATTGCCAATAAACATTATTATTATATTCAATACAGTTTGTAGAAGAAAAAGCGTACATATAGTTCATACACACTACAGCACGACAAGCGGTTGCAATGAAAACAAAATCGAATTGGCGAAACGAAAAAGTCGAACTGTGAGTATATATTCCGCCTAACCTTTCGGGGAAAAACGGCGTGATGGTATTACTATACTTCACACATCACACACTCTCGCTGACATTTCTGAGATTATATTTTTGTATTTTTTTGGCATTTTATGCTAAGATTTCTGAGATTGTTTGGTAGTCACACCTTTTTTTATAGTACAAAATCCTCAGGGATCGTCCACCACCACTGCAAGGTATTTCGGACTCATACCGACTAAAACAACACTTGCCCAATAGTCATGACCATGAGATCTGTGAAATTCACGACCATGATGGGCTCTGGTGCAGCAGTCATTGGTTGGACCCCAATAATAGACGCATCGGGCGACCGAGGGCCCAAATAGACTACTGTCGTTCATGAGCCGTTTACGTCGCCTGTTGTGGTTAATTTGGGGGATTCCACTCCCCCAACCAGATAATGGCTCCGGTAGGCAACACGGGTGTTCGTCACAAGGGACAATTCCATTAGGATGCAAGGTTAGACCTTGTCACACCTAAAAGGTCAACCCACATTTCATTCAAACAAACCGATCCAGGTAGAACTGGATAGAGTCATGAAAAACGGAATACAAAAGTAAGGCATCACTCCGACCGGAAGTGGGGGACATAACAGAGCCCCCAGCTACCGGATATGGTCGGCCGCGGGATCACTTTCAGCCGGAAACAGCGGCCATTGTCGCGTGGATCTATTTCCTGCAGTTTCGACGTCAAACTTTACACAGACGTATATTGAATAAGGAATAGTAATGTTGTGCTTTAAATCTGGATTTTGTAAAGTGAACTTTATTTGGTTTGTATAAGGTTTGAAGTGGAAGATTTGAAAATAACGGTAACTCTAAATATGTATAAAGTTAGTCGTGTTCAAGGTGTCTTTCTGGTACCAAGACGAGAACTACAAGAAACCTAATCATGGACTTTTAGAATAGAACAAATATTATATCAAGCCATAGTATTGTATCAATACTGTGAAGCTGGAGCAATGAATGTTTATTATTATTAAAACGTGCAGCGAAAACTTTGTACTTCTTTTTAAGAATAAGAGGGGCACTGGTCTAATCCTGTCTGAGTTTTTAACTAGGCCTAGACATGATGCTTTCTTGGCCGCTCGTAAGCACTTTGGAGTGAAGCAATGCTGGACCTCCGATGGTAAAATTGTCATCCTACTCCCGGATAAGTCTCGTCGAAAGATTGAATCGACAGCTGAACTACGGCAACTTGAGCTGCAATTCCCAGTGGCTGCGTCGGCGACGGATAACCTTGTCACGAAGCCGGCTAAAGGACTATCGCAAACGGCTGGCAAGTCGGCCCTCGATAAGAGGATGCGTAAACCGGCCAAGTAAGGGTACCCACAGTGTTTCTTCTAATTTATATTTCGTTTGTTATTTTATTTTACTGTCGGTGGACTAATTTATTTTGCTAAATACAATTATCGGTTTGACATTGGCACTTTGACACTGATTGTCAGTGTCAATCAGTTTACAATTTTAGTTTCGTTCGGAAACATTATTGCATACTTTTATTTAAACTGGCGAGTGCATCGAAGAATGGAAAAATATTATTCTTTTGTTGTTGTTTTTTTTTTATATAAGTATTTAATATTATTTATACATATATTAAATTTTATTTATTTAATATGGATAACGATGATAGCTTTGCTTCTTGTTCTTCATCTTGTGCGTCAGATGTAAGCTATGCCACTGCTTTTAGTAATGATTCTGCACACTTAAGCGACCAACTTTCTTCTAAGTTTTCTTGTTTTGGCAAGTTTTTTAATACAGTACACATAAATGCTCAGAGTATCCCGGCACATCATTCTGACTTGTTAACCTCTTTTGATTCTGAGCTTATTCATGCGGTTTTTGTCTCTGAAACCTTCTTAAAACCTACACTTCCCTCCACACATTATTCGTTGCCTGGCTACAAGCTTGTGCGTAACGACAGAACAGGCAAGGGATATGGAGGGGTCGCTATTTATCTTCGTGGAGATATAGCCTACAACGTTGTCGATCAATCCCCAAGTAATTATTCCAGTTTTTCTGAACACCTCTTCATTGAAATTGATTTTAAGCATACCAAACTACTTTTAGGCGTATACTATAGCCCATCCTGCCATATCGACTATTTCTCTTCCTTTGAAACAAAATTAGAATACCTCTCCTCTTTATACGATCACACTATTATTCTTGGAGACTTCAACACATGCTAGCTCAAAGATGATGTGCGTAGTCGTAAACTCCTGTCACTTGTCTCTTCTGTCAACATGCATATTCTTCCGCTTAACGCTACTCATCAGGCTCCTCACTCTACTCCTTCACTTCTTGACCTTATTCTTGTCTCTGATCCTAGCAAAGTTGCCACTTATGGACAACTTCCTGCCTCTTTCTCATATCATGATCTTTTATATCTTTCATACAAAATTCGTGCCCCTAAACGCAAATCCAAATTTCTCTTCCTTCGCAGTTTCAAGAACATTAATAAGGATCGTTTGAGAGAGGATGTGGTTAATATTGACTGGTCTAATGTTTATAACTGCAATGACTTGGACATGAAAGTCTCTGCTTTCAACAAGCTGGTGTTAGATGTCTACAATGTGCATGCACCGTTGAGAAAGGTTAGAGTGAAACATCTTCCTGCGCCGTGGTTGTCTGACATCATTAAGAAAGCAATGTCTAAAAGGGACAAGGCCAAGAAGCAGTACAAAAGGTCTCCGACCGAAGAAAACTGGACCTTGTACAAAATATTGCGAAATCGCTGCAGTCGTATGTGTAGGGATGCTAAAAGGCGCCACATTCACAACTCTATTAAAAATTTAAATACAACACAAGTATGGCAATTTCTTAAGTCCTTAGGTATCGGGAAAGCCTCTAACGATGGCGCTCCTAATATGGACCTCAATATTATTAATGATCATTTTTCTAAATCACCAGTTACACTGGACGCTAACATGAAATCTTTCACTCTTGACAAACTCTCTAATCTTTCATTGCCTACATATACTTCATTTTCCTTTCACCAAGTTACAGAACGAGATATTAAAAAGTACATTCTATCTATCTCCACTAAAGCGATGGGTGACGATGGGCTTCATATACAAATGCTTCTTCCTATCCTAGATGAACTTGTTCCAGTGATTCTTAACATTGTTAATTTCTCTCTCGAAAGCTGTTACTTTCCCTCAGCTTGGAAGAAGGCCCATGTCCTACCTCTCCCCAAAGTATCAAATCCCTCTTCGGTATCACATTTTCGACCTATATCTATACTTCCAATTCTGTCCAAAGTTCTTGAGAATATTGTTCATAATCAACTGTCTAACTACCTCTCCTCTAATAGCCTGCTAAGTTCTTACCAGTCTGGTTTCCGTCCTGGCCATAGCACGGTAACAGCACTGGTTAAAATAACTGATGATGTTCGACTGGCTATGGAAAACAAACTACTCACAGTTTTGGTTCTACTGGATTTCAGCAGTGCCTTTAATTCAGTTGATTTTGACATCCTCTTGGGAATCCTATCTACTCTAAATATATCTCCTTCTGTAATTAAATGGTTTAACTCATATCTTCGGGGTCGCTCGCAGTGTGTCCGCTGTGATGAGATCTCCTCTGAATGGCGTGATCTTGCTGCAGGCGTTCCTCAGGGTGGCGTACTCTCTCCTCTTCTTTTTTCGGTTTTTATAAACGCTATCACCAAGGTTTTATCCTCTCACTACCATCTTTACGCAGACGATTTGCAGCTTTATCGCCACTTTAAAATTGAGGATCTGCCTGAAACCATTGATGCAATTAATAATGATCTGCAAAACATCAAGGAATGGTCAAAAGCTTTTGGAGTGTTAGTAAACCCTGCCAAGTCGCAAGCGATTATTATTGGTAATAGATACCTATTTAATCTATTGGACTGTGATTCTCTCCCACCAATCATATATGATTATGTTCCTGTAGCCTATTCCAAAAGCGCTAAAAACTTGGGAGTGCTTATAGACTCTCATCTCTCTTGGAATACTCACATTGCGGAAGTGAGTAGGAGGGTTTATTGCTCATTTCATTCTCTCAAACGTCTCCAGAAGTTCCTGCCTTTTCAGACTAAATTAAATCTAGTGCAATCTCTCCTTCTCCCTATTTTAGACTATGCCGATGTCTGTTTTCTCTATGCAACGGAAGAACTCCTTAATAAACTTGAACTACTGCAAAATTTGTGCATACGATTTATCTTCGATCTTCGGAAATACGACCATGTGTCGGAGTTCCGAGCTCGATTGAAGTGGTTACCAATTCGACAGCGTCGAGATACTCACATCTTTTCTTTTCTTTTTTCCATCTTGCACAATCCTAACTCTCCTATTTATCTTCAGAAACGCTTTGAGTATCTTGTCCCTAGAGGAAAACCATGTCGGTTAACTTCGTCCCTTCTCCTGCGTACTCCCCGCCACAGCTCGAGTCGATATGACGGATCGTTCACTGTACAAGCAGTACGCCTCTGGAACTCTCTCCCGCACTTGCTACGTGACAGCCCTTCTCTGTATGTTTTCAAGAAAAGAATAAAGGAGCATTTTCTTTCTACATTACATAAGTAATTAAAACCTATATATATTTATTCATTTATACGGTATTTATATTATATTATATATAATTATTATGGTTATATTATAATGTAGTATATATTATTATTATAGTTATATTATATTATTTTATTTATTTTTATAAGTTTTATTTCTATATTTTATTTGGTCTAATGTACCTACACTTGACTCACACCCTATTAATATGCAACGATCACTCAAAGGTTTGCTGGTAGAAAACTCAAATTGAGTTAAGCTCGCCTTTGTACATTGTTTGTTTTGTAATCATTTTGTTATTATTATTATTTTCTGTGTATGTACAATAAAGAATAAAGAATATTGCGTGTACGCCTCCGTACACGCAATATTCTTAAAAAGAAGTACGTACAGTGAGTGTGAGATTCGAGAAAGCTAAAATGTATGTGTAATAAGTGTTATAAATGCATTAAATTAAATATAAATTCATTGTTTACGTTCGGCTGCCTAAATGTCAAACAGAAACACGGTTTGCTTAAATAAACTGACAAAAGAAACTCTATAATATTCAAACTTAAAAGGGACACTCTTCTGCGCGAATCTTGTTCAGGTCGTTCAGGGATCTAGTCCACCTGCCGTCACAAAAACTATGATGATGATCATAAAATGGAATACACAGAACCACTCAAAACAGTTAAACAAATAATTTAAACCAAATTTCACGTTCAATCAAAATGCAAATCCTAACGCTGAACGCTGTTAACTATAACGTTGTTATACTAGTTATACAACAGCGTTATAATTGCGTTTGTGTGAGCCGGTATTCCGAGTGACGGCTGCGAAATTCAATGACTAGGGATGGGATTGGCAGGCAGTGTACCGGATACCTAACCGTAAGTACCCGGTACACTGCTTGCACAACAAAATCAGTATAAGTGCTGAGTTATATTGATTTTTATGATAATCGTCAATAAAAAATCTCATCCATCCATACTCCATTATCATGCAAAATATTTTGAGAATGATACTGGAAGATCAGACAGAGGACAAAAGAACCAGGGGACAAGGAAATTAGCCTGCATCAACGACGCCACCAGTCTTTGTAAATTGGTACAATATAAAATTTTTTTAATAATAAGAAAGAACAAAGTTCCGTGCGATGGTCACCAGCATCTGCTGAGGATATGGCTCGCGAAGAAGAAGAAGAAAGAGATTCCTTCATACGTGGTCTTCATCATGAACCAATGTTGTGAAGAATATTCGGCAACTATAATAGACGAACGGTCAAACACTGAGTGATTCGGCCTGACGCTAAAAATATGGCCGAATATCGAATATTAGATCATTCAGTATTCGGAAGTATACCGAATAGAATCGAAAGTTTTACCGCGACACCAATGATTGAAGAAAATGTTTTTTAAAGGCTCTTAGCAATATATCTCCAGCACATGTTTCTTTTACACTTTTCTTTTTTACCGTAAATATATCAAATGTCTATCGAGTCGCGTAAGTTCTAAAAGCCAATTTAGAAAAAGGGTTTGTTTAATGGTGCTTGTAAGCCATTCAATTTCCGCTTGAATATGAACAGCTACATTGGATATCATAGAAAATTTGTGTCAAAGTTTTATAGACGATTACTTTAGAAGAGAGGCTATTAGCAAAATAATAGTCTAATAAACAATTTCCCAACTATACTGAGTTGGGTTCCAGTTCAACCAGAAGCGAATGGATATCAGTATTTTACACGTAGTGACTGCCAGCAAACCTCCGCAATCGAATACCTGGGCAATATTAATATCCTTAGATAGAGTTTTCACAGGATTTTGACTACAACTGACCAATGTCATAGGTTAGTACTAGTCACCCAGGACAACTAGGAGCGAGAGCTAACATACTGTCCAAAGCATGGAGAGGTATTGATATGTTAAGAATGGTATTTCATCTTGTAACCTCCCAGATGGATTGATTATTGCGATAATTACGTAAGAGGAGGAGCCGGGAGTCTTTCTGGCGAAACACAGCAAGTATTCTATAAAACGTAAAGTTATAAAATCATACCAGGCCAAATACTTAGGCTTATGCAATGTGTAATAGATTTTATTTTAAAGTTTAGTGTTCCAAAATTAAATTGAATTAATGACTAGGTACTCGAAAAGAATGTCGGAAATCTCGTAATGATACCAAAAATTGGTATCACGGATACCATAAAATGGATCTTGATTAATTCAAAGGTAAAATTGTTTCGTTGTTTCGCAACAATAATTCGTTTTCACTAATTTATATTGCCTTCTTAATTCCTAAAGTTTTGTGGGAGACACGCTTTTGTCCTCTCAATGTTTAATTAATAGCCAAGGTAAAACTTGGCCAGGAATCCTAATGAAAATTTATACAGTTTTAATTAATACGCATTTATCAATATTCATGAGTGTTTATTAATATTTATAGATGTAGACTGAAAGATTTTGATTCGGTTTAGGCTGAGCTAAATTTAATTTAGGTTTTATTTTTTATTTATTTATTTATTCTTAATGTACAAAAAGTGAACAAAGGCGGTCTTAATGCCTTAGGCATTCTCTACCAGACAGCCTTTAGGTGGTGCAGAGACGATCATGGTAGATGCACTACAATGGTAGATATATAATAATAATAATAATATTTTTGGGACATTTTACACAGCACCATCTAGTCCCAAACTAAGCAGAGCTTGTACTATGGGTACTAGACAATGGATATAATACATATATACTTTTTTTTTTGTAAATACATACTTATAATACATAAGAAACAACCCAGACAAAAACAAATACTCATGTTTTATCCACACAAATATTTGTGTCCTGTGGGAATCGAACCCACGACCCCATGATCAGCAGTCTGGCACTCGAACCGCTAGACCGCAGAGGTCGTCATGTGAGAGGTATAATTAAGTTGAGTATCAGTAGTTAGTACCCAGTTGTTAATAATAACACTGATTAACACCTTTTAAAGCCTTTTGCCAAACACTTTAAATTAGCAGCTGTACCTATTATTGCGATCGTTTTCCGATTGAGAGAGGGATGTCGCTCTATAAATTAAATAGCGCCGTCCCTTTCTCACAACCTAAAAATGATCGCGTTATCACGTTGTGGTATGGCCTCTGATATGAGATCGTATTTATGTACTATGCGTTTCAAATAAGCATGAGAAGCAAAGAAGCATGGGAGTTTAAAATATTGTCTATAATATAGTTATTTGGCAGATTGTGCCTTTTTATTAACTTGGAGAGTTCCGGATTTAGTATTACTGCTTATAAATATAATATCAAGTTTTAAATATTCAAAAGATAAAATTAATTTTCTTTGCAAGCTGTACTTTTTTGACAAATCGGGGTCATTCGAGGTCATTGACATTCCTATTCTTATTTGAAACGCATAGTAGATGCTTATTTGGGGACCTACGTTTGGTATTGAGAATTTTTATAAAACCGAAAATTAATATCCCTAGACCAAGAATACAGTATTTTTCTATCAACAACCTAATTCGGTTCAAAAGTTTTTTTCGTCAAGTATCAATTTATATTTTCTTCTCAGTTGAGTACTCATATGTCAATATGGTATGTTTACGTTGAAAGTAGCAAAGTAAATAGAAAAGGAACTCGTTTAGCTGCCTAATTTTCTCATCCAATTTGCGTCACTCAAAGCTTACACATAGTTTTTTCCGAGGGTTGGAGTCATCTTGGAAAGGGGGTGGTGTTGCCAGTAAATGTAGCAGTGTGAGAAAAAGTGTTAATTTTATTTTTATTTTTACTTACTGAATAATTGGTCTAATGGTATCAAATGCGGTTTTTGACCTTGAGGTAAAAAAAAAACATTGCGCTGCTGCTTGCTCATGCTTGCTACAGTACAGTGTTGTTAGCGTCTATAGACTGTGGTTGCCGCTTACCTTCAGGCGGCCCGTATACCTACTTGCTTTTATCATTAAAGTACAGACGCCAGCAGGTCAAGCTATCCAAAACTGTCAAATTTTCCCAATTGAATATGAAGCTTATTGCGTTTGTATTAAAGTTTAAAATCTATCAAAGAAATTTGACAGATTGGGGTAGCTTGATGTGCTGACCTCTGTACAATAAAAAAAAACTGCGTATTATAGCTACTTGCTACGTCATAATATTTATGTGTTGGTAAATATTAAAATACATAGCAGCTTGGAAGAAGAGACAAGATAAAAAAAACGTTCAATTCATTGAAATAAAACTACTTTTTACGGATTTTATCGCGTATATTAATATTATTAATCCCTAAATTAAATGATGGGATTAATAATATCAATATACGCGATAAAATCCGTAAAAAGTAGTTTTATTTCAATGTATAATATTCGCGTAAATGTCAAAAATCAAAACGTTCAATTCAATAAAAATGTATGAAAATGTACCAAAATCTTCGAGCATGGCAACCCCACTTGCTCAATGCGATGAATCAGCGATATTTCCAGGAAGCGCCCCCACGCTCACACATACATAGGTTGATGTGTCATGACTGTGCCGCATCGTAAATACGTAGGTAAGCTTCATACTGGATAGGAGGATTTTTTGATCAGTTCAATTTTTTTTCAAAGAAGGGAGTGAAAAGATTTTTACAGGGCCGGCAACGCGCCAGTGTCTACTGGTGTTGCAAGTGTCAGCTACGGTAACCGTTTACTATCAGGTGGGCCGTGTACTTGTTTGCCACCATAGTGGAATAAAAAAAACTATTGAACGTTCCAAGAACAGTACCTACCTACCCTTGTTTTATATCTATGATGGGGTTTAGACACCTGTATTTGGGAAACTAAATGTGAGCTTTTATTGCACAATAATGGAGTCCTTATTATGTATAAAAGCACATCTAATTTGATCACAGGGTCATAGTACAAAGACAAACACAGCTCCCGCGTCTTATTAACCGATGATAAATGTTTATTATACATAACTGGTGTAGTAAAAAAAAAAAAACATTACAGAAAATATCTCATCTTTTTACCATTCAATAAATTATACCCGAGACTAAAACCTTAAACAATAGCACCACACATTAGCACTCAAAAACTACGCAAAACCTAAAACACCCTTCATAAAGGAACACCAAAATAACTTTCTAATCACACCAAAAACCATTAAAGGCCTATCCCAAACTAACAAATTTGCGAACAATTCAACTGAAATGGGCGTTAATGATTAAGTTTTCAATATTCGCAGAACGGACGCAAAACCGCGGCCGGCGTCCGACGGACAAATTAGTCGCGGCAAACCGGACCACAATGCCATCGGGAGGTAGCCCTGCGGTATTAGAGTAGGGGCTGAGTGAGAGCGTTTTACTGTTTTGTTTTATACTCAATGGGTCCGCGTTTGAACACTACTTTGCCTGTTATTAAGAAACAGTGCGGTTGACAAAGGAACACGCTACAGAAAAATCCTAATTATTTGAGTCTTGAAGACCGCTAGGTTGTAAATAAAACACATAAGCTGACAATTCCATAACGGTACAATTGAATTTTAATATACAGGATGTAACAAAAACCCTATCCGATCCGAAAGAGGCGTATTCCTTTTCTTATATACTTACTAATAAACATAAATAAAAATACGATATTAAAGAAACCAGAAAGTATCGATTTTTTTCTTCTAATAAACTTACACAATTCTCCACTAAATATGGGAAAATTTCATAAGTTGACAATACTCCACCCAGCGGCGAAATCTTTTAATATTTACCAATTTATTTTTCATTTTTACCTCAAAGGATGCCGCCAAGCGGCGCCGCTCCGTGCGCGCTTTGTCGTCGCCGACAGACTGTACCTAACTACCTACAGAGCGGCACGTGTAAGCCAATTGTTGTCCTTGACATGTCAGTCTCGCGTAGAGTTCGCTTCCGATCGGACGTCCGTGAATCTCTTATCACCTCGATTACCCATCGTATCGTGAGTAATGTCGTATTCCAATCTGTTGTCAATGTCTAATGCCGAAAGACCACGAAAACACGATGTGGAATATCAGTAAGTACCTATTGGAAGTTCACTTAAGGAACACGATCGCAGAATTTTATAGATATCAAGTTCATGTTTTACAAAATAATTTTAACAAAGCAATACATTTAGTTCATTGTTTCTTGAAAAACAACGTCAATAATTATTTAGGTACCTATTAGGTAAGCAACACTATTCCTGATACCCACGCGTAAGCGGAAGTATTGGGTATCACGATGCTTGTACGATACCAGCTGATACCTACGCGTAGGCCCGGTAGGAGGTAATCATCCCTATGACTAATACGTAACAGCTGATACTTATGAAAAACACAAAAGAACGTCAATTATTAGGTAAACATAACTATGCCTAATCGATATCAGCTAATATCTACGTGTAGGCCCAGTAGGTAAGATTCATTCGCATTAAATTTGTTTGGCGGCACGCGACAGAGCGGGCTGGCGGCACATGACAAAGGATCAAAAAGCGGCAAATTGCTCGGGCGGTTTCTTTGACACTAGTGTAGATCGAATTGAATAAACTTTATTTCGTGGATTGAGTGTTGACATGTAAAAGGTTTAGTTTTTTTTTAAATTATATTTAAATTAATCGGGGAAAAAAAAATATCTCGTATCTAATTATCGTTTACGTGTTTGTGTACGTAATACGACACCTTATACGACCCTTAAGGATCGGACAGGGTTTTTGATACATACTGTATATACGGAGCACATAATGCGGATTGTCCTGGAAGGATGGAACAAAGGCATCTCTGTAGGTGGTCGGCTGATAAATAATCTCCGTTATGCTGATGACACTACTCTTCTTGCCCAGACTAAAGAAGATATGGAAAGTCTCCTAAGTCGTCTGAAAGTTACCAGTCTCCAGTTCGGACTTGCCATCAATAGAGATAAAACTAAAATGATTATTGTAGACCGAACTGCAGATAACAGACCAGACGTCTTGAGTGTTGCAAACTGCGAAGTGGTACAGAAATACATCTACCTTGGTTCTACTGTGTCAAATGAGGGAGGCTGCGAAGACGAAATTAAGCGACGGTGTGCCATAACCAGATCTGCTGTGGAGAGGTTGGGAAAGATTTGGAAAGACAGGAGAATAACCAAAAATACAAAGGTTAGACTTATGAACTCTCTTGTATTTCCAATCTTCCTATATGGAGCAGAGACGTGGTCCTTGCGATTGATAGACCGCCGCAAAATTGACGCCCTGGAGATGTGGTGTTGGAGGCGCCTCCTTAAGATCCCATGGACCGCATTCCGTACAAATACATCAATTTTGAGGGAGCTAAAAATTAAGAACAGACTTTCGTCGACTGTGCAACTGCGAATACTAAAGTTCTTCGGCCATATCTCCAGGAATGAAGACTCAATCGAAAGACTGGTAGTCCAAGGTCAGGTAGCTGGAAAGAGAGGTAGAGGCAGATCTCCTACACGCTGGACAGATCTCATTAAGACGACAACTAAGGCGTCCATGACAGAGTGTTCTCGTAATGCGACGAACCGACTACAATGGAGAAACATTGCGAGATCAGTAATCACTGCCGCCGAGAAGACTGGCGACGTTGAAGACCCACCGTGTACCACCATCATACCAACCACGACCACTCTGTCAAGAATGCCCGATTAAGAAGAAGAAGACAATTGAATTAACTCTTGGTTTCTGTGCGTCATTTGGTTTGGCTAAACTTTGTAAATTTGATTGGTTGACATTCTGCTTGAGTAGTGTTGCCAACCATAGATATTTCGTTGAATAATTCAATATAAAACGCCGCTATAGAGCTATCTTAACAGACAAAACGCGTTAGTCGATTCTAGAGGACATTTTTTTAACCTATGTCGTGCGGGGCTCAAGTTCCCGGTGGCGGACAACTTGTTTTTTGTTCTGGCTTTAGTGTTACATCGTTGCTTTTTATAAAAATCAAAATTAAGTGATTGATACCTTGATATGCCCTATTGGTTTTATGGTCGAAAACTCGTCTCTGTAGAACTTTTCGACATCAGCGAGTATCTCTGGCTTTGAGGTGACGGTTGTGCCCTGTAACGTTCTGAGTTTCATCAGGTGACAACACGAGGTTTCCAGCTTAGCGAATACCTTCGAGCCTTTTTTCTGCGCTATGGCTTGCTCAATGGCTTGGGTATCGACGCGCCGAATGTCGCGTCTTATCAGCTCTTTGACCTGCCCGTTCTGTACCTGACGCTCAGACGGTGTGACATTCGTAAGTTCTCGTCTTTTCCTCATAAATTCTAGAGTCTCGCTGGTGAGTACCGACTTATGTCGATTTAGCTTGGGTCAAAAGTGTTTATAGCCCACCTCGCGGATGACACGTACCGGGCCATCGGTGGCGTCGTTTATGTCCTCTGTGTTTTCCAGCATGGCGAATCGGTTCTGTAGTTCTAACTGGAAGCTTTCACAGCCAACTTCGACCTGGGACAGCGTTGGTCTAAGAATCGGCCTCTCTAAGCGCGCTCGTTCTATTCGGTATCGATTATACTGGAAGCCCACATCAACTTAGTGGGGAAAAAGCTCTGAGAATTATGATGATAATAATACTTGAATAAATAATGTTCAAATTTTTTCAATAATCTCCGCTGCTACTGTGACCCCACCTCGACCCGTCATTCGGGTGTAATATGGACGGGACAAGTGTTATACTGATTAAAATTCAAACACTAACCGCCTAACTTGGAGCTGTGACGTAACAGACGTTAATCAATGTCCTGATTGTTAGCAAAGTTGATTAGCTCCTGAAATGCGTAGACACTATATAATTCAAATAAGAAATGTGACCGTCCATAGTGTTGTAACAATTATTTTTCTATATATTACTATGTATTGTATTACACACTCTTTGTGCCGTAGCATGGTGCGAGTGACAGTTCAGTAACATTTCGTTTCACTCTTGAAAGCTGCCGCGATTTACAAATTATGACTTAGTATTTCTTGGGTATGTACCCAAGCAAGCTTTGGACTGGAATCCCCTAGGGAAAAGAAAGCGTGGCCGTCCCCGTCAAACCTGGCGTCGCACCGTGTTGGCAGAAGCGACGAGCATCGGAATGACATGGAGCGAGGTGAAGCGTGAAACTCAAGACCGATCGCGATGGAGGACATCTGTGGAAGCCCTCTGCCCCATCTAGGGGTTATAGGACATTAAGTCAAGCAAGTCAAAGACTTAGTATTTCAGCTGTACCACATTCGTAATATATATAATCATTAATAACTGTAGTAAGTTAAACATAATACATACAATACGTCATACAGGCAACTGTCACCCGCACCATGCTACAGCGCAAAGAGTGTAGTGTGTGCCAATTGTTCCCAGGTAGGTTAAGAGCGAAAAAAAACCTATAACTTTTTTTTAAATCCTTAGGATCGTCGGCTAACTGGGGAGGCGTAGGGTATTTCAAACTCGTACCGACTAAAAACCGCACTTGCCTTATTGTCATGGCCATGGGATCCGCGAAATTCGCCACGACCATAACAGGCTATTTAGAGGTCTCAGGTCAGATACTAATCGTGAGGGCTTAGGTTCGATTCCCAGATCGTGCTAATTTTTATAAGAATTTTCCATAAAATACAAGCAGAAACTTTGTAGCAAATTAATATTGTGTAGGTTTAATAATTGGACTTCAGGTTTAAATATTGTGTACTACTGAATAATTGAGTGTGTATTAGTCTGTTATGTACCTACCTTTTCAATAAATAAAAATACTTACTTAAAATTCTCAGTTTGGATTTTATCCGGACAAAATCCAAACTGTGTAGTAGGAACCAATTGGTTGAAGTAGGTACCAATGGGTGAGCTTACTTCAATAAATAATGTTTTTACTTTCCAATATAACATGAGATCTCAAAACATAATTCTAGCTCTAGCTTCAAAGGTCAACAAGGCTTTGTATCCTAATCGCAAAAGTCAACGTGTTAAAAAGCCCATAGTCTCCCTTCAAAAATCAACAGGTCAGATTTGGCGATACCCCTTAAATTTTTCACGCAGCTGGCAACACCATAATGATGGCAATAATAGCCATTTCCCCTGTACTGCCGAAACGCTTGTAAAATATGTTTGAGGCTCAAGAACACCGAATTAATAATGCTGCTAACTCGGCTTGGCACAGTGCAATGTTATTTTTTTCCTGCCAACAGTAAAAACATGTGCTTTAGGGTTATTATAAATTATATTTATAATAACCCTATTTTTGCATGTTCTCCCAGTAGGTTCAAGGGTCTTATATTAAAGGAGCTCTCTTGATTACTTTATTCTATTGTGTAAAAGTGTAGATGGATGGACGCGATAGTCAAGTTAGTCTAGATTTTATTGTTTTCATTCTTCAACTATTATCCTAGCGTTTTGCTAATTAATTACCATATTCCACAGCTTTATCTGTGAACAGCGTTGTGGACTACAATATTGTACTTATTTATGTGTATCTCTTTTTGTGACACTGTATTTTGTAGCTGTTTGTTGTTCCCTATGATTAAAATAAAAATAAAATATTTAGATATCTCCGTAAATACTTAGATCTTTTACAAGACACCTTTACAATTGAAATATAACAACTTGAAAAAATATCGCGTTCTACATAAATTTTCAAGATTTTTCCCAAATATGTTAGGATCGACTTCCAGTGTAACCTGATGTGGCTATTTTAAGAAAGAATTATTTTAAGAAACTCGAAACCTTCGACTTGGCAGTCCAATGGTCATACCACTAGGCTATCACTGCGGCTCATTTTTATTTGTTTGTCTGAAACTACCCGTCGTATGTATTTAATAATTTGTGTACACGAGCGAACCTATATTAGTACATAATTTATTTTTAGTCTGAATTGTGCTGAATAAACTGTTTCAACGATTAAGTCGCTGCGACATCGCTACGGTTTTAATTATGTGAATCGGGCTACTGCATGGTGTCGCACCGTGGCGCGTGCTAAATCGCCAATACCGCGCTCGCTGTCTCCTCTCAACGCTGTGCGCCAATCCTGATTATGAGTTGTTTGAGAATAAATGACCGTTTATACTGTCGGAATGCCTGCGTTTTTGTGAGAAGGCTGTAATTGTGTGTTTCTATTTATTTCAGTAAAATGTAGTTTTTCATAAAGCTTGAATTATTGTAATTGGTCTGTACTGTTTCAACTGAAGTAAATTAATTAATTAGAAGTGAATATGAAATACATACAAAAGTCCGCGATATTTAATAACCTGAAAAGACCAGAAAGGTATCGGTATTGTCCAGAGATTGAATAGCAGAGGTTTGATAGCTTCCGCTTCTTGTAAAATACTAAAATATAACTATAAGCAACATAATTACGTTTACACTTTACTAGCCAAATTCTACGCTAAATGGTCCGGAACCATTAATCGGGCGGGTTCACGTGAACACGCTGTAGGTAACCACAAGAACATATATAACGCTGGAGTGTTGCCAGCCCAGTACCCTTGTACCGCGGTTAGTTCTGTACACACTTAATGCCTTGAGATTCTGTAATACAAGCAGAATTATATTAAGTTCAGCTCATGCTGCTGAGTTCATCTGGAATGATACTGTAGTGACCTCTATCGCGCCACAAAAGGACTAAGAACAAATCCTGAATCGCACTGGCTGGTGCCTGCCAGGCAAAACACCCGCCTGGTCAGAGATCCTCCATTTGGTTGGAGTGACAACACAACTCGCCTGTCCACGACGGTAGTATTGTGGACAGGCGAGTTGTGTTGACAATTGACATTGACAAATATTTTCACGTAAGCAATCATGTGCTAGAGCAGTGATAGCCTAGTGATGTAACCATTAGACTGCCAAGTTAACTACAGTTCGAATCCAAGGCACGCACCTCTAACTTTTCGGATTCATAATGAAATATCACTCGGTTATACGGTGAAGGAAAACATCGTGAGGAAACCTGCATGCCTTAGAGATTTTTCTCGACGGTTTATGAAGTCTGCCAACCCGCACTAGGCCAGCGCGGTGGACTATAGCCTGATCCCTCTCGATCTGCGAAGAGACCCGTGCCCAGCAGTGGGACAGTATTTGTGATGATGATGAAACGGTGAAGGAAAACATCGTGAGGTAACCTGCATGCCTTAGAGATTTTTCTCGATTGTATGTGAAGTCTGCCAACCCGCACTAGGCCAGCGTGGTGGACTATAGCCTAATTCCTCTCAATCTGAGAGGAGACCCGTGCCCAGCAGTGGGACAGTATTTGTGATGATGATGAAACGGTGAAGGAAAACATCGTGAGGTAACCTGCATGCCTTAGAGATTTTTCTCGATTGTATGTGAAGTCTGCCAACCCGCACTAGGCCAGCGTGGTGGACTATAGCCTAATTCCTCTCAATCTGAGAGGAGACCCGTGCCCAGCAGTGGGATAGTATATGGGTTGATCATGATGAATCATGTGCTAACATTACCGTGTTTAAGTTTTAAGGGCAATGTAAGTAAGTAGACAATGAAATTATTGGGTATATTTTATATATTTTATATCCCACTCACTTGACACCTTAGTGTCAAGTGAGTGGGAGTGTATTAGTGATACAACTGGTTATCGCTTACCACCAGGCAGTATGTTTGTTTCATCATCATCATCAACCCATATAATTATATAATTAAATATTAATACGCACATGAATTCGAAAAGTCAGAGGTGCGTGCCTTGGGTTCGAACTCGAGACCTTCGACTTGGCAGTCCAATGGTCATACCACTAGGCTATCACTGCTTTTTTTTATCATCGTATGTTTGTTTACCGTCTCATTAAATTAAAAAAAAAACGTTTTTGTTCTCCATACATCTCAATAATCATTATATTAATTGTCCATTTCTCAACGATGTTGGGGTCGGCTTCCAGTCTACCAACTCAATTTCTGGATAGTACCAATATTCTAAGAATGGTGAGGTGAGTGCACAGGAGACTGGCCGTTCTATACGTATTATAAATAGTTTCTTCTCCTGGTTTCTCTTCAATTTTCTGGTTTGTAAACAACGTACACAACTCTCAAATCCACTACATTGTTGTCAGAGTACTAAACTTGACTAACTACCAAGCGACAAGTCATTAAATGTGTTGCTGGCTTTGATGAAACACGTTATAGCAACCCTGCGTGTAAATATTAAACAAGTTGTGTTTGTCAAACTTGTTGATAGGGTTGTCCATAACATTCTACTTGGGTACTTACCATTGATTCATCGTGCAGTTCACCAAGTGAGATTTCTGTTGGTCAGAATAGTGCTCCTACTACTGTTTTTTTGGAACGAAGTTCCTTATCGCGCGTTGTGAAAGGGGGCTAGACGGAAAAAAATCTTACGAAAAGTTGTCACGACACTTTTTGCTTATCAACAATATTTGAATTTCGAATTATTGAGTGAATGACAATATTTGAATTTCGAATTATTGAGTGAATAACAATATTTGAATTTCGCGCGTTGTGAATTGTTGAGTGTATACAGGTTTTTTTATTTTTTATTATTAAACTTTAATGAAAGGAACTTCGTTCCATTCGGGTGTCCCTTGACACCTCTCAAGTTTTATTACTATAATACACTTTCTTTATAGTACGGAAAGTCCTCATGGATTATCAGAGTAGACTCATACCGACTAGAAACCATACTTGCCTTTATTGCCCTATAGACAGGCTGCGGCCAACAGTCGCTGGACCCCTTCAATCAGCGAGGCCTTCCCTCCCAAGTTAATTAAAGGTACATGTGTAGGTAACACACGTGCCACCTACTGGGGCTATGAATTGGTCGGACGGCGGAATAATATAATACACTGCAATTATCACCGCAGTAGAAATGATGTGGCTTGCAAAACGTTCAGTCTATTGTCTATTACGAACAAATAACTACATTGTATCATATTCTTTAATAATAAAGTTTATTTAATAATAATTTATTTAATTATTTAACATTAGGTAAATTATAATAATTTAATAATAAATGTTAATAATTTAATAATAATAAATTATTGATTTCTGACATTTACGCGAATAAAATTGAAATAAAACTACTTTTTACGGACCCGTGACCATGGACGCTGTAAAGAGTCCGAAACGTCAGGATTAATAATATCAATATACGCGATAAAATCCGTAAAAAGTAGTTTTATTTCAATAATGAATTATTTAATATTAAATCTATCATACGAATTAACATGAAATCGAATTGAGTTGTGCTTTTTTTCTTGCTGTATTAAGATGAAAAATATGTGTACGGCCCACCTGATGGTAAACGGCAACCGTAGTCTATAGACGCCAGCAACACCAGTGGTACCACTAGTGGGTACTCATCTTGAGACATCAGTTGATACGTATCATATGCCCAGTTATTTCACTGCCTACATTGCCCTTTACAACTTTATTTTATGCCTAGCTGTATTTTATTTTATTGTAATCGTCGCAACATTCATAAATTGTCCTCTCATGTAAGTATCCAATTCATAATTATTATTGTATCGAACATAATTGTAAACAACCATAATTTAAAAGAATAACCATGGAGTTTCTTGCCGGTTCTTCTCTATAGGAAACGATTAATTTGGTTTTGATTTTAAAGCGGAACACTACAGTGTTAGCACATTACTGGTAAGTGTAGGTAAGCCTGCCACCTTAATAAAAGGTATAAATAAAAGTAGATGAGTACCTATTATATAGATAAATTATAGAGATATTCTTCTGTAATTTTACATATATTTTGTGATTATACCACGATACAACGGCTCTGTAATCTTCTTTTTATTATAGGTGGCCCACCTGATGGTGAGTGGGTATCACTTGCGCGTTACCGACCCTGTAAAACGAAAGAGGAATAGTTGGGTTGGCAGTATAAGAGTCACAGTCCGCCCTACTGCCAACACGTTTACTCGTGGAGCACTAGCAACCTTGCTCACCGTAAAGAACACAACACAGCTCAAATTAGTATTATTTCACTTCGATTTTCTGCAAGGTGGAGGCACTTCCCCAGTCGGGCAGCTCCAATTTGAGTGGAATTACTCCCACTATACCCTACCTCTCTTAATTATTATCTACTATAAATGTATTTTATAGTGCCTATAGTAAAATTGTTAGGCATGCGTATTAACGCATGCTTGCGTTCACAATTTTTGTAGGCGCTTAAACTTATAAGTATGATGGATCCAGTGAGTTTATTAAATCATAAAATTCATTAAAAAATGCAAAATTATTGCGGGTCACATGTCTAATAAAATATTTGACAACCCTAACCATAGGGTTGCTACTATGATACACTTTAACTTTGCAAATTAATGTGAATGAGTTCCGTGCAGCTTAACTAGGGAGTTGCTTGTTTGTTTTGACCTACTGTGACCGAAAGCGGGCGATTGTGATTTAACACTTATTATGTATAAATTCTTTGTTTTTTTTTGTATGGAGGGGCTCATGGCTAAGTTAGATCTACGCTAATCAATGTTTAAGCTGCACTAGACGCAGTCAGTCTGTGGATGGGTGACCATCACATCGACACCCCTCCGTGAATCGAAGACCACGCACGCGGTTCCGCTTATCATGCACATCACATCACGCTAATACAATCGTTAGCTGTCGTAAAAAGCCTGACAACCAGTCTATCCTCAGGATATCGGTATTGCGTTTTGGTATTGGTAGAAATTAGGTTGCGGAGGTCCCAGGCCAGTGGCTTCATGTAAAATATATTCAGTCGCTTCTGATTAGACTGGAAACCGACCCCAACATATTTGGATGAAGGCTCGGAAGTTAATGATTAAACTTAATGCTCTGCAACATGGTTGAGTCGAACGACGCCGATACACACGTCATACTCGTGAACGGGTGCCGTCTGTCGGGGCTGGTCAGCTCTTACTGTCAATGACAACCTTTTTTTTCTGTTCAATAGACTGGATTAAATTATTAGTACCTACACAAAAAACTGCATAGTTCTCAAGAACTATTCTGAACAAAAATTGTAAACCTAGGTTAAAACTATACCTAATCATGTTTTTTTAATAACAGAGTGTCTATGGAGTTTCTTCCCGGTTCTTCTCCATAAGACCCCACTTTTAGGAACCGTGCAACCAGTATTGACTTTTCAAAAGTAGTTACTATTTTAATGGTCTGTGGCCGTGTGGTGTCGGCCTAGAATACACCATCCCATCACATCCCCTGGGTGTCGTAAGAGGCGACTAAGAGATTCACCGGAAGATGGGCAGCAGCGTCCTCCAAGTATTACTTCCACCTACTGCGATCACCAACCCGCCTGCCAAGCGTGGCGATTATTGGCAAAACCCCCCTCTGGTATGATATGATGATGATGATGATTTTAATGGTCTAATTGAAATAAAATATTTCACTTTGACTTAATGTGTAGGTCCTTATAAGACACACATTCAAAGTAACATTTAATTTTAACTAAATAGGTAACTAATGGTAGTTACTATGGTAAACTAGGTAGTTAATGAAAGATCGCTAAACTAATAACTAAACAAAGTATATTTAATCAGGCGCATGGTAATATGGCCGTGCGTTCATTTGCGGATAATTCGGCCACCGCGTACCGCAGTTTTCGATCAGCCGACCGCACCGGGCCGTTTGTGTTGACTGTGTACCTTGTTTGGTAAATGCCTACTTGGTTTGGATTAGGTAACCACAAATTTGTTTATATTGATGGTAGTACAAAGGCAGTTGTTATATCCTGAGGATAGATTGGTTGTCAGGCTTTTTTGGGTTTCAGACTACCACTAACGATTGTCATGTTATGTTACGCAGTGATAGCCTAGTGCCTGGTCTTGAGAATCCGGGACAGGCACCTCTGACTTTCCGTAATCATGTGCGTATTAATCATTATTTATCACTTGCTTTTAAAACGGTGACGGAAAACATCGTGAGGAAACCTGCAAGACCTTCCAAAGGTTTTAAAGTGACATAAGCTTTCGAAAAATAAGTCGACCTAATGTCATTGCCATACATTTTAAATCGATTCATTTCGTCAACGCGAATCTTATTTCAGTTTGTCTCGTTACATGAAAAATCTTGCATACATAATTACATAGTTACATACACTCACGCCTTTTTCTTAAAGGGGTAGGCAGAAACTAAAGAACGCTATTTGGTACGATTCTTGCATAGGTACTCCTTTTGCTTCGTTCACATTCATACATCTTGTCATACACACATACGTCGGTTGAAAAATCCTTGTCGCTAATTATTGGATGGATAGCGATCCATGGCTCTTGACTAAGTACTTAATAACTACGCTGATCAAATTAATCTGTGACGCTGTGCTCGCCGTGGTCAATCTAAGGATGGGTCATCATTTACATGAAGACCTCTCCGTGTCTCGGAGAGCACAGCGCCGTTTTTCCTGGTATATACTCAATGTATTTTAGAACGCCTTAGTAGTAACCAAAATATTGAGCTTTGGTGTCATTGCATGCTGTAACATTTTTGCAAGGCGTAAATTAAGGACAATGGGACCTAAACATCCCGGCGGACAGTGAGGGTAAATTAGTACACCTCTGCCCAACTCTTTGGCGAATATAGGCGTGATGGTATAATGATGCTGAAATACTTTCCTGAAATGTTACATTTCGCCACGTAATGTAACAGATCAGCACATAGCTACATTAAATATTTATCAACTGTGTATTGTAAAGCATTTTCATTGGCTGTCGCGTCCCAGCAGTTAATTTAGCCTTAATGTATCATGTTGGTATCGTTTAGTAATTTACTCCTAATACATTATGTATTAAGCTTTAGCTTTTAGTGAGTGATACCGTATTTGAAAGCAATGGTAGGTAAGTAGTGGTTTAGCTAAATGGCTGCTTCTACGACGCAGGTTAGGTAATTATGTAAATGAACGGGTGCTGTCTATAATTCAGACCCTGTGTCTTGAAAAATCTTATATAGGTAGGTACATACATACACTCACGCCTTTTTCCTATAATTCTCAGTAGCAGCTCGGAGTCTGGATTTATGCCCGGTTAATGGGAATAGACTCGGCCCCTGTTACATGGGACCTAAACATACCGGCGAAATGTGGGTGTACATCGGTGTACACCTCTGCCTAAGCCTTCGGGGAATACAGGCGTGATATTTCATAATAAGCCCTATTACACCTGCTCGACCTGGGAATTAAACCCAGGATCTCCAGTATAGCAATCGCACTGATGACCGCTAAACTACTAAGCAAGAATGGCGTAAATTTATGAAAAATAACATGTAAAAATACAAATATTATGAAAACCCTTTTCTATTCATAGCAAACACTGCATGTCGACGGTTGAATGATCATTGCTATTACAAATTGGACAGGCGCTTCGAAGTGCGGTGAATTTGTGACAGTACAAATACAAAATAGAATTGTGTCAAGTTTCCTACGTTCAGTGATTTGGAAATGGAATATACATAATTCCCGATTTTTAAACAGAATCGACTAGAACCTAGATGGAATGACAATGTTTAAAATTTTTTGTACCGTAAAGTGCGTTACGTATCTTTACCCCTGTATTTCCCAAAAGGTTAGGCAGAAGTGTACGGATGTACCCCTACAGTGCACCACGACAGTCATTAATGTTTTTTTCTTTTATTGATAGACATTCGTTTGATTTAGTATTAAGTAAACTACATTATATTTCATAAACATAAATAGAGTTTATTCATGTTTATGTAATAACATAATGTAGTTTATTATATAATATAGTATTATATAAAGAGATAAATTCATTTTATGCCTGTAAAGTGTTCGTCGATTTAAAAAATGATCTTACTAAAATTAAACGCTGTTAGTCTGACCGTTGTCAATTATAGATGGCGCTTTCTTAAACTTTTATGTGACGTGGAAGCTACTGCAGTCTAGTTTTTCTTGATTTACGATATTTTATTTAGATCATTTAAATTGGTAAGTACTTTAAAGTAATACTATCCAAGTAAAGACAGTAATTTCAGTCATTCATTATCTCCGCTTTTTTAAACGCAATCATTATTGCATAAATTGGTTGCTATGATGTTTTTGAAAGGAGCTTAATTTATTTATTCTTTATCGTGGTTAGTGTCGATAATAAAACAATAATTCACAACCAATCTACGGTTGATAGAAACCACCAATTTAAAAAAATATATAATTATCTTATTTCTAAATTAAAGCAGTAACGCGAAGGTCTCGATTCCGAATCCAAGGCACGCACCTCTGACTTTAACCACTCTTTTAAACAGTGAAGGAAACCTTCATGATATCGAGATTTTCTCGATGGCGTGTGAAACCTGCCAACCCGCAGTATGCCGGCGTGGTGAACTACAGCCTAATCCCTCTCATTCGGAGAGAAGATTCGTGCCCAGCTGTGGGAGTGGTGTGTAGTAACGCAAAATCATGGATATAAAGAAGTACCTACTTATTTATGTACCTGAACTTCAATTACCTGCAATTCGGTGGGTTTAAGGTCCATGTAATAGAGGGTACGCCTATTACCATTGCGCCAACCATGCCGGTCTTGGGGAGCCCGCATCCATCTGCTGTCAGCCACCTTCTTCAAATCGTCTATCCATCGTGTCGCAGGGCGTCCCACACTACGCTTTTTGACATGCCTACACAAAATAAAGTGAAATACTAAAAATACTTGAAAATACCTGACAACGTTAACGTTAATAGTTTAAAGCCATTTGGAGCTCCGAACAAACGGTAAACAAAGGAATTCCAACTTCCTAGGCCAGCATACCGAATAGCTTAGGTTTTTCAGTGTGTCTAGTTTTACTATTCATTGTAAGTGGAGCCACGAAAACCGAGTAATATTTTATAACCGAAGCCATTGCCGGCGGATTCACCCGCGTCCTTAAGAGGGGACTCTAGTGGGCATTTCATTTTCTTCGTCGATAATCCGTCTAGAGCTATGATTTTTCCCAAAAAATCTACATCTACCTAATACGTGCCCCTATTACGTTACCTTATTTTCCTTTTTTCCAAAACAAAATTTTACCGCCGTGTTCAGACAACTATCACACAAATTGGATAAGTTTTTATTAAAAAAGAAAATAATAGAAGCATATATATACTTTTCCTCCAACACCAGGAGTATCACTTGCGCGTTGCCGACCCTGTAAAACGAAAGAGGAATAGTTGGTTCCTCTTTCGTTTGCAGTGGGGCGACTTTGACCCTTGCCCCACTGCCAACACAACGTTTCCTCGCGGAGCACTGGCTCCCCGTAAGGAACACAACACAGCTCAAAGCAGTGTTATTTGAATTCGATTTTCTGTAAGGCGGTCGTACTTCCCCAGTCGGGCAGCTCCAATTTGAGTGAAATTCTCTCTTAAATTCTCTCTTATCCCTGAAGGCCTGACCTTTTTCATTCTGAGAGGAGACCCGTGCCCAGCAGTGGTACAGTATATGGGTTGACGATGAAGCGCTACGACTATGCATCTGTATGCCGCGTATTTCTTGGCTCCATCCTAAATACAATAGTTCGTGATCTAAGTAAGGCCAGAGAGCGGTTTCTCAAGGACTGTTTAACCGCAACCAACCATTATTCGTCATTTGCCAATTAAAGCAATTTTAATGCATTAGATATTTTACCTGTTGCGGCCTGGTTGAATCATATAATATCAATATAATTCGAACAATAGGTAATCCTTCACGCAATCCTGTTACAAAAAAAATATGGTTCTCGTCTGTACCCGAACCATTTCTATTTTGTAAATAAAATCCATATTACTATCCCACTGCTGGGCACGGACGGGTCTCCTCTCATATTGCGAGGGATTAGGCTATAGTCCACCACGCTGGCCTAGTGCGGTTTGGCAGACTTCACAAACCGTCGAGAAAAATCTCTAAGGTATGCAGATTTCCTCACGATGTTTTCCTTCACCGTTTAAGCGAGTGATAATTAATTATTAATACACACATGAATTCGAAAAGTCAGAGGTGCGTGCCTTGGGTTCGAACTTGAGACCCTCGACTTGCGACCCTCAACTTGGCAGTTTAATGGTCATACCACTAGGCTATCACAACCGTACAAAACGTAGATGGTTCATCGTTATTACTTCCAGGAGCCCCTTAAATGATATTAGGCACGCACATTGTTAACTATTTTTTTGTCCGTGTTGTCCGCGTCAGTGGGATCAGTGGCATGAGTCAGAAAACTGCACGTGTTTAAATATTATTACATTACCTACCTATGTATATCATCACATCATAGTTAGTCTTCATATAATAATATCAACAAAATCTTCTGTATCCTATTCTAAGAACTGGTTCCGTCTGCTTAGTTACTAAGAGTAATGTTCTGGACTAGTTAAAAAAACATTAAGTGAAAACCAGTGAAGCCTCAAGGCTGGGGCATACTGAATGCCTGTGCCTGAACCTACTTACAGGATGCTACAAAACTACCCGTAAAGCCGGGAGGAGGTTAAATGGGGCTTTATAACAAGTCCATTCACAATATTTAGAACCGTAGTAAAGCTGTATAACATACCCCAAAAAAAGGAAAACAACAACATGTATGAATGAAAAATAGAAAAGCTATTAAAGTAGACAATATTAGGTAAAATAGGTACATAGGCATTTCTGTTAAATAATCTGGTTCCCTGACATAATAGCCGACAAAAGTTTTGGCTTTGATAATTAATTATATTTTTTACGGGGTATTTTGTAACACGTTGTATGTAGTATCTATGCGAAAAACCAGGTTTTGTCATTAAAAATCCTGGTTTTTCGCATAGATATGGTTGTCTGGGTGTACTTTGTGTCTGAGCGCGTCCGAAAGGGATCCAAAACTTCTGGTTTAGTAATATCTACGTAGAATAGAATAGAAATATTTTTATTTGGTTAATACAGAGTATTCAAACACCTACATTAACATACAAAAAGAATGTTATATTTAGGACATGGAATTTTGCATTAAATATACCTACTTCGCTTGAAGGGTGACATTTATGTCTCCCGGCACAACCAAAGAGGAATCCAGGGTCAGCTTAATGTCAATTACATTGAAGTTCTGGACGCTGTTTTTCACCTGGACCCTTTATTGCTATTACATAACTAACTACGGTGTAGGAAAACATCGTGAGGAAACCTGTACACCTTAGAGATTTTGTAAAGGGCGTGTGAAGTCTGCCAACCCGCACTAGGCCAGCGTGGTAGACAAGCCTAATCCCTCTCATTCTGGGAGTATGTTCGACAATATATTTGGTTGATGATGATGAACGTGATAATATCCATAAAGCTCATGAGCCCAATGCTTCTACTGACGAACTTCTTTGAAGAACATTTTGTGATACCATCAATCACCAACACGATTTTCTCGGAGCAAGCAAATGGGGATGGATCCATATCCATCGCATATAAGTACTGATACTTACGTACAGAGGCCAGCTCATCAAGCTACCACAATCTGTCAAATTTCTTTGATAGATTTTCAACTTTAATACAAAATTATAAGGTTCATATTCAATTGGGAAAATTTGATAGATTTGGATAGCTGGACCTGTGCGCGTCTGTACTTTGGAAATGAATGCTGCAATATGCTGCCGTAACCGCAAGGTAGGAAGAGAAATGGAAGCAGTATAAACCTGGTGACGCACTACCAAGAGAGTGAGATTAAGGTGGCTGAACTAACATGGAGTCAATTGAAGGAAACAGCGCAGCACATTGAGAAATGGCAACACCTCTTGAAGCCTCTATGCACTAGTCGAGTGTTCTAACACCACAACCACCATTAAACTCATGACTTCATCCTCTGTAGACCCGAAAGAGACCTATAAAGCATATGCCAACCCGCACTAGGCCAGCGTGGTGGACTTGCATGCCTTAGAGATGGACCCGGTGGACCGCACTATGGACTATAGTCTAATCCCTCTCATTCTGTGAGAAGAGACCCGTGTTCAGCTGTGGGACAGTATATGGATTGATGATGATTATGATGATGAAGCATATTTATCAGCAATTGCCTTCAAATACTAATAAATATGATGACCTTTCATCATATAAGCCAAAAGTGGACCTACAGCTGAACAAAAGCAATTTAATTGAAGGTCGTGTGTGCAAAAGAAAAATCAGAGGGTACTTTCATTTATTGAGATGAAATTGAACAAGGTAATACGAAATATTTTTAGGAGCACATGGCTAAGATATAACTAAGGATGGATTCTTAACACATTGAGATCTCTGTGCTTCGGAGAGGCCGCCGTGTAAAACTGTCGGTCCCCATTAGTCATACGAACACCTGCATTAGAAACCTAACAAGCCTGACAACCAGGCTTAGATACTCAGGATATCGGTATTACCCAGAAATTGAGTTGCGGAGGTCTAATGGCAGTCGCTTCGTGTAAAATACTGATATTCAGTCACATCTGGATAGACTCGAAGCCGACCCCAACACGGTTGGGAAAGGGCTCGGAAGATGAAACGACATATTTTGACATAAGACATTAACGCCAAGCGATTCAGTACCTAAGTACATTGTACCGGCTAAGTAAGGAGCGCCGTGTTTATAAAACAGGTACTTATCGGGTTGTACGTATATAATAGGGAACACAGCCGTAGACACTGATGACTAAGGCTACCACTAAAGTCCGCAACGACACGTTGCTAAGCGGGAAAATGGTTGTACAAACAGTGTGTTAGACAGAGACAGGTATAATTTTCCAGCTGCGTTAAAGAGGCACACTCCGAGTTAGTTTGTTTTTTCTCTGGCTAGCGGCTACGTTCTGTACAGTATTCAGTGTAGGCCGCGCCGCCAACGTATGCACTGGTGTGACGCGCGCTCTTCATACTAAAACTCGTTGCAATCATAAAAATATCAACATTAAACCTGTGTTTTACGTTCCAAACAATCGATTTGTTCATCGAAACGCTAAAAAACACGTTTAGTTTACTTCGAGAGGTTCTATTTTTGATTATTTTACGTTGTTATTGGTTTATTTTGACCGGGAAAACGCCGGGTGTCCGAAATTTTGTGTGTGTATGTAACGTGTACTTTATTGTAAAGTGACAGTTTAAGACTGAGAGGATATATTATTGTTTTCGTGTTTTTTTGGTTTATTTGTTTGTTGTTTTGTTATACTTCTCCTGTTTTGCTTGCCTACCGGCGACTGAGCTGTGGACACGTGTGCTATCGATCCCCACTGGTCGACATAAGGTAAGCTAAGTATATATTCGAAATTGCGTTCAATCATAATGTTTATCGGTAGGTACCTACGTTTTAGATTGACGAGTAATTTTATATAACATTTAGATTAAGTACTACCACGTTTACTGCGAGCACGGGCGTCACATATCAATTAAAATAATTATCCTCGTTTTTATTATTTATTTTCCTTTAGCAACAAATCCACGATAATTTCGGTAACATACCTATTTCGCGTTGTGACGTTCTGGTTCTTTTAGAGCGGTCTCCATTCACCTTTAGTTGTTATTGTATACAAAACCTTTTTCTCTTTACAAACAATTATTCTAAACATCATTAGTCTGCTGTGCTGTATAGATTCCTTGAAGACCTATATCAAAAAATATCTGTAGGCCATCTGAGAGGCCGTAAATTACTCTCAGACAAGTTGATATCTGATCATTCACTAATTTGGCAAATAGGTATGTATACATACAAGCCGTCGAAGTGACAACTTTAAGTTTGGCAAGCTGGCAGCACAATATGTAAGTCTAACGTAATTTTGTTGTCTTTGCCCATAGGTACATTTCAGAAAACAGGGGGTAATAAAATGTATGGGCGGGTAGTCTGTGAAATGTATGGGACATTTCACGGACTACCCGCAAGCACACAATAATGATACCCCACTATTGCTTAGAGTCTAGGTACCTCCTTTTTTTTAAATCAGAAGATCGTCCGTCATATAGGATATATCGTTTTTATTTTGAGGTTACGGGACCGAGGTTTCATTTCTCCACGACCCCAGGCTTTAAGTAAGAACTACTTAAGGCCTTCCCTAACATACCTAGTACGGGAAAAATTATCACAGAATTTTAATTTTGGGGTCATTTTACGTTACTGACATAAGTACTTATTTATCTTCTCAAAAAAATATTAACTCTTACATCTATATTCCCCGCAGAGTTAGGCAGAGGATTACATCAACAGCTTACCTGTATGTTTTTATATGGCATATCAAATTGGGCAAGCCTTTTGCCATAAACCGGGTAAAAATCAAAACTCCGAGCTGCTACCAAGAATTTCTTAGAAAATCCCAATAAAGAAAGGAAAAACAAAACCTACATACTTAAAAAAGAGACAAATTCCGTGGTGAATAATGTTTAGCTCAGCATACCTATTGCTGTAAGCAACAGCAGTGCAACATCACAACGCTGATTTTCAGCCACAACTTAAAAAACGTAGGCAGGTACCAATGACGTACGGACGTGCTCAATCTGGGAATCGAATCCATGATCAGCAGCCGCGCTAATAACAACAAGACTATTGAAGCAGTCAATTCAAAAGTCTCGAGTTCAAATCGAAGGCACGCACCACTTTTCGAATTCATGTGCGTATTAATAACTAATTATCACACGGTGAAGGAAAACATCGTGAGGAAACCTGCATACCTTAGAGATTTTTCTCAACTGTGTGTGAAATCTGCCAACCCGCACTAGTCCAGTGTAGTGGACTATAGCCTAATCCCTCTCAGACTGACCCGTGCCCAGTAGTAGGACACAATATGGATGATGATGATGAATATTGAAGCAGTATCTCCTCAATTTAAAGGTGATGAAATCATCTTAATAGAATATTAAACCGTCACCTAAATTTCTTATCAACGTCATGATAATGTTAGATTATGATTAAATCCTGACTGCAAGCCATTATAACGTCATTGTGTTCATATATAAGCTAAGATCAACAGCTTCTGAAGGAGCTAGAAGGCTGAAGTAATGTAAATTCTCTTTTGTAACATCGCGGGATTTAATTGCCTTTATGGTTTTACAGAGTTAAAGAGTGTGTTTGTATTTTTTAAGTACATTTGATTACTCATCATCATTTTAAGAGAGGTAGGGCAAAGTGGGAGTAATTCCACTCACATTGGAACTGCCCGACTAGAGAAGTAGGTAACTCCGCCTTACAGAAAATTGATGTGAAAGAATACTGTTTTGATCAGTGTTGTGTTCATTACGGTGAGCAAGGTGGCCAATACTCCACGAAGAAACGTTGTGATGGCAGTGGGGCGGACTTTGACCCTTATACTGCCAATCCAACTATTTCTCTTTCGTTTTACAGGGTACACGAAAGAGGAATTGTAGGATCCGTTGCGGCAACGCGCAAGTGATACCCCTGGTGTTGCAACCGTCGTAGGCTACGGTAACCGCCTGCCATCAGGTGGGGCGTAGTTCTACTAGGTTAAGCTGCGCTAGTCACGGTCAGTCTGTGCATGGGTTACCATTCTTACATATCGAGAGACTTTCGTGCCTCAGGTTCGTGGTTCAGGTTACAAACTAACCTCAGGATTTTTAGTATTACCCAGAAATTGGGTTGCGGAGGTCTGATGGCGGTCGCTTCGTGTGAAATACTGATATTCAGCCGCATCTGGTTAGATTGAAAGCCGATCCCAACATAGTTGGGACCTTTTCCCAACTATGTTGGGGTCGGATTTAAATTTAACCAAAGGCTCGGAAGACGATGATGTCCACCACGATTTGATTGTCACAGGTGTCCGTATGATAACTGTGACCGACGGCTTTACCTTGCTTTTCGGGGAGCAGAGATCTCATTATGTAAGTCTGGCTTGCATAGGTATCCAAATAAAACCGATCAAGTGCGAGTTGCGAAGGGTTCCGTACCAATATTTATTATATTTTAATTTCATTACAAATATTTATTTTGAAAGTGAAATATACAACTAATACTGTGAATACTTCAAGTGTCTACTACCTGCTGTCGTTATTAATATCGAGAATAATCCTCCCTTAAAAAAATATTTTATTCTGTTTAAATTGTATTTTTTGTAATAACAGAAATACATAATTTGTAAAATTTCAACTGTGTAGCTATCACGGTTCATGAGATACAGCCTGGTGACAGACGGATGGACAGCGGAGTATTAGTAATAAGGGTCCCGTTTTTACCCTTTGGGTACGGAACCCTAAAATGACCATTCCTGTGATCATTTTTAGGGTTCCGTACCCCGCATAGCTTAAACTTGCAGATCAATTGATTTGCGTAGCTATTATCATGCCTTACATTTAAATTCTTAATATTTGGTTTAAAGAATGGTAGACAATCATGCACCTCTAAGGAAACTAGGAAGAACTTTTCATTTTAGTTTTTAAGATGGAAGAAGTCTTCGTGGATACAGGTGTGAGAAGTACACACATCAAAAAAGTTTGCGATCACTAGCTTAAGCTGATATAATTTTTTAAATTGAACTTTATCAAGAAAAATTCTTTGTTGTGTGTTTTCTTTAAATAGAAATACCCTGTTCTGTCTACCCTGTCTTGAAAGAATCTAAAAAGAAGAAGAAGTCATAATAATTATAATCTAAGGTTTGAGACATATTTATTTTCTCATAAGAATTTTACAATTCACTTACATGAGAACTTAATTTAATTTTACAAATGTATTGTTTTGGCGTACAAATAAATTAACATAAAGTTAAATAAAATTAACGAAATGTTAACAAATTATAGGGTAGTATATTTATGAACTACCCTACAATTTACTCACTTTCTGTTGCCAAGTTATCAACCTAGTAACACAATGAAGCAAAAAATTTCAACTTACAGACAATCTACCGTAACAAAAAAGATTTCAATTTTTCAAAGTGATAGCAAACTTTTTTTGATGTGTGTATGTTTATATGGCTACCCATCCACAAACTGACCGCGGCTAGTGCTTCACAGATACTATGAGATATACAAAGACACTATAAGAGTTGATTTCTGTGTACCCTCACGCGATGTCAGTGGTCGATGGCGGCTGAATTTTTTTATTCTACAAAGGTGGCAACAAGAATACGGCCCACCTGAGGGTAAGCGGTTACAGTAAGTAGCCTATAGACACTTGCAACATCGGGAGTATCACTTGCGCGTTGCCGACCCTGTATTGAAAGAGGAATAGTTTGGATTGGCAGTATAGGGGTCAAAGTCAACACAATGTTTCCTCGTGGAGCACTGGCAACCTTGCTCAACGTAAGAAACACAACACAGCTCAAAGCAGTGTTATTTTACTTCGATTTTCTGCAAGGCGGAGGTACTTCCCCAGTCCGGCAGCTCCAATTTGAGTGGAATTACTGCCACTATGCCCTACCTCTCTTAAAAACCTATCTAACACGTCTGTTTATATGGTTGGTTACCCATCTACAAACTGACCCCGGCTAGTGCTTCACAGATAATCTAAAGTCTCGCTATATGAGTTGATTTCTGTGTATCCTCACGCGATGTCAATGGTCGATGGCGGGTAAATGTCTCCTTGACGTAATAGTGCGCGCGCGACGTACTCCGGTTTCTTGCACGTGCATGCAGCATGCTCATTACATGCTTAGTGATTATACGAATGAAAACAGTGAAAGAAACTGTAAGTGAACATTGTTTTTATATTGTACAAAGGTTAGCAGGTCAAGCTATCCGAAACTGTCAAATTTTCCCAATTGAATATGAACCTTAATGTTTTGTATTGAAGTTGAAAATCAATCAAAGAAAGTCATCAAAAGTCGATACAACTCAGCCCAAATTTGTACCTGAGGTATGTACCTCGTTGTATGGACTTATATAGTAAAAACTGTCAACTTGACACAGCTGTCATATGACAGTGTTTTTACTATGAAATCACTATGAAACTGCTAATATTGTGCCAAATGGCGTGCGTTTGACATTCCAAAATTGACAATGACAGCAGATAGCTATTAGGTAAATTGTCAGTTTTTACTATAAAAACATTATGAAACTGATACTAGAGTAATAAAATGGCGTGTGTTTTTTTAATTTAAAGTTATTTTTTCTCATCCCCTAGTGAGCATAACAAAAGTATGCCTAGGGTTTTAACCAGCGTAATACAGGGTATTTTCTGCAATAAGTGTACCCTTTAGGACATCATTTAGGGAGATTTTGGTGACATCCTTTGACAGGCTGTGGTAGCTTTAAGTGCTGGCCTGTTTACATCAAAGTAGAAATGAACCTGAAATACAAACTGCCTCCGGATATGACTTTTTGCCCACAGTTTCACCCGAACCACAAAAGCCTAGCGCCTATGTCCTTCTCCAAGTTCTGATCTATCTCTGTACCAAATTTCACCAACATCGGTTCTGCGGTTTTAGGCGTAAAACCGTAACAGACAGAGCGACAGAGTTACTTTTGCATTGATAATATTAGTACCTGGAATATATAACAGAATTTGAATGGGGTCCTCACGTGTCACTTTGAATAGTTTGGTAGCTTTGAGAACTATTTAATGTGGCCTACGCAAATGTTCCGCTGATCTGGTATCGTCGGCTGTTGAGCTCCCTAAATTATGGTCGCGAGCTACACAATGACTGATGTATGCGTGCCGTCAGATGTGACTGGTCTATTCCAAGCCGCTGTGGCTCTTTCTTTAAAAGACCATTGCAGACGTTGCCTTTCAGTGAAACACTCACATATTTGATAGTATTACTATGTCTGGAATTTAAAAAGAGACCATGATTCTCTCATTAGTCTAGTGGTCCTAAGCGTGACTGCTACGCTAGAGGTCCTGGGTTCGATCCCCAGGTCGAGCAGTGTTATTGGGTTTTTCTATGAAATTCTCAGTAGCAGCTCGGAGTCTGGATTTGTGCCCGGTTAATGGCAATAGGCTCGCCCCCTATTACATGGGACCTAAAGCATACCGGCGAAATGTGGGTGTACATTAGTACACCTCTGCCTAACCCTTCGGGGAATACAGGCGTGATGGTGTGTGATTCTCTGAGTTTGTTTCGGTGTTTTCTCGACACAATGAAGTAAAACATTGACTTGTAAAAGTTTCTTTAAAAGATCTTATTTACAGAAATACATATACTTAATTTAACATTGCTATTAACCGGGTACAAATCCAACTAAGAATTTCATAGAAAATCCTAACAACACTGCTCGAGTGTAGTCGCTCTTTTGACCACTAGGCAAATGCGGTAGTTATTTAGTTTTTTTTTTATATACTAAGATGGCAATACCTATAATAATACCTCCACGTGATGGTAAGCGTTTTCCGTAGCCTATAGACGTTTGTAACACTAGGGGCATAATTTGCGCGTTGCCGACTCTGTAAAACGAAAGAGGAATAGTTGGGTTGGCAGTAAAAGGGTCAAAGTCACTGCCAACACAACGTTTCCTCGCGGAGCACCGGCAACCTTGCTCACCGTAAAGAACACAACACAGCTCAAAGCAGTGTTATTTCACTTCGATTTTCTGTAAGGCGGAGGTACTTCCCTAGTCGGGCAGCTCCAATTTGAGTAGAATTACTCCCACTATGCCTACCCCTCTTAGGTCTCATGAATCGATATACATCACACTGCTCAACCTGGAATACGAACCTAGAACCTCTAGATCAGCTATGGTCATCTACCAATACACTAATGAAGCAGTAAAAGTATACGTCCGCAAAAAGTCACTTTCATTCCACAAAAAGTGGTGACATAAAATCCGATTCAATTTCTTGTTCAATTTAATTAATTTCAGTTGCGATTTTAGTAACTTTCAAATAAATATAATTAAGCGGTTTTGTTCGTGAAGGCAAAAAGGATACCTACTTAGTTTTTGTGTTGTTATGTTCAATCCAAGGTCAGATATCTGGCTGACCCAGGAGAAAGTTTATTTGGATCTTTGAAGACGTCTGTGGTCTAGTGGTTCGCGTATCGAACTGCTGATCACAAGGTTGTGCGTTCGATGCCCACAGTAGACAAATATGTATGTGATGATTATAAGTGTATGTGTTTGTCTGGGTGTTTCTTATTTTTATCCATTGTCTGGTACCCACAGTACAAGCTCTGTTTAGTTTGGGACTAGATGGTGCTGTGTAAAATTGACCAAGAAAACTATTTATTTATCTAGATATACAAAAACTAGTGATATAAATGTGTGCGACGCTTCTACCCATAGGATATCGGTATTGCCTAGACATTGGGTTGCAGAGGTCTGCTGGCAGTCGCTTCGTGTATAATACTGATATTCAGTCGCATCTGGTTAGATTGGAAGCCGACCCCAACACTTGGGAAAAGGGTGGACTGATGATAATAATCAGTATTCAACCGTGCCAAACGTGCGGTCAGAGTTAGGTACAATCAGCACATCAAGTTACCAGGAACTGTCAAATTCTTTCATTCGATTTTGATCTTAACCGTCAACATTTTAAGGTGTAAAATCATTTGGAGAAATTTGACAGTTTCGTAAAACATGTGCTGTTGACTGTACCTACTTAGCTTTCACTTTCTTAGTCGTGTGAATTACTTTTTTGTTTAGTTTTTTTTTAATTATATTAATATGTGAGAATGTATTTTATTATTAACACTATAACTTGTTGCTACAAATGACTTCAATCATTAGTAGAAAATGAAATTGGTGAACGTTTGGAATTTATCTACATACTTTTTACGGATTCTATTACGTTATACTGTTTCCCGAAGTCACTCGCATCTCAAGTGCTTTTTGAAACATAAGGTAACCTATGTCCTTCTCCAAGGTCTAATCTATCGCTTTACAAAATTTCACCATAATCGGTTTAGTGGTTTTGGAGAGAAAACAAGCAAACAGACAAACAGAGTTACATTCGCATTTATAATAATTATTGGTAGGGATTAACTCCCTCGTTAGTCTAAAGGTCCTGAGTTCCATTCCCAAGACCTCTAGCGTAGTAGTGTTATTAAGTTTTTCAGTGAAATTCTCAGTAGCAGCTCGGAGTTTGGATTTTTGTCCGGTTAATAGCAATAGACTCGGCCCCTGTGTACTGTGGGAATCGAATTCACGACCTCGTGATTAGCAGTCCTACACAGTACGGTCAGCAACGAAAGTTACTGAATACAGAGAAATTTTCATAAACATCACAGCACCAAAACTTGTCAAATGGTTTTTTCTATTTAAATAACCTAAATATTTAATGATCATCTATGCAATTATTTCGCATAACCTTCACAGGTCAGTAACCTCATACTTATTAAAAAATATATTGAATATTGCAACATGTTTAGCGACTTTCGTTGCTAGGGGTCTAATCCACAAGCATGAAGTCCGTAGTTTCGACGGATGGATGATTCGTTCGAGGCCCGAACTAAGAATGAATGACAACACAATTTGACAGTTGTTCCTAATCTCGATGTGTTTTTACCCGTTAAAAAAATTGAATTTGACACTTGTTTTACCGGACTCCGGAGTTTCGGAGAACTTTTGAACGGCTCGTAACTTCGTTGACGGAGATAGGGAGTAGACCCTCTGACTGTAGCACAGGCGCCGTCATTGGGAGTAGGTTCGCTCGCTATTACATGGGACCAAAACATACAGTGTGAACTTTGGGTGTACATTAGTACACCTCTGCCTAACCCTTCGGGGAATACAGGCGTGATGGTTTAAACGTATATTGATATTATTAAATCCCGACTTTTCGTATTGACTGTAAATATTAACAGAAACGGATACAGACAAACAGGAAAAAAAAACAAAAATATCTGTTACAAACGTTACACGTGGCGATCATTTTTATTTCGTAATAAGTACCTATATTCTTTCTTTGTTACTTTTTTATTATAATATGTATTAAGTATCATTAAGTTGTTTATTTAGATGTTTTCTTACTTCACTTCAGATCAATTTTATGTATAATTTAGACACCGATAGAAGAAAATAAGTTGTGTTATATATTAAAAATATTTTCTAGCCCGGTTTGCCCCACTGCTGGGCAAAGGCCTCCCTTCCCTCTTTACAGACCACTCTGTCCACTGTTTTGGTAGGCCAATCTTTCTTGGAAAAGTCAAGCTCATCACGGCACCTCCGTCTGGGTCGACCACGCTGTCCCTTCGATTCACGTGGGATCTAAGTTGTGTTAGTTTTTGCCCATAGTTCGTCTGACATGCGACAGACGTGTGCCGCCCAATCCCACTTAACACGTTAACAGTCCAGTGACCCCAACGTGGGGTCACCATAAAATTTGATGGCACGTCCGTGCCCTCACATGTGGGTTACGGGGTTCATACTACTCCGAACAATGTTTGCAGGTTGGAATTATGAGTAAGTTAATGAAATATATTAGACTTATGAGAGGAAAAAAAATCACAGGTACCTACCACGAAAAAACATACCACAATTATTTTTTCTACGGTCAGTGTCCGTGCCCCCACATGTGGGTCACTGCAGAAAATTTTAAGGAATATTTTTTTTTCGGGATATTATATCCCTTTTATCTACTGTACTAAAATATTTAAAAAAAACGAATGCGACAATATCTAAGTTGGACTTGAGGGGTCAAGTTAACAATATTTTTTTTAGTTTTTATCACGAAACAAAACACATTATGACTCTACCTATGTTTATTACACACACACATACAAAAACATACCATCACGTCTGTATAATATTCCCCGAAGCTGGCAGAGGTGTACCAATGTACACCCACAGTTCGCCGGTATAGGTATCATGTAACTCGGAGCTGCTACAAGTCTGTTTAACCTTTCCGGGAATACAGGCATAATGGTGTTTTATGTTACATTAAATGAATAAAAACGTAGGTAAGTCTTTCCCACTTGAATGCACAATAACTTGTATGGATGTGGGCGAGGCGGGCCATGAAACAATTCTACGCTTCCGTCCTTCACTTTCCAGAGCAAGAGGTACAATGGCTGGAAGTCTGCTTGGGTGACCTGCTAGTAGACATAATTTTGCTGTTGTATATCGTACATATTCTTAAGCCGTGATAGCCCATGCTATGACCATTGGACTGCCAAGTCGAAGGTCTCGAGTTTGAATCCAAGGCACTCACCTCTGACTTTTCGAAATCATGTGCGTATTAATAAATTTTAGGTAATGATCACTCGATTATGCGGTGTAGGAAAACAATTTTTTGGATTTATTGATTTCTGACATTTACGCGAATATTATACATTGAAATAAAACTACGTTTTACTTTTTTCTCTGAGTTTGTTTCGGCGTTTCTTCTCAGAGGTCGTCAACTAGGAAATCGGCTCCATTTAGTATTAATTAATAATTAGTAATAAATGTCATTGATTATGTAACAATAAAAAGGTAGCTGTCAGTAATTATATCATCAACACGCCCACCACCTCAGTCTACCCGTGACCATGGACGCTGTAAAGGGTCTGAAACGTCGGGATTAATAATATCAATATACGCGATAAAATTCGTAAAAAGTAGTTTTATTTAAATTGTAGGAAAAATTTTTTTTGGATTTATTGATTTCTGACATTTACGCGAATATGAAATATTGAAATAAAACTACTTTTTACTTTTTTCTCTGAGTTTGTTTCGGCGTTTCTTCTCAGAGGTCGTCAACTAGGAAATCGGCTCCATTTAGTATTAATTAATAATTAGTAATAAATGTCATTGATTATGTAACAATAAAAAGGTAGCTGTCAGTAATTATATCATCAAGACGCCCACCACCTCAGTCTACCCGTGACCATGGACGCTGTAAAGGGTCTGAAACGTCGGGATTAATAATATCAATATACGCGATAAAATCCGTAAAAAGTAGTTTTATTTAAAATTTTTAGATTTTTTGAGATATTGAAATTTTCTCGACGGGCGGCGTGTGAAGTCTGCCAACCCGCATTAAGCTAGCCTGGTGGATTTTAGCCTAAACCTCATTCTCAAAGGAGACCCCTGCCCATATTTTTTCGTATTTCGTAGATATCATCATCATCACCCATATACTATCCTACTGGGGACGTATCTCTTCTAAGATTGAGCGGGATTAGGCTATAGTTCACCACACTAGCCTAGTGCGGGTTGTCAGACTTAACACACCTACAAAAAAGTCTCTAAAGCATAAAGCTTGTCTTAAAAAAAAAAAAATTATCTTCATTCTTGCCAGTACTTTTACTGCACATTCTATTCTATTCAAATTTCGAAACGGACTAGACGCTGCGTCATTCAATTCGGTGCCTTATAATTTAAACGTCAACGGTAATGACACTGACAGCCGCATTGTCGACTACTTAATCATTTCAGTGTCTGAAAAAAAAACGATACATTTTTAAACTGTACTTTTATGCTGCGATTTATTTTGACGACGATTTTGTGTTTGGGTGTTATTTATGTGTGACAAGTATGTATTTATAAATCAAGAAGTATTTAAGTATTATGTCCATTGTTTATTACATACCTACCTATAGTACAGACGCCAGCAGGTCAAGCTATCCAAAACTGTCAAATTTTTTGAAAATCCAGCGAGGTTATCTGACAGAGAACCAAAGTAACCGCATAGCACACCGGATTAGAAATTGAAAATGAAGCTTATCAACTTGAATTAAAGTTGAGAATCTATCAAAGGAATTTGACAGATTGGTGTAGATGTGCTGGCCTTTGTTCAAGCTCTAGTATGACAAGCGTTAGTGGAAGCCCAAAAAGCCTGACCACCAGTCTAAATCTGCCCAGAAAATGGGCTGCAGAGGTCTGATGGCAGTAAAATCCTGATATTCAGCCGCATCTGGTCACACTGGAAGTCGACCACAACATATTTGGGAAAAGCCTCGCAGGATAATATACAGCTCGTTCCAAATTCAAATCTAAGTAGGTAAGTAAACATACTGGCCATACGGCCCGTAATACACGAACCACTTCGTAAGTAATCGTGCATTTCCGTCCTGGTTTCACAGCCTTGCGCTAAATGCATGCTTTTGTTTTTTTTATTTTTTTATTTACAATGTGTTGCTGGTGTTAAACTACAATAAGCGGCACACTTATTATGACAAAGATAAAATCTTTATTTTAAATTATTTTACATAACGTGTAGATTTCGTCAACATTACAATTTAATATTAATTTTATTATTTAAGATTTGGTTTAGAGTCTTAATAAAAACCTAAAGTACATAATTATTCATAATGGGTACAAAAAGAAATATTCAAAATTTGAGATATGTAGCGACCTGCCTGATCTAGGTTTATATAAACCTGTGTTTCAGGTACTAAAGGATTGTGAAAGTAGGTAATCATGTCAAAATGAAAGAAAATGATTAGTTCCCGAGAGGGTCTTCCTGAATAATCTGGGAGTCTTTAAGTCTCTACTTTGAGGTACTTTGCTCCGTTTTGATTGCGTTGGAGCACATATTGAATTGGTTTGCAGTATACAACGTGTTACAATATACCCCGTAAAAATATAATCAATTAAGTATCAAAGCCAAAAATTTTGTCAGCTGTCATGTCAGGGAACCAGATTATTTAACAGAAAGGCCTACGTATTTTACCTAATAATTTTATTGTCTACTTTAATAGTTTTTCTATTTTTCATTCATAAATGTTGTTGTTACTACGGTTCTTAAATATTGTGAATGGACTCGTTATAAGGCCCCATTTAAACTGGGTAGTTTTGTAACACTCTATAGCCTGGATATTTATCGCACGGCACTCGCGCGCAGGTGTGGTCCGGTCATGCGCAGACGTCGCATACAGTGTTCATTCTCGGTATCGATAAGCCAGGTTATCTCAAACAACCAATATAAATAATTATGTAAGTTATGTGTAATGTTATTAAAAGATAAGTGCATATTATTGAGTGTGTTTCTAATATTATCATTTAAAAAAATAGGAAAAGGAATATTCTTTATTACACGAATTTTAAAATAATTTTAAATATTATAGAAGGGTTTAATGTTTTTAGGATATAAATTATGGTTAGGTTCCGGCTTGCGTAGATGAACCATAATATTAGTAGCCTGAAATGCGGGAAGGGAGGTAGAAATACCAAGATTTCTTTTTATACCACTAAGATGGCAAAAAAGCATACGGGCCACCTGATGTTAAGCGGTTACCGTAGTCTATAGACGCTTGTAACACCAGGGGTATCACTTGCGCGTTGCGGACCCTGTACATCGAGTTGGTATTTATTTTGGATAAAGAGTAGATAGCTCCTAAAAACTGCATAAAAACGGCTAGCGCTGCGTTTTACACGGGCACGCGCCAGGTCCCAAGCAGACAACTAAGTATTCTCTAGTGTATAATGTGTTCTGACTTCTGAGTCGTTACTCTTGTTCTCAAAATATTGTCACTGCGCATGATTTATGTTCATTCCATCTAACTACCACTAGATGACGGCTTCATTAAGGTTAATTTGCATTAGAATGTATCTTAGGCCGCATCCACATTAGTCTAGCCGTTGATTTGTCTACGACAATATTAAGAGATGATTTTATCAAATATTATTGTTGATTGATTTGAATGTTGAATAGTAATAAACAAGTTTTAATAAATAAATATTTGGGACATTTTAAATCAACATCTGGTACTTAACAAACTAAGCAGAGCTTGTACAACCAACAAAATATTTAGGTAGACACTAACAGATTGCATCTTTCTGCTATCTGTATCTTTATATAGATCGCGACATAAATAATCATGCGCCAAAGAGTTTATACAGCAATAAGTAGTTAAATAAAATAACTAAATACTCATTGGTTACATTTTATGTAGTTCACATGACACTTTACACAAATAACATTTTGCTTGATTTGACAAACCCAGGACCTTTCGCGTCGTATGCGCGCTTAAACCACTAGGATGAGTTTTTTTTTTTATATGAGTTAACTAACCTAACTTTATTGTTGTTTTGTTTGTCAACCTTACCTGTGACAAGTCACAATGTGGTCTAAGATGTTACCTAGAAGTTACCTACCTATTCACTCACTTATTTGAAGACCCCCAAATTGTACACGTCAGGAAATACAGCAGCGTAAACTCTTATACGTCTTACTGAATCAACAGATTAATCAGATTCTTTTGAATCGGGTAAAAAACTAAGTCTAGTAAAAATCACGTTGATTCCAGTGTGCATAAGGCTTTTCTTTGTGGTTCGCTATAGCCTTCGCGGTTGGAGTAAGAGACAAATAATATTTATGATTAAGTTGTATTTATTTTTAGTGATAGTTTTTTTTGTAATCTTTTTAACTATTAAGTAAAGAGAAAATTATTTTAATTTTTATAGATTTATATTTAACCGGGTGCATATCAAAACTTCGAGCTGCTACTGAGAATTTCATTCAAAAAACCAATAACACTTTGCCCGACCTGGAAATCGAACCCTCTCTAGCGTAGCAGTGGCGACCACTAAACTAATAAGGCAGTTAAAATCAAAATAGTTTTATTTTCATAAAAACCATATACTTATGAAATGTCGAGTCTAGGTGCACGGTTCCGGTAGTCGTTTCCTATGGAGAAGAACCGGCAAGAAACTCCATGGTTACTCGTTTAAATTATAGTTGTTTACAATTATGTTCGGTACAATAATAATTATAAATTGGATACTTACATGAGAGGACAATTTAGGAATGTTGCAAAGATTACAATTAAATAAAATACAGCTAGGCATAAATTAATACCAGAATTTAAACCTATAAACATGAGAGGAAAATAATAAACAGCGGTGTGATATTTGGGTCATATCGACCGGCTATATACCGACCAGGTGGGTAAGACAATTGTCTTGCGAAATGACGTGGTGAGAGGTTTAGTAAGCGGAAGGCGGCAAGGACTACCACAAAACCTGACTAGTGAGAGAATAATATTCAATTTGCAAGGTTAAGCTACGCTTTCTGTGGTCAATACATATGGATGGGAATCTATGGACCTAATCAGTGCTCCGCGAGGAGACGTTGTGTCGCCAGAGGGGGGACCTTGACCCCTATACTGTCTAACCAACTAAGTTTTACAACCGTCTATAGGTTAAAGTAACCGCTTACCATCAGGTAGGCCGTATGCTTGTTTGCCACCTTAGTGTTATAAAAAACGTTAACGTTATAAAAAAGGGACACTAGAAACTACTAAAAAAATTTAAGTAAGTAAATCTTACAAGTAGGCGCTAAAAACACAAATAAAAACAATTAAGTAAGTATTTTAAAATTTTAATAAATCACATAATATGTACAGTTCACAAAAAAGTGTTTGGCAACTAACAAAACCAACATTTTGATACATATTGCGTGATCTGATACGTTATTAAATTATTACATAATCATTGTCAAACCACAAGTGTCGTTAACTGTTCACCTAACTCTTCTATCAAGTGTACCTTTTCTTTACACTCGAACCCACGCAGAAATACACACTTAGCGCGCAATCATCTGAAGGAAGTTTGTAACTTCAACCCTGACCGCGTGAACCGGTTTGAACCGGCTCGCACTGCCGTGAACCGGAGTCAACGACCCGCGAGGTGCATCCCGCGCGTTCCACCTGAAACACTGTGTGCCTGTTATTAACCCACTTCAATAACTAGATATAAGTATGGTGGACAATAGAGTTAAATACACGAGCTCACGCATGCAGTAATAGCCTTTTCTTTAGTGTGTGGAAAATACTCATGGATGATCAGCTGCCATCTGGGGAAGTGACTAGGACTCATACCGACTAATAATCGCACTTGCCTTTTAGTCGTGGCTATGATTCGTAATATTCACCACGACCATGACGAGATGCAGTGTAGTCGACCGTTACTACTGCCAAGTAGTAATTCGAACTGGATTGCTAACCGTTCAGAGGTGTCTCTGAATTTTCTACCTATACTTGATTGTGAGCTCCGTTTTAGACCCTAAACTGTAGGGTCTTAAATGGAGTTCACAGTGAAGTACTACAGCAGGTAAATGAAATCCTAGTTCTTAGCGTGACTAAAAATATATAGCACCTCTAGTAAGAGGCGCTATATTTGTTTATGCTTAATGTGCAAGAGTATATAAAGGCTTAAGCACACGCTGGTAACGTTCTATTGGAGTTTCTTCTGATGATGTGCAGGAAATGGCCACTGTGTGGTAGGAGTCCGTCATAACCCTCCGTTTTTTCCATTATGAGGGAAGGAGGACATCCACGGGGTTTTTCACACGGAAGAAAATGTTAAATTGAATGTCTATGAACATTTCCACAAGGAATAAAGAAAAGATAAGGCAAAACATTGCAAAACAGATTATCCACAAAATATTATTAATTGACGGATACGCTACCGATCATCGCTCACTAAACTCCTGATTAGGTTACTAGTGGTTTTTCCATCAGGCAAGACCACGGTTAAACGCATCCACGTCAAAATTCAAAAACACCACAATGTTACGCAACACAGCGTACAAACACTGTGTCGAATGTGTGTGTAACCTAAACGGGTTGCACGAACTTTGTCGCGCGCTCACAAAGTCCGGGGCTTGAATAATTTATGCGCGAGCATTGTTTTCCAACTGATATGACACGCTGTTGTACTAATTTCGCTATCTGATTGAGTTCTGAGTTGTAGTTTGTATGGTGTGATGACGTAATTAGTTTAGTTTTTTGGATGCAAATGAGGATGGCCTTCTTCGTGATCCGTATTATAATATGACAATGATTTGTGCCGAAATTGATAATTATTCCTAGAATTTTATAGGTAGGTTCTTCACGTAGGTGTATAATTACTTTAGGTAGGTAAGCACTATAAGGAAATTGTATGAAATGTGTGTGTGTGTAGTCTGAATGCTTTTTGTGACCGACAGTTTCAGGAAGCAGCCACGCTATTTAAGAATTCCTTCAAAAGAAAATATTATGAACATCTTGAACCTAAATATGTTTATTAACTACAGTTACGGACCATTATTAGGTACTTACGTATTGTAACTACAGAACTCAAGTATTACGGATAAATTTATTACACTCCGTGCTTACAAAATGTGTTAATATGCTACTATTAGTTAAAGTACCAGTTAAAAATCTTTAATCGGTCTTTTTGCTCGCTCATTGTGTATGTGATTCCAGGTTACTGAAAGAATTTTGGGTAAATAAATATTCCTGGACAATTTTACACAGCACCATCTAGTCCCAAACTAAGCAAAGCTTGTACAGTCAACAAAAGACTTAAGTAAGATAGCAAACGAAATATGCATTTTTATACAGATTTCGACATAAATAATTACGCGCCATAGGGTTAGGTATGTAGCTGTTTGCAATACCTACGTATTGACATATTGCGTGATAAATTATTACACTATCTTTAACAAAACACAGATTATTAATTAGCTGCCTGTATACCTAACTCTTTTGTTGACCGTACTTTGGGTACTAGACAATGGATATAATATTGATTTCTGACATTTACGCGAATATTATACATTGAAATAAAACTACTTTTTACGGATTTTATCGCGTATATTGATATTATTAATCCCGACGTTTCGGACCCTTTACAGCGTCCATGGTCACGGGTAGACTGAGGTGGTGGGCGTCTTGGTGAACATACTCTTGACAAGGCCCAGCATTATATCAGATTTTATAAACCACAAATACTTGCGAAGGAAAGTCGATACCTACCCAGGATGATTCGTGAGGCTATTGAAATTAAAAAACATCCAAATTTCAATAGAGAAGATGGCTGGGTCTTACCACCTGCTTGGAATCCTGTTATAGATTCTATTAAACCAAAATCCAGGCCTACAACTGCAACACCAAAGGATACTGTGAGCTCGTTCTGCGTGAATCGGATTGCCAATAATTAACAACTAAAACATGATCATTGAATATTGTTACTTTAAAAGAGACCATGATTCTCTGAGTTTGTCTCGGCGTTTCTTCTCAGAGGTCGTCAGCTAGGAAATGCCGGCTCCATCTAGTTTTAATTAATAATTAGTAATAAATGTCATTGATCATGTAACAATAAAAAATGTAGGGTAGCTGTCAGTAATTATATCATCAAGACGCCCACCACCTCAGTCTACCCGTGACCATGGACGCTGTAAAGGGTCCGAAACGTCGGGATTAATAATATCAATATACGCGATAAAATCCGTAAAAAGTAGTTTTATTTCAATGGATATAATACTTAATACTTTTTTTTTGTAAATACATACTTAAATTATATATAATAAACACGCAGACAAACACAAACACTTAATTTTCATCACATAAAAGTGCGTATTGTGCGTATAAATAGATGGTGCTGTGTAAAATTGTCCAAGAATATTTATTTATAGACCCAAGACCTGTAACGTGGAAGTAGACTAAAGAGGCAGTTAATACTAAATTATATTTAAGTACAGAGGCCAGCACATCAAGCTACCACAATCTGTCAAATTTCTTTAATCGATTTCCAACTTTAATACAAACTAATAAGGTTCTTATTCAATTGGAAAAATTTGACAGTTTTGTATAGCTTGACTTGCTGGCATCTATACAATAAAACAAGTTATAAATTAGTTAGGTACTTATGTGTGCCTTCTAAAGCAAATTTACTCAGTTGCAATACTTGTAAACCCGTGTTTTATGAGCATTCTATGGTTAAAACAAGCCGACTGATAACGGTCCTTTTGATATTTTACACTAACATTTACTTAAAGATTATAATATACTTACTTACCTATCATGTAGTACTGGGAATTATCTATCAATAAAATTAATTAATTGTTTTCATTATACAATAACAATAGGTATAATCTGACACCACGACGGACGGTCACACATCTAATAGTTAATTTAAATCTTCTGTTTGTTCTCGACGAATTTATTTTTTGTAATTGTGGAGGAGAATAAACCACGCCTATATCTCTAAATACCGTCCACTTATTCCAACACCCAATTTTAAACATGGTGTATGATATACATAATTATTGTATAATTTCAGTATACAATAATTATGTTAGGCTGTTCGCGCAGAACAAAAGAAAAGATGAATTTGTTGGTTTTGACAGGATTTAATCCGTTTTAGTAGTTTTACAAGGAAATTAGGTGTGGAGTCGTTAAGCGTGTGTCTAAGTAGTTTTTTGAACGTTGAATGATTGAATGAATGCGAATGAGTGAAAGTGACGTATGTGAGATATGATTGGTCGAGTGTGTGGCTCAATACAACACAATATAAAATGCGTCTTATGGTTAACATAATACGGTCGACGAGCAGGGAAAACCGGCGTCAACATAGGCAAAAGTGGTTTTCGCCTTTTTTATACTACTAAGCACACTGGCACGACTGGTTGTGCAGGGAAGGGTTGACGGTACAAGACCTCGCGGTCGGTCACCAATACGATGGACTGACCAAATCAAGAACGCAGTGGGTGACCCCATAAGTCAGTGTACCAGGATGACGGCCAACAGGGAGAGATGGCGGGACATCGTGAGGCGAATAACATCTGCCCCCAACACCACTACTACATGACGGCCACGACCGCTCTGCCAAGAGCGATTCGGCTGAGAAGAAGAAGGTGGCACAAAAGCATACGGCCCACCTGATGGTAAGCGGTTACCGTAGCCTATAGACGCTTGCAACACGAGGAGTATCACTTGCGCGTTGCCGACCCTGTAAAACGAAAAAGGAATTTTGGGTTGGTAGTACCTATAAGGGTCAAAGTCACTGCCAACACAAAGTTTCTTCGCGGAGCACTGGAGTCTGTATTCCCTGAAGGATTAGGGATATGTGTAGTGTGTACTACACAGTTCACCGGTTCCTTGTAATAGAGGTCAAGCCTTACCATTTACCGGCACAAATCTAAACTCCGAGCTGTAACTGAAAATTTCATACAAAAACTCAATAACATTGTTCGTCCTGGGAATCAAACCCAGGACTTCAAGCGTAGATGTCGTGTTACGCCGACGAAGCTAATGAGGCAGTGTGGGGCAAGATTAAAATAAATAACTATTATTATTGCAAATCTTTAAAATTGCAGTAAAGTTTACCCCAAACAGCAAATTTCTCACTTTACTTCTCCACAAACGATATGAAATATGGTTCATCTTATCCAATTTACTTTATGAGTACTTAAGTACCTACTCATAAGTTTACCCAAGAAACAAAGGTTACCCAGTTGCCGCGATAGCAGTGTGTTTGTATACTCAACTGACTTTAAAGTGAAGTAACATACACCTTTATTTACTCAAGTGTGCACAACTTTACGTTTGAGTTTGGAAATTTTCTAACTTCGCCTTAAGCTTTAGTTGGAAACACAAGGGAAACAAATTGCCGCGGACCCAATGGTAGATATAACTTTTTTTCGATAAATCCTGCCTAGGGGATGTGGCGGAATATTTCGGGCTCGTAATAACTAGAAACCGCACTTTTTTATACCAATAAGATGGTAAACTAGCATACCTGATAAAGCCCACCTGATGGTAAGCAGTTACCGTAGCTTATAGACGCTTGTAATACCAGGGGTATCACTTGCGCGATACCAATCCTGTAAAACGAAAGAGAAATAGTTGGCTTGGCAGTACAAAGGTCAAAGTCCCCTCAATGCCAACACAACGTTTCCTCGCGAAGCACTTGCTCACCTTGCTCACCCTAAGGAACACAACACAACTCAAAGTAGTGTTATTACACTTCGATTGCAAGGCGGATGTATTTCCCAAGTCAGGCAGCTCCAATTGGAGTGGCATTACTGCCACTATGCCCTACCTCTCTTGTTAAAAAGATCAGTTAGGTAAATGAGTGATCATCAGAGCCATGTGTTCCGTGAAATTCAAATCTACAATAATTGAAGCACAACAGCAGTCCAGCTGCCGTTATCATAGATTTGCCTGCTATCTGCTGCGGTATTTCTGCGCTCACACTTCTTAGCAAAAGACGGTTGGATTTGAGATGTATTCTTATTACTTAATAGTTTATTAAATTTAGTTTGTTATTAGTGTAAATTACTTATAAATAGGTGGTTTTCAGTGAGTGCTAAAAGTAATTTTGTTTTTGGTACAGTCAGCAACGAAAGTCGCTGAACATGTTGCAATCTTCAATATGATTTTTAACAAGTATGAAGTTACTGACCTACGAAGGTTATGCGAAATAATTGCATAGATGACCATTAAATATTTAGGTTACCTTAGTAGAAAAGACCTGTTGCCAAGTTCTGGAGCTGTGACAATAAAAAAATTTAGCTGTGTTCAGCGACTTTCGTTGCTGACTGTACATCATTATGGTAGAATATTCTCGGATTCATATTTCAAGCGAATTAAAACTCTCGAATTAAAACAATAATTTTAGTACCGCCGCCAGCAGGTCAAGGTATAAAAAAACTGTCAAATGTTCCCATGAACATGAACCTTGTTACTTTATATCAAAGATATTTGACAGATTGGGGTAGCTTCATGTGCTGGCCCCTCTGTACATTGACGATTGAAAGGCGTGCACGTCGAAGTTTCGTGTATTTTCATTTACACAACCATAACTTCTGCAATTTGTCAAAGTTGAAAAAGACGAGTTTATGTTTAATATGCACTGTCAAACTTGACATAGTATTTATTATGTTTATAATATACGAATATAATAAAATTAAGTTCGTTAAGTCCTTTTGTAAATTAACTACGTCTTTACGACCAAGCTCTAGTAAAATTTAATTAAAAAATAATGCAGATGCACGTTGAAATTTTGCCTTGAAATAACCCATTAGCAATGAAGACTACAAATGGTCACCATTTGTACCAAATGCAGTTCGCAACCCCATCCAGATATCCCTCGAAATCAGTAGGTAAGACTTCCCAGGGATGTGCCCTAACAGGCGTTGCACAGAGGGGTAGGTAATCTGTTTAGAGGACAGGATGTTTTAGTGGGTAAGAATCATTCTCCGGCTCAACCCCGGGAGGTTTTGAAGGTTTCCTATCCCACACTATCCGGCTTATTCCCTTGCATCCCCTTGTAAAAAAAAGATTAATTTGCTAAATTTTTGTTCTAAAAAATACATAATTATTACATCTATAAAAAGCAGTGATAGTCTAGTGGTATGACCATTGGACTGCCAAGTCGAAGCCCTCGAGTTCAAACCCAAGGCACGCACCTCTGACTTTTCGAATTCATGGGCGTATTAATAATGAATTATCACTCGCTTAAACGGTGAAGGAAAACATTGTGAGGAAACCTGCATACTTTAGAGATTTTTGTCGACGGTTTGTAAAGTCTGTCAACGCGCACTAGGCCAGCGTGGTGGACTTATAGCCTTAATCCCTCTCAATATGAGAGGAGACCCGTGCTCAGCAGTGGTACAGGATATGGGTCGATGATGACATCTATAAAAGATATTAAAGGAGGTAAACATACAGGGGCGTATTTTGAAATTTGGCGCCTCGGGCCAAAAGTCGCTGCAGAAGTCAAAGAAAAAACGATTTAAATAAAAAAAAAATGTCTTGTTAAATTGACTTCAATAATGAGAATCACTAAAATATAAGCTTGAGAAAGTAATTGACTTTCACAAGCTTATATTTTGTTCATTCTATTTCAAAAAATATTTTAATAGAACATACCTTTTGTAAATCTTCCGCGAGATTTTTCGGGTACAATTGCTGAAGTTACTTTCTACAATCATGCTTTGCCAAAACTGAGTCAGATTCGGAAATTGCTTCTTTAAGTATCATTGCTCCGAATTTGTCTGTCTTGCCACGAAAAGAAAGACCTCGTGTAGCGAATGGCGCCAGAACCAAAACAAAATGCAACCAGGGGCGACCGCGCCGCTCCTGGCGGATTGGCGCTCCGGGCCATGGCCTGGATGGCCCTAGGGTAAATACGCCCCTGTAAACATACGTCTTTCTCCCATTCGTCATATATCACACGACATGTTACATGTACATTGCAATCTAGCATCTAACCATCTAACCTAGATGTAGTCTTCCTAGTCGTGACAATTAGATCAAGATACTCAATTATACGAAGTCATTACATGTCCCCTGTTACCTCAGAGTTACGTCGAAGTCGCATCACTATTGCGTCAATTTGACGCCACTATAAAGAAAGTTTGCAGAAGGTATATCTATAATTTAATCTTAATAATTGAATTGTAATTATCGAACTAATCATACCGTATAAATGTCGTAATTGGCTTGTGCATAAGACGAAGGCCACTATGTATCTATGTTAAATATTAGATACAACGCTAGTATTTGTATTTGCATGATCTGTGGGAAAACCATATTAAATAAATAAATAAGACATTGTCATTATCAATCCATTTACTGTCCTAATACTCGGCACGGGGGAATTTTCTTAATGGAAAAAACCAATAACATTTTGCTCGACTCAACTCGAACCCAAGACCTTATGCTCAGCAGCAATCACGAGACTAATTATAGGCTCATTAGTCTACTGAGAAAATAATAAATAGTTGTTTAAATAGGTCATTTTAAAAAAGTCAGAAATGCAGTGTTATTTTATTTTCGTGCCGAAGCTTTGATGTTGGAATATCATGCAGCTTCAATCATAACGTTCACATTACTGAACAAAATTTTAAACAGAAAGTAAAACATTGAAGATCTTGCCGGTTCTTCTCCATAAGACCCACTATTTGGAACCATTCACCTAGTTTTTGACAGTTAAAAAGTACCTGTAATTGGTATAATTGAAATAAAACAATTTGAATCTTAAAATTGTAACCGTTTCGTTTTGTATGGACCTTCTTAATCGTACCTGTGCTGCGCACTAATTGTGCACTGCAATTATGACAGCATTAATCACACTTAACAATATACATAGAAATTATGTGGCTTATAAAACGTTCAGTCCATTGTCTATTATAAACAAATGCTACATTGTATCATATTCTATTATACGATTTAACATGATTAGAAAAATTAAAAGAAAATGTAGGTACTCTTAGTTATAATTGTGTGGCCCATTTTTTTTATTGTTATAAGACGACAAACAAGCAAATGAGCTGCATTATGCTAAGCGGCAACTGCAGCCTATTAAACGCTTGCAACACCAGTGGTATCCACTAGTGTGTTGAGAAAACTTTGTTAGTTTTCCATTAAATCTCTTTTCTTCTACAAGTTTGGGTACAACAATCATAATCCTCTGAACATTTTCCGAGCTGTGTTGGGGTCGGCTTTCAGTGTGATCAAACCCGGCTGAATATCACTATTTTATTCGAAATTACTGCCATCAGTCCTCATCAATCCACCTTCTGGGGATACCATAACGTAAAAATGGTTGTCAACCTTTTTGTGCGTCTGACTACCACTAAAGATTGTCACATGTGTTTATATGACAACCGGTACCGACGGCTTTATGTGCTCTCCGAGACAAGGCTCCTGCTTGAATTGGTTACCTATCCACACAAGTTTAGGAAATTCACAACAAAAATCATTTGTTAGCTAATAGATAATAGATGAAAGGAAAAGGATTCCAAAATTCACAACTATACACATTACTTTCACTACTGATGTCAACTAGATAAAACTAGTTTGAGCTGCTTAAAACAAGTTTTAAAATAGAATATAAATAAATGTCCTACCGGCTTGTAGTCAGATAGTGCTACACAAAACCACATTCGAATTTTAAATTATGTGCCTCAAAATAGAGACATGACAGCGTAACGACTTTCGCTTTCGCTGAGGGAATGACGTTGTGTAGGGTTGTCGAATAAGGTGTAAAATTAGTGGAGCCCTCTAGCGTAAGTAAAACTGTATTTTCGTCACAATGAAAAATACGGTTTAATTATGATGACGCATAAACTGAAATCATTTATTTCTTTGCAAACATGGGTATAATAAATATTATAGAGGGTATTACAAAATAGAGTTATTTCATATCGAATTCCTGCAAAAAGTAAAAAGAATAAGAACAATGTGCGCGGAACAAATACACAATATTCTAACACTGCCAACCTTTTTTTGTGATGTGGAAAGTCCTTGATCGACTGAAAACCGCACTTGCCTTAACTTGCCCTATAGTCATTGTCATTAGATCCGTGAAATTCGCTACGACCATTACAAGAGTATGCCAAGTGCCAACCCTATACCACAAACAAATGAATGAATGAATGACCGAGTGAAAGAAATTGCATTCGTCCGCATGAGTAATATTGTGTAACCTGACTTTTCTTGACCTCATTACGTTTTATCAACATAGTTTGTTTTTTAAAACAGCCAGACGATCTTTGTGTGGCACTTTGCATTAAAACCTTTAATTAGTGACGTCACTGAAGTTGTTGATTCTGATTCAGATTGCCATGTGCCTATTCGACACAGATTTAGTATTAAAAAAATTAATATTATGGACGTTTTTGTAACTATGTAATAGGCCCGTATCTACATACTATATTGTAAAAAGCATAAAAAGTTATGTCATCATCATCAACCCATATACTGTTCCACTGCTGGGCGCCAACCCGCACTAGGCCAGCATAGTGGACTATAGCCTAATCCCATTCAATATGAGAGGAGACCCGTGCCCAGCAGTGGGACAGTTTATGGGTTTATGATGATGATGATGCTGGGCACGGGTCTCCTCTCACAGAATGAGAGGGATTAGAAAGTAAAATCGAGATAAACTGTCTCATTAATCTTGTGGCCTAAAGCGCGACTGCTACGCTATAAGTTCTGGGTTCAATTCCCTGGACAAGCAGTGTTATTGGGTTTTTCTATGAAATTCTTAGGAGGTCGGAGTTTGGATTTGTAACCTTACGTTTTTTTAGAAGCCTTACGTTTAGTTACTGATCTTGCAACCACTAAGTATGCCATGATATATTTATTTACCGTCGTGAGGCACCATGATTGTGTCTACTACTACAAGATATTTATTCCCAAACATCTTCAATATACACAATCAAAAATATCCCCAAAGGTTTTAGAAAATAAAATATTTTTCACCAAAACTCTTTCAAATCCAACAATACAGTACGTTTTGTCGACCAACCAACGAAATATATATAAAATTCTGTGTTAGCAAAAGTCGTCTGATAGGTGGAATCACTGGATTTTTACCGAATCCTAACTATATGGATATCCCTCGGGATTTGCCGACATCAATATTGGCGTATATTGAATCGAATACCTACATAAAGAAGTTCTAACTAAACCAGATTATTTGTGTTGGGTTCTGTACAATTTATGGTAACTAAAGAGTGTTTAATTTTTTGTTTAGATCTAAGAAAGAGGTTAAGTTGAAATAGTTTTTGTTAATCATAATTAGACCAAAATACATGTAAGTAGGCCTATTAATACCCCAGTGGGTGGCACGCGGGGACCTATTAACATCCCCAGTAGGCGTGCTTTTGTTTTTGCGACACACGTGACTTTGATTAGGATGTTAGTCAAAACCCAGCAATTGAAGGAGTTCATCGGCTACTGGACCCCAGCCTGCCATGGCCGTTGAGAATTTCACAGATCCTATGTCCAAGACTACAGGGTAAGTGAAGCCAAGTGCGGTTTTTAGTTTGTATGAGTCCGACATACCTTGCCTACTGCCTGGTAGACGAACCATGAGGATTATCCATAGTACTTAAAAAGGCACCATCTAGTATTCTGTTTTGCATGCATAGGTTACTTAAACGGTTACTTAAACGCTCATGAGACTGCAGAATAAGGGTATCTGTCGATTGTTGTGTTGTGTTCCTTATGAATGTGAGCAAGGTTGCCACTGCTCCGCGAGGAAACGTTGTGTTGGCAGTAGGGAAACATTCACCCCTATACCTCCAACCCGATTATTCCGCAAGTGATACCACTGGTGTTGCAAGCGTCTATAGGCTACGGTAACCGCTTACCATCAGGTGGGCGGCATGCTTGTTTGCCACCTTATTGGTATAAAAAAAATGGATACTTACAAATTATTTGCTAGGGCACATTTGTTCAATACACCACAGATGGTGTAGTGGTTCGAGTGTCGGACTGCTGATCATAGGGTCGTGGGTTCGATTCCCACAGGACACAAATATTTCTGTAGTTAAAACATAAGTGTTTGTGTTTGTCTGGGTGTTTCTATGTATTATAAGTATGTATTTACAAAAAAAATATATACATATAAAGTATATATTTTTTGACGAGACGTCACCATAAAGACGTAAATTCAATATGTGAAGGAAAAATTCGACATGACGGGTAGGTATCGCGGTGGCTTAGTGGTCATAGCGTCTGGTGTACCGAACCAGAAGACGCAGGTTCGAATCCTGCCCGCGGTCGTATTTTTCCTTTTCTAAATAACTACATACTTATAAAGTATTATATCCATTGTCTAGTACCCATAGTACAAGCTCTGCTTAGTTTGGGACTAGATGGTGCTGTGTAAAATTGTCCAAGAATATTTATTTATTTTTATCTCAAAAACGCCCAGAATTTTTCATTTCGCCAACAGATCTCTAAAATCAAACGTAACAGAATTAAGTGGACGGTAGTGAAACGTGGGGACCCTAACTCAATAACATGTTAAAAGCGTCGAGGCTCGGTCCACCATTGCAGCACAATTATAATCCAGTTACCACCGCGACCGCTGTCAAAGGCAAGACCGGCAGAATATTCCTAGGGAGCATGTGGTTTTATTGCCTCTAGTTACTGGATTATGCTTGTAACATGAAAAAAAAACACTTTAATTAAGGGTTAAGCAGTGATAGCCTAGTGGTATGACCATTGGACTGCCAAGTCGAAGGTCTCGAGTTCGAATCCAAGGCATGCACCACTGACTTTTCGAATTCATGTGCGTATTAATAATTAATTATCACTCGCTTAAACGGTGAAGGAAAACATCGTGAGGAAACCTGCATACCTTAAAGAATTTTTTCGACGGTTTGTGAAGTCTGCCAACCCGCTCTAGGCCAGCATGGTGGACTATTGCCTAATCCCTCTCAATATGAGAGGAGACCCGTGCCCAGCAGTGGGACAGTATATGGGTTGATGATGAATTAAGGGTTACGATGAGTGTTGCCGTGACGATGAATGTAGCTGAGGAGCTCGTAAGTAAGTAATAACCAAGCTAATAAACCGATTTGCAAGGCCAGTTTGTGGATGGGTGACCATTCTTAAGACATCGAGACCCCTCCGTGCTTTGGAGAGCACGTAAAGCTGGTCCCGGTTGAACAAACACCTGTGACAATCGTGGAAGCCCAAAAAGCTTGACAGCCAGTCTATCCTCAGGGTATTATTGGTATTACCCAAAAATTGAGTTGCGGAGGTCTGATGGCAGTCGCTTCGTGTAAAATACTGATATTCAGCCGTATGTGTTAGACTGGAAGCCGAGTCCAATATATATAATCAAAAAGGCAGTTCATTAGACAATCTGCTTCCATCTACAACCAACTAAATAAATTCTTAAATATTTACCCAATGACTTATGGAGATTGTAAGAAATCTCTAACAGACTGGTTAAAAAGCAAGAGCTATGACGATATTGAAACTCTTTTACAAAGTATCTTGCGATAATTTTATGAAAACCGACACACACATACACACACTCACAAACACACACACCCATACGCATGCCTTCCTAGATATCAGTTAAATTCGTTTGTTTTGTATACTCCTACATTATAATTTTTTTTGTTTTAGAAGAGCGGGGTCTCCTGACACAGGTATTTTTATACCTAAAAGGAGGTCTCTATGTATGATCGTATATTGTAGAAGTTTTTATAGTTACTGAAATAAATATTTATTATTATTATATAGTTGGGAAAAGGCTCGGAGAAAAAAAATGAGTGTTACCGTGTAAAAATATTTTATTCCTGTTTTTATTGTTTGACTAGCTGATCCGCAAGCCACGGTCAGTCTGTAGATTGGTGACCATTGTTAACACATCCACCCCTCTCACCATCCTCACCCCATCTCCGTGCTGTCAAAGTTGTTCATCATTCATTGTATGAACGTCTAGGGCAATCGCTAGCGGTAAAGCCAAGATAGATAAAATAAATAAATATGTTTGGACAATTTTAAACAGCACCATCTACTCGCAAACTAAGCAGAGCTTGTACTATGGGTACTAGACAATAGATATAATACTTATATACTTTTTTGTAAATAAATAAGTACTTATAATACATAAGAAACACCCAGACAAACACAGACACTTATGTTCATCACATAAGTATCTGTATCCTGTGGGAATGGAACCCACGACCTCGATCAGCAGTTCGATACGCGAACCACTAGACATCGTCAGATCGTTGCGGAGGGCTGATGGCAGTCGCTTCGTATAAAATACTGATATTCAGCTGTATCTGGTTGGACTGGAAGGCTCGGAGAATGGTAATGAAGTTACTAATTAATGAAAACAAAGCTACAACATTGAATTAGAGCAATTTTCAAACAGTTTTGTCTTGTAACTTTCAGAGAAAATCCCTTAACTAAATTCTGCCATTGTCTCCATTCAGAATTAAGCACACAAAACCGAACGCCTTAAACAAGCGGTGTAAATGAGCCATAAAATTAGGAGTAGCCTTGATAGATACACAAGAAAGTCAAGAAAAGAAGTTCCATTTTATTATAACCCAAAAATTTCAATTGTATTATATGTATATGTTTTAAGAGGTCGAGGGATTTGATTTAGTTTGATCAGTGTCTAAGGGTTAGCCCTTCGGGGAATATAATTTTATTAATTATATAATTATAATATGTATAATTTTATTTGATGTCTATTAGCTGTGAATTTTTTTGAGGTATATTTGACTTCTGCGTCATGGAATGTGTGTTAGATCCCCTATATTACAGGTAGCTGTTCCAGGTCTGGATGTTAGTGTATGTAAATACTTAAATATGTTTGTTTTTGTCTGCAAAAATACATTTGCGACATATAACCAACATCATAGTTAGCTTCGGAAACTGAGCGTTTTTATAAAGTGAGCATTATTTCAATAAAATAAACTATCACATTAAACAAAAAACCAGATCAAAAAATCTCATAAACGTAACATACATTACTCCCACAACCGAGAAGAATCTAATACTACCTCATCAGTCGAAATCCGTCAAACGGTTTAGGCTGTAGCTGTGCCAAAGAATTACACATACGAGTACATACATACGCTCAAAAACATTACCCTGCATCGGCAGTTGGGTTAAAATGCGTCAGTTAGAGCGCTCTGTTGCGATCTCGCCTTCTGTATTTGAATTTTAAATGAAAAACGCATGATTCATGCCCTGATTATTAATATTCAAGTCTGTCGCTTCGTCAAAACTTCTATAATTACTGGGGTATATTAATCTACGTGGCGCTAAGAATTTTATAAAGTCTACCTAAATAATACCCCCGGGGAACTGGGGGAGTTTTGTAACAATTTAGAATGTAAATGAGTTGTTTAAATGAGGGACGGGATAGGTATGTGAAAGGGATGTTTTTGAGTTTTAATTGATGGTGGTTCCACATCTCTGGGTTCGTAGACCCGTTGGAAGTAGTTTAATGGATGATATGAACGTTATCATGTCGTGATGTTATTATCTTGTGTTGTTTTATTTTGCACTCATAGCTAAGTTATATTTTTTTTTATTCTACTAAGGTGGCAAACAAGCATACGGCCCACCTGATGGTAATCAGTTACCATAGCCTATAGTTGCCGACCCTGTATTGAAAGATGAATAGTTGCGTTGGCAGTTTAAGGGTCAAAGTCCCCCCACTGCCAGCACAACGTTTCCTCGTGGAGCACTGGCAACCTTGCTCGCCTTAAGAAACACAACACAGCTCAAAACAGTGTTATTTTACTTCGATTTTCTGCAAGGCAGAAGTACTTCGTCAGTCGGGCAGCTGAATTTTAATGAAATTACTAGTTATCGTGTATAGCTTCTTATGTTTATGAAGAAGTATCAAGCCAATCCAAGTATCAAGCCAATGTTCTTATATTGTTTTTATAGGTACCCATTATCTTAGGTCGTTGCCGCTGTGTGGGAGTCTAATGTAATTTGTATTAAAGATTTGCGATTTATATATTTTGACGATAGCCTCGCCCCCGCTGCTTTGGGACCTAATTCCGTCATCAACGAACAGTGGGTGTTACGATAGGTCAACGCAGGTTACTAGCTGGATTCACTAGTAAGTAGAGATGACGAAATAGTATACCGACCTTTGCTCTATCTGGGAATCGACCCCGGTACTTCTAGCTCAGCACGGCAGGAGTTTAGAACCGAGTTTAGATTAATGAGGCAGTTATAATAATATTAACATAATAATGTACTAATGAAAGTTTGTCAAAGAAAGTAATCAATAGGTTCACCCCCTATTCTGTCATGGTCGTGGCGAATATCGCGGATCCCATGGCCATGACTATAAGGCGAGTGAAGGCAAGTGCGGTTTTTAGTCGGTACGAATCCGACATACCCTGCCACCTCCCCGGGTGGTGGAGGATCTATGAGGATTTTTCGTACTAAAAAAAAAGCTCGCCCCTATTACATGGGACTTAAATATACCAACTGTGGGTGTACTGCTTAATCCTTCGAGAAATGCAGCAGTAATGGAATGTTAAAGTTTGCCAAAAACCTCGACCTAAAAATCTTTTCCCTGTCACGTCAGATTCGAGAATCACCTTGAAGATTTATAAGACAAACAATTCTTGGATCCACTTATTGGCTTCTCGTATTACGTCATAATATTTCTGGGATGATTGATATACTAGGCTCGCGCCCGGCGCCGGCTGCCCTGTTGCGTAACTCGCGCTTTTAACGTCGTAGGGATGGGATGATATTGATATCGATGAAAAACGTTTCTATTTTAGGAGCCGATTTGATGTTGTTTGATGATGTCATTTGTTATTTCATATTTATTATTTAATCAATATTAGACAAATTATAGTCGTCTGATACCGGGGATGTGGAGTTAGCCAACTTTTCTGATAACCATAACCAGACATATTGTTACTTATTGAGTGATTAATTTCATTAGTAATAACTTTATCAGCATCTCGTATACAAAGTAGGTACTGACTGCTTTAGCTTTAGTTTCCAAAAGAAATTTTGTTCTTAATTATATATACTATACTAGTAAGTTAATTTAACATTCAATTTGTTTTTCAAAAAACAATGTACACACATATAGTCAGAGTAATCTGTACTATTTACAAGTTTTTAAATATTGTTGGTGAATTCAACTTTTAATCTTTTAACATTGGATGGCTTTTCAGATCAATAAATATTTTTTCGCCATTTATTTTAATTTCATATTGATAAATATTTTTATCGATATAATTATGTAAGTACATCACTATTTCCTTCCTTACAATTCAGAGAGAGGCCTTCATTATGTTACATTTTCTTATCTCGGCTCACCTTAAGAAGATGTCTACTTGTAAGGGATACGTAAATTATTCTCCTGAAACCCACCCCCTAATCTGGGGATGTGGTGCGATTGTGCGCGCGAAAATGATTTATAGATTCTTTTTTTTTCCGTACTTAATGGATGATGATCCAAACTTTTTGCTTAGGTGCCTTATTGGTCCTATAAAAAGGTGGTTTCCGGTTAAAAAAATGTTGATTGTATTGATCGTCAACGCGGCAGCTGAACCTCACTTTCCGGGTTTGATGTCCAAGTCAACAGCACAACTCAAAGGAGTGTTATTTTACTTCGATTTTCTGCAAGGCGGAGGTACTTCCCCAGTCGGGCAGCTCCAATTTGAGTGGATTTACTCCCACTATGCCTGCCCTACCTCTCGTAAAGAGGCCATCTTGATACCTCAGTTGTTAAGTCTTATATATACCCAGTAATTTCATTTCTTCACATTTATAAATCTATACTATTATAAAATATAAAAGTGAAATACTACTCGTACCGTAGCGTAATACTATAAACAAACTTGCACGTTGGGGTTTGAGGACCTTTATACCTTTTTCTGGGGCTTATTGCCATACAAAAAGGTATCCTAACTTAGTTAAAGTAGAGTTCAAAATGCAGAATACATTAATGTACTTACTTATGAAGCTAACTAAACATGGATACTAGTGCGTTGTCATCTTCAGACATCAGTTGTTAAGTCATTTCACTGGAACCCGGTATTTTGAAATGAGAATGATAAAATTTTGAAGTCGTGAGCCGTGCTTGCGACCCTAGACTAATAAGACGGGTAGTAAGTCAAAAACCTCGCCATGTATTAGGGTTGTCAAATCATACCTCTCAACATTAACCCCTTACTGACCGCATTGTACGTGACTTACCTGCTCAGGTATTTCAACATAAAGAAAACAAATATTTCTTTGCAAATATTTTCGCGCCACAAATAAATAAACTGCGGTCATAATTCAAACGCATAGCGGTATGTGCTCAGTGCCCGCTATGAAATATATAGGGATGTTGCCTGATTTAGGGTTGCCATGAGAAAAAAGTGAAAAAGTGTGGAAACACACATTGTAAGAAACTTACGAGACACCGAACTGTCAAACCCGCATTCCCGGGAGGATTAGGCAGAGGTGTACTAATGTACACCCACAGTTCGCCGGCATATTTAGGTCCCATGTAATGGGGGGCAAGCTTATTGCCATTAACCAGGCACACGATGGATTTGTGTCTGGTTACTTTTAAACGTTGTTGTTTTCGTTCGTTGTTTCTCTATGTTTCCATCACCTTCTCTCCCGTCAGTTTAAATTAAATTATCATACCAATCCAACTTATTAATTCTCATCGAAGTGTAGACTGGTAGACCAACTATACAGTTCAAATATCTACTCAATGAGCCAACGATTGTAGTAAAACACGGTTAGGGGCAACCCTAACACGGTAAGGTAGGGGGTAGATTACGGTAGGTACCACATCAATAAGACGTAATATATCTTGTCGGCTGGTTGACTAAATAATGACTGAAGCTTTCAAATAAAGACATTTACTTTGTTACTTTTGTTCACAACATTAGTGATAGAATGGTTTGTTTTGAATTCGTCTGGAATTGGGTGGGTACTGAAAATTGGTCCTTCAGTACGCATCATATTTTATTATCTGCCAATATAATAATAATATTATATTTATTACTTATTGTTTATTGCTTCCAAAAATGACAAGTAAATATTACAATTACATAGGATGCATTAATTTTTTTGTTGTGCATCGATGGTTCTCCGTTTTAGGTGTCCTATGTACTCCCGGATGGGTCAAGCATAGATCTTAAATACCATGGAATAGAAGATAAGTTTCTTGCCATTAATCGCTCAATTTAGTATTAAAGTTGAAAGTCTATCAAAGAAATTTAACAGATTGGGGTATGCTGCATGTATGACTATTATTTATTTATTTATTGAAAAACATTGAAGTTACATCTTCATACGAGCCTACAAAGAACAGTTTAAAAAGACCAAAACAATTTTGATAATAAAGTACTAACAAAATGTTCATCCCTTTAATATACACCCCAATCATAAATAAGGGTAAGATAAGGTTCGGAGTTTACATTTCATTTCTAACAATCTAATTCCGGTGAAATACGAAGGATCATGTAATTCAGTCGGAAGGGTTTAGTTGACTAATGGGAATGACGCGAAGGACCAAGATAGTATATTACCTACTATACGCCGGACGATCAATGATTCGCAAAACTACGAGCTAGTGTGGTCAAATAGATAGCTCCCTGGATTGTCCAGGGGGACTGGTTACATACACAGTGGAACCTAGGACGGCACCTGGCCCGCGCGGGGTAACATCTAGTTGAGACCAGCATGCCTAGGAAAGAAAAAGGAAAAAAAAATGATATCGATAATACCGAAGGCATAGGACTGATCAGACTGAAATCCAAATATCAGCGAATGGTCGGATAGTACAAAAATACTGTATTTCTTGACACGAACTAAATAATTTTATTAATTAATCTATTAAATTCCTAAAATAACTAAACAAACTTACTTAATTATCTCGCACATTCTTCCATGATTACAACAAAGGTCAGAAGTTTTATATTTCCACGGGACCCTAACCCTTCCGTCATTTATAACAGCGGGTTCCGCATTTAACAAACAAACATGGCAGCGCATCATTTTTCAGACGACCGCCGACTATTTGTTTTGGACGACCTCTTATTATTAAAAGTCGTGTTAGGGATGCAAATGTTGGCGAGTAACTTAATAAACTTGTCAACCCTAATTATGCAGTTCGAGAGTTCTGTTTTTGGAGCTTAGAGACATAAATTTGATACCTAGGACATGGTTTAATATACCATATCATCTTGCCTATAGTTGCGAAGGGTTGGGCAGCATTAGTACTAATATAATATATAATAATGCTTTTATTGTCCTATGTAATTAGGGTTGACCCAAGTATCACTATTTGGGCTGAATACACACACACACACACACACTAGTTATACTACTTCTTAGGCCTTATATTTATTTCATTTCTGGATTCGATGCCGCACGCTCACGGAACAGATATTTGTATAAGCTACAGATTTGTTATGGGTCTGGGTGTTTGTGTATGTGTAAACTTAATAAACCCACGATTCAGGCGAAAATCCTAGTGTAATTAATAAATTTATTTTATAAAAAAATAACAATAATCAATTTTTATACCGTGGGGGAATCGAATCCGTCTACTGTAGAGTAGAAGCCGCAACGCTCATCGTGTCGTCAAATTAAATAGAAATGCAATTCATTTTCCCGTCTCCGTCTTAACGACCCAAAGCATTCTAAGTGTTAAGCAAGAGGATCGTTTACTAACGCTACTTAACCCTTAAACGCCCGCCCTAATCTACTGTTAATATCAGTTAAGGATAGATGGAGTCTTAACGGTACACTACGGTCCTTTGTGAGTGGATCCTTCGGCCGATCAAAGGGTTATTTAATTAATAATATTAACAAACTTCTTGTTAATTTCGACTGATAAGTTAGGCAAAGAAAAACTTGATTTTGTTGGCGTAAGTGATGGTCAGTAAAGTCGCTAATTGGATGGTGAGTTTCTTATTCATGACAAAAAGAGCATATATACCTATCGATAAGACCGAGATATATTAAGTTTTTTTTTTAATTTTGTACATAAGTACGTAACTTTATAAAAGTTTTATTGGAGTATTTTCTATCGCTATTTTTATAGGCTGATTTTACAGCCTGTGATGAATAGAGCCAAAAAAATAATATATTTTGGTCTTATCTTATCTGTCCATTTATACGTCTCGTTTTGATCTTTAGGTACGGAATCCTAAAAGGGTTTATTTTCTATTCACAGTCAGAATAAACAAGATAAATATTTAACGGCAAACATTTTTCTTGTAAAAGAATACAGGAACAAAAATATGAATGTAAAGTGTAGGCTTCACTTTTTGGCATACTGACAGCGGTTGGCGTGGCTGTATCCTCCATATCACACTGTATATATTATTTAAGAAACAAAGTTAATTTTACATATCCCCGATTTACCCGAATATGGGGGATTTCTGAACATTTTATTACGGATGCTGAGCGGTTAGACAGAGGTGTTCTAATATATGTATATCCACAGTTTGCCACTATGTTTTCATCATTCATCATCAACCCATATACTGTCCCACTGCTGGGCACGGGTCTCCTCTCAGATTGGGAGGGATTAGGCTATAGTCCACCACGCTGGCTTAGTGCGGGTTGTCAGACTTCACAAACCGTCGAGAAAATCACTTAGGTATGCAGGTTTCCTCACGATGTTTTCCTTCACCGTTTAAGCGAGTGATAATTAATTATTAATACGCACATGATTTAGAAAATTTTGAGGTGCCTTGGATTCGAACTCGAAACCTTCGACCACTATGTTTAGGTCCCATGTAATAGGGGGCGAGCCTATTGCCATTTAATATAAACTCTTGCATATTACTTAGAATTTCAATATAAAAACCTAATAACAAGACTGCGTTAATCTAATGGTCTTAAGTGCGACTGCCACTCTAGTGGTCTTAGGTTCGATTCCCAGGTCGAGCAAAGTGTTATTCGGTTTTCTATGAAATTCTCAGTAGCAGCTCGGAGTTTGGATTTGTCCCCGGTTAATGGCAATACTTAAGCTCGCCTTCTATAACATGGGACCTAAACATTCCGGCGAACTGTGGGTGTAGATGTAGATTATTACACCTCTGCCTAACCCTTCTGTTCTCTGTATGTTAAACCCAATAATACTTTGCTTGCCCTGCTCTTACGACCACTAAACTAATGAACCAGTTTTTTTATTACTTTTTTATATTTTAATTTTACCCCAAAATGTCGCATAAAATAAAGATGGCGCTGAAGTTAAGTAGTTATCATAATTCATTGCTTAATATAGGGCTGAGTAGATACTATGGTTAGGGTTGTAGCAAGGACAGAACCCGTACCACAACATTTAAAGGCGATCATTTTTAGGTTGCGAGAAAAAGACGGTGCTATGTAGACTGTAGAGCAGCATCCTTCTCTCACAACCTAGAAATAATAGCATACCACCGTTTTGGTACGGACTCAGCACTCGTGAAGATAAAGTCTAAAAAGCTTTCTTTATCTCAGGCAAATTCTTAAAGACCTTGAATTTCATTGAAGCTCCAGAATTATTTATATGTAAGAAGTCTTATAAATAAAGTAGTGATCCTTTGAAACTAAAGGAAAAAGTAAAGGTATCGGTATTTATTTTAATTGTGTTTCTTGGTTCAAAATTGGACGCGTTTTCACCAGCAAAGGGTATCATATAAGATAAGAGCTTGAGTTTGAATATTCTAATACAAACTCGTGGTCCCACGGTATTCGACCTTATTAAGTTTGAAAGTTACAAACGTTCTCTTGTCTAAGTCTATTTAAAAAGCTATTGACTACTGATTACTGTTATAATTATAAACTTTAACTATGCCAAATCTTACACTCCTCCGTGTCCGTAATATGCTTAAAAAAGGGGTATAAAGCTTTCTCTTCAAGTATTCAATATAATATAAACATATTTATTTTAAAGATAAATTATATTGTCAAACCTGTATTCGTTCTTTAGGTCCGCAAAATTTACTTGCGGTCAAAAGGACCAAGTACTACAGACCTAGAATGCATTAAAACTTGCCTAGAAATTATACCCATTACCAAATAATGCTTATTTATTAAATAGATATTGTAATTGTTAAAAAGGGAAAAAGAAAAGGTAAACTAAAGATAGTATCTAACAAGCACAGAACACGTAACAAGTTCTAACTCACAGCGTTGTCCAAAAAGTGGAATCTGTAGACGGTCCTACGAACCACTCATTAAGGATGGGGGCCAAGGCATAAGAGACAGTTTTTTTTTTTTCAATTTCACATTTTTTTATCGTACTTCCTCCTGGTCGTAAGCCTGACTAGTACACTACAGATCTCAGCTCGAACTAATTTGTTCTTTCCAACTAATTTGGCTTCCAGTTTAACCAGATGCGGCCGAATATAAGCCAAGCCCAACGTACTTAGTTGCGAAAAGGCTCGGAGGGATAAAGGGATATCGGTTCTAATCAAGATTTTTAAACGCATCTAATACTTTAAATATCTGGATTGACACATTTCTATCTAGTTCATATTGTCCACATCATTTTATCTAACTAGAATCGCCATCATTTCTACGAATTGTTGATTACACATCCATCCCGTTGACGAATAGGTCATTGATCACGTGGCTAGCAAGCTTTGTTAATGTACCAAGAAACAAAATTTTACTGCAAATAAATTGATTAAACTACTTCAGACTTCAAATTACGATTTCGAAGAAGTTGAACTTCAACTTCAACATAAACTTAGCTCCACTGTGATTAAATTATTCATTTAAAAAAGATGTACGATTCTATTAAAGATACGGAGACATTGACTGTTAAGTGGCAGGTCTCGAGTTTAAATCGAAGACCTTGACTCTGACTTTTCGCAATCATGTGCGTATTAATGATAATTAAATATCACTAATTAAAAAACAAAGAGAAAAAAACATCGTGATGAAACCTTTTTTTTATATATAGTACGGAAAATCCTCATGGATCCTCCGCTCCCGGGGAGGTGGCAGGGTATGTCGGATTCGTACAAATTAAAAACCGCACTTGCCTTCACCTGCCCTATAGTCATGGCCATGGGATCCGCGAAATTCGCCACGACCATGACAGGATCGTGATGAAATCTGCATGCCTGAAATATTATTTCTTAAGTGCTGTCTGACTTAACTGATATCAAAGTGATTTGATGTTATAACCTATGTTATAAAGCCATAATGTGTCGTAATCCACAGAGCCTTTTCCCAAATTTATGGGATCAGCTTCCGGTTTAACCCTAGATGCGGCTGAATATCAGTATTTTACGCGAATGTAGAATATCATAATATACCTATTACAGAAATTGGGTTGAGGAGGTCTGATAGCAGTCCCAATATCTGTAATACCGATATTTATTTATTTATAAGGGACAAAAAACAGTTATACATTACATAGTTACAAGTAAGTAATAAACACATTGAAATAGCAAATATATAACCCACACCATTGTCCACGAGTTATTAAAAGAAAGAAAAGAAGCGAAAGATTAAAATCGCAAACTGTGAAAACTTTATAGTTTCTTAGATAATATTTGTGTAGCTTTATTTTTAAATTGTTGTCTAGACAGGAAGAATATATCTAGGTCCATGAAGTGTGTGTTATATGTATCAACAAGGCGACGAAGAGGTATATATTCTGCATTGTCAGGCTTTTTGGGCTTCTGACTATCACTAACGACTGTAATAAATGTTGGTATGACAACCGGGACTGATGGCTTTATGTGCGCTTCGAAGCTTGGAGGGTCTCGAAGTGTCCATCTATGATTGGCTGCGGCTGGCGCAGCTTAGCCTTGAGATCGGTTGATCAGTGTAATTATTACTTAGCCACGAACCCCCTCATAATGTTTCTTTCTTCTTCTTTCATAAACATGTTTCTTTCTTCTACTAAATATAGGTATTATGAAGTGCAATTAGTTTCTGACTTTTACGCGAATATTATACATTGAAATTAAACTACTTCTTACGGATTTTATCGCGTTATAGACTCAGAGTACCTTACAGTCTACCCGTGACCAAGGACGCTGTAAAGGGTCCGAAATTTCGGGATTAATAATATCAATATAACGCGATAAAATCCGTAAAAATCCTGCCATCTTGATCATTGTCATGGGCTCTTAGGTTCAATCTCCTTTACATAAGTTTGGAGCTATCGTAATGTCTTCCGCCGCGATCCCATCACTTGCACCACAGGTGACGTAAGTACTTCGGTTGTCGCTCAGCTTATCAAAGTTCCGCAGGGCCTTTAGGTATTTGTCACAAAGTATGTACGTTAACCTTGTAACGATGGCCTCGTCTACAAGATACTGTAGGCGAAATGTAAGAGATAAGCGTTGCCCAAAATGGGCATTGTATCAAGGTGTACTTGTGTTGTATACGGTGGATTGGGCGGTTTCGGAAGAGTAGTTTCGTCTATATTGTTGTTGCTGGGTAATCTGTACGCAATCTTCTGTTTGAGTTCATTTACTTTGTGATAAGGGAAAAACTTGAATAGTCTAAGAGGATCATGTTAAGTTTTTACACACAACATTCCTAGTCATCAAACTCCTAGCCTTTGGAACGTAGTAATTATTCTGAGCCATAAACTAACTATGATTTGATAAAACGGCTTGTCACTGGCACGAGTCGTCAGCACAAAACAGCAGTAGTGCGGATAAGTTGACTCACATACGTGTTCGAAACCGTCAATTACTACCATACAAACCAAAAATGAATTTCTGCACAACTGACTCGTGCTCGCTACTCGTGCCATACACTTTATACGTGAACTTGTAAACGCTTACAATAAGTGGAGTACGTTTTATCCCTTAAAACCTGCAAGTCTTTGTTCTAGGATTTAAAAACTAAATTCCCCGGAGCAGGCCAGAGTTGCATAATAGAAAAGTCGGCCACTGAAGTTTTGATGAGAACCGTAGCACTTACTAGCATGTAATTAAAAAGCGACTTTAACATTAATTAGAGTGGAGTTTTTAGAGTTTAACATTTCTTAAGTAAATTGCTTCTTATGGTCGCGTTTTTTCAGTGTACAGGTATAACTGTATTCATCAGACGGCACCCGTTCACGAGTATGACGTGCGTATCGGCGTCGTTCGACTCAATCATGTTGCAGGGAATAAAACAATCCGACACACAACGCCACCATCAGCAGGACATTTTAGTGAGCACGACAAGCTCAGACCGCTAGGCAACTGAAGGGCAAAATGTAATTTTTAATTTTTAAGTCATTACGCTTCAATGGCTGCATGATTCTCATATTTTATGATTAATGTTTTTACAATATGTGTAAATGCAAAGGCAATTTATCTTAAGGCCCAGGATATAAACAATAGTTAACAACTCATTCACGCATTCGCGTGTAACACAGACAGTGGAAGCCTGCCAAGCAGTATTGCCAAAGCTAATTCGCTGCATTCATACCCCGTTGTGTAAAAATGTCACACCCTAATTTATGGTACTTGTTGAAGGGGCTCGTGGCTAAGTAATAATTACGCTGATCATCCGATCTGCAAGGTTAAGCTGCTCTGTGTGGATGGGTGATCATTCTTAATACACCGAGATGCATCCGTGCCTCGCTCACGTAAAGCCGTGGGTCCCGGTTGTCATACGAACACCTATAACAATCGTTAGTGGTAGTCAGAAGCCCAAAAATTACCAAGAATTTAGTTTGGTAGCGTTATTAATTAACTACTCTATATTTATTACTGACTAGTTTTCCGCCCGCGGCTTCGCCCGCGTCGAGCTCGGTTATATCGCGTTTCCAAGAGAACTCTTCAAAAGTCCGAGATAAAAACTATCCTATGATCTTTCTCAAGGTCAACTCTATCTCTGTACCAAATTTCATTAAAATCAGTTCAGTGATTTAGACGTGAAAGCGTAACAGACAGACAGAGTTACTTTCGCATTTATAATATTATTAATATATATATATAAGTAGGGATTAGTAGGGATAAACATTTTTTCTGTAACAAATATGTGTATCTATAGTGTTTGTAAGCCATTTTTTTCTAAAGCATCAATCATTAAAAGTTATATAACAGTATTGGGGCAGAAGTAGTCCACGTATATAGGTTTTTCAATTAGTTAAACAAAATCTAGAACAATAAATAGAAGAACAAAAATTTACCTAATATCTTTGACGTAAACTCGTTACGCAAATTGCTCTTCACAGAGATGTATTCCTAGTACCTATAAAGCATCTAATACAGACATTTATTTTACAACTCCTCAAGAAACTAGATAAGTTGGCAAATATAGAAATGACTAACTCGACTCAAAGGACCAATTTGTAGAAAAGCCTCAGATTTTCTCTTACTGAGAGTACCAATATTAAGTTCAAGTACTTTTGTCAGTGAAAATGGAACAAGATAATCTTGTTTTGTTTACATTAATTAATTTTCTTAAGGGTTTTTTTTATACCACAAACGTGGCAAATAAGCATACGGCCCTCCAGATGGTAAGCGGTTACCATAGACGCTTACAACACCAGGGGTATCACTTGCGCATTACCGACCCTGTAAAACGAGTTTTATTGGGTCGGCAATGCGTTTGTCTGGGAGTTTTATGTATTATAAGTATGTTTTAAAAAAAGTATACAGGTATATCCATTGTCTAGTACCGATAGTACAAGCTCTGCTTAGTTTGGGACTAGATGCTGCTGTGTAAAAATGTCCTAAATATTGATTATTTCTTATTACTTTTTTCTTAAAAAAGAAACGGGACCCCTTATATTCTAATGTTTCTATCACGGCCATACAAATAATTCTTCCTTGCGTGACTCGAACCCTCAATAATGAATGATATGTTTACCTTTATCTATTTGATTTTTAATGAATATATGTCACTCAACACATACTATCAACTGTTAAACCAGTAAAGAGACTTTTATCAGCGCATTTTGACCTTCAAATCAAATTTCTCAGAAAATTCAAAGGTCACCGTGACCTGTGATTGACAAGCCACTTAATAGACGTTTAGTCTCACCTGGAGATACCTCAATTTGTCTTCAACAAACCTTTCTTTACCGTCAGGAGTTACTTTACATTTAAATTGAGATCTTGTCTGCGCACGTCACCTTCTTTCACCTGAAGCTGAAGTAGAGAATAAGTGAATAAATTGAAAATTAAGTACAAGTGTACAGTGCAATTGCGGAGAGATTGTTGAAGGTTGCCAGTACTCCGCAAGGCAACTTTGTGTTTCTATTGTGCCGGCAGAGTGGGGCGAATTTGACCCTTATATTAAATGATATTGATTTTCGTAAATACCAACCATTGTAATTGCCAACCCAACTATTCCTCTTTCGTTTTACAGGGTCGGCAACGCGCAATTGATACCCCTGGTGTTGCAAGCGTCTATAAGCTACGGTAACCGCTTACCATCGTGAGGGCCGTATGCTTGTTTGCCACCTTAGTAGTATTAATAAAAAAGCTACATTAATTCGTCCTGGTTTTTTGCATTTTTTATGACACCTACATTTCATTCATTATAACGTTAGACAAATAACGGTTAAAATTCCAGCGTTATTTCGATAATAGTTATTAATAAGATACGTTATTTCACGAATACAATACTACTTGTATTTTCATCGTTATTTGTCTAATGCTATAATAAATAGAGTATCTAGGTATTATACTCCATTTACACCATTAGGCATTAATTATTAGACAGCTGTCATTATGTTACATTGTGCATATTACTGCATTTTAGAGAAGAAATATATTTCTCAAAGGCCAGCACATCAAGCTACCACAATCTGTCAAATTTCTTTGATAGATTTTCAACTTTAATGCAAAGTAATAAGGTTCATGTTCAAATGGGAATATTTTAAAGTTTAATCTTTATTGTACACAGAGGAAATATATTTAAGCAAAATATAGTAAAACCAACAATGTACAAAGGCGAGCTTAACTAAAATTTAAGATTACATAGATTTGTATGTATCATGAAATATCGGATCTTATAAATAAAGATCCGATATTTTCGCTTTGATTTGAAATAACGACGTATCGTTAATTATCTAACGTTATCGTTATTTGTCTAACGTTATCATTATCGTTTTTGTTCTGTTATCCTTGATACCATAATCCCGACTATAAATGCGAAAATCTCTCTGTTTTTCTATCCGTTTTTGATGAAATTTGATACAGAGATAGTGTATACTTTGGAGAAGGACATAGGCTACCTTTTGTCTCAAAAAGCCCTTTAAGATACAGATGAAGCCGCGTGCAACAACTAGTAGCTTAAAAATCAATATCATTTTGTCCCCGGAAAATCTCGATACAAAACCTTTAAACGGACCCAACCATACAAAGCGTTCATGCCAATTAAAACTGAAACGCGTTCGTTCAAAAGTAGCAAGTCTGCAAATTTTCATGCAAAATGGCGAGCGAGCATGCACGCTGAAACATGTCTTTGTTAGAGACGGTTTTCAGAAAAAGTTTTCAAAGGCTAGTCGTTGGAACGCTGGTAACTTCCAGTCTGTAGTCGATTTGGTCATTTTTTGGCGCACCTCTTTAATCTTGCTGTTGTGAGCTTCGTTTAACTTTTTGCTGAGGTTTAATAGAGTATTATAGTGACTATGTTTATGTGTGCTACCTCACACTGATGAGAGGAAGATGCGCTAACAGGTAAGCGCTACTATTAAGCTCTAGGTATACTTATCTAGAGCTTACTTAGAGCTTTGACTGCCTCATTAGTCTAGTAACGCGCTACGCTAGAAGTCCTGGGTTCCATCCCCAGGTCGAGCTAAGTGTTATTGGGTTTTTCTATGAAAATCTCAGTAGCAGCTCGGAGTCAGGATTTGTGCCCGGTTAATGGCAATAGGCTCTTTTATTGTTAATTACATGGGACCTAAAACATACCGGCGAAATGTGGGTGTACATTAGTACACCTCTGCCTAACCCTTCGGGGAATACAGGCGTGATGGTATGTTGTATGAGAATTTCAGAGAAAATCCCAATACTTAAAGTATTAAGTGCAAAGTGTTATTGACTTATTGGGTTTTTCTCTGAAATTCTCAGTAGCATCTTAGTATTGGTTTTGTTTTGGTATACTAAGATGCTACTGCATTATTGCATGGGGCCTACCGGTGAACCGTGGGTTTACATAGTATACCTCTACCTAACCCTTTCTGGAATACAGGCGTGATGGTATGATGGTATGCAAAATCATCTAAACTTGAAAAAATTGAGGGGAAAACATTAGTTATGTATTTTTTGTCACTTGTGTGTTGTCACGTGTAATTATAGTAATTAAAGTGAATAAAAATAAATATTATCTTAAAAAGCAGTGATAGCCTAGTGATAAGACCAATGGATTGCCAAGTCAAAGGTCTCGAAGTTCGAATCCAAAGCGCGCACCTCTGAAATTTCGAATTCTTGTGCGTATTAATAATTAATTATCACTAGCTTAAACGGTGAAGAAAAACATCGTAAGGAAACCGGTATGCTTTAGTGATTTTTCTCGACGGTGTGTGAAATCTGCCTGTCTGGACAGACCCTGTCGAACTCTTACTGACTAAAACCACCCCGGTGTGCCGTCACACACGTACGCCGGGGGCCGCGGGTACAACACATTCTTCCGTAGTTGTCTGTCAGTCTAGGCCAGCGTCGTGACTAAGCATAGGCTAATCTCTCTAAATCTGACAGGAGACCCATGCTCAGCGGTGTGACATTTTACCATTTAGATCCATTGGATCTATTAAATATTTTGTTGGGAAAACTTAGAATAAGAGAAAATTTTGTAAGAATATCGCCTTTAGCGGCCACCTTAGGACCTAAATTTTTCATACAACATATTTTACAGATACTACACGGACAATAATTGCTTACCAACAAAACGTAAAGTACATTAGTTAGAGTAGGTATTGAGAAAATTAAACAATTCCACTTTGAATCTTTTGTTTCGAACTTCCAAGGCCGGCTCCAAAAACAGGGCTTTCTCCAAACTAATCCTTAAAAAGGCTTGACTTGTTCGACAACAATTATTAATGTTCCCTCCCCCCCACTCTGGGCGTGAAACCCTTCATTATTTGTCCGCGGAACTCTCCAGAAAGTTAATTTTTTCCTTGATAATTGTTTTGGCTTTGAATCCAGTCGGCAAGGCCCGCGTACTTTTTTCTAAAATTTATACTTACACAGTTAATTTGGGACTGATTATACAAAGGGTTGTTGCTCTTTTATTGATCATTTTAAGTGTGTAACGATGTTTTTGAATTGAATAGACATTGATATTCTGTGTTGTTTTATTTATTTCTGTATAATATTTTGTTATCATTTCATTTAGGAAACCATGACGACAAAAGTTCCCATGTTATAGGGGGAGAGCCTATTGCCATTGACCGGGCACAAATCCAAACTCCGGGTTGCTACTGAGAATGAGACAGCGACTAGCGCAGGGGTCGCGTTTAGGACACTTGTATTCTAAAATATCAAAACCTAAATCGCGCAAACAGAACTCAACATTGTTCTGTCAGCCTAATCTTCTTTTCTTAATAAAAATCTCGTGTCACAGTGTTTGTTATCGAAATCCTCCGAAACGGCTTGACCGATTTTTATGACATCGTAGGTCGTAGGCTATTTTTTATACCCCTTGGTGATACCCCTCTCTAGATTGACACAAGTCGGCCGAGACTGGTCTACCTAAAGCCACTGTGACTCTTTCTTCAAAAGATCATTTCAGATATAGCTCTGCATTGTGATATTTGCTAGAACTACTACTTTAACGGGACTCTAGAAAAGACTATGATTCTCCGAGTTTGTTTCGGCGTTTCTTCTCAGAGGGAGCTGGCGCCATCTAGCTTGAAAAGATCTATTTGCAGATATAAGTATCATTTAAAGTCCGAAATAGGTACGTAGTTTAATTTCAGAACTAACTTTTGAAAACCTGCTCAGTTCGGTCCGGCTGAATTAATACAAAAGGGAACATCGCCAACCACTAACTTTTCGTTTTTACTATTATCTAGAGTTTAAATGGACGGGGTTAGTGCTGCCCTCTGACGTGAGCCAAAAGTTTTTAACCACTTCGTTGATATCAAAGGACAACTCTACCGTTAAAACTGAATAAAAATATTACGTAAAGTGGGATATGAGGTTATTATAATTATATTATTAATTTGTTACTGCCTTGTTGGTGAAGTGGACCTAAGCGTGACTGCTATGCTAGTGGTCCTGGGTTCGATTCCCAGATGTTGTTGGGGTTTTCTATGAAAATTTAAGTAGCAGCTCGGAGTTTGGATCTGTGCCCGATTATCGGCAATATACTGCTGGCAATAGAGTGCTCCGCGAGGAGGAAACGTTGTGTTGGCAGTGGGGGGACTTTGACCCTTATACTTATTTATTTATTTATTTATTTGATGCACAAAACACATTACAATCATAATATAAACACCATAAAAATTAAAACATTTTCACCTAGATTGTAACGTAACACTATGTGCATACTACGAAATCACAATAATAAGATAATTAAAAGCTCATAAAATTTAAAACTAATAAAAGGAAAACATTATGTGTCGAATGACAACACTAGTAATTTTTACAATAAGTGTGGGTTCAGGTCCATCAGGCGTAGATTCCCAGGCCAGGAGGATCCTCACTCAATTGACAATGGAGAATGCCTTTAATAACGGAGGTAAATTTGTGAATATTTTGATTGAATATATCAACAAGTTTGTGATTGCTCTTAGCCATCTCGTTATATAGACGAGCCATCCTGGTCAAAGGGTTGTAATACGAAATGTTGTTTCTATGAATTTGTAAGGAAAAGAGATTAACTACATTAGATCTACGGGCACTAAATTTAATGTTAAGGCTTATGTGAGACAGTAATTCGGGAGAATCTATAATAGAGTGGATAATTTTATAAAGGTATACTAAATCGAAAATTATGCGTCTGGTTTCTAATGGCTGAATTTTAAATTTCAGAAGTCTATCTCTAAAATTTAAAATTCAGCCATTAGAAACCATACTGCTAACTCAACTATTCCTCTTTCGTTTTACGGGGTCGGCAACGCGCAAGTGATACCTCTGGTGTTACTAGCGTCTATAAACCACGGTAACCGCTTACCATCAAGTGGGCCGTATGCTTGTTTGTCACCTTAGTGGTATAAAAAAAACTCGCTAAACATACCGTACCGGCGAACTGTGGGTGTACAGACTGACAAATTTTCCCAATTGAAAATTAACCTTACTGTTTTAAATGAAAGTTGAAAATTGATCAAAGAAATTTGACAGATTGTGGTAGCTTGATGTGCTGGTATCTGTACATTACTGTACAGTGTACACCTCTGCCTATCCCTTCATCGAATACAAGGCGCGATGGTATGTTAAATTGATATAACAAATGATAATCGATTGGAACTCTTTTCCTACGACTCGAGAAATCGAAACCAGAATACCATTTTAAACTGAAAACGGTTTCGCCAATTCCAAATTGTTTCAGCTTGGACGTTGTCGGCGCACTCTTTAGCGGCCTGTCTGGGGCCTACTATGAAATTCGAACGTCGAATCTTAAACGATTTCACTATTACTAACTGTGACGTGTTCTTTACGGTGAGCAAAGTTGTCAGTGCTTCGCGAGGAAACGTTGGATTGGAAGTGGGAGGATTTTGACCCTTATAATGCCAACCCAACTATTCGTCTTTCTTTTTACAGTGGCGGCAACGCACGGTAACCGCTTACCACCAGGTGGGCCGTATGCTTGTTGGCCACCTTATTGGTATAAAAAAACTATTGTTTTGTTGTTTTGTCTTGTGTTGTGACTGTCTGAATAAATTTTCAGCGTCCGAGCTAAACGTTAGCTGTTCGTAGTAGACCCCTAGTGTTTTTATTCCTTTCTTCTTCACGGGAAATTCGGTTTCAATTTCTTCCTTCGCTATTCCAGTTGATTTTTTATTTTCTGCCAGCATTTCCTTTTGTCTACAGTGTAACGGTTCTAGATTTTCTGTTGTCGCGTTTTCGTTTACTAGGTTTTATTCTACAATGTAGAAATTAACAATAATTTATTTGTTATTTAATACCCCAGTAATTTTCAAAGGCAATTTAATATAAATAGTTAATTTTTGTTCGTAGGTAACCAACCCAACTCTTCGGCTTCTGTAATTTCCAAGAAATTCCAGGTATAACCATTTATCTTAGGTCTAGTTTGACGTTAAATATCTTGCATTCGACTTGGAATTCTAAAGTCTAATTATTTTATTATTAAATCAATGACTATTCTTTTAAAATATTCGTACATTTGTTTTCCCGCTCTTTGGTTATTTCTTTTACATCGTTGTTTCTGTGAACATGGAAATATCTGAAATTCGCTTTTTTTCCCAACTAACCTCTGTGGTCTAGCGGTTCGAGTGACTGATCATGGGGTTGTGGGTTTCATTCCCACAGGATACAAATATTTGTGTGGGTAAGACATAAGTATTTGTGTTTGTCTGGGTGTTTCTTATGTATTATAAGTATGTATTTACAAAAAAAAGTATATAAGTATTATATCCATTGTCTAGTACCCATAGTACAAGCTTTGCTTCGTTTGGGACTAAATGGTGTTGTGTAAAATGTCCCAAAAATATAAAAAAAAGTTGGGGTCGACTTCCAGTCTAACCAGATGGCTAAATATCAGTGTTTTACACGAAACGACTATTAATAACAATTATTATTATTAATTATAATATAATTATGTTAATTATATTATAATTAATATTAGGTATACTATGCTGTGCCCTAACAGGGTCTCATGTTGTTACTTTATAAATGTAAACACCTATGTATATTTACACATGAAGCATTAAAATACTTTGACTTTGACTTTGACTACCATCAGACCTCCGCAACTAAATTTTTTGATAATACCGATATTCTGAAGATAGACTAGTTTTGACGCTTTGTGGGGTTCCGACTGCCACTAACGACTGTCATAGATTTTCATATGACAACCGGAACTGACGGCTTTACGTGCCCTCCAAGGCTCCAAAGCACTGAGGGGTCTCAAAGTCTTAAGAACGGTCACCCATCGGTAGACTGGCTGCGGCTAGTAGAGCCTTACCTTGCAGATCGCTCGATTAGCATAGTTATATCTTTTGTCAGGTTATGTGCAACTACCGGCTGTTCTTAATTATTTTTACTAATTATACCTTACTGTCTTGTTATCGATGGTTTTCACATTAATTTAAAAGTAAATAGAACTACAGTAAAGGTGTAACATATGATAGTGAAAGGAAATTGTATGATTGTATTGTAATAGTCGTGTTTTTATTCGTGTTTACCTGCGTGCGTTACTAATATGTAATAATTATGTGTGTTTCTCATGTAAGTGAATATTTTATTCTTATGGGAAATAAAGAATCTTAAATCCGTATACGCTAAGAAAGAAAGAAAAAGTATTTATTTTGTAAGTAAGTTGTCAACTATGTGCCAATATAATAAAAAAAAGTAAACTATAAACAAATAGTAAAAACGATTTATAAATTAATTTAAGCATTTTGCTGCGGAGATGCAACACCTACAGCGCTGGTTTTCAACGCTACTTATAGTACAACTCCTATTCATTATAAGTTGTCTATAATATACTATCTACTTATGGAACTCGTCAATAAATCTCCAAGACTAAGTCTTAAGTAAAATTAATGGCTTTAATAATTCCAAAGGGCCCTATCTTTTCTCAAGAAACTTTTCGCTCGTTTTAGCCCAAATCTTGGCACTTGATCGCTAAAATTAGAATAAGGAACACTTTTATTTTTCAAATCTTTTGCTTTCTCATGACTTTACAAGGTGACTTCGTGAGAGATAGTCATATCCTTAGATTTAACAACCTTTGTTGTACGAGTAAAAGAAACTCGCGAAGCAATAATTTCCAGTGATATTTAATGGGCATATGAGACTGAACAACTCCTCAGTTGTTCAGTCTTGAGTCAATCTTGAGACCTCTCTCAAATGACAACACGTGAGTGATACCACAGGATTTTCTTGAGTGCTTTTTTCTATGAGACTATTGTAGGATTACCTATTTGCCTCGTTATTCTAGTGGTCCTATGGGCGACTTCTAAGCTAGACGTCCCGGGTTCCATTGCTAGTCGAGCAGTGTTATTGGGTTTTTCTATGAAATTCTCAGTAGCAGCTCGGAGTTTGGATTTGTGCCCGGTTAGCATAAGCACGCCCTTATAATTGGGCCCCTAAAACATGGAATCTAAACATACCAACGAACTTTGGGTCGTACATTAGTGTACACTTCTGCCTAACCCTTCCCGGAATATAGGCGTGATGGTATGTAACAAAGAGTCGAAACAGAATTTCTCTACATCGACCGTTGAAAGCTCGAAAACCAATCACTGCCAGTGCGAATGTGTCCACCAATATTTCGCCTTGTTTGTTACCCCTTCACCTGTCACCCTAGGGTTGCCACCTCGTAAATTTTATTACGAAGTTCCACCGTAAGATAGAAAAGGATTGGAATCTTTTGTAATCAGATTGGGGGAAGAAAACATGGGGGATAAAATTGTTAGATAATTATTCGGAAACGAAATTGTTTTTAGATATTTTATTGGATAAAATTGTCTCTGTATCACCCTATGGTCGACTGGTAGAGAATGCTTTTAGCATTAAGTCCGCCTCTGTACAATTTGTTGTGCATAAAGAGTTAAATAAATTAATAAATAAAAATAAAATCACATGCTATTGTTGATAATATTAAGAGGTGAATACTTTTGAGAAGTTTTAGTTAGCATGTCATATAAACGTCACGTCAAAAACAATTTAATTAAATTTATTTATATATTTATTATATTTATTATTTATTTATATTTATTTATATCTAGCAGTACGAGCGGACTGCTGATCATGGGGTCGTGGGTTGGATTCCCACAGGACACAAATATTTGTGTGGATAAAAACATGAGTATTTGTGTTTGTCTGGGTGTTTCTTATGTATTATAAGTATGTATTTACAAAAAAAAAGTATATAAGTATTATATCCATTGTCTAGTACCCATAGTACAAGCTTTGCTTCGTTTGGGACTAGATGATGTTGTGTAAAATGTTCCAAAAATATTATTATATTATTATTGAATATTGTATTCTGCTTGGTGACCATCAATTATTAACAGTTATTAATTATTAATAATTATTAAAAAAAAAAATATAGGCACTGAGCCTGAAATAAATTAATTTAATGTTATATTTTATTTTAATTTCCCGGGCATGATTCTGTAATAGAATTTCGGATGTGCAAAACTGAAAACAATTAGAAGCAGCTAGAGTGACAACCCTATACACTTTTCTGTCTGTCGCTTTCCGACGCGTTTTTTTCCCTCTCACACATCCATTCCCTCATTTCCTGCTGGCAATTGTCTCCTTTCAATTGCCGTGTTCACAGGCGTTGCGTTTAGACTTGTTATTTTTTTTACCGACATTTCCAACAGGCAAAGGAAAGTATTTTTATTCTAGAAAAGTTTAAACTGCTTACACAAAGTAGATTGCGATGAAAAGTTCGGAAGCTCTGTCAGGTTTATAATTATATTTTTTTCTTTCTTTATATTTGGAAACTCTGCCAACAAACTTACTAATGAATCTATTGGTTGGAAGCGCGACTGCTATATTTGTGGACCTGCGTTCAATTCCTAGATCGAGTTTACAGTTGAATGTGGGGCTCTTCTATGAAATCCTCAGTAGCAGCTTTGTGGCTCGGAATTTGGATTTGTGCCCGGTTAACCGCAATAGATTCGTCCTTTGTTACATGTTACCTAAATAATTATATCGGTGAACAGTGGGTGTACACTCTGCCTAACCCTTCAGGGAATACAGGCGTGATGGTGTATCAAATTTTAGCAGACAGACGTGCAAACAAAGTTAATTAATAGGTCAAGCTATCCAAAACAGACAAATTTTCGCGATTGAATATGAACCTTATTGCTTTGTATTAAGTTGAAAATCAATCAAATAAATTTTACAGATTGTGGTAGCTTGATGTGCTGGCCTCTACCTACTTAAATACTTAACATTTTTTTTTATGTTGCACGTCGTGTCTGCGACGAAAAAGGTTACCACTCAGCATGATGCTTTGTTATGGTACAAGACCATATCAAAGTGATGATTTTCAGTGGCCACCTAATTAGGTACTTAATTGCGATTAATTTGTTTCATAGGCGACCTACCTTCTTTTGTTATTTTAAACAAAAAACGTATTTTAGACCTTAAGACCCTGTAGGCGTCCATATTTATGAAAAAAATGCTGTAAGCGGAGCATTTGCTAAGTACACTATAACCGTAAGTCTGCCTTTAAGTGCCGGTCAGGGGGTTGGTGCACTAATTTATTGGAAGCGGGAAGGCCCAACGCATAAGAGGAAGCGTTTAGTAAAGTTTACTAACAGCCCTTTTCCTGTCACGCGGTTTTGCGCCCGCATACGTGCCACACCCGCGTGCGTGTCATTTATATCATACAACATTTCAGTATCGTGTATGAACCGCCGGTGGCAAGGGTGGGCGGGGATTGCCGAACGAACGAAAAGACAAAACATATTGATTAATTTATTATTCCAAGTTAAATAAATGAACTCTCTTATTAGCCTATTGGTTCATAACGCAACTGGTTTGATTACCGGTTCCAACAAAGTGTTATTGGGTTATTATTTATTGATTAGAGTTTGGATTTGTGCCTCGTAATGACAATAGGCTCGCCCCCTTTTACATGGGACCTACACATACCGGCGAACTGTGAATGTTTACAATTATAGTACACTTCTGCCTAACCCTTCGGGGAGTATAGGAGTGACAGTATGTTATGTTTTTATATGTTTTTATATAGTGTTCTTACACTGGAACCAGAAACTGAAGCGTAGAAGTCGCGATACTAAAGAGGCATTCAAACTTGTCCAATTAATTCCAAGAAGGAAAAGAAAAAGCATAAATAAATTAAATTGTTTTTCTAAGCTTCGCTTTCTCTTGCACTTTGTACCACACACAATTTCCCACTCTGACCTCTTCTTTAAGTGGTCTTGTGCATTTATAGCCAATAAACCGGGCCCACTAAAGGGAGCTATATGTACGAATTGGGACCTTTTCTGTTTAGTTCAGAAGACCACAAGCTATAGGTATGTAGGTATAAGATTTTCTACATACATAGGTATATAGTGGGGTAAGATAGTTGCCGGTTCAACATCGTATAAACCAAATTTCCGTTTTATTCAGCTACAATTTTTAATGCTAGCCACATTGCGTCATGCGTCATGTTCCTCATGTTCCGCGCAATGATACCTAACTAGAATTTATTAAGAGAGGTAGGGCATAGTGGGAGTAATTCCACTCAAATTGGAGTTGCCCGACTGGGGAAGTACCTCCGCCTTGCAGAAAATCGAAGTGAAATAACACTGTGTTGAGTTGTGTTTCGTACAGTGAGCAAGGTTGCCAGTGTTTTGCGAGGAAATGTTGTGTTAGCATTGATGGCACTTTGATCTTTGTACTGCCAAACCAACTATTCCTTTTTCGTTTTACAGGGTCGGCAACGCGCAAGTGATACCTCTGGTATTACAAGCGTCTATAGGCTACGGTAACCGCTTACCATCAAGTGGGCTGTATGCTTGTTTGCCACCTTAGTACCTACCTAGCATAAAATAAAAGAAATCTATTAAACATTTTCAGTATACATTTAACTCATTAATATTTCAAAACATGTCTTCATTTGAAAACAGTGCACCAGGAAAATAATACAATAATAATGCAGTACATTCAACAAGAAATTCGACACACCATGCTGTTGTTATAAGGCTTACCGTGATATAAATAAGGTTTATAATCGAATGTTTTATGTTATATAGATTTTTAATATCAGAGCGTTTGATAAGTATATGGTCTATATTTTATTGATGGCACCTACATAAGTTTATGGCAAAATGTAATACGGGAATCAATGATATACAGCGTGTCCCAAAGAATTTGCAAATAGGTATCAGTTTTTTTATCGCATTTTATATTTCAAAATGTTTTAAAAGGTTATTCCGGCTTTAAAAAGGAAAGAGTCCATTTTTTTTTTCATTTTCCCTGGGTTATCAGCTTGTTGACTCCTTGGTTCCCGCTTCACATTGAATTTTGAGACACGCTGTATAATAATTATCATACATCTTGTCATACGTTAACTGCACGGTTAGCGTACCGACTAAGGTATAGCGTCTAGCTGTCGGGTGTCGTGGGTTCGATTCCCACTCGAGACAAATCTTTGTGTGATCCACAGACAGATGTTTCAAGTCTGTTTGTACTTTGTTTTATTTTATTTTATTCCGGGATAAAAAACAGGAGTACAATTTACTAGTTAAACAACATATTTATTTGTACTAGCAACATTATCCACTTATTACCAATTTTTGATTGTTAAAGCTACGTGTGATAAAAAAATTGTGTCCGTTCCTTAAGGGCCGGCAACGCATCAGCAACTCCTCTGGTGTTGCAGATGTCCATGGGCGACGATAACCACTCACCACGTCAAAAAATATTTAAAAAAAGAAATGGTCGAACAACGTCTAAGTACTTACTTAATTGAGTTTTTCTTTAATATTCTCAATAGTAGCTCTGAGTTTGATTTATCGCCAGTTAATGGCAATAGGTTTGCACCCTATAACAAGCGACATAAAGGGTTTTTTAAGACAAAGTTTTTAGGTCACCCTTAGCAGCTTAATTTGCAAAAAGGTGGTCAAATTTTCTACTTCAGTGGTGTGAAGGTCTGTGTTCTTCCTTCGCTTACCATGGCCATGGATTTTGGTGATTTATTCATGCTTGATTGCGGTCAAGTTGGACAACCGCTCAGACCGTTCGCTTAGAGTATCTACTGGCGAATGGAGGTAGATTAGAGCAGCGCTACCCAATCACTGCCTTACTGCGTAGAAACGGACCACCCATTTGTTCAACAAGGGTTGTTGTATTTATACAAACTGATGAGAAAACTTCGATATCGCGATTCAGAACAGTATTGTTCGATATCCAAATTATGAGGGGTCAATCCAACCCCTTATAATTGCAATAGTATGCAAAAAGAGGGTGGAATCCGCGCCGCTGACCGCTATTTGTGATCCGTTTCTCTGACGTTACAGATCAAGTTCAATCCCCGCATGGAGTTAAACTTTTTGTGATTTGAAATCTGTTTTTTTTATATTTTGTGGAAAATAATTTTGTTATTTGACTGTAAAACCTGAATAAAAAGTTAAAAAATTGATAAAGCATATTGTTATCAAAGTCTGGGTACCTACACAATTAAATCAAAATAGTTTTATTTTCATATACACCATAGACAGGCACTTAGGGAACGTCGAGTCTAGGTGCAAATATTAGTTTAAACATGTCTGTGTTTACATAATATGTAATTATTTCGCTTGCGGTCACAATATGGTCATAATATGAAATATTAAAACTGTGTTATGGTATACTCGGTAAAGAGCTCGTAACAAATTTTTGAACCGACAATGACAGTAATGGTATGTTATTTTTTTATGTTACTTGCAGAAATGAATATTATTTCATTCATTATTTCATTTCAATACAAAAACGACTCGTTGAACGTCCCCTTCGTTATTCAAATTTCTAGGGTAAATTCTATTGTAGTGTACTTATTGTAATGTTGGCAAGTTCAAACCCCACATAAAACAAGTTCTTTTTGTGATATTCCGATTATTTTTTGCTCCAATATCATCCATCCATCATCATCCTTACTAATATATTACAGGGTTAAATATCTGTATTTTACACGAAGCTCTGTCACCCATTTTCTGGGCTATACCGATATCTTGAAGATAGACTAGTAGTCAGGCTTTTTGGGCTTCTGACTACCAATAATGATTAGATACCTATCATAGGTGTTCGCATGACAACCGGGAGCGACGGCTTCACGTGCTCTCCGAGACACGAAGAGTTCTTAATGTGTTAAGAATTAGCCCCACAAACTGACCGCTATTAACCACAAGCCCCTCTGAACGCATTATGTAGGTATCAATAGAGATTTAAATTTAATAATAAATGAGCTATTTTAGTGACGGCAAAAATGCATGGTATGCATTAGCATTGAAAATACCAAAAAATACAAAACATAATTAATAAATGATTGTCAAATTTCATTCATATTCGTATTATACCTACTTTATGCGGAAAACCTAAAAAAAAACGCAAAAAGGGAGTCAAATCTTTCTACATCAGTTGTGTAATACTTGCATTACCTCCTTGTCAAACTGCTATTAAATAGAATGCTGTATTTGCTGACCACGATGGGGACGGACTACTCGATGCAGGATACCCACATCTTCTACTTAACCACATAGGGCCTCTATAGCTCTCGGCTTGAGGGTAGACAGGCGCAGTGTAACCCATCAGTGGCTTACTGTGTAGAAACGGACTCCCCATATGCAATTCAAAAGACGTTCTATTTATACAAAGTGACAAGAAAACTTTGATACCGCGATTCAGGCTTGTTCGAACATTCAATAGGTCTCAAGCGACTGAACGTAGTCGCGCTGGTTCAAGCCACTTAGAGTTCAATTTGTTGGGACATAAAGACTACAATTGCTTTAAAACTTTTCTTATAGGGAATAAATTCTACGTACATTTTAGAACTTTTAAAAATCGAATATAATTTCATGACCACGGAAAATACTTTTAAAAATGTACTAAATACACAAGGAGGTTGATTATTCTCGTGAAACTCTTAGCGAATTTGACGGATCCCATGGCCATGACTATGGGGCAAGTGTAGGCACTAGCGGATTTTAGTCGGTACGTGTCCAACATACCCTGCTGCCTCCCCGGGTGGCAGATGAAACATGAGGACTTTCCGTACTATAAAAAAATAGACCTGTAAATCTGTAACTACGGGTTGTATAAAACTATATCCGACACCATCACCCTCATAAAAATAGCCTTTGTATTTAAAAGCATAGAGTTCATTTTTATTTGAGAATAAAACAAACATTACTCCCATATTTTCGGAAGGGTTTGACAGAAATGTACACCAATGTATACAATCACAGTTTGCCGGTATGTTTAGATCCCATGTAACCTAACCGAAAATAAATCAATTATACACATCATATATTTTATAGGTTATGGCTAAGTTATTTCTACGCTGATCAACCGATCTGCAAGGTTAAGCTGCGCTAGCCGCGGTCAGTTTATGGATGGGTGGTCATTTATAACAACATCGTGACTCCTCCGTGCCTCATACAACGTCAGTCCCGGTTGTCATTATATGAACATACCTATAAGACAATCGTTAGTGTTAGTTAGATGCCTAAGAAACCAACCAGTCTATCCTCAGGATATCGGTATTACCCAGAAATTGGGTTGCGGAGGTCTGATGGCGGTCGCTTCGTGTAAAATACTGATATTCAGCCGCATCTGGTCAGACTGGAAGCCGACCAACATAGTTTGGAAAAGGTTCGAAGCATGATATAATTACAGACATAATTTATATCGAAATTGTTTATTTTTTACCGACGTACTGTGTGTGTGTTCTTTAATACACCTCTGCCTACCTCTTCGGTCAATACAGACGTGATGGTAGAAATGTATGTAGGTATGATAATTTTAATTAATATTTATAAAGACAACTCCCGTACTTGATAACAAGCCCTGTTAGTAATTAGAAACAATGAAGAAAGAAAGAAAGTAAATTTATTGAAACAAGATACACCCAAACTCAAAACAAATGACTGTGGACTACACAAATATTTGACTCTCTCGGAATCGAATCCACGACACAACGGTAGTGATGTCCCTTCGTAAAAAAATAGTAGTGCTACCGGTTTCTCCCTAAGGTCGACCGGTAGAGAATCCATAAGGATTAAGTTCTTTGTAATACACAATTAATAAATAATGAATCTAATCTTATCCACTTTATGTCAATGTCCTATTCAAATAAAAAACATTTGTCATCCAAGAATAACTTCATTCTGAACCTGTAATTATTCATCTCTCAACAATAACATTTCAGTATAAAAACAATACAGGAATAATACGTAATTAATTTGTACTGTACAAAACAAATTACAAACAAGTTAAGTAGATATTTATTATGATATTTCTTCAAAAAACAATCAATTAAAAGTCATTTAAATTAATATAAATAATATTATATTCTTGAAATACTAATAAAATGCCATATTATATTTATTTTTGCATGTTTTAATTTGCCTTCTAATTTTATTGTTTGCAGGAAAATATGAATAAAAAAAAATATCTACAAAAGGGATACGTGTTTTAACATTCTGATAACAGATGGCAGCACTATTGCTAGCTCTTTATGTGTCATGATTGCTAGCCTTGTCGGTGGCGATGCGATCCACATATGGCTATCCCTCTCCCGCATAAAAATATTACAAAAATATCAATGTTTATTAAAATTAATTGTACCAATCGATTCTACATTAATTCAAATACACGAGAAAAATATTATTTTAGATTATTTATGATTAGTTTGGTTGTAAATTTAATAAGTTCTACATCGCGCTATCGAAGTTTTCCTCCCGTTTAGCATAAGTACGAGATTTCGCGCGACTACGTTGGGGAGTCCGTTTCTACACAGTAAGACAGTGTTCAGGGGGAGAGCTGTTCTATGTCTCCCTCTGGTTGAATGAAGCAATAAGCTATTGAGGAAAGCTATTGTGGAATTAATGCAGCGCAGCGAGTCTGTGTCTCTTGAAGTCTCGGCCAAGAGTCGAAGGTATAAGCCCATTGTGCGGCATAGTGAAACGGCATGGCGCCGTCCGGTAGGCATTCAGGCCAATTGTGAAAGGTCATTGCGACCAGTTGTAGAGTCACCAGTACGACGGGGCTCACTGTAACACGGAGGAATATGGTCCTCAACCCCACTGCTGTAGAAAATTTGACTTCCTTTTGTGATTTTAAAATAAATTGTTCAATTTTTTGTTTTCATCACTTAATTGTTTTTGATAAATAAAAACAACTTGTAAAGTTATTTAGAAAAGGAAAAATACGACCGCGGGCAGGATTCGAACCTGCGTCTTCTGGTTCGAATCCTGCCCGCGGTCGTATTTTTCCTTTTCTAAATAACTTTAAAATCTTAGCATGGAAAATGCCAAAAATATACAAAAAGATAACAACTTGTAAGTTATTTTTCGTTCACTAATTTATTTAACTAGGTACTGTATAACGTAGTTTCCTAAAATAAACTTCTTTCTTAACATTTTAGTTCTAAGAATAGATACAATTTCGTTAGGTATTAATTATTATTGTTATCCATTGAACTGGTTTTGCAATATAAATTAGATTTTGGGATTTTGTGAAATCGATCGTATAAATAACCGATAATATCAATGCTTATTTCCGATTTGCAATCACTTTTTATGTGCCGAAAATTGCAATTTCTGCTGTGTTCTATAATCTAAATTACTATTAAACTAAACGACTATTTTTACTTAAAATATTACGACGACTGTACAGCTCGTACATTCGGATTTTGTATATCTCTCTGTCATAGAGGATAAGGTTATTAAAATACTTTGTATTGGGTTCATTATCTACTATTATGAATGAATAATATAATAAATTTGTCCGGGATAGTACTATTTCGGCATAAGACGTGAAGACGATAGCTACGACGTAAGGAGAAAACAATTAAATTCAACGATTACCAACGGAATCTTTTTTATTTTGTCCGAAATAGTAATTATCCCCACAAATTTGTTATGTTATATAGTAGATATTAATTATAGGGCTGCCCTGTTAGTAGGGTGCTTGGCAGCGCAAAACTATGCTGAGAATGATAAGTAGCAGACTTGACTGCTTTCTGAACCGCTGCTTTTAAAAAGGATATCTATAGGCCTCGGTACCCGCTCAACATCAGGTGGGCCGTATGCTTGTTTGGCAAAAAAATACTAAAATTACAATTGTATGTATTTACAAAAAAAAGTATACAAGTATTTATATCCATTGTCTAGTACCCATAGCTGTGCTTAGTTTGGGAGTAGATGGTGTTGTGTAAAATTGTCCAAGAATATTTATTATGTATTTATTTAGATACCTAGGTCTTACAATCACATTAACAGACCCGTGTCATGTTTTGCATACCAATATAATAAGGAAGTATCTAATTTACAATGACTTTATGCTTGGCATCAGTTTCTGGCACTTGTCATAGCCTTCGTGAGGAGGTCTTATATTTTTTTAATGTTATACTCACAGTGAGTGATGGACTGCCAAGTCAAGGTCACTTGCTTAAACGGCGAAAGAAAACGTGGTGAGGAAACCTGCATACCTTAGAGATTTTCACGACTGTTTGTGAAGTCTGCCAGCCCGCACTAGGCCAGCGTGGTGGACTGTAGCCTAATCCCTCTCAATATGAGAGGAGACCCGTGCCCAGCAGTGGGACAGTATGTGGATTGATGATGATGACGTGTCCGTATTAAGACACAATCTCCTCAGTATACAACTCATCGAACTTGACAATGTAACACTGACCTAGTAACCGGTTAAAAACTCGTTTACGATAAAGGACAGTGTCTACATTGAACTCACATTAAGATAGTAACTTAGACGCTTCGTCCTTGAGACGTCGATAAGGAAATAAAAACAAATATACTTGGTATAAGTAGGTACTTTACATTTTTTTCTTATCAGTGTACTAGATAAACCCGGCCATGCGTTGGCTCGGGAATTTCAGGATATAATTGTTTATGAAAGAAAGAACAAGCATACCTACGGTCCACCTGATGGTAAGCGGTTACCGTAGCCTATAGACCCTTGCAACACAAAGGGTATCACTTACGCGTCGCCGACCCTGTAAAACGTAGGATGATGAGGAATAGTTGGCTTGGCAGTATAAGGGTCTAAGTCCCCCTTTACCCACAAAGGGTTTCCTCGCGGAGTACTGGCAACCTTGTTCACCATAAGAAACACAACACAGCTTAAAGCAATGTTATTTCACTTTCAACACAACGTTTCCTACGTTGTGTTGGCAGTGGGGGGACTTTGACCCTTATACTGCCAACCCCACTATTCCTCTTTCGTTTTACAGGGCAACGGCAACGCGTAAGAGACACCCCTGGTGTTGCAAGCGTCTATAGGCTACAGAAATAGCTTACCATCAGGTGGGCCGTCTGCTTGAGACGCCGTATGTAATTCACTGAACTTCTGGTTTTGCAAAAGTTTACCCAAGAACAATTGCTCCTTACCAATTGTTCATACATTACTTGGAGTGCTGTTCCCCATAATTGTCGTAGCCATAAACTGGCAACACCACCATTTCGGGTTACTGCATATATGGTACATACATACTAGTTGTCTGTCGGAACGCTGGGAACAAAGCCCCATAGAGTATTGTTCTACTGTCTATGTACTGACCTTTACTACTGGTAATGGCTTTGTAACTCGAAAATGCGAGTTATAGGTGAAAAAAAACATACATATACATCACGCATGTTTTCCCTGAACGTTCAGGCAGAGGTGTACTTAATGTTCATATTAGCAAGCCTATTGCCAGTAACCGGGACGAATATAAACTCCGGGCTTGTACTGAGGATTCCAATAGCAACTTTAACTGGTAATTGAACCTAGGACAGTCAGGACAAATTTAGTTACGACCACTAAACTAACGAACCAGATTTTTTTGGAGAGAGCAAAGAAAAAGATAAGATTTTTTTAAATAGCATGACGTTATTTGTACAAATATTATGGTCACTAAAATGAGACAGCTTATTAATGATGACGTTATATTAAATTTCTCTAAGGATCTTGTAAGGACACCTTAAAGTATTTTTTTGTTATTTATGTGAAATGTAATGTAATCTGTAAAGGCGTTTTACAATGTGTAGGTACTATAATTAGTGTACAAAATTAATCAAACTAAACTAATGGATATCTGAAAATATCCGTTAGTAACTTTAATTTTTTTTGTTGACTTCCAATTCGTCCTAGTTTATAGATCATTATTTAGACGTTTATTCTTTACAGAGTATGAATAAGTACTTCCGAAACAATCAAATATTGATTGATGTTTAAGTCCATATTCCTTTTAAAAAAAAAATTCAAATTTGAAAATAGATTCGAAACTCGACATTTCGAGTTCCGCTAGTAGTGATGTGCTTACGTATCACTAACGAATCTCGACTATTGTTCAACTGTTGACTGTACGCCTCGTAATATTCGTGAGCATTGTTCCCTCCCATATTAAACACCATTAAAATGTGTCCAGCCTAGTTTCATTCGAGCGAAGTATGCAAATGATTTTTAATTTTCTCTTTTTTTTTATTTCTGATGACGTCCGTGGTCTAGTGGTTCACATGTTGCAGATTACGAGGTCGTTGAATCGATTCCCACAAATCACAAATATTTATGTGATTACAACAACATAGGTGTTTGTCTGTTTGTCTGTGTGTTTATTATTGTATGTATTTACAAAAAAAAGGAAAAAAGTATATTATCCATTGTCTTGTACCCATAGTACCTACAAGCTCTGCTTAGTTACGGTCTAGATGGTGCTGTGTAAAATTGTCCAAGAATATAATATTATTTATTCATTTTACAACACGCCTGTATTTCAGGGATATGTAAATTTACGTAGGATTGCTAGCGGGCGTTGGAGCTTAGCATCTTTGGTGCATAAAAAAAAACAAATACACAAAAAACACAGCATTGTGCACCTCTTTGATTATATACTTGTCTAGATGGAGCAATGCAAACAAACGACACGCGAAAACTGGGGCCAAATTGCGTGATATGTGTGAGTACCGCTTGTGTACTTATTGTAGTCAAACTGTCAAGGTGTGCGTGTTTAGGGATGCCTACTCCAAATTATTAACTTACCTTTTCTCCATTATTTAATGGGATGACAGTTAAACGAAATAGGCTGAATAAAGTAATTATTTTGTAGATTAGTGTTTTATTTATTTTAATAAAAACAAAAAATACAATGAAAAAATATATACAGCAATTTATAGATCAAAATCCATCTCTTTGTATTTGTTTTCGAAATAGTTTTTTTTTATATTTCATTTCGTGTCCAGGCAAGTTATCATTTACTGATCAAATAAATTATGTAGGTAATTATTAAAATAATAAAATTTTCTCATCGAAAAATGATGACTGATATTTGCATTTTATCTCCCAGTTTCGCCAAAACTCCCTTGTAATAAATTGACAACACCGGCTAATCTGTCGAAACTACAAAATAACGAATTGAAAAATCATGTTTTCATAAAATAATAGAGGTTAAATAACAAAACTTACCGATGTAATGTGATCTTAGTGTAATTATACGGTTTTCCCACATAATTGCGACACAATTTGACAGCACATACCGACATAATTAATTATTTTTCGAGAACTCCACACCCTGAAGTGATCCAAATGACACTGACGTAAGTGAGAAGAGAGTCTACCAATTTTAGTAGACTTTATTTGGGCCGTTCTGTACGTGTCAATGTGGCATCTAGACAAGTATATAATCAAAGGTGCACCTACATCCAAATTGCTAGCATAGCCCATATGGTCAGCATCAACCCACATACTGTTACTGTCCCACTGCTGGGTACGAGTCTCCTTTCAGATTGAGAGGGATTAGGCCATCGTCTACCATGCGGGTCATTTTTTTTTGCTGCGAGGAGGATGCCTTCAAAAGGCTGCCTGTTAGCTGGGGGCAGGCAGGGGTGTGTGGGATTTTAAACTGCTAATAGGACCTAAACATACCGACGAACTGTGGGTGTACATTGGTACACTTCTGCCTAAAATTGATCACTGTCCGTTCGACCCCACGAACTGGTAACTTCTACACCAATGATGCAATCAGTTAAAACGTAACAATACAGAATAAAATAATGTTACTATATAATTAAAACAATAGATATATTATCATCCAGCCGACAACGGAAGCCCTAATTCATTATCGCGATCTGACCGTCTGTATGTACGTCAATCAGAAATAGGCGGCCATATTGTAATTATGTTAATAGTAATCATTACATTAGTTAAATTGTAATGAGTAATGTTCATTCAATTAGTTAAATTGTAGTTTTTTTTTTATTGTGACAAGCATACAGCCCGCCTTATTTTTATTTTTTTATTTTATTTTATTAGGATCTCCGACAAAGAATACACCTTACATGCTAATAAAAATATTACAATTGACCTTCAAGCCAAGTGCTTCTTTAATTATGGGAGATCACATCATGCGAAATGAGATCAACCACTACTTAATATAAACGAAAACAATGAGATCAAACTTTAAAATTAAATCAGCTTAAATAAATAAATATGTATAAATTTGTATATATATGCTTAAGTATCAAAACAAAACAACTAAATTTAAAGATATCCTTAATATTTTGAGCGAGAGAGAGATATATATATTATACAATTATCTAATTATCTTCAAATGGTACCTAAGTGGCAACCGCAGTCTATGTAGATGCTTGCAACACTAGTGGAATCAATCGTGCGTTGGCATCTTGAGACCTCAGTTGCTAAGTCTCATACGCATAGTAATTTAATTGCCCTTCAAAGTGGCTCATAATAATCATCATCGACACATATATTGTCCCACCGCTGGGCACGGTTCTCCACTCACAGAATGAGAGAGATTAGGCTATAGTCCACCACTTCACACGCCGTCGAAAAACTCTCAGGCATGCAGGTTTCCTTACGATATCTTCCTTTATCGCTTAAGCGAGTCATATTATTTAATAATTAATACGCACATGATTTCGAAATGTCGTAGAAAAACCTTATAACACTGCTTGACTCACCTAGGAATTAAAACTAGGACCTCAAGCATTGTTGTCGCCTTTACAACCACAAGGGTAATTGGGAAGTTGATTATACATTACATTTTAAAGTTATTTTAGCGAAGGAAAAATTCGACGCAAGCAGTATTCGAACTGGTTAGATACACCAGACGCTATGACCATTAAGCCACCGCGATTCCTACCCGCCAAGTCGAAATTTGCCTTCACATTGTGAATTTACGTATAAAGACGCGGTCGAATTTTTCCTTCGCTGAAATAACTTTAAAATCTTAGCATGGAAAATTCTAAAAAATACAAACAGATACATTACATTGTTATTGATTATATAACACAATGTTATATAACACTGACGACGTGCGTCTGTTCTGTACATAAACAACACGTCCCTTAAAAACATACAAAATTATGCAGTTAAAGACACAAACAACGTGATTTTGACTAAACATATGCGAAAACCAAACAAACAAGTAGTCCTTCAGTGACCTTGTGCCCTCTATGTGACCTTGACCGTCCTACCTCACCATCCTGTTTTTAAATTATGTCAACAACTACGTTTTACGAAACCATCTGAAAAAACAAAGTGGTCCGCATGATTTATGTTGAAGAATAAATGTGAATTTTCCTTGAACTAAATTATTCACTACCAGTTTTTGCCCCCGGTTTTTTTTTTATTCACGATAGGCCTACGCATGACCACTAGTTCGCCTGATGTTAAGCGACACTGCGATCTACGGTGGAGCGCGCTTGCCTATAAGAAACCGATTCACTCGAGATTTAAAGACACACAGATTATAGTTATTTGGTAAGACCTACTCAGGAAGCTCATTCCACATTTCAGCGGTACGCATGATGAAACTTGATTTAAAGCGTTTCGTTCGGGCTTTTGGGATGTCCACCATGAATCGATGACGCTTTTTTGTGCTTCTGGTCGTCCGATAGTAGAAAGGGCAAGGGGGTATAAGATCGTGGAGATCTGATGCACACTCTCCGAAATGCATCCGATAAAAAACTGACAAGCTAGCGACTTTGCGGCAATGTTCCAGACTCTGGAGCTCGGACGAGCGAGTCGTTGCCAATGAGCTTCTTGACGCGCTTCTCAACGGATTCCAACGCCTCAAGCTGGTACTTAGCCGAACCATCCCAAAGGTGCGAACAGTACTCCATGCACGACCGAACTTGTGCTTGGTACAATAAAAGCAATTGTTCCGGCGTGAAATAACGACGCACCTTTGAGAGGATACCCAGCTTTCTGGCAGCTACCTGAGCCTTGGACTCAAGGAGCCGAAGTTGAGGGTTGACGTCAGAGTAACGCCCAAGAGCTCAAGCCGATCAGTTACTTGCATAGATACTAATATTTAGATACCGGTTTCATCTGTCCTTCTTCAAAGTCAAATGTATCTATGTACCAGATTTCATCTTAATCGTTAGTGGTAGTCAGAAACCCAAAAAAGCCTAAAAACTAGTCTTTACTCAGGATATCTTTATTACTCAGAAATTGGGTTACGGAATTCTGATGGGAGTCGTTCCGTGTAGAATACTGATGCTGATATTCAGCCGCATCTGATTATCTGAAGCCGACCCTAAAAAAGATGATATAAGTACAGACGCCAGCAGGTCAAGCTATCCAAAACTGTCAAAATTTCCCAATCGATAATGAACCTTATTGCTTTGTGCTAAAGTTGAAAATCAATCAAAGAAATTTGACAGATTGTGGTAGCTTGATGTGCTGGCGTCTATACATACTAGCAAATTCATTGTGAACACAGACAAAAGCGATGTTGGATTGATTATTTTTATTTTCCTCCAGTCACAATCACTAAGGGGCCGTCTCCACGAGCGAGAGAATTGCAGCGATATTATCGTCGTGCCACGTATTTCTATACACTCTTTTAGAATGTGTCTACACGACGAATTGTTGTGTCTGGAAATACGTAGCACGGCCGCGATTCTCTCGCTCGTGGAGACAGCTCCTAACTCAAGATTGTTTGACAGCACGTCAAAGACACATTTTTATGGTTTTTTTTAATAAAGATCTTAATAATAGAATATTAAGATCTTTTCATGAAGACGTTCGATTTTTACGTCAATGATATAGAGTTCAAATTTAATTGATTCAAAAGTCCCTGTAAAATGAACGAAATAAGTACCTATAATATGACTACATTTTGTTTGCAATGACCTCGCTCTCCCAACTCAACCTTGAGAGTCCCGTGTCAGACGCCAATCTGTTTTGAATATGTCAAAAGTGACAGGATGCGGCTATAAGATTATTCGTTTTTTAAGGACGTTACGTGCATCTATTTTTTAACCGACTAAAAATATATTTATATCTGATACTTAAGTAAGCGAATTGAGATAAAACAACTTAGTACGAAGTTTAGTCATAGGCAGTTTCGTCATAAAAAAATGTTTTATTTCAACGACTTCAAAAAACTAGGAACATCTACATACTGACCGCGTAAATCACAGCTTAACCTTGTAGATCGGTTGATCAGCGTAGATGTTACTTATCCGCGAACCCCAGATAAGAGATATAAACTTTTTCCCACGGCACAGGGTAACCTAATGGGGGATCACAGCTTTCCATATATTTTGTGAACCCATTTTCGGAATAAAACTTTTTCATTTTTCATTTTCAAATTTTTATAACAATATTCCCAACATTTTCTGACGTGTAAAAATCTCGTCAGAATTCTGACTGTCAAATCGAAACGTAATGTGACATGGGCATAACGTGTACGTCACGAGAATTTTGTCACATTCGCGTGACATAACGATCTACTTTCTCAACTGATTTATATGTAAATTATGATTGCTATGTCTATTTTCGCGACAGGCTCGAATTGAATTAATGTTCTATCCTTTTAGATGAAAGGCAGAATAAATTATGTATTAGTGTGAGAGGCTTTGATTCCTCGCTAAAGTGAATTATGAGTTTACATAATAATATAAGTATATCATTCCGTTAAAGCTTCGCATTTAAAGGAAAATCCTATTAGAGTTGAGTAAATATTCATATTCATACGACTTACCAAATGGTACGGATCTCTTCTTGAAATGTGAAAGGTTAGACTATAGTTCATTATAAGATAACATACCATCACGCCTGTATTCCCCGAAGGTCTAGGCAGAGAAAACTGTGGGTTTACTGTCACGAACATAATATGTATATGTTACAAATCAAAGATCGAAAACAGCTCACAACGCATTATGGTCAATTATATTAGTTGAGCTTCAAAATGCAAGGAATTATAAAAACTAAATAATAAAAAAAACCTTATAAGCTAGGTTCGGTTTTTTTTATATAGCCTCTTTTGTTTCCTTCCTTTTTTTTCTTTTCCTTTAGGTTCAGTTGTAAGGCTTTTTTTTAAATAAATACAAAAAATCAATGCCAGTTTAAATTAAAATAAAGCTAACAACTGATTAATAAGCTGCTACTTTCTAATATAATTGACCATGACGCGTTGTGAGCTGTTTTTTCGCTCAATGAGCGTTTCCGATCTTTGAGCGTAACATAAAATTACATACAATTAAATACACTATTAATTTTTTCGTGAAATGACGATTGCAACTTTGAGATAAGATTAATATAATTAAAGTATAGTTTTGAAAATACTATGTTCGTAACATCACAGAATATCAGTGAAAACCATAAGAGAAAATCACTTTAGAATTTCGATAAGTGTATACATATTGATCTACACTAGTGTATCTACATCTATCGAAGACATATATCATTACAATGTTCTTCAGATTTGAACCTTGTCTGAGATCTAATTTTTCTTTCTCTGAAATGAATATCTTTATAAACATTTGTTTAGCATGCGTTCATTCATGTCAAATATAATGAAAAATAACAAGGTAGCTTTAGCTGTTTTGAAAATCACAGATCTCGCACTTGGAGACATGCCCTGTGATAAAATCTTACAGAAAACTGCAATAAACCAAATAGAACAACATCTTAACAACTCCAAATGTATTTTTAACACTCAATGTTACAATACAATTCCCTACAGGAAAGACGTAATTAACCTCTGCTCTATAACAACTTTAAACAATAACGGTCGACAGCTGCGCATGATTCGATGACTAGTAATGATATTAATTGTTTTTTGTGTTGTAATGTAAACAGTTCCGTTTGGAAGTTTCTAGATCGAATATACCGTGTTTTTTTTGTTGTCTTACAGCCGAAAGGAAACCTATCAAAACATAACTACTACTAACGATTCTCATAGGTTCGCATGATAACCGGGACCGACGGTTTTACGTGCTATCCGAGGCACGGACGGGTCTCGATGTGTTTAGTATGCTCCCCCATCCACAGACTGACCGTGGCTAGCGCAGTTAAACCTTGCAGATCGAGATTAATGACCTGTCACGATACCAGTTCAGCAAGATATTTGCGTAGGTCACGTGAAATACTCAACATAATATTTATATTCAACGAAGAATGATCCAGGTGTTTCTTGTGTCACTGTTAGGTTGATAATATTTGTTATACGGAAGTCTGACAAAGAACAGTAAACATCATCATAACAAAATATAATGGATCAGAGGTAACAAAAAGACAATGGCTGGACATCCGACTGTTAAAAATAAATAACGTACTGTTATCAAACATAATTATTGTATGATTATATTGTTGATCTGGTACTGTCGGTAGGTACTGGTCGGTAGGTACCGGTCGACTCTTACGCACCATGGCAACCCTTTTTTGTTGTAATATTATGACCAACAAAATCAAAATCAATAAAATAAGGTAAAACTTTGGAGTACCTATGTCCTTTTAAAAAAATAATCATAATATTTTTTTTCTGAACGGCCGTAAGTTCTGCTATAAACTATTTTAAGGTTTTCCATTAATTACCGGACACCCTGTATATAAAAGTGAATCCCTGTTTTCCTTGGTCACGCCATAACTTGAGAACGATTTTACAGATTTCATTCATCTTTTTTTAATACTTTGTAGAACGTTCTTCATCATCAACACATATACAGTCCCACTGCTGGGCACGGGTCTTCTCTCACAGAATGAGAGGGACTGGCTATAGTCCACCACGCTGGCCTAGTTGGCAGACTTCACCCGCCGTCGAGAAAATCTCTAAGGTTTCCTCACGATGTTTTCCTTCACTGTTTAAGCGAGTGATAATTAATTATTATACGCACATGATTTCGAAAAGTCAGAGGTCCTTGGATTCGAACTCAAGACCTTCGACTTGGCAGTCCAATGGTCATACCACTAGGCTATGACTGCTTTTTCCGCTCAACAGAACGTCCTTACGTGATAAAAATTGAGACAGCTTAGCCCTGGAAATGTGTACACGTGTCTACACATGTCCAGAATAACTTGAGCTTTTATATAACCTTTCCCTACAGCGAGAGGTCACCTTTAACTGAAATTTTATAGCTTGATATGTAACGGTGATGTTCGCAGAACTGGATTTATCACTTTCCGTTGATAGGGTAAAGGGACTAGTTGTCGGCCGATAAACTCGTCGACCTCATGTTAACCTCTTTGTTGTTGATAAAGGCCTATCCCAAGCCGCTATCTGGTTTCATAGAGGTCATGATTTTAAGCCAACTTCAAAAAGGGGGACTTTATCTATGAATTGTTATCACCATATTGTACCAGTGGAGACTGTAATAATTTTATTTTAAAAGAGTTTATATGAAGTTTCGTACCCAACTCTTTTTGGAACTGTGCAGCGTACACCTAGTGTTGTTACTGTTACCATGGCCATGACTATTGGGTAAATGAAGAAAAGTGCTGTTTTAAGTCAATACGGGTCCAACATACTCTGCCGCCAAGCCACGCGGTTTACTAGATCCTACAGTTTGGCATCTTTCCGGTCTTGGATCCCCCACTTATGAAGGTAATTGACCACGCGGATCAATTGATCCTACCAAATATGTTCGGTCTTGTATACGTTTACAACACGCGTTTCCTCATAGTGTGCGGAGAGGAAATTTGTAGGTATTCTTAAACTCCCACGGATACAAATAGAGAGAAAATCAATTTAACACAACCCAGTATGAAATTCTCGTTGTAAACATCAAGGTCAGAAGTGGGATTAAATTGGCTAATTGGGCATTATTTAAACCCGTTTCGTTCTTAGAATTCGAGTATTTTTGTACTTCTTAATGAATATTATTGAGGGAAAAAAGTAGAAATGAACTTCATTCCGTTTTTAAGTATTTTTGAAAGTACCTACACTGTTTCATTGTTTATGTGTGAGTAGGTATACCTACCTAATCAGTGATAACCTGGAGATAATAACCATCATCATCAACCCATATTCTGTCCCAGTGCTGGGCACGTGTCTCCTCTCATATTGAAAGGGATTACGCTATAGTCCACCGCGCTGGACCGTGCGGGATGGCAGATTTCCACACGCGGGACTGCACGGTTATCCTACAAATGCGCATTTAAGCAGGAAGCGAGAAGAAACCGCCGTGGTTTCTTCTCGCTTCTTCTTTGATGGGGTCCGGTGGTTGTACCGGACCATAGTTCGTCATGGTCGTGGTGAGTATCACCAATCCTATGGCCATGACTAAAGGGCTAGGAAAGGCAAGGTTTAGTCGGTACGAGTCACACATAGGTACAAACGATCCATGAAGATTTTCCACATACCAAAAAAAGGTGCATGAGCCCATTTTTCTTGTTTCTGTTGTGAAAGCATAAAGCTCTGTTGAGATACATTTTAATAAGTCTCCAGATTATTACTAAAGACATTTCAATTAATTTTAACAAATGCTTGTCATGATTCCTTGTGAACGAACTAATTAATTAGCGTTCATTCACTGAATAATCTTCAGTTAAGATATTTATTTATAATAATTATTTACTTTAAAACAACAAAGTTCAGGAAGGTTTTCATAAAAGAGACGACTTATATTTAAATAGGCTTACGTTTTGAACAGGTAAACAAGTCAAATTGGTTAATTAGATAAAGAGACAGCTACGAGCGCAATACCGATATCCTGAGAATAATCTGGTTTTGGCTTCCGACTTCTGCTAATGACTGCTCTAGGTGTTAATATGATAACCAAGAACCACGGCTATATGTGACGCATCTAGATGTTGAAATAAAACTACTTTTACGGATTTTATCGCGTATATTGATATTATTAATCCCGACGTTTCGGACCCTTTACAGCGTCCATGGTCACGGGTAGACTGAGGTGGTGGGCGTCTTGATGATATAATTACTGACAGCTACCCTACATTTTTTATTGTTACATGATCAATGACATTTATTACTAATTATTAATTAAAACTAGATGGAGCCGGCATTTCCTAGCTGACGACCTCTGAGAAGAAACGCCGAAACAAACTCAGAGAATCATGGTCTCTTTTAAAGTAAAAATATTCAATGATCATGTTTTAGTTGTTAATTATTGGCAATCCGATTCACGCAGAACGAGCTCACAGTATCCTTTGGTCTTGCAGTTGTAGGCATATGGCACTTGCCATATACCTCTACAAGATGCGGGCGTATACAAGCTTGATTGTGATTGCGGTCTCTCATATATAGGCCAAACTAAAAGAAGCATAGGGACCCGCGTAAAAGAACACATCGCCGATGTCAAACACCGCCGTTCCAAGAAGTCAGCAGTTTGTGAACATACTCTTGACAAGGCCCAGCATTATATCAGATTTGATAAACCACAAATACTTGCGAAGGAAAGTCGATACCTACCCAGGATGATTCGTGAGGCTATTGAAATTAAAAAACATCCAAATTTCAATAGAGAAGATGGCTGGGTCTTACCACCTGCTTGGAATCCTGTTATAGATTCTATTAAACCAAAATCCAGGCCTACAACTGCAAGACCAAAGGATACTGTGAGCTCGTTCTGCGTGAATCGGATTGCCAATAATTAACAACTAAAACATGATCATTGAATATTTTTACTTTAAAAGAGACCATGATTCTCTGAGTTTGTTTCGGCGTTTCTTCTCAGAGGTCGTCAGCTAGGAAATGCCGGCTCCATCTAGTTTTAATTAATAATTAGTAATAAATGTCATTGATCATGTAACAATAAAAAATGTAGGGTAGCTGTCAGTAATTATATCATCAAGACGCCCACCACCTCAGTCTACCCGTGACCATGGACGCTGTAAAGGGTCCGAAACGTCGGGATTAATAATATCAATATACGCGATAAAATCCGTAAAAGTAGTTTTATTTCAATGTATAATATTCGCGTAAATGTCAGAAATCAATAAGCATCTAGATGTGTTAAGAATGGACACTTATTCACAGAAGAGAGTTAGGAAGTGGGAGTAATTCCACTCAAATTGGAGCTGCCCGACTGGATAAGTACCTTCGCCTTGCAGAAAATTGAAGTGAAATAACACTGTTTTGAGCTGTGTTGTGTTCCTTACGGTGAGCAAGGTTGACAGTGCTCCGCGAGGAAAAGCTGTGTTGGTAGTGGGGGGTCTTTGAGTCTTATACTGCCAACCCAACTATTCCTCTTTCGTTGTACAGGGTCGGCAACGCGCAAGTGATACCCCTGGTATTACAAGCGTCTATAGGCTACGGTAACCGCTTACCGTCAGGTGGGCCGTATGCTTGTTTGCCACCTTAGCGGTATAAAAAAGACACACGGCTAGTGTAGCATAATCTTGCAGATCGGTTGATCAGCGTATTATTACTTAACCACGATACTAATCTCGAATAATCTAACATAGAAGTACAGTAATGCATTCCAATTGCGCAATCAAAACCAAAACCAGGATTGCGTGTGTAACGCGCTTTAAACAAGGACAAATTGAGCCAATGACGTGACTTATGTCACCACGTGACAAATGAAACGGTAACACACACTTACATTCAAAATGGCGGACTGTAATAATTTTGTGGCACGCGACTGGCAACAGGTACACTCACCCTACTGATGTCATTGATTTCAAATTTGAGTGAGGTGACGTTTGCTATGTTCTGTTCATCAAGAATTGGATTAATAAGACGCAAGCGCCACATTTAATTTCTTTCAACCCATATACTGTCCCATTGCTAGGCACTTCTAAGAATGAGATGGGTTAGGCTGTAGTCCACCACGATGGCCTAGTGCGGGTTGGCAGACTTCAAACGCAGTTAAGAAAATCTCTAAGGCCTGTAGGTTCGGAAAAATATTGCCGTGGATTCGAACTTGACATCTTTTACTTGACAGTCGAAGTCAGATCACTGGGCTATCACTGCATTATATTATGCATATATTATTCTATTTGCCAAATTTTAATCTTTTTTTTTTTTCGAAAATTATTTCTCATTAGCGGTCGCAAGCGAAACTGATTAGCGGAAGATCCTGCGTAGGTTTGCCATGTCGCAAAGTGTTGTTGGTGTTTAGTACAATATTCGCAGTAGACGCTTGGAGTTTAGGTTTTTACCCGAATATTGGCAATAAGCTTGCCACAGTTCGGCAAAATGTTGTTACATTTTGCCGAACTGTGGTTGTATAACATACTTCAGTGCCTAACCCTTAAAGACTACAGACGTAACGTGTGTATAATATTTGAATATGTAAACAATATTAATTTAACAAGTAAAGCCCGTCCCGGTTGTCATGGCAATCGTTAGTGGCATCTAGTCAGAAGCCCAAAAAGCCTGACAGCTAGTCTATCCTCGAGGATATCGGTATTACCCAGAAATTGAACACTGGAAGCCGACCCCAACATAGTTGGAAAAAAGGCTCGGAAAATTATGTACTTAAACAATTAATTTAACATATTTTTCTTTGTTCACAGGTCAGTAACGACAAAAATGGCAACAGCATGTGACGTCAGCCAACCTCAACCAGTCAGGAGACCCATGCCTATTGCCCAGCAGAGGGACAGTAGGTATATTAATATGTATATACCTTAGCTAGCTTAATTAGCCGTTCAATCAACAGCCTAGTCTCGTTACTAAACAGCGCCGTTCAACTAGCTTCCTGAATGATATTCAGCCATTTGATCAAACAGCTAGGCAAATGACTTGGATCGATGACGTTTGATTACTTGCATAACCTGTTCATTTCAATTTCAAAGTCAAAGTCAGCTATTTTATTTCAATTAGACCATTAAAATAGCACTTTTGAAAAGTCAAAACTAGTTGCACTGTTCCAAAAAGTGGGTCTTATGGAGAAGAACCGGCAAGAAACTCCATAGACACTCTTTTAAAAAAAAACATGATTACAATGTTCAGTATTACAGTCTAAATCTGAATATTTCATGAGAACAATGCAGTGTACCTACTATAAAATTAATCTAGTATATTAAACATAAAAAAAAGAGGTTGCCATTGTTTCAATTCCAATTTAGTTCCACTTTCTGCCACCGAGCGCTGAAACTCACCAAACTGTCAATATGGCGTTGGCAAACAACAACCTTGATGAAAAATAGTAATAATAATAATAATATTTTTGGGACATTTTACACAACACCATCTAGTCCCAAACTAAGCAGAGCTTGTACTATGGGTACTAGACAATGGATATAATACTTATATGCTTTTTTTTTGTAAATACATACTTATAATACATAAGAAACACCCAATGCGCAATGGGAGAGTGTAATGACAGTAATACGTAACGCGCTTGTGACTCCTCTGGTGTTGCGGGTGTCCATGGGCGGCGGAAATCGCTTACCATCAGGCGCTCCGTTTTCTCGATTGCCCCCTATCTCATAAAAAAAATGTAAATTAAGCTGTGACTGGGGTAAATACTTATCTCAAATCTAGTCCCCTTCTATCAAAAAGTGTTGAAAACCTGGTCAACAGACTTTATAGGGGTAAAAGGTAGGCATTCGATTTAAAAATAATTTATTTTTAAAACTCATTTAGCGTAAAATCGTGTCATTTTTATACAGCGTGCAAATGAAATGGTTTTAATATTATCATCAGGAAACTCGTTAAAATTGCTATCTAATTCTATTTAAACCGTAGCATCACAATATAAATACATGCAGTAGGTTAATTTAAAAATATTGTAATTCTATATTTGAGAGTAGTCCCTTATTAGTACCTGTATTCCCCGTAGGGTTAGGCAGAGGTGTCCCAGAGTATATCTACAGGCTGCCAGTATGTTTAGGTCCAATGTAATAGGGGGCAAACCTATTGCCATTAAATGGAAACAAACTCAAACGGCCTCATTAGTCTAGTGGTCCTAAGTGCGACTACTACGCTAGAGGTCCTGGGTTCGATCCCCAGGTCGAGCAAAGTGTTATTGGAATTTTCTATGAAATTCTCAGTAGCAGCTCGGCGTCTGATTTGTGCCCGGTTAATGGCAATAGGCTCGCCCCCTATTACATGGGACCTAAAACATACCGGCGAAATGTGGGTGTACATTAGTACACCTCTGGCTAACCCGTCGGGGAATACAGGCGTGACTGTATGTATGGAAACAAATCTATACTCCGAAATGCTACCGAAGAATTTTATAGAATAACCTAATAAAATTTTGCTCGTACCTGATGTAGCAGTCACGCTTAGGACCTGGATCTCGACTAGACTAATGAGGCAATCTCTTTATTTATTTATTGTTCTTTTTCTGTTTAGTAGACTAGATTAATTTGATGGTGCAACAACATCAAACTGCATTGTTCTCATGTAAGTCGGACATAACAATGATTTATATTAATTTGATATTAACAGACATTACTGTAATGGTTATTGTGATTATATTTTTCTTATTATTTAATAACTTTTAACTCAATAAAATGTAAATGTGAGTACTCTGTAGGCTAAATATACATACTCAGCTCTGAACAGTCTGGCGGCTTTGAGCCTTTTTAGTGGCCCACGCAAATGTTCCTCTGATCTGGTATCGTCGTGTGACGGGTTGTTGAGCTCCCTAAATTATGGTTGAGCTACACAATGACTGATGCATGCGAGCCGTCGGTTGGGACTGGTCTACTCAAAGCCGCTATAGCTCTTTCTTCAAAAGGCCATTTCAGACTTTGCCCTACATTGTAAGACACATATTTGTTATTATACCTACTATGTCTGGACTTTAAAAGAGACTATGATTATCTGAGTTTGTTTCGGCGTTTCTTCTCAGAGGTCGTCAGTTAGGAAATGCCGGAGCCATCTAGCTTAAAAAATGTTAAATATTGACTTGTAAAAGTGTCTTTAAAAGATCTATTAACAGAAATAAATATCATTTATCAGTTAGGCAGTACCCCAAAATAATAACAAATACTCCTAGTATCTCAAAAAAATAATAATTAACCTACTGCTTCACCTCCACAGCCGTTATCAACGTAGAATGTTTACGACAAATATAACTAGGGATGGCAACACTCGTAAATACGCTCGTAAAACATTTTATATATTAAAAGTGGTATTGGAACGCGCCACCGTTCCATAGCCTGTTTGTAAATTCTCTATCTAGCATGGACATGTAAAATTTGACAGATTTTTAAACTTTAATCCAAAGTGAATAAGGTTCATGTTTAACATAACATACCATCACCACTGTATTCCCCGAAATAGACAGAAAAGAAGAGAGAGAGAGAGAAGGTATACTAATGTACACCCACAGTTCACATTAATCAAAATCAAAATCAAAATTTTTAGCCTCTAATTAATTTAGGTAGTTTTGTATACTTAAGAGTAGTTAATAATTAAGTTATTCTCTTTTGTACTTACACTATCTTTTTTATTATTATTATTATTTTTTTAATTGCTTTGGTCTTTAGTTTATTTTATTTTTTTATCATTTGTCCGTCGCAACTAACTGAAAATTATTATGTGGAAACTGTTTTTGGATTATGTGCTGTTAGCTATGTTTTAACTTTATTCAATATTGTATCTGTTTGTTTCCCAAATAAATAAATTAATAATTTCATAATTATAGTCATAATGCACTCGCAGGAAGACACACAATTCAAAGCTAGTAATAATATTTTAATACTAAGACGTGACTAAGTAACTTCCTCTAACCGGTCACTGACTGGCTGGTCTAGCGATATGTATTACAACATAGCGCTATTTATAGAATAGTTATCAATAATCATACACAGAACGTTTAGTTTCTGTTCCATATGGAATATTTTTGAAAAGAAAAACGTTACTTGTTCTCTTAGTTGTCTTAAGCGACTTACGACGAGTAGAGACGACTAAGCGACAATGAAAGTCTCAGTAGCAGCTAGGAGTTTGGATTTGTGCCCGTTTAATGGCAATTAGCTCTCCTACTATTAAATCTTAACAGCGAACTGTGTACAGACGCCAGCAGATCAACCTATTCAAAACTCAAATTTCCCCAATTGAATATGAACCTTTTAATGTTCTATTAAGGTTGAAAATCTATCAAAGTAATTTGACAGATGGTAGCTTGATGTGCTGACCTCTGTACATTCTACCTACTCTGTCTAACCCTTAGGGGAATATAGGCGTGATGGTGTTGCCCCACACTAGGATTCTCTCCCATATCGTGGGTGCGTTTATAAACACAAATTTTCACTTACACAAACACCCAGATCCGAAGCAAGTACATGAAGATCCGAGGCGCAAAAGCCGATCGTCTTATTAGAAAAAAAACATTTCTAAAATAGAAAAGAAAGAAAATGGAACATTGAGTTACTTATTTCCTTTATCGTAAAGAAAACAATAGCATTATCTACAGTATGTATGTCCGTCTATTTCTCAAGGGGTCATCACACTGTATAATGACCATAATTTAAATTACACGCGGCGTATGATGTCATTTCCCATTAAGTGCATTGTGTGGTGATTACGTCACCGCATCGCGGAAAGGAAATAGTTATTCTATTAATTATACTTTATTCTATTATTACGCGTTAGGTTATTGGTCACGTATTAATTATATTTTTCATAGGTGTGTTCGTATTTTTTTAACCTAGTAAGAAAGAAAGAAAGAACGAAAGATTTTATTGCCATAAAAACAGCGACTAGTACTACATACAAAGAAGAGAAGAAATAACAAAATAAATGAAGGTACTGTACGTCGCCGTTGTTCATCACAATAAGGTCCCCACTCAGCATATAGTCAGTAATTTTTTTTGCTGCTGACTTAAAAAAAATGTTTTCTCATACATTTTGTCAATCTGAGAGGAGACCCGTGCCCAGCAGTGTGGAGGAATAGTTGAGTTGGCAGTATCAGTATAAGGGTCAAGTCTCAACCACTGTCAACATAACGTTGCCTCGCGGAGCACCCCTGGTGTTGCAAGCGTCTATAGGCTACGGTAACCGCTTACCATCAGCTGGGTCATTATAATATAAAAAAACAGTAATGATTGTCAAGTATTCGTATGATAGTTTATGGGTAATTTGTTAACCACATCCCGAGCCAAACATGTATTTTTTACATCTAATAAACTGGATCCATATAAAAGCGGCGACTTTTTTATAATTTACGTGTGAACTTTTTCGTTGACCTTGACAATGGAGCCATTTAACAAGAAGAACATAGAAGGTTCACTCTAAAGTGAGTATTATTATTTGGAGTGCAAGTCTGTTTATTAAATACAAAGAGATATTAAACAATTCTAGAGAAGACATCCGAAAAAAAAATTGACAAAAAGTTGATCTCGGTTTGATTTGTTTTTTATGCGTAAACACAATATAGAGCGATTTATTACTTACTAGTTTTTGCCTGCGGTTTCGGTCGCATTTCAAAAGAGTTTTTAATACAAAACATAGCCTTTGTCCTTCTCCAAGATATAATCTATCTCTGTAGCAAATTTCATCAAAATCGGTTCAGCAGTTTAGGCGGGAAAGTGTAACAGACAGACGGACTTTTTTTTAAGTATGTAGTACAATATAAATAGGGACGTCAACGACGTCGAATGACCGCGATCTGTCAAAAAAGTACAGCTTGCAAAGAAAATCATTTTTCTTTTGAAATTTTAAACCTTCTAAATAACCTTCGGTGGAATCCCTACTAATATAATATATATTAATATTATAAATGCGAAAGTAACTCTGTCTGTCTGTTACGCTTTCACGTCTAAATCACTGAACTGATTTTAATGAAATTTGGTACAGAGATAGAGTTGACCTTGAGAAAGAACATAGGATAGTTTTTATCTCGGACTTTTGAAGAGTTCTCTTGGAAACGCGATATAACCGAACTCAACGCGGGCGAAGCCACGGGCGGAAAACTAGTTTTAAATAAATGTAAAATATTATTGCAAAAATGTCTGTTTTGCTCACCCTAACTAGTTTGAATTGACAGCTATGACATCACAAGAGTCAGGAGGTCAGTCCTATTTCTTATTTGAAACGCTTAGTACAATTTTATTTAAATATAGTGTTCGACCGAAGGTGCAATTCTGGCCGAAGCCGAAGCCGAAGCCGATTAATCGGTATTCACCAAAACCTTCGGCCGAAGCCGAAGCCGAAGCCGAAGGTGTCATTGACCTTGAGATAGATACTTTGGTTACTTATACGATAGTTACTTTGATCTCAGAATATACTAGATACATATTGTGAGAGCTTTAGAGATTTAGCCCAATAACGAGCCGAGTGACCAACATATACAAGTAGGTAATAAAATATTGTCTAAAATAAAAGTTTCAAATATACAATGTTAATTAAATATTTCTTTACTTAAAGTAATTTTAACAAAAATAATCAAATAATCAGTCACATTTTTTTAATTATCAGACGAACACAAAATATTTCGGGTTATTTTAGTTAACTAAAAGTAAACAATCTTCACATGTCTTTTTATCTAAAAATTGCATAAAAAAACATACCAACATTGTTTCCATTTAGTTTCCTACCTAACGTTAGATAACATAAAATATTTTAAACCAGACAATACTTTCGGTTTTTTGGTTCTTAGAGTGCCTCACAATAATGAACGTATCACCACAGGTACTACTCACAGTAATAAATAAAATAATATAATAAAAAAAATAACAAATATGAAATATTTAAAAACAAAACACTTATTAGAATTTTAAGACGCGCTCTCAAACTTGTTTTGACTCGTTTAGTTTACTAACTGCGATTCGTTTGGTCCGGTGCGGCGGCGCGGCGAAACTCTGCTGCTCTGCACACTCCGTCTCGCTCTAGCATCGTTCAGTAAATTTCAAATTTTGACAACTAGCAAACCTTCGGCTTCGGCCAAACCTTCGGCAAATTTTTGGCCGAAGCCGAAGATTTGGCCGAAGGTGCTTTTTTGGCCGAAGGTGGCCGAAGCCGAAGCCGAAGCCGAAGCTTCGGTCGGACACTATTTAAATACTATTCGTGATGGTATAAATTACTTTTTCTTTTTTTTTCTTAGCCATGTAACTGTGTAGATTGGAAGCCAAAGATAAATATTTAAATATTACACGACTGGAAGCCGACCTCAAATATAATTGAGAAAAGCTTAGGTTGATGATGATCCAGAAAGTTTAATTGATATATGAGAATTCATTCAACATCAATACAATAGCAACTTTGATCATTATGCGTATGAAAGTCCTTTGACCATTTTTTTCTTTTAGAAATCCATTGAAAATGCAATTTTACTTTTTTTAGTCTAAGAAAAAACAATTTTATTCTTAAAAATCGTAGGTATGAACGGGCTTAACGCCGTCAGTAAAAACCGTCTTGTTTTTTTAAGACTTAAATCTTTGTAAGCTGCAGATTAGGATTACGTTGAAGTTGGATAAAAATCTAAGCTTATAGAAGGGACTTTTAGATTGTTCTTTAAGCTAGATATTTTTAGTCTTTAGAATTAAGTCTGATTCAGACTCATTAGTTAACCTTTTTATATTTTAAATACAAATATTTATAAATTAATCTTTTTTCGCTGTCATTGACAGTGTTAGAATTAGGTATTGCATTTTATGTTTGTTTGACATTGACAGCCGACCTCTGCAGCATGTGCAGAGCCTTATGCGTCGTACGGGAAATTCTGTCGGGGCTGGTTCTTATGAACTATTCAGATTTAAATTGTAAACCAAGATGAACACAGTAATCATGTTTTTTTTAAATAACCGGCCAAGTGCGAGTCGGACTCGCGCACCTAGGGTTCCGTACAAACCTGTAGGTATACTTTTGATTGCGTTGACATAGAAGTTTGATTTTGTTACAGCTTATAAAAGGTATTATAGACCTGAGTATTTTATATGAATTTCAATTGAATACCTCGACGCGTTCATGAGGAAAAGGGTAGTAACTGTAAAATTATTAAAAATATTTTATTATAATAATGTAAATAAAAACTTACGGTTTTCGCAATTTTTCCTTTATCTGTGCTATAAGACGTTGCTTCGTACCAAATTTCAAGATTCTGAGTTCACGGAAAGTACCCTGAAGGTTTTGATTCCCTTGCGAGTTTCGAAAATTTGCGGCTGTATCTTTTGATTGCAATGGCTTAGAAGTTTGATTTTTTCACAGCTCCAAGGGACAGTAGACTTGAGTATTTGATATAAATTTTTGGTTGATACCTAAACGCGTTTCTGAGAAAAAGGGTCTTGACTGACGGACGGACGGACAGACAACAAAGTGATCCTATAAGGGTTCCGTTTTTTTCCTGTTGAGGTATGGAACCCTAAAAAGAGTGTGTATGAAGTTTCTTGCCGGTTCTTCTCCATAACACCCACTTTTTGAAACCCTGAGACTAGTTTTGACTTTTCAAAAGTGCCGTAATGGTCTAATTGAAATAAAATGTTTGACTTTGACTGTGATTTAAAACCACACTTGCCTTCTCTATTTTCGAGCCTACCACATAAAAACGCTCGCTTTCGCTCGTAGGCCACACAGATCATTAAGAAGTTAGAGGTCTGTCTGTCTCCAGTGTCTACTACGGATTGGGAGAATATCCGATACTTCTCTCTTCCATTCCTCCCCTCGTAGAAGACATATTCCAGTTTAAATCATTCTGTGGAACCTAAAACTATTAATGCTTACCGTTGGCATTCCGCTTCATACCTACTATCTAATCAGTCGAATCCAGTCGCTATTTCGCAGATCCTCAAGCTCAAGAGAACTGGAACGCACTCGAACAGAATCCCAGCAACGCTAATAGGAGAAATCTTAATATATAGGCACCAACAATACGGACAGGTACTCACATATCGAATTGCAGCCCTGATCCCTTGAGAGGCACTCTACTCGCACGCCAGTATAAACCGTACACGGCAGCATACCGTATCGAATACCATGAGGAATATGATTTATTAAAAGCCGGATAGAGAATATCTGGACTAGTTTTTTTAATATCTGTGAGTTATTGAGCTCTCTAAATTATTGAAATAAAACTACTTTTTAAGGATTTTATCGCGTTATATTTAATATTAACTAATCCCGACGTTTCGGCGTTTCTTTACAGCATCCATGGCTACGGGTAGATTGAAGTGGTGATGATATAATTACTGATAGCTACCCTAAATTTTTGTTGATAAATGATATTTATTTCTGCAAATAGATCTTTTAAAAACACTTTTACAAGTCAATATTTATTCAATACTAGATGGCGCCGACATTTCCTAGCTGACAACCTCTGAGAAGAAACGCCGAAAAAAACTCAGAGAATCAGAAAAAAGTAAATAATATTCGCGTAAATGTCAGAAATCTCTAAATTATGTTCGACCTACAAAATGACTGCCTGACTGACTCAAAGCCGCTATAGTTCTTTCTTCAAAAGGCCAATTCAGACATTGGCCTGCATTGTAAAAGAGACCATGATTCTCAGAGTTCGTTACAGTGTTTGTTTTCAGAGGCCGTCAGTTAGAAATGTCCGGAGCCACCAAGCTTAAAAAAAAACTAAAAATGAATAAATATCATTTATTAATGGAATAAGTTCACTATTGAAGTTTCAAGATACTATCATGTCTGTATTCTTTGAAAACCAGTACCAGCTGCCTGAGTTTGTATTTCCTGACGTGTACAATTTAGGGGTGACCTTCAAGTCACGAGTGAATAGGTATCTTCTAGGTAAGCGTGCTACATGTTAGACCACATCGTCACTTCCCATCAGGTGAGATCGTGGTCAAACGCCAACCTATCTCTTATAAAAAAAAAAAACTAAAACACTCATAGTTCGCCGGTATGTTTAGTTTCCATATAAATTGTCATTTTTAATAGTTGGAGTAATTCCATTCAAATTGGAGCTGCCCGACTGGGGAAGTACCTCCGCCTTGCAGAAAATCGAAGTGAAATAACACTGCTTTGAGCTGTGTTGTGTACGGTGAGCAAAGTTGCCAGTGCTCCACGAGGAAACGTTGTGTGGCACTTTGACCCTTATCGGTACTGACAACCCAACTAACCCTCTTCCGTTTTACAGGGTCGCCAACGCGCAAGCGTGCAATCCCCCTGATGTTACAAGCGTCTATAGGTTACGGTAACCGCTTACCATCAGGTGGGCTGTTTGCTAGTTTGCGCCCTAAGTCCGAGCTGCTACTGAGAATTTCATAGAAAATACTTAATAAACTATTAAATATATTTATGACAGACTTTGGGTGTACTTGACGACCTCTGTGGTCTAGCGGTTCGAGTGCCGGATACAAATATTTGTGTGGATAAAACATGAGTATTTGTGTTTGTCTGGGTGTTTCCTATGTATTATAAGTATGTATTTACAAAAAAAAAAGTATAAGTATATGTATTATATCCATTGTCTAGTACCCATATTACAAGCTCTGCTTAGTTTGGGACTAGATGGTGTTGTGTAAAATGTCCCAAAAATATTATATTATTATTATTATTACTTACCCTTCGGGAAATAAAGGCGTGATGGTATATTATTATGTTATGTAATCTTTTATGTATAACTGACTAACACAAAATTCAAACCTGGAATCGCTCTTAAACTGTTGCTGTGCCATGTGAATCCACGGATTTCACACCAAATTTACAATTTTAGGCACTAGCTAAACAGGATTTATGTAATTGGTTTAAGATTTTATTATTATTAATTTCCGTGAGAGACCGTCGCGCGTCGGTTGGTAACTAATATTAATTAATTTTATATGTACGATAAAAAAACCTATTCCCCCAAGGTAGAAGAGAACCAGGTAGAAGGCAGAGGTGTACTAATGTACATCCACAGTTCTCCGATACCTTTAACTCCCATGTAATAAGGATCGATCCTATTGCCATTCTTTAACCGGGCAGAAATACAAACTTCAAAGTGCTACTGAGAATTCCATAGAAAACCCCAATAACACTGCTCGACCTGGGAATCTAGGACCTCAAGCGTAGCAGTTGCGCTTACGATCAATAAGCTAATGAAAGAAAGAAAAAGTATTTATTTCGCACAAATAACGACGCACGAATTGGACAAAAAGCCAATGTGTCAAAAATAAAAAATAATACAATTATTTAGCGAAGCAAAAATTCGTCTGCGGGACGGATTGAAACCTGCGAACCTAGACGTAAATTCTGAATGTGAAGGCCAAATTCGTCATGGCGGGTGGGACTCGCGGTGGCTCAGTGGTCATAGCGTCCGGTGTACCCAACCAGAAGACGCAAATTTTCCTTCGCTAAATAACTTTAAAATCTTAGCATGAAAAATGCCAAAAAAATACAAAATGATAATAACAATATAATCATCAGCGGGACATAGAGAGACACTGTATTGTTCAATTTAACATCTTTCGTAACCTGTGTTCACAAAATAAATTAATTTTAATTTGAATAAAAGAAATAACAAAAACAATGACACCGGACCACGTGACCACAGCAATGCGACAGTTAAAATGAAATATTAAATCTTTTTTCCTAAAACCACAAGATCAATTTTCTTAGCAATTTCTAAGATATCTCTAGAGAACCGAGTCCCATTACTTTCGGTCGAAAGTTCTCAAAGACTGTCAATATTAGGAACAATTATAGTATTTGAGTTCTTGGAATCGGTAGTCGGATCGTAAGGTGAAGTTTAGTAGAGATCTGAATTGTATATTGAAAGACTTGTAGGGCTGCTTCAGTTTGAACGGGTCCAAGGAACGCTGGGTCACAGCCCGTCACGGTCGTGGAAATGTCACGAATTCCATAACCGTGTTATATAGGGAAGGTAAGTGCGGTTTTGAAAGTTTTAAAAGTAATATCAGCAATTATCATTCGCTTAAACGGTGTAGAAAACCATCGTGAGGGTTTCCTCACACCCTACCTACATGTTTACAGGCATACCTACAGGTTTCTGTAGGTTTGTCTTAGAGATTTTACTCGACGGTGTGTGAAGTCTGCCAACCCACACTAGGGAAGCGTGGTTAGACTATAGCCTAATCCCTCTCATTTTGAGAGGAGACTCGTGCCCAGCCGTAGAACAGTAAGTGTATGGGTTGTGTCGGTGCGAGACCGACATACACTATCACCTTGCCAAGTGGCAGGCAAGCCACGAGGATCTCATTAAAAAAACTTTCTTTAAAAAAGGGCTGCTGCTGTGTTATGCTTGTGGGTGTGCGTGTGGTTGTGTGTATGTGAGACTTAACAATTGATGTCTCAAGATACACACGTGAGTGATACAAAACTGGTGGCTTTTTTAGGCTACGGCTGCCGCCAGGCGTCTCGTACGTTTATTTGTCGTCTAAACCTAAATAAAATAAAATCTTTGATATAACCAAACTGCTTCTACAAAAGCTTTATCCACAATAAATTCTTCAATCGAACCTATATACCTATCGCGTAAGTCATCCCACCACCTGACAATCCAATTTCATCTAAACCTGCCCGTCTCAAGGGGTTTACCCGAGCGGCATTCGCAAATCCGCAGTATTCAATGTCTGTACTTACCCTGTACATAACGGAGGTATTGAGAAGATTTGCGAATCTTATTTTGAAGACGATTGCCTTTCTTGTATATCGTATTGAGTGATTTATTATTTTTGAGTTCTTTGTGATACGTAATGCAGTTAGCTTCTGTTATAATATAATAATGTATCTAGATCGGTCAGTGTGGAGAGGCGAGGTGTGTTGCCCCTCCGACGAAAAGGGAGGATCCTCCAACCAGGCGGGTGTTATGCCTGGCGGACCACGGCCCAGCGGTTGATGTCGGGCGGTTGTATAATTATATGCAACTTTTCGTTGCGAATGTTGCTTGCGCGATTCAGGACTTCGTAGTTCCATGTAGCGCGGTAGATGTCGCTACAGTCAGCAACGAAAGTCACTGAACACAGGTAAATTTTGAAAACATGACGGCTCCAAAACTTGTCAAGAGCTTTTTTTATTATGAAGGTAAGGTAAATATGCAATGATTTCGCACAACCTCTTCTCAACAATAAAATTGCATTCGATTCATGGTAAATATGATCATAACTCAGATTATCGATTAAACTTAAAATGGCTGCCGAATGGGCGTAGAAACTTGAGGGCATTGTCTACTCTGTTCTCGATACTAACGATTTCCTTGTCACCAATCTGACTTTCTTCATTCTACCTTCTTTGTCCAATCTATACTATTAGAGCATTTACCTTGTTCGTCTCTGCATCACCCAGGTTGTCTGGTAGAAAATGCCTAATGGCATTAAGACCGCCTTTGTACGCCTTTTTTGTACAGAAAGTATAAATAAGTAAATAAATAAATAAACCTTCACAGATCAGTAACTTTGTATTAAAAATAGTATTGAAGATTGCACAGACATGTTCAGCGATTTTTGTTGCTGACTGTACAAAGTGTTCAAAATGATTAGAACAAATAAGAAAATTAAAGTTTATCTAAATTTGCACAAATCTAAACTTGGAGCTGCTAATATAAATTATAAAATCGCACTAGCACTGCTTGACCTGGAATTGAACCCAGGACATCTAGAGTAGTCGGGCCATCGGTCACTATACTAATGGGGCAGTTATATACTCTTATTGTATGTATAATGATAGGTACAGTCAGCGTCAAATAGTTAGTGACACTCAGGGTATTCAAATAAATAGACGCAACCAAAAAGTCAATAATATCGGTACAAACAAAGTTTCCATAATGTTGTTAACATTATAGTCGCTCAAAAGGTCGAGACGTTTAAAACGTCATATAAATAGGTTCAGTCAAACCGTCATAAATATGGTTACAGTCATCCCGCCAATGGTATCCAAACATTTAAACTTTTGAACACTTAGTTCAAAAATTTGGAACACATTAGAAAAATAAACCAGCATGTTATAGAAATAAACGGTTTCCCAAAGACGAAAACCTCTTTAGGCAATCTAGGGTTGTTATTGCATGTCTATTTATCTGTCAGTAATATCAATGTCAAGTGCAATACTAAAACAAGCTAGAAATATGGCTACTTATCGCATTAGTGACACCACAAAACATCGAATTTATATTTGAGGGAGGAAGGTGTCTCCGTAACCATATTCGCACTACATACTTATATTTATAGGTAAGTATATATTGTTTATACATACCTATAAATATAGGTATGTATAAACAAGCACACAGCCCGCCTGATGGTAAGCAGTCAAAAACTAGAGAAAATTGAAAAAACAATAGTTGGATTTCTTAATTTAAACGATTTTAGTTGTAAAAATTGATGCAAGCGATTATCGCCCTTATTGACATTATTTTATTGTTAATTTTTAGTTATTCATCCACTCTATTACCTTGTTTATGTTTTAAATAGCGGTTTTTGAATAATTGTCAATAAGGTTGAAAATCGCTTGCACCTCTTTTTTGCAAGCACTATCGAGTCTAGTAATTTTGTCGACGTTCATTGTTAAAATAAAATGATCATGATATTGAATCATTTAAATTTTAATTATGCACAAGAGTGTATAGTTAAAATATATAGATAGATAGAGCAAGAGCTCTATTGGATATAATATTATAGTCATACTCACTATCAATGAGGTTACATCTATTTTCAGTCAGCTGTTTATTGCTTACAAGTATCGTAAAAGGCTATGTACGAGCCTTTAAAAAACAAAAGACATGTCTATGACGTCATGCTTAAAATAAAAAGGACAACAGTAGTTTCTATTCCTTTCATTTTTCTGTATAATTGTTTTCACATTAATCGATGTGAGAAATAATAGGTATTTAAAATGTATAGCAGTAAAGTTTATTTTTCTAAGGTTTTCCATATTTTTGAACACATAAAATGCTTGGATACCATTGGCGGGATGACTGTAACCATATTTATGACGGTTTGACTGAACCTATCTATATGACGTTTTAAACGTCTCTACCTTTTTAGCGACTATAATGTTGACAACATTATGGAAACTTTGTTTGTACCGATATTATTGACTTTTTGGTTGCGTCTATTTATTTGAATACTCTGAGTGTCACTAACTATTTGACGCTGACTGTACCTACTAAGAAGAAAATAATAATGAGGTAATAAATAATTACTAATGAGGTAGTTCTCAGTCTTATTTGAGTGTTAATTCTAGTTTTTTGCCGTAGAACATTTTTAATTTTATCGCGTAATTTGATTTTCAATTTACCTTCAGTTCCTACTACTCTCTACTCTAATTTTACCTTCAGTTAACTTTAATGTAAATAAAAAATAGCAGTGATAGCGTATTGATATGACCATTGGTCAGCAAGTCATAGGTCTCGAGTTCGAATCAAAGGCAACGCACCTCTAACTTTTCGAAATCTTGTGCGTATTAATAATTAATTATGACTCGCTTAAACGGTGAAGGATAACATCGTGAGGAAACCTGCATGCCTTAGAGATTTTCTCGAAAGTTTTCGGAAGTCTGCCAACACGCAATAGGCCAGTGTGGTGGACTATAGCCGAATACCTGTCATCCTGAGAGTAGACCCGTGCCCAGCAGTGGGACAGTGTATGGGTTGATGACGACGAAACTGTGATGAGGACACTGTCACTGGGTCAGATGAGTTTGTTGCAATGTAAATACATTTTCTCAGTGAGCAATCCCTCGGGCAGCTTCGCAGTGGATCGAATCCACTACATATAGGGGACAGATAGATCCCTCGTTTATTTACTCGCACATTGTGTATTATTTCCCTGACGTATCATAATATTTAATATAATATAATAATATTTTTTTGGGACATTTTACACAACACCATCTAGTCCCAAACTAAGCAGAGCTTATGGGTACTAGACAATGGATATAATACTTATATACTTTTTTTTTTTTTTGGAATCATTGCTGGAATGCTTGAATTTAAGTCTAGGATCGAAGTTATTGATGTTATAACAAATACCAAAAGGCTTTGAGCCAAGTTTCCACTCAAAATATTCTTTAGTGCTTGTAAAAATATATATATTCCAAATATTTGTGTGGTTATAACATGAGTATTTGTGTTTGTCTGGGTGTTTCTTATGTATTATAAGTATGTATTTACAAAAAAAAAGTATATAAGTATTATATCCATTGTCTAGTACCCATAGTACAAGCTCTGCTTAGTTTGGGACTAGATGGTGTTTTGTAAAATGTCCCAATGTATATATTATATTGTTAACATAATATTATAATAATTAGTAAAAATAAATAATTAATTACATAACATAGCATCACGCCTGTATTTCCCGAAGAGTTAGGCAGAGGTGTACTAATGTACACCAACAGTTTGCCGGTATGTTTCAGGTCCCATACGACTCATTGTCGAGCCTATTGTCTTTACTCCCTTTTCTATCATGTCCGCTTTAACACAATCAAAATCAAAATCAATCCATCCATCTTTTCTTTGGCCTCCCTCTACCTCCATCCCTCCACATTCATATTCTTCTCTCTTTTAGTCACATGCGTTTCATCTCTCCTCATCACATGCCCTTATCTCTCCCTCATCACATTATAGACTTAAGTACGCAACTATAAATACTTTCAAAAGCGCTGTAAACAATTAATTGTTAAAATGGCCGCCGAAGAATGTTGTCTGTAACAAATAGGTTCCATCCTTTGTTAATTTAATGACTAATAAATTTTAGATAAAATGTCTCCTGTCTCGCAAGATAGGGTTAGTTTTGCACTAAGCTTGGTACTTATTTAGGATATACTTTCCTTCCTCAAAAGTAACGATGAAAATCCATGAAAAAAAATTACTTAACTTAGTTGCACAATAAGTGAACATTATTAATTTACTTAATTAGTATAATTTATTTCTTTTGTTTCCCCTTTTACACTTTGCTTGACCCGGAAATTGAACTTTATACAGAGGTTTGACGCTCCAGGGCGTTATGGCATGTTAAGCTAGTTAGTTTTTAATATCAGCCTGGGTTTTAGATAATAACACATACACACACAAACACATTCACATACACACACATCCACATACACATACACATCTTCTACACATATATGACGTATATCTTCTTTAAGTATAATTAGAGTGCGGTCTACATAGCGACCAGTTGCGATTTAGCGACGCGCACGCATCTAGTTGCGTAAGCCACTGATTGGTTGACATGCCGTCAACATTACGTACGCATCAATTACCTACCTAATAGGCAGGGAACTTACTTGATTATGCAAAGACGGCTACACATAAATCTGTAGTGTTGGATAGTCAAACAAAGGTAGGTATTTTAATGAAATCTCAGTTGGCTATTTGCAATTTGTATATTTTGAAATGATTTAATTTTAAAACATTGTATTGGATAACAAATTAAGTTTTTTAAAGTAGAAGGTAATATAAAAATAATATAAGTACAGATTTTTAATTAGTTTATAACAATATTCATAATATCAATTACGTATTTAATTATACATACATGTAGGTATATATTACCAGGGTAACTTCACTAATGCTTAAAGTAGCAAGAGATGTTAACGTCTCGACGACTAAACGAGGACTGACTCTTTGCTGTTCAAGTCTTCTCATCGCCCCGCAAGGGGCGCGAGGAGTCGGTTACGGGGCATTGGCCCCTTGTCCGAGGTTTCCATCGCGGGCTAATGAATTAGCCCGGTCCTTGGATGGAGGCGAAGCCTCTCTTTAGGGGGTGCGCTCGCACGCAAAACCACCTATCCGATGCGGCTTTGCTTGCGCATCGCCGGGTGTCATTGCTGTGTGTTTTTCGACAGGAGCGCCCTAAGTGTTTCACGCTGCCCGTGCGATCAAGATCCCCGCTAGGTGAGACCCCCGGTTACCCGGGGGAGGCCCGGCGAAGACCGATCAAGCGGCCGGGCAGCGACTTTAGGTGGCGCCCCCTGTGAAATCGGTGCGAGGACTGACTCTTTGGTTGTGCAACAACATCTTTTATAAACGTCAGCTGTCAAATGGTGGGGGGTATGACTCAGACTCACAGACTTACAACGTGCGCATGTAAATCAGGCGCACGTTCCGTTTTGCACAACCAAACAAGTATTGTACAGTTATTAAATATTATAGATTCTGACAATAGGGTCTATAGAAAGGACCCTACTCTAACGTCGCACAAGATACTATGGTACCCGGGTTACTAATCTTGGGGGTGTATTTTAAGTAAAATTGCAATTAAATAATAATAATTATACGGCTTCTATTTAGATTCCACAAGAAAATTCTTAATTAATCTAACAATAAATAAAAAACACACATTAAAAACTTAATGTTCCAAACTCTTACAATACTTAACGTATTTAGTCGGAATAAATTTTCTTTCTTTCTATAACACTCCAGTATAAGTTGACCTTACATTGTCTAGGCTTTCTGTTTTATGAGAGTTCAGCTTATTTTAGAACTGTGTAACTTAACGTATAGCCGTGAGTATTATAATAGCAACATATAAATACAGTATTATATACTTTAGGGGCTCGTGGCTAAGTAATAACTATACTTACCAACCGATCTGCAATGTATAACTGCTTGCCGCGGTCGGTATATGGATGGGAGACCATAATTTACCTAATTACCTTTATCATCATCATCATCAACCCATATACAGTCCCATTGCTGGGCACGGCCTCTCACAGAATGAGAGGGCAGACTTCACACGCCGTCGAGAAAATCTCTAAAGCATCCAGGTCTCCTCACGATGTTTTCCTTCACCGTTTAAGCGAATGATAATTATTTAATAATACGCATATTATTGGGAAAAGTCAGAGGTGCGTACCTTGCATTGAAGTCGAGACCTTCGACTTCGCAGTCCAATGATCAAACCACTATTTCTAATTACCTTACTCAAGGACAAATATTTTACTGTTCATTCTCCTTTCCCAAACTACATAATGTTCAGGTTGGATTCCACCATTGTAACCACCGGCTGAAAATTTGTCGAAAAACACGAAGCCAACCTTCACAACTTCACGCTAAGAATATACCGTGATAGTTGTTCCTATGAAAACTGGTAACGATCTTCGAATCACGGAGGCGTCTCGATGTATTTAAATTTTGCACCCATCCATAGACTGACCGCGGCAAGCACTGCTTAACCTCTAATCGATAGATTAGCGTAGTTATTACTTAGCCAAAAACTCATTAATTACCAAATGAGTCTCTCAATTAACTAATTATAAACGCAAAAGAAAATTAATTACGATGAATTAAGGTGAATCGTTCGACCCAGCCCTCCAATTTATTATTATTTTATTTCAAATTTGCAAATTGTAGATCTGTAACCAGGGGCGTATTTAGGCTCTAGGGCCATCCGGGCCATGGCCCAGAGCGCCACTCCGCCAGGGGCGGCGTCAGGGTGGGTGACATTTTTTAATTTTTCTTGTCAATCTCAATTTAAAATTAACAAAAAAATAACAAGAATCAGTAAGTAAATCATTTGGTCGAAAACACGCTTGTAAGTTAAGTTTCGCCAATATCTACGGAGCGCGTCTGTAAGTAAGTAGTTACATAATAAATAAGTAGGTACTGCTCCGAATATAACGCGCACGGGGCGCGGGCGCCGAGCGAGGTGGGGGCGGCGCAGCGGGGCAGGGGCGATCAGCCTTACGTACAAATTCTTCGGTTTTTGGTATTTGATGACACCAAAGAGGAGACACGCCAGATGCAATTATCGTCTCGACTTCATTTTGAGGATTTAATGTCTAATAAGAAATGGAGTGACGTGTGTTCTATAAGGGATCTGGTAACAAAAACGAGCGCAAGCATTCTGCACTCTCGGGATAGGAGATCGGTTCGACCAAGAAACGTAGGCCATACACATTGTCGGCATAATTCAACCTTGACATAACAAGTGTTTCAACGAGCTGTTCCCGAACTTCTTCATACTCCTCATGTACTCCTCATATACTCCTTATGTACTCCTTATATACTCCTTATGTACTCCTTATGTACTCCTTATGTACTCCTTATGTACTCCTTATGTACTCCTTATGTACTCCTTATGTACTCCTTATGTACTCCTTATGTACTCCTTATGTACTCCTTATGTACTCCTTATGTACTCCTTATGTACTCCTTATGTACTTCTTATGTACTCCTTGTTTACTCCTTGTGTACTCCTTGTGTACTCCTTATGTACTCCTTATGTACTCCTTATGTACTCCTTATGTACTTCTTATGTACTCCTTATGTACTCCTTAAGTACTCCTTATGTACTCCTTATGTACTCCTTATGTACTCCTTATGTACTCCTTATGTACTCCTTATGTACTCCTTATATACTCCTTATGTACTCCTTGTGTACTCCTTATAATTAAAATTAAAATAGTAGAAAAAAAAACATATCACTTTTTTCCTAGAATTCTGGGGCGGCGAAACTTATTGGCCTGGGGCGCCAAATTCCAAAATACGCCCCTGTCTGTAACACAATGAGGGTAGGTCTATACCTACCTACCCTAATTGTGTTATAGATCTACAATAGCAGGTCAAACTATCCAAAACTGTCAAATTTTCCCAATGGAATATGACCCTATTTTTTTGAATTTAAGTTGAAAATTAATTTTTAATTTGACTAATTTTGGTAGCTTGATGTGCTGGTACATGGTTACATTAACTATACAATATTCATAATTGTAAAAGGACGACCCGGTTCGGCAGTGGTCATTTTGAACGTGGCAGAATATTTGGTATTACAAAAGTACTACGAACTTTGCAGCATGAACCTTAAAACCATAAAACACTAAACTTAAAACAATAAAAAATTGGCGGGCTTGGTCGAACGTTCCACCTTAAGATTATCTCCAGACGATCTATACGTCGCATGATCATAATATGTGCACAAACCGGTTCAGCATACTGCGACGACTCTCTCACGCGCATGTTATTGCATAATGACCGGTTAATTGGTGGCACTCGCCCGAGGCACACTGTCAGCTGGATTGGAGGACATGATGCTTGAACTATTCTGTTATTGATTAATGTAGTGGATAGATTGATGCTGAAACAGAACTATATGTGGTCATGACTATAAGGCAAGTGAAGGCAAGTGCAGTTTTTAGTCGGTACAATGTAGACATACCCTGCCCTCGCCCAGGGTGGCAGAAGGTACTTAAGTACTTTGTTACGCGAAAAAACAGCACTTTATTTTCTATTTTTTTATGGTGTGATAAAAATTACAGGTTTTGTGGCCTGAGAAATATGAGTCTACTGGGCATATGGACTTAACAACTAATGTCTCAAGGTGGCAACGTGCACCGCTGGTGTTGCTAGCTTTACAGGTTCCAATTGCTTTTATGTTAAATTATAGTGATTTTACTCAGAAGTTTAAACGGTTATAACTCTGAAATGGATAGATATTTTTCAAAAAATATTTTTGTAATAGAATACTAGTATTATGTTCTTTCATCAACTTAAACCGGTGTCCTAATTTCTTGGACACGCTTATATGTATACATATAAGGTCTATGTATAACAGTATCTAGCGCAATCCATTCTCAAATAAGTTTTTTATTTTAAATAAAATACTTGTTTTAATAATGCCTACGTACAGTAGTAGAAGAAGGGTTGATGATGATGATGATGATTTTTAATAGAAAAGGTTTGTCTGAAAAGTAACTACTTACTTGTAATGATGTTAGTCCATTTTATGTAAGTTTAAATAAGGGGGCTAGACGGAAAAAATTCTTACGAAAAGTTGTCACGACACTTTTTGCTTGTCAACAATATTTGAATTTCGAATTATTGAGTGAATGATAATATTTGAATTTCGCGCGTTGTGAATTGTTGAGTGTATACAGGTTTTTTATTTTTAATTATTAAATTTTAAGGAAAGGAAGTTTTTTTTTTACATGATTTTGTTCGTATATAGATACGTAGCCTATCTTATACGCCTTTGATAATTTTGATATACTTATTAACCTTAAGACCGCCACGGACGTGTATAGACGTCAAATGAAAATTTGCTCACTTCGCCAACGACGGCATCATCATCATCATCATCATATCAGCCACAGGAAGTCCACTGCTGAACAAAGGCCTCCCCCATAGACTTCCACAAGGACCGGTTACAAGCCGCCTGCATCCAACGACTTCCTGCGACCTTTACCAGGTCGTCCGTCCATCTCGTTGGAGGCCGTCCCACGCTACGCTTTCCGGTGCGTGGTCTCCACTCGAGAACCTTTTTGCCCCAGCGGCCATCAGTTCTACGAGCTATGTGCCCCGCCCATTGCCACTTAAGCTTGCTAAGTCTTTCAGCTATGTCGGTAACTTTCGTTCTTCTACGGATCTCCTCATTTCTGATTTGATCACGTAGAGAAATACCAAGCATAGCTCTCTCCATAGCTCGCTGAGTGACCTTAAGCTTCTTTACGAGACCCATAGTGAGCGACCATGTCTCTGTGCCGTATGTCATCACTGGTAACACACACTGGTTAAAGACGTTTGTCTTCAGGCACTGCGGTATTGTGGACGAAAAAACGTTGCGAAGTTTCCCGAACGCTGCCCAGCCGAGTCGGATTCGTCGAGTGATCTCTTTCTCGAAGTTGGACCTACCTAACTGGATGGTTTGTCCCAGATAGACATACTCGTCTACAACTTCGAGAACAGAGCTCCCAACGGATATAGGGATGGGCACGACATGGGTGTTCGACATGACTTTTGTCTTGCCCATGTTCATTTTAAGACCCACCTGTTGGGAAACTCTGTTGAGATCATTGAGCATTGTGCTGAGATCCTGCAGCGATTCTGCCATGACTACGATGTCGTCGGCAAATCGAAGATGAGTGATATACTCGCCATTGACGTTAATGCCGAATCCTTTCCACTTCAGTAGCTTGAAGGCATCTTCCATTGCAGTGGTGAACAGTTTTGGGGAAATAACATCCCCTTGTCTGACACCTCTTTGCAATGGAATTGCCTCCGTACACTGTTCCTGTACTCGGACCGACATGGTGGCGTTTTTGTATAAGCACTTCAAAACTTCGATGTACCGATAGTCAATGTGGCACCGCTGCAAGGATTGCAGCACCGCCCATGTTTCGATCGAATCGAAGGCTTTTTCATAGTCCACAAACGCTAAGCAAAGCGGCAGATTATACTCCTCGGTCTTCTGTATAACCTGTCGAAGCGTATGGATGTGGTCTATGGTACTAAAACCTTTTCGGAAACCGGCTTGTTCGGGAGGCTGGAAGTCATCAAACCTGCGCTCGAGACGATTCGTGATGACTCTTGAGAACAGCTTATAAACATGGCTCAGAAGCGAGATGGGCCTGTAATTCTGCAATAGGGTGTTGTCACCCTTTTTGAAGAAAAGCACCACCACGCTTCCGTTCCAAACTTCCGGCGTTGTGCCCTCGAGTAAGACGGAGTTAAAGAGCTTCTGAAGGACTTTAAGTACCGGTGTTCCACCCGCTTTCAGAAGCTCAGTAGTAATTCCGTCATTACCCGGCGCCTTGTTGTTTTTCAGCTGTTTCAAGGCCATCCTAATCTCGTACAGGCTGATGTCCGGGATATCTTCGGTATAGTGTCGGGTTAACGGATTAACGACGGCATGGCACGTCAAAAATACCATATACCTTTTTTTTAGTTCAATAAGTTTCGTTCGCCCAATATAACGTCTGTATGTCCCGTGATGTCGCGTGCGCGGGCGCACGTGCGTCATGCCGTGCCGCCGATAAGTCGGTTCAACACTTTCTTTGTTTTAGCGTAAACGCGTACTGCATACAATACGATGCAACGAGCTCATATGCTCAAAACATCGATAAGATTTGCCGAATTCTTTGATAGAAATCTTATTTCGACACACTGTTGAAATTTCTATAGAAAGTGCGATCAGTTAGGAAACATTACCGTAATACTGACGACGTTTATAGTCTAGTGGTTCGCGTGTCGAACTGCTGATCACGAGATCTTGGGTTTGATTCCCACAAATCACAAATATTTATTTGATGAACATAAATTAATGTGTGTCTGGGTGTTTTACGTAGGTATTATAAGTATGTATTTATATAACAATTATAACTACTGTAAGTTCTACTAGGTAACCATAGTTTCTTAAATATAATAATAATGATTTGGAAGAGCTGAGTTACCTAACACAGGCTTTTTTAACTTGAAAGGAGGCTCGAATCACTAGTTGATACGTAACACTTGTAAAGATTTTTTTCTTTTCGTTTTTCAAAAACAAAAACTATCTATAGCCACTGACGACAAATTGTCACAATATTTCAAAATAAACCTAACTTTATACCCCTTATCTTGTAGCCTTTAATATAGATGCACGGAACATCTGAATTTGTTTCGCGATTTCAGGGTTGGTCACATAGTAGGTTCATCAACCTATATACTGGTCTCCCCTCAGGTTGAGAGAGATTAGGCTATAGTCCACCACGCTGGCCTAGTGCGAGTTGGCCGACTTCACACACCGTCGAGAAAAATCTCTAAGGCATGCAGGTTTCCTCACGATGTTTTCCGACACCAGTTAAGCAAGTGTTAATCAATTATTCATACATACATTCGAACTCGAGACCTTTGTCTTGGCAGTCCAATGGTCATACCACTAGGCTATCACTGCCTACAAAAATATTAAGTTCAAGAAATTAAAGAAAATTCAACCAACATTGAACGCACGACCGTCTAATTAGGTGAATGCACCAATTAACATCAACGTCATTACTTAACTTATTATAACACAGTTAACTTAGTTAACTCATTATATGCATTCATAACTCGGTTAATGATTTCAAGTGAAATTTTATGTTATCAAGTTAAATGTTAACCAGAGCGTGGTTTACATAACTCAAGGTCGGTTATGATTGGCGTTATGTAGTTACACGTGCAATGAGACAATGGATATCATGGTATTAGTATTATAATACTATTGTGTAGAAATGCTTATGTTGGCATTTCAGAGATGATCAACATTTTTGATGAGTTGGAATTATAAACAACACACTATAATCCGACGCAATCTGAGGGTACCTACTCTCTCTTACTTTTGAGCCTTCTTTCTTTATAACATTAAGTTGGCAAACAAGCATACGGCCTGATGATGGTAAGCGGTTACCGTAGCCTATAGACGCTTGCAAAACCAGGGGTATCACTTACGCATTGCCGACCCTATAAAATGAAAGAGGAATAGTGGCATTGGCAGTATAAGGGTCGAAGTCCCCCCCACTGCCAACACAACGTTTCCTCGTGGAGGTCTGGTAACCTTGCTCACCGTAAGGGCCACTGTTATTTCCCCGAAATGGTTAGATAGCGTTGTACTATACACCCACAGTTCGCCGGTATGTTTGTCTTCCGTTCGAATACCAGGTCGATCAAAGTGTGAGTAGGGTGTTCTATGAAATTCTCTGTAGCAGCTTCAAGATGGGATATCCTTGATGTAGCTAATACATGGGACTATGTTCTCCCAATAATGCAGTGGTCTCTGTGATGTATTATAAATAAAAACATAGTTGTGGCTATGGCCGCCGGACGTTCTAGGTCGGGATGACAGTCTAGCTGTCAGCCAGACCAAGCAGCCGAGCGACAGCAGCTATACAATTAAATACACTGAGATGTTTCATTATATTATAATATCCCGTCTATGTGACTGCTGGTCCTCTCATCTACGTCACAGTCTCGATATGTAAAGTATGGTCACCCATCCAAAGACTGACCTCGAGTGCAGCTTAACCTTGCAGAATGATCGATCATCACAATTTTTTCTTAGCCACAATCCCTCGAGACTTTCTACCTACATAATACACACAAAATCGAAAACAAGTCGGCCGCATAATTTCAAACTACCCATTCTAATTTGGCTAACATTGCGATACTGTCGTATCAATCGGCCGCGTTAGTGCAAAACACGATACGACCGGTTATTGTTGCGCTGCCTTGTTGGAACCACAGATTATATTAAGAATAGATAGGACAATTGTTTAGCAATGCATACTACATACCGACTTACTGTGTACTTGTGGCTAGTAATTTTGTCCAGTTAAAAGGTGATAGGCTCGCCCCCTATTACATGGGCCCTAAACATACAGGCAGTATACTATAAATATAAAATAAACATACCATAATTATCATTCACTTAAATGGTGAAGGAAAATATCGTGAGGAAACCTGCATGCCGCATGCCTGCATGACGGTGTGTAAAGTCTACCTGCATTAGGCCACCGTGGTGGATTATAGCCCTATCCCTCTCAGCAGCGGGACGAGGATCGATACGTTATAATTCGATATATTTTTTATAAACCAAATTTAATGATAGATTTTGTCGTTTCGATATAATCTTAGAATGAATGATTCCATGCTAAACAATGTCGAAAAAAATCCATTGTGATAAAAATTGATAATTATTTAATTGTCTTGACGAAAAGATGACATTTCCAAGCTGTCAATGAAGCATTTGACAAATAAAAACCTTTATAGTTTGTTAAAGCTCGACATTTTAATGATGTCGACAGTCCATTCAAGTATCAACTGACGCTGAATAAATGCATTTATTTGTATAGATTTTGGGTACAATAAATTAGATGACATTACAATAATTAAATATAAGTCCCGTTCAAAATATATATATATGTATAGAAAGCGTACAAATATTAATATTAATAAACATTTATATAATCTCTCATACCGTGAAGTGGCACCTAGTTAGTCTCATACGCCGACTTTACGAGGATGGAACTGCGACTGTTCGGATAGACGACGTTGACTCGGAAAGCTTTCTACGCGCTGGTGTCCGACAGGGGTACATACTCTCTCCACTCCTGTTCAACATCTATACGGAATGTATTATGAGAATCGTTCTGGAACAGTGGGACAAAGGCAAATATCTAACTTGAGGTATGCCGACGACACTACCCTTATCACCCAAACAAAAGAAGACATGGAGCACCTGCTGGCACGTCTAGAGGCAACAAGCCTCTCCTTCGGACTTGCGGTCAATAGAGACAAGACCAAGATGATGATAGTGGACCGAGCTGAACTAAACCATCCTGACATCTCTATGATTGGCAACTGTGAGGTTGTCCAATCCTATGTGTTCCACGATCACAAACACTGGAGGTTGTGAAGACGAGATTCGAAGGAGAAGTGCTATCACACGATCTGCTGTTGATAAGCCACGAAAGTCCGCCTAATGAGAAGCTTAGTCTTCCCAATATTTCTTTATGGCGCAGAAACATGGACGGTACGCATCAAAGACCGGCGCAAAATCGATGCACTCGAGATGTGGTGCTGGTGGCGGCTGCTGCGGATTGGACGTCGTTTAGGACAAACGTCTCGATCCTGGCTGAACTCAAAATCAAACAGAGATTATCGTCGACTGTGCAAACACGAATTCTAAAATACTTCGGCCACGTTGTTCGAAACGAATACTCCATGGAACGACTCGTTGTCCAAGGACAGGTGGAGGGCACGCGGTCGCGCGGCCGATCACCTACGCGTTGGACAGACCTCATAAAAAGTACGACACAAACCTCCACAGTCCAGAACTCTCGAGACGCAGAAGACCGAAGTGGAAGCGCATCGCGATGGCTGCTTTAACCAATAAAAATGCAGGGTCATCAACCACGACCACTCTGTCAAGAGTGAGCGACTAAGGAGGAATCTCTCATGTTTATATGATAGTTTTTAGTGACGTATCTTTTCCGTTTCTCTAATCTTAGGTAGCGACTCATAAATCATACTACGCAACCAGCTGGCTGCGACTCAGGGTTGCACTATTGTTTGCACGGTTCTCAACCGGTATAGTACGGAACTTGCTGTGATTTCGTTAAACAAACATTAGCTACGGTTTATAGTTATACTGGAATCGAATCAAAACATATTTGTTTAATAATAATTAGGTGTATGTTGTTATATAATATTGAGTTATTGCAGTTACAGGTTGGCAGTAGCTTTGTGTCTTTAATATTAAAAATCGTGATGGACCAGTGTCTGTACATTGATGGTATAAAAAAAAAACAAAAAGTGTGTTAAGCTTACCCCAAACCGATTTGAAATTTCAGAATCAGTGAGTAGGTAGTATTTCGCTTTTGTATTAAGCAACCAGATAATACCTATATTTTTAACTGACGACAAATCGGAAATGATTCTCAAGTCACCCTGTATTTTTTAATTGACCACGTATTCTTTTTATTGAATTGTCCGTTTTCGATAATTCATTTTTTAATGGAAAATGGTCCCATTTAAATTAAAAAAAAAATACTCATAAAGGTAGAAAAATAGAATAATAAAATATGATATAATAATAATATATAATAAAAATATGATTGATCGTTCAACCATTGATTTTCCATTCAGCAAAAAAATATACCGAAAACATAACTTAAAATTGTGATCTTCGTTGAATGTCGCCGAATCAAAATTAGATAAAAATACTAAAAAGGTTTCTTTAGTTTTTGTCTATTTAATTTTTGTTAAAAAGTTTTTATAAGCATTCTCTTTACAAGTTACAAGGCAAAACTTAAACAGAATTTCTAGAAAGTACAAGTACCAAGACTAATTTTCTCCTAGTATATACGGAACGCCGCAAAAAACGATTCCTAGAACCTATTCCATACAGAAAAAGTCTAGCTAAAAAACTACAGGTTAAAACCTCAAGAGGAAGTTATGGGCAGAATAAAACATAGGGCAAAGTTAGAGTTACGTAATGAGTATGACTATACATAGAACAATAAAATTATGCCGGGTTCAAACGGTATAGGTTATGCAATGTAAGGCTAGGTGCGAATGATAGCGGAAACAATATGTTAGTAATTGGAATGAAATTATACTTGATAACAAAACAGAATATAATTTTATTTATTGTATACCATAAACAAATAGCAAGCTTGTACAGTTTTATAGATCTTAGAATCAGGGACCGAAACCGGTATGATCAATACCGACATTTTTTCGGTTACAACCTATTTTTTTTACAGGTATTTTTAAAGGTTACCTTAATTCCTAAATTTAATATATATATATATATTTTAAAACATTGCCCCACACTAGAATTTTCTCCTGTACCGCGGGTGCGTTTACAAACACAAACACCCAGACCCGGAACAACTACATGTAGTACAAACATTTGTTCCGTGCGGGAATCGAACCCACAACCCATGGCGCAAAAGCCGTTGCGCCAAACGAGTCGTCCGTTTTATGTAAAAAAGCTATGGTAAACTAAATGACACAGCATAATACCCACTAGACTAATAAGGTAGTATTAATTCCGCTAACAGTGTTACCGAGCCCTATGTAGGGGAACCGGTCGGTGAGGAAACTGCAAGTCGCCACGTGGGCAGTCACAACGACTGCAGTTGTCGGGCAACTGCAACTTAAATAACTGAATCATTGCGGTGTGATAATCGATTCTAGACGCATAACAATGCGTTTCGACCGAGGTTTTATTGATGTAGTATTTGCAAGCACGGTTTTTGAGGTAGATCTTAGATTTATTCTGTGTACGAATGCTCCAACGCTCCCGTAGCTCCGGTACTAAAGTGGTGACGCGAAACGCCGAGGTTTGTTTTAGTCGGTAGATCGCTCAGAGCGGAGTCCGACACACCCTACCGCTCTCTCCGGAGCGATGGATAGTACATGAAGCATTTCCAACCCTGTCCCCGTCTGGTAGTTCCAGAGATTGGCGCGGTCACAGAATAAAACAAACATAGGACTTCAGTTGTAAATTTTGAAAACATGACAGCTCCAATACCTGTCAACCGATCGTATCGATCGGAAAAATCGTAATGAAGATGGCAACATGTTCATTCACTTTCGTTGCTGACCGTACCAGATTACACTTCTGGTCGTTAGCCTTATACGTTCTAATTCCTTTAGTGTTCAATGTTGTAAACATATAAAATGATATAATAGTTATAAATATCCTCAATAACTATTTCAAGGCCTATATTAAAACTGCGCAATTTTAACACCAATCCATTACGCACACATACACAGTAACACGCATACCTTTACAATTCACATACAATCCCTGAATATTATATTATTGACTAGCGAAACGCAATTTACTAATAACATACATATATTATACATATAAACCTTCCTTTTGAATCACTGTATCTATTAAAAAAACCGCATCAAAATCCGTTGAGAAGTTTTAAAGATCTAAGCATACATAGGGACAGACAGACTGGAAGCGACTTTGTTTTATACTCTGTGGTGATGATACGCTCATCATTCACCGAACCTTTTCTCAACTATTTGGGGTGGGTTTCTAATCTACCCAGATGCGGCTGAATATCAGTATTTTATACGAAGCGACTGCCATCAGGCGTCCGCAACCCAAGTCCTGGTCAAAACCGTTATCCTGAGGATAGACAGGTTGTCACGATTTTTGAGCTTCTTACTATAGCTGTGACGACCACCAACGATTGATGTGGTTGCGACAACCGGGACCGACAGCTTTATAGTCTCGACGTGTTAAAATGATCACCAATTCACAGGCTAACCGACTGACTGAGTATGAATGTATGGATATTGCATCGTAGCTCAAGATTTTGACAATCCGTGGGTGACACTATACTAATAATACATATCACCACAATTCACAAATATAACAATGTACCTACATAACATAGACTATAATATATACTCCTACGTAGATACGGAACTAATATGCACCTACGTATTATACGCATCGTCCAATTGAGCGCAGAGCAACGTTCTCTGGTCACGAGCGGGGTCAAGAATCGCATAGAATTCTATAACAACAGATGTTCAAGTAGGTCGTATTGGTTTCTATGACTCTGTGAGGATAATGGTCGGTTATAATGTGTTCAGGATAAGATTATGCAGTGTCCGTATCGTTTGGATGGTAGGGTAATGTAATAATATTATGTATTAAATAAGATGTCTGCCCCATTGTGTAGTGTTTGTAAGCGCAGCCGTGGAGCACGGTTCTATGATCGATTCCTAAGTCATGCAGTGCTATTCGATTTTGCTCGAAAATTAGATTTATGTCCTATCCTCGTATCTATACAACACAGGCAATTTGTGGTATTTATTTATTTAATTCATTAAAGAACCGTGCTGGTAATTGTTCATTGACAGGTTAATAATATAAATTCAAACATACTACAAGATATATAGAACAGTACAGAATAATAATAACTACATTTTATAAATAAGTTACGTTCAGTTATTTTATTTTATTTTTATTGAAAAGGTTTATGTTATTGAACAGGCTCAGAAGAAAATATTTTTTTTAATTCGATCTACTTCCGTCACTACTGCAGATTCACTACTACACATTCATTACCCATTCTTCCCTCGGGAATATGTACAAAGTACAGTTTACTGACGTCAAGCGCGCGCGTAGTCAGCATTTCCACGCTGACCCAAATAATTACTTGTAATATTATAATAATTCTAAAGTTAGTTGACCGTCGGACACCAACCAACTCGCGCTTCTCCATCACCATTTTACCAAACCAATATACCATTTTGCATTCTATACTGTGTTTTACATTTATTTGTTGGAGTTACGCCCGACAACTACAAAAAGGATTGTAGTTCAGAAGTCTGTGTTTCGTTTCATTATAGGTGTAGGCATAAAACTTATCGCTCAGTCGCGGCCCTCTATGATTATCTATAATTTAGTCTGTGGCTACTATTGTACTCACGGTTGGCGCGTCCGATGCCCTTGCCCCTTCAGTGTTATGTTGAGGTAGGCTCAGGCGAAATGATTACACTTAGGTATATCTCCTGTACATACTATAGCGGTCTTTGCAATGCTATGTTCATTACTTAGAATTAACATACTATCACGCCTGTATTCCCCGAAGGGTTAGGCAGAGGTGTAATAATTTTACTTTAATTTTACACCCACAGTTCACCGGTATGTTTAGGTCCCATGTAATAGGGGCGAGCCTATTACCATTAACCGGGCACAAATCCAAACTCCAAGCTGCTACTGCAATGCTTCACATTGGAATCGAACCCCGGACCTCTAGCATAGCAGTCACGCTTAGGAACACTAGACTAACGAGGCAGTTAACTTCTAAAGATCTATTACCTATAATTCTTTAGATTTTTTTAATCATTTTAATGGTATATTGTAAACTTACAGAACTTCAATTATTTGTTCCGTAAAGATTCTTTAAATCGGACTTAGGACAGTGCACCGATGTACTAGGCACACATAACAAGTAGGAACATAGCTGCCTCATTATAGGCGAGTGGCTCGAGAGCCCTTGGGCAACGCTGCTAATAGGAGCCGGGGCTATTCTGCAATGTTTGACCCACAAAATATTTACTCTTTTTACTGTGGTAAACCAAAAAGTGCACGGTTTTTATTCCCTCTTCTAGTAATAAGCCGGAATTAAAGCGGTTTTTATTCTTCTAAAGTAACTGCAGTTTTATTTAATAAAAGAAAAACATCGGCTAATGCACGTTAAAATTGACTTTCGGGTTGAAATGTGGGGGTCGGCATTCATTCTACCCAAAGAATGCAGATTATCATCAGGCCAATCCAATTTCTATAACCAATTCTTAAGGATAAACTGGTGGTCAGGGTTTTTGAGCTTCTGATCACGACTAATAATTGTGTTTGTGCTGGGTATGACAAGCAGGACCTATGGCTTAAATTGTTTTACGACATACTGATGGGATTTGCTGTGTTAAAATTATACACCGACCGCAACTTAAACGTTGCAGATGAAATTTAGTTATTCTTCTTCTCTTTTCGTTGTCCAATTGAATTGATGGAGAATATTTTTCCTGTGTCAACTCATTACATAGTGTTACGCTTGCGGTCGATTAGAATCCCAAGTCGAGTAGTGTTATGAGGATTTAATATGAAATTCTCAGTAGCAACTTTGAGCTTGAATTTGTGCCCGGTTAATGCCCCATATTACATGTAATATGGGGTATTAACCGGGCACAAATTCAAACTCAAAGCTGTTCCCATGGGAAGTAAACATCCCCGGTGAACTGTGAGTGTACGTACAGCGCTGCCTAATCCTTCGGGAAATACAGGCGTGATGGTATAATGTGTGTTAACAGATGGAAATCATCGAAATGAGTCACAAACTCTTTTTCATGTCTGCCGTCATTGTCATAAGAAAACTGGAAGAAAATTGAAAAAAGTTACAGAATATAAAATTGAAAAAAGTTACAGAATAAGCAATACGGAAAAGAGTTTTTATCAAAGAATAAGGTTGGTTCGCGACATCAGTTTGCATATCATTACGGTAGCGATAGCTGTACTTTTGTAAGAATACTTTCTCAGCGCACACAATACCTTTGTTCATCATCCTTTGTTTCTTTGTGAGTTTTATTTATTTAATAATGTGTTTAACTCTTTGTTTAATGGTCAAGAACAATATTATGAGAAACTAGTTGTTACTCGTGATTTCGATCGCATCCTAAAAGGGTTTTTGAGTCAAAAGCTAGTATGTATCCTTCTCCAAGGTTTAATCTATCTCTGTACCAAATTTCATGTAAATTGGTTCAGCGGTTTAGCCATAAAAGCGTAAAAATCAGACAGAGTTACTTGTATGTGTGTGTTTGTGTGTATGTGTGTTGTGTGCGTGTATGTGTGTGAGCGTGCCAGTGCGCGTAGGTGGTAATTATAGGGGATAATGATGCTGAAACTATGTCTCCACAATTGCTTCTAAATCATTTTGTAAATTAGTTATTGGTGTGCCTATAAATAAAAAAATAATCAAGTTAAAGCTTGAATAGCCAATCAAAAATTTTATAAAAATCTGTTATTTTTGTTAAGCAAAACAATCACTAATTTCACATTCTATTCAAGTATTGAATGAACTAATTAATGGAAAGATAAAAATATCAGAATAAACCTCTTAGTTGTTGTGCTTAGATTTTTTTTGTACCGACGATACAATACAGGTAATTGAATTAAACACTATTTAATTCTCAACTCTATAATTCAAATACTACCTAATTATCGTAGACTGCTTCCTAACTTTCATATGCACATCCCTGCCATACTACAACCTACCTTTAGACATTATGATAAAGTTTAAAATGGCTTAACAGTAGGTACAGACGACATCGTGATCTAAGATTGACCTATGACCGAGTCGTGATCTTCCATAGTTGTCTGGGTTCCATGTTGGTCGAATGTCCGGCATGTAATGTGATTTACTAGACCTACGGTAAAAGGTTCGTACTTAGTACCGTTTCGAGTTCCACTACGCTTTTTGCATAGGACATTACTTACTTACATGGTAGGTAACCTAGTGATTTGTTTGTCGTCTCACCGCCGAAAGAACTTCTACTCATCATGATTAACAACTTCTTATGCGGGATCAACCATGAAGTGCAAAATAAAAACAGCTACATCCTACATTTTGTCGAGTGACCTGAACTTTTTTCTAAGAAACAGCTCTCTTTTTTTTCAAGATTTCAGATAGATAGTCCCATATCTAGTAGAAATAATATTGAAATTATGGTTTCCTTTCGGTTGTAAGACGACAAAAAAACACCGTGTTTTTTTTGTATAGGTTTGGGTCGTGGTTGATATTTTTCTTTTTATAGAAGTAAGACGGCACCTCGACTTTTCCAATTCATGTGCGTATAATTAATTATCACTCGCTTAAACGATGAAGGAACCTACATCCTTTAGAGATTTTACTCGACGGTGTGTGAAGTCTGCCAACCCGCACTTGGCCAGCGTGGTGGATTGTAGCCTTATCCCTCTCAAGCTGAGAGGTGACCCGTGCCCAGCAGTGGGACAGTATATTTTATGATGAATTGTTGCTGATCGATTTGATTTGTTTTCTCTCTTCGTCAGATATAATATGACAGAGATAGAGCTACTTAGACAGGGAGATTGTTTCCAATTTGAAAAAGTAATAACAACGATTTTGTCTGTGATGTATTATTTAAATGTCTATGTCTCCACGCTTTCATTCTTTTTATAACAGACCCCATATCGCGAGTGTTCGGAAATTCTGCCCATAGTTTTCCTATCCTTTGTTTGTCCTCGAAGCTTAATTCCCAGCCTTTTTCTGCCACTAAAATTCTTTATTTTTAGTCTGGTATCACTTTCAAGAAAGATAATCATCAGTATGAGGTTAAGATTCAGATATTTTTTTTAACAATTAAGTATAACAAGAAACTAAGTTATCTGGCACGTTCATCTTGCACAATTTTTGGAATTATTTATGTTTATAATGTCATCTTGCTTTTGTAAGAAATTTTAGAGCATGTTCGAAGAAACTCACCAATTATTTATTTACTTGACATTTGGCCAGCTGTCACTTTGACAGAATAATGAATTATAAGTATAACTTATTTATTTTAAATATTTCCTTTTCACCACCTCCTTTTGTTTTCCTTTCCCATACACACGTTTTTCCTAACCACTTTGACATTGGCAGAATTGTCGACATCGGCATCAATTGCCATAGAGAAAGAGAAAGAAAGAAAGAAATAAATTTATATGTTGTAATTTATAAAGAATTATTAACTAATTTTCATTTCTTGTATAGAATGAACATAAATATAGATTAGCGAACGTATAATTTTTTCCGCGTTTCAGAAAAGATACTTATAGAAAAAAATTTTTTTTTAACAATAAATGATATGCATGTCCAACTTAATACGGTCCTGTCATCTTTAAAATTAATTTTCAATCGTTCCCAAGTCAAATAAAAATAGTCTTTAGCCTTTTAAAATAAGGTTCAATATTCCAAAATATACTTCACCGTAGGTGTGCAATTTTCCTTCGCGTAAATGCCTATTTATTTTTATGTGTTTTCATAAAATGGAACGCTACCACCGAGTTGTTTAAGTATATAAAAGTATAATTTTGTGTAGTACATACATTATAGTAAATAGCTAAGTTTTCTGGAGAAAAAAGGTTGGCAAAAATTTGGTCTAGTTTTAGGTTGGAAAAATATTTTGTAACTGCTAAAAAGTTTTTTAATTTTTTGTTGTTTATGATTAAGGAGAAGTGTGGTCGTCGGGAAAGACAGCTAAGCAGTAAATTATAAGGACAAATCAATATATTATATACATTTTATTTTGTTACAGGTACTTACCTTAATTCATTGGATAGTCGCCGAATAGATTCTGTAACTGTTTTGCCGAAATCTGAGACAGGTATTTAAAAAAAAAAATATTTCAACCTCTCTCGAATGTCAACCTAAACACTTGTCTATTGCCTATATGAACAGGCCTATGGTCATATTTCCAAACTCAGAGCTGCTCCTGAAAAATGTTATACAATAAACCAATCTGAGCATATTTTTCATTTTAGACAAACACAGCAAGGCAGTAAAAAATCAACCAGAAATTACATACCTATATGCAAATATTGCAAATCTTTATAATATGTATTTTTGTTTGTCACTGAATTCCTCCTAAATAGCTGGACCCGTATTGATGATTTTTGTGTATTTGAGTTGGTTACTTGATTGTTTAGATCAGGGGTCTCCAAACTTTGAAGCCTTAGGGCCATAATAATTACTTCAGTATGTTCCAAGGGCCAAAACAGTTTTAATTTTTCTGCCCTTAACTATGTTTCTAAATTAGACTCAGAATGCGCGGAAAATCACAATTACATTAATCTCATTAGTGTTTGTTGTTTTAGTGGGATTAATTTCATTTATTTGTTAGTTACTGCCTCATTAGTCTAGTGGTCCTAGGCGCGACTGCTACGCTAGAGGTCCTGGATTCGATCCCCAGGTCGAGCAAAGTGTTATTGGGTTTTTCTATGAAATTCTCAGTAGCAGCTCGGAGTCTGGATTTGTGCCCGGTTAATGGCAATAGGCTCGCCCCCTATTACATGGGACCTAAACATACCGGCGAAATGTGGGTGTACATTAGTACACCTCTGCCTAACCCTTCGGGGAATACAGGCGTGATGGTATGTTTATGTTGTTAGTTATTAATATGCAGCTTAGATCAGATACTTAAGTTTTCTGCATTATCATTTCTGTCGTTCAGTTTTATCTTGCTAGTAAATAAAACAAAGTATGTAACAACAATAAGACATTGGCTAACGCAGGCCGTATTAATGGCACTGGCGGGCCGGATTTGGCCCGCGGGACGTAGTTTAGAGACCCCTGGTTTAGATTCATAATTGGAACGGTAGGTGGCGCAGCAATTGGATTGCACGACAATGTCTGCCAAGCCCGCCAGTATTCATCATCAAACCTTATACTATCCCACTGCTGGGCACGGGTCACCTCTCACAGAATGAGAAGGATTAAGCTATAGTCCACCACGCTGGCCTAGTACGGGTTGGTAGACTTCACACGCTGTCGAGAAAATATCTAAGGCATACAGGTTTCCTCATGACCTTTTTCTTCACCATTTTTAATCATTCTTCACATCATTCGTCAGTCAGACGTGCGTGCCTTAGACTCGAACTCGAGGTCTTTGACTTGACATATCTAGTGTATCAATTTTTTACCACTAAACTAATGAAGCAGTAATTCATCAAGAGCCTTAATCTGGTCGACCCTAAGTAACCAGGTTACTGTGTTCACTTGGGCATAAAGCCTTGTTACTCTGTAGTTTACGAGCTCGCATCAAAAAGTCAGCGTTATGGATAAATTAGAGAGCTTCCACGAAATGGTCGACTTCATTAATCATTGGTGTTATTGTGAGAACGATGTTGGTGCGATAATAAAACGTTATTGTGTACTTTCGTTTTGTACCGAGATTGTTGTTAAGAGATTCTCTGTTGTTCAGTCGTAATGACGGATGTAATTAAGTTAAATCTCATTGGGGTATGTGTTTTAATTAACTTTTGGGGAAAGTTGTGTGTTTATTTAGATGGTATACGTAGACAGTAGTGTTGTGGAGATTTTGATACTTGGCTATCGTTTCGGTACGGGATATGTACGTCACATATCCCGTTCCGTTTCCGAAGACAATGATAAATGATATTTATTTCTGTAAATAGATCTTTCAAAGACACTTTTACTAGTCAATATTTTACATTTTTTTACATTATTACGTCAATAACCCGCGTAGATTTTGTCAGGAGTCACTAAGCCCGCTGCCATTCCGAATTTCCGGGTGTAAATAAATATTAGGTTAGGATTTCTGTACTTTAGTGGCTATAGCCCATCAAATCAATTCAAATAATTTATTTGCTAGAATATTGTACAGACGCCAGCAGGTCAAACTATCCAAAACTGTCAAATTTTTCCAATTGAAAATGTACCTTATTTTATTGTATTAAAGTTAAAAATCTATCTCAGAATTTTGACTGATTGGGATAGCTTGATGTGCTGGCCTTTGTACAATAAATAGGTCTTACATTATTCTTAACTTAACTTAACTCCTTACATCATTCTTCTAAAATTATATTTGTAACACCTTATTTTATCCACATTTCTCGCAAATAAATATATATATATCATTCATTCATCATTCATTCATTCATTCATTCTTTTTTCAAACATATTCTGCCACGTATGGCGCGCAAATACATGTCATTTTCTATACAACATTACATCTAATTATTCTAAAGTATCGTCTAGAAAGTTTTTTAGACTATAATAGCAAATTATACAGGTTATATTATGTTATATGTATTATGTTACAAAACTACCCGTAAAGCCGAAAGGAGGTGGAATGGGGCCTTATAACGAGTCCATTCACAATATTTAAGAACCGTAGTAACGCTGTAGGTATAACATACCCCAAAAAGAGGAAAACAATAACATTTATGAATGAAAAATAGAAAAACTATTAAAGTAGACAATTATTAGGTAAAATAGGTACGTAGGCCTTTGTGTTAAGTAATCTGGTTCCCTTACATGACAGCTGACAAAATTTTTGGCTTTGTTAATTATATTTTTTACGGGGTATTTTGTTACACGTTGTATACTTAATTTGTCCATGTCAGGCTAATGCACGAAAGTTCGTAAGTATGAACCCCACATGAATTTGACTAATATCATTGTAGGTACATACTTTACTACTTTACTTGGTTGGAAGAAGGAAGACAGTGCAATGGTATTTCGCATTATTACGATTAAAAACTCATCATATTTATTGCACTTCATAATGTAGGTAAACATACAAGTGGTTAATATTATAATTAAGAACAATTATGGGCCCGATATATATATAATTTTAAAAATCGAATGGCAACATAAGCGCCAGACACTATTGTTTGGTCGCTGCGCAAGCGCCGGTCGTTGCGCCACATCTGAATGACAACTACGTTGCAGTAATGTATGCTGACGTATGTGATTAATTATTACTTGTCTCACTTTGAGCGCAAGCTGAATCGCAATTAGTATTACATTAGAATAATTACAACATACCTTGCAATATTTTGAACAACACCAGTTTTAATGCAACTAATATTTTTATGTTTCATAAATGCTTTCGTAAAAATATTATGTTCTCATTATCATCATCATCATCAACCCATATACTGTCCCACTGCTGGGCACGGGTCTCCTCTCATATTGAGAGGGATTAGGCTATAGTCCACCACGCTGGCCTAGTGCGGGTTGGCAGACTTCACAAACCGTCGAGAAAAATCTCTAAGGCATGCAGGTTTCCTCACGATGTTTTCCTTCACCGTTTAAGCGAGTGATAATTAATTATTAATGAATTCGAAAAGTCAGAGGTGCGTGCCTTGGGCTCGAATTCGAGACCTTCAACTTAATAATTTTTATGAACTGATTTGAAATTTTCATAAAAATAATTACCTATTGATTTCTGACATTTACGCGAATATTATACATTGAAATGACCTACTTAAGAAATTAGCTGTAATACCCGCTATATTTAATATATTTTTTATATAGTCTGTTTTGTTTCCCACTGCAGGGCAAAGTCCTTTCCATCTTAGTCCAGGACTCTCTATCCTGAGCTTCATCATACCACGTACCAATGGTGGTATTAATTATAATTACAAACCTTAATTTTCAGGCTACTTTGGACCATCGACAAATACCCTACAAACTAGCTTATAAGTATATTATAATATTACAATAATAATTAATGTTAGTTAGCCTATGTTACTAAGACACTTCACGTAGCACTAATCACATTGCAGTTTGTCCTGCGGCCAAAAGTCCTCTTCCATGATAAGGTGCAAATAACAAGTTGGTACTAGTACGACAACTACGAACCCTTCAAACCGGAATGCAGTATTAGCTGGTCATTGAGCTTCCTAAATAATGGTTGAGCTACACGATGACTGATGCGCGTGCCGTCAGTATGGACTGGTCAACTCAAAGCTGCTGTGGCTCTCTTCAAAACGCCAGTTCATATTTGCCTACATTGTAAAACACATATGATAAACACTCTGAATACTGTTACTATCTGGACTTTAAAAGAGACCATGATTCTCTGAGCTTATTTCGGCGTTTCTTCTCAGAGGTCGTCAGTTAGGAAATGCCGGCGCCATCTAGTTTGATTAATTAATTATTGACTTGTAAAAGTGTCTTTAAAAGATCTATTTACAGAAATAAATATCTTTAAAAACTTAACCGGACTAGGTGGCGAGGCACCAAATGCCTCCAGCCAGGGGGAAACTTATAAACTAAGCAACACAGCTAAGGGCGTCCCCTGCGGGACTCGGACCTCGGCTTAGGGCGTTGCTGGGGGGGCAGCTAGGGACGGCTGGATCTGGGTTTAAATTATTTAGGGGCGAATTTAAAGCTACTGGCTCGGCACGGGCCGGCTCGAGCAAGGGACGGGGAGGATTACCGTTATGGGGTCTTCGCGACGGGCCTCGCCGGCGAGGACGGTATATCGGGCAATCAACATACTCCATATAAATACGACTTATCTATGTGATAAGCGGGAAATAGTCGTGGTATAAAATGTATTAATTTTTTTTTCCTCGTATACCTATGATCATAATTATATTCTTGTAGTAGGTAGGTAAATCTGATATCAGATTTCTTCACTGGCTTAAAATATAGATTTTCTAGTTATATTTTATTATCTAGCTATATTTCACCAGCTTCCCAAAAGGCTTTTAAGACAAAAGATAGGTCATGTCCTTCTCCAAGATCTGTACCAAATTTCATCAAAAGCGGTTCAGTGGTTTAGACATGAAAGCGTAACAAACAGACACAGTTTCGCATTTATAATATTGGTAGGGATTATAATATCTAATTGTTGATAATTTAGAAAGTTTACCTATTTAATTTAGAGTTTCAATTAATTTATAAGCTTTTCATTAGCCTAGTAATTCTTGAACCTATTAATGCTTTTCTTTGAAATTCCCAGTTGCCATGTTGGAATTTAGATTGTGCCCGGCTATAGGCTCACTTCCTATTACAAGGAATCTACATACAGGCAAACTGTTGGTGTAACTCTGTGCCTAACCCTTCGGGGAATACACGCGTGTTGGTATGCTATGTTTAGAACGTTACATGTCATTAATTCGATACGAAACATGTCCTTTTTAGTTCATAAATATGTACAAATATAATACTCTAAACCTTGGCCCAACGTTGGCGCCAACACAGTAGGTATACGCCAATGTCAACGCTTGCGCAGCTGGCCAAGCCAACGCTCTTTGATTGGTTCAGACCGGTTAGATCCTAATTTGTCACAATTGTTGGGGCTATCCTGTAGAGCATTAGTAAGTACCTACCTATCACTAAAACCAAACCAAAATAATTCTAGAAAATAATTGAACATCTTATAAAAATTGAAATAAAACTACCCTTTACAGCGTCCATGTCCTTGACCATGAACGCTGTAAAGGGTCCGAAAATCCGTAAAAAGTAGTTTTATTTCAATGTTTAATAATCGCGTAAATATCAGAAATCAATATCTTATAAAAATTATTCGGAAATGTTTCAAATTTGAATCATAGATGGCGTTCCTATCAAGTCATAAAATTCGCAAAACAATCATTCCGGTCGCCGTATGTTACACGCGCCATGATTCGGCCATTAAACACCAGATGTCGCTACATGGTCGAAGGTCATTCACAAGGTCCCATTATACCCTTGAACTTTGTTGAACTTACAATAGACAAGCGACCATGGAGTAGGATAATGACCTACAGAGGTCATAACCTCCTCGGAATAAAAACTATAATAGAGTTATTTTTTGTTTTACACGTGATTTGTGTTGTTATTATGTACTTGTTATTATTTTAAATTGAATGAAATGAGTTAAGCTCCTAATTTAAAATACAGGGTGTCTTTATGTACTTTATAGATTTGAGGGCCTATTTCAAATCATTGATTCTAGTAAATCAAATCATACATTCATTACATTATCATTATTACACTTACATTATCTTTTTACTCACACTCTCACATATAATTCAACTCTCGCAGTAACACTAATCACTTGCATTGCAAAATATGTATATCAAAAATTTTAAACACGTAAATGTAAATTGTTTAAAATTTTCGATCAATTTCTCTTAAAAAAAACCTTAATCTAATTTTTTGTATCGGTATGCCCCAGAAGTTCGGCTGCGAAGGTCTGATTGCAGTCGCTCCGTGTAAAATACTAATATTCAGCCGCATCTGGTTAGACTTGACAGCAACATAGTTGGGAAAAAGGCTAGGTGGATGATAATATTTTTAATTGATCTCATTACATAAATAATTACTGTAGTAAAATATATGCAATACTTAATTCCCTTCAGAGGGTAGCCTGGTAGTTATGACTTTGTAAGAAATATTTTTTTTTATTTAAAAGTCAAACGTTACAATGAAAAAATATGTTTTGTGTTCTCACCGAATCAATAAAACGACATAGGTCAAACGACTAAATAAAACGACCGCTGATCTGGGGTCAAAGACCTGTGTCATCTGTTCGATTTGCTGAAAACACAACAAATATTTTTCCATTATTAGAACCGAAGTTTTTAATATAATTAGACCCTCAAGTCTATAGTAGAGCAGTAAAAATAAGGTAGTTTTATTTATGCACGGGTAGTGAGGCCCATCGCCTGTTAGGAACGTTGACCAGGGTTCAAATCAAAGGCTCGAGACAGGCATTTTAGGCTTTCCGGGTTTCTGACTACCACTAACAATTGTCACAGTTGCTTGTATGTTTTTTTATTTTATTTTCTACTAAGTTGGCAAACAAGCATACGGCCCACCTGATGGTAAGCGGTTACCGTAGCCTATAGACGCTTGCGACACCAGGAGTATCACTTGCACGTTGCCGACCCTGGATTGAAAGAGGAATAGTTGGGTTGGCAAGTATAAGGTTCGAAGTCCCCCCCACTGCCAACAAAACATTTCCTCATGGAGCTCTGTCAATGTCAGCAGAGTGACGTATGAAATTATTAATATATGTGTGTATGAAATTTCATTCAAATCCCGTAAGTAGTTCCCCTATATCAGTTTTTCGGGATTGCTGGGATATTCCGACATTTTTCCGCGATAAAAAGTAGCCTATACTTTATTCCCGGTCACATACTACATGTGTATGAAATTTCATTCAAATCCCGTAAGTAATTCCCCTATATCAGTTTTTCGGGATTTCCGGGTTATTCCGACATTTTTCCGGGATAAAAAGTAGCCTATACTTTATTCCCGGTCACATACTATTAGTATACCAAATTTCATGCAAATCGGTTCAGTCATTTTTGCGTGATTGCGTGGATGTTTGTTTGTTTGTTTGTTTATTTGTTACTCAATAACAAATAAACAAACAAACAAACAAACAAACATTCACATTTATAATATTAGTATGATTTACTATTTAGCCACGAGCCCCTCAATCAAAATCTTAGATTGTTGTCTTCTTCTGAGCCGAGGCCAGGTCGTGGTCGTTATGTAGCAGTGTTTTTGGGGGCAGATGTTATTCACCTTACGATGTCCTGTCATCTCTCTCTGTTGGCCGTCAACCTGGTATACTCACTTGTGGGGCTATACGTTGCTTTCTTGCTTTTTTTATAATAATAATAATAATAATCAGTCCACCTCATTGGTGACCAACCGCGAGGCCTTGTACCGTCAACCCTGACCAGCATAGATCGTTAATACAGTAAAAAATATACAAGGTGTTGGGCCTTATAACGAGTCATAATATTAAGAACCGTAGTAACGCTGTATAACATATCCCAAAAAAGGAAAACAATAACATTTATGAATGAAAAATAGAAAAACTATTAAAGTAGACAATTATTAGGCAAAATAGGTAGACAGCTGACAAAATGTTTGGCTTTGATAATTAATTATATTTTTACGGGGTATTCTGTAACACGTTGTACAACAGCCATAAGAAAGCGCTACAGAAATGACGAGCAATAAGCCATTTCCAAGAACATCTCATAAGACATTGTCGTTCTTAAAATGCCAATATGGCTGTAAAATATTACGTTTATTATTTTTATAAATAAAGGTTGACCCACTTCTGAACGTCCCATATACGAGAAAGGATGATCTCACATGAGTTCAAAACGATTTTCAATCGTTTCATTCAACAAGAAGTCACTACTATAAAAGACCATTGTAAGTACGCAACACCACTTTTGAACAGCTGAACCGAACGACCGAATGAACCTTTTGAGCGCGTCCAACCAATGGCGAGTGAATGAACGAACGCTATTGGGTATCTGCGGAACGCAGCGGTTCGATAGGCTTTTTTCAAAAATGGAATTCTCTGAGGTTTTAATGGACATTGTTCTGGTTTTATGGATATTACTGTACATTGTATAATCTTTGTTGAAAAATAAATTGTAGTGTAGTATTTTCTTTAATCGTGGAAAAACAATTGAGGATCATTTTGCATATTTGGATATGGAATATAATTGTATATAGGTGTAAATAAGGTATTATATAGGGTGTAATATAAAAATGGAGGCTGCCAAAACTATTATGAGATATAATATATAGGTACCTATTTATGAGATAAATAAAATAATTTTAAAGAACCATCTCTTCGATATTATTAAATATGAGAAAAACTGCATTCTCGAACTGTTAATACTTAGAAGGCAATGTAATATTTATATATAATTTATGAATTCTTGAATTACTTGGGTTAGGTATTTTTATATACTATCTTTATACCGAAAATAGCGACTAAAACCAAGGCTGTCTGCTGTCTTTGATGAAGCTAGAATAACAACTTAATGATCAACATATTTCGTACAAATAAATGTGAATTATATCTGAAGTTTTTTTCCATGTTTGTGTATTTTTTAAATTGTTTTTTACATTTTATTTATATGTTTGCGGTTACATAATGTTTTTACATAGCGTATTACTATTACTTTATATTTTTACAACATAACATACCATTACGATTGTAATTCTCGAAGGATTAGGCAGAAATGTAGTAAAACACTTGAACATGAGCCGGTGGGATACTTTTAAGCATCTATATATATGACTTGAAGTATCCCGGCTACTGCCTGGCACCAATATAAAAAAACCAATACCATTTTGCTCGACATGAGAATTGAACCCATAACCTCTCGCTCAACAGTCGTGGCAATTGCATAATAACCAATACTTAAATAACTCAAACCTACATAAAAAAAAATAAACAAAATAATACCAAAATGAACATTAACAAAATGGTGGAAACCACCGCACACACGTTTAGTGGCAAGTTGCCGTGTGAGTGATCAAAGTTATCATTATAGCCGGCCGGCTAACTCCGAGTCAATAGCTTTGTGGCAATTTTGCATTCCCTTTTGTATTTCAGTCTTTTAGTTTCCATTCCGGATAAATACGTATAAAATTTTATTAAAATTGCAAACTAAACTAACAGCTAAACGTATGGTCAACAAAAGAGTTAGGTATACAGGCAGCTAATTAATAATCTGTTTTTGATAAAGATAGTGTAATAATGTATCACACAATGTGTCAAAACGTAGGTATTGTAAGCAGCGACATACCTAACCCTTTGGCGCGTAATTATTTATGTCGAAATCTGTATAAAAATTTATATTTCGTTTGCTATCTGTATACTTAACTCTTTTGTTGACTGTACTACACTTCTATACTAATATTATAAAGATTTGTATTATTGTATGTATAAAATACCTACTCAAAATCTACTAGGTACACCCATTTCAAAAATTCTTTCACCATTCGAATGCTATATTGGTTTAAGTTCAAATCACAGTTCGCCGGTATGTTTACGTCCCATGTTATAGGGGACGGGCCTATGGCCATTATCCGGGACCAAATCACAATTCCGAGCTGCTACTGATAATTTCTTCGGCCTGGCATTCGAACCCAGGGCCTAATGAGGCATTTCATTTTATATACATCAATTTTTCATCTGAAAGTATTCGCAACTATGTATGTTGGGGTTGGCTTCCAGTCTCACAAGATGCGGCTGAAAATACAGTATTTTACACGAAACGACTGTCATCAAATCTCCACAACCCAATTGACGACGTTTGGCGCAGCGGCTGAGTGATCGGCTTCTGCGCCACGGGTTGTGGGTTCAATTCCCACGCGGAACAAATATTTAAATGACCTACATGTAGTTGTTCCGGGTCTAGGCGTTTGTGTATGTTAAAGTTTGTGTTTGTAAACGCCACCCACGATACAAAAGGAAACCCTAGTGAGGGGCAACGTTTAAAAAAAACCGGTAACGATTGTCTTAGGTGTCCGTATCACAAATGGGACCGACGGCTTTATAAGTGCTCTACAGAGAGCACTTATAAAGCCTAGACACCTCCGTGAATACAGATTCACGGAGGGGTCTAGATATGTTGAACTCATCCACAGACTGACCGCCACTAGCGCAGTTTGACCTTGTAGATCGATTGATTAGTTTTTTTTTATTCTACTCAGGTGGCAAACAAGTGGCCCACCTGATGGTAAGCGGTTACCGTAGCCTATAGACGCTTGTAACACCTGGGGTATCACTTGCACATTGCCGACCCTGTAATATGAAAGAGGAATAGTTGAGTTTGCAGTATAAGGGTCAAAGTCTCCCCACTGTCAACACGACCTTTCTTCGTGGAGCACTGGCAACCTTGCTCACCGTAAGCAACACAACACAGATCAAAGCAGTGTTATTTCACTTCGATTTTCTGCAAGGCGGAGGTAATTCCTTAGTCGGGCAGCTCCAATTTGAGTGGAATTACTCCCACTATACCTACCTCTCTTAAAATATCTTATCTATAAATTATCTTATCTCTCTTCTTCTCTTAGTTGTTCCTTAACCACGAGCCCCCCGTATATCACCATAATTTTTTACATTGCATTCATTTTATTTTTGTGATCCGTATTAAACACAAAATTTAATAAATATGAAATACCTTTCAAAGAATTCAATATAATCATTACCAAAATATACAAACAATTTCATGGATTTCAACGATGTAATATCTCCTACTAGTTATTATAAACGCTGAATAAACAATAAATTCAATGTATTTCTATTTAAATTCTCTTCTCTGTATGTTATTAACACCCAAAAATATTTTTAACAACATATTAAAAACCAATTTTACTGTGAAAACAGAATACATTAATGGGATCCCATTTTATTTAAACATTAATAAATACGCACAAAATTGCCAAAGAAACAACACACTCAAAACAAATAATTATCAATTGCAAAATTGAAATTAATTGAAAAATAACTGGTTTAATTCAATTACACAGTGCACAGAGAAATCATACGGACAATTTATAAATTGAATCGTGGTTATGCAAAAGTGGCTTGACTCGACAATAAAAACGCAGAGAATGAATGAACGAATGAATTGAATGAAATTAAGTGTAGAGGACAATATTTGCGTCATTAATACTCAGACTTTTTTTAATTATTGGCTACTTTGTCATGATATAATCCGTCTCTTCACCTCCTTAGGAAAAGTATCCATTTTTAGTACTATCCATACTATATATGCGAAAGTCTATGTCTGTCTGTTACTTGTTCACGATTAAACCGCTGCACCTATTTAGATGACATTTAGTATAGAGATCGTTTGAGTCCCGGGAAAGGACATAGGATAGTTTTTATCCCTAGAATCATCCTTTAAGGAGATGAAACGGGGTTGGAAGTTTGTATAGGAATAAATAAGGCCTATTAAGACATTTACAATTTAACTTTTCGTTAGAAATAAATAATGTTTATGCATTTTTGAACAATTAGGGGTGAAAAAACTGGTGAAGAAATCTCAAAAATAAAAACTAAGCTACTCAAATTATTAATTCCACGCGGAAGAAGTCGCGGGCAAAGCTAGTTCTTTTATAAACTTCTGTTACCGACTTTAAAAACGTACAAATTGATTTCTGACACTTCTGCGAATATTAGTTATTGAAATAAAACTAGTACTTACGGATTTTATCGCTTACATGAGAAACCATCACGCCTGTATTCCCCGAAGGGTTTGGCAGAGGTGTACTAATGTACACCCACAGTTCGGCTGTATGTTTAGGTCCCATGTAATAGGGGGCAAGCCTATTGCCATTCACTAACAACCCATATACTGTCCCACTGTTGGGCAAGGGTCTCCTCTCACATTGAGAGGGATTAGGCTATAGTCCACCACGCTGGCCTAGTGCGGGTTGGCAGACTTCACAAACCGTCGAGAAAAATCTCTAAGGTATGCAGGTTTCCTCACGATGTTTTCCTTCACCGTTTAAGCGAGTGATAATTAATTATTAATACGCACATGAATTCGAAAAGTCAGAGGTACGTGCCTTGGGTTCGAACTCGAGACCTTCGACTTGGCAGTCCAATGGTCATACCACTATGCTATCACTATTGCCATTAACCGGGCACAATTCCAAACTCCGAGCTGGTACTGAAAATTTTATAGAAAAACCCAATAACACTTTGCTCAACCTGGTAATCCAACTCAGGACTTTTAACGTGGCAGTTTTATACTCTGTATCGATACCAAAAAAAAACCAAAACAATATACACAGAATAGAAGAGAGGTAGGGCATAGTGGGAGTAATTCCACTCAAATTGGAGCTGCCCGACTGGGGAAGTACCTCCGCCTTGCAGAAAATCGAAGTGAAACATTAAGCTATGTTGTGTTCCTGACAGTGTGAACAAGGTTGCCAATGCTCCGCGAGGAAACGTTGTGCTAGCAGTGGGCTTTGGCCCTTATACTCCCAACTCAATTTTTTTTTTTTATTTGACGGACATAGTTTTTATCTCGAGGGAGCTTTAAAAACTTAACCGGACTAGGTGGCGAGGCACCAAATGCCTCCAGCCAGGGGCAACTTATAAGCTAAGCAACACAGCTAAGGGTGTCCCCTGCGGGACTCGGACCTCGGCTTAGGGCGTTGCTGGGGGGGCAGCTAGGGACGGCTGGATCTGGGTTTAAATTATTTTGGGGCGAATTTAAAGCTACTGGCTCGGCTCGGGCCGGCTCGCGCAAGGGACGGGGAGGATTACCGTTAAGGGGTCTTCGCGACGGGCCTCGCCGGCGAGGACGGTATATCGGGCGGAATCCCAACTCAACTATTCCTCTTTTGTTTTATAGGGTCGGTAAGGAGCAAGTGATACCTCTCGTGTTGCTAGCGTCTAGAGGCTACGGTAACCACTTACCATCAAGTGGGCCGTATGCTTGTGTATATAAAAAAAATCCTCTTACGCTTCCTAATAGGAATATTATGCGTATCACAAGAAAATTCAGCATCACGACTCTTTTAACAATTCTCTTTTGCTAGCGTCTGTAACCGCGAATTGTGACAATGTCGATGCAAATGAAGCAATTGTGTTACATATATGCTTACGTAATACTTTACTTTTTATTACACACATAAAAAGGAAAATGTCGTTAACATAAACTCAATGTATATTTTTTTCCAGGGGACTGACAGAAGTGTGTAAAATAAAGCCTTCGCTCAATAAACTGAAGTAACAAAAAAAAAATTACTGGAAACATTTTATTGGGTAAATTTCGTTAAAGCTTTTGAGCTATTATTACTATTGATTTCTGACATTTACGCGAATATTATACATTGAAATAAAAATACTTTTTACGGATTCTATCGCGTTATATTGATATTATTAGTCCCGACGTTTCGGACTTAATATAATATCAATAGTTTTATTTCAATCTATTATTACTATTTAAAGATGAAACAGTGAAGTGAGTTCTTGCTCCATAAGTTGTGGAGTATACGCCACAAATTGTAGATCTCATCATCATTAACCTATATTAGTTTACTGCTGGACGTAGGCCTCCCCTAATGTGCGCCATTTCACCCTGTGTGTATAGGTCTAATATTAAATAAGAGAAACATAAATATTGATGTAAGTATATTATAATTAGTAATAGTCTAGTGATATATGCCAAATCAAAGGTTTCAAGTTTGAATCGATGCCACGTACCTCTGACTTTTCAAAATCATGTGCACGTAATAATTAGGTACCGTCAAACGGGGTGAATAAGAATGCAGGGGTGAATCGAGACAAAACTTTGAAAGGGATTTTCAGCTTTAATTATTATATAGTTTGATGCCAACAAGGTCTTCTAATGGTTTATTATAATTTAGGAACAATATCAGAGTCCTTTTTTTCCAACAAACTATAATAAGTAAAGCTAAAAATCCCTTTTAAAGTTTTGTTTCGATTCACCCCTGCGTCCCTATTAACCCCGTTTGACTGTACCTAATTATTACTCGCTTAAACGGATAACGTCGTGAGGATACCTACATGACTGAGAGATCTTCTCGTGGCGCGTGAAATCTGCCAACCCACATTAGACCAGCGTGGTGGACTGTAGCCTGATCTCTTCTGAGAGAAGTACAGTAGGGTGGGTGAGTGGGACAGTAGGGATATGGGTTGATGAGGAGTTGCTTTTTGATGTAACTATAATTACCATGTTATAGGGGGCAAGTCTATTGCCATTTATCATCAGCCCATATTCGTGCATACTTTTGCTTGAATCGGAAATTGAAACCAGAACCTTTAGCATAGCAGTTGCGCCTTCGAGGCAGCTACGATTAAGTGTAGATTACAATTGATTAAATTCAAACGGGGTTCAATAACTTCGATTCTTAATAATGAACTTGTAATGAGATTAATAAACTCATTAAGCAAGATCTTAACATAATAATTTTGCCTTCATTTCTATGGCAAAATGAATATTTTAATACATAAATATTTTTTGGGTTATTTTACACAGCACCCAAACTAAAACCCCAAATCTATTCCCAAAATAAGCAGAGCTTGTACTAAGGGTACTAGACAATGGATATAATTTTTATTTTTTTTGTAAATACGTACTTATACTTATAATACATAAGAAACACCCACACAAACACAAACACTTACGTTCATAACACAATTTTTTGTGTCCTGTGGGAAGAGAATACACGACGTTTTGATCGGCAGTCCGACACGCGCACCACAAGACCAGAGATGTTGACAAAGTTGTCAAAATGACTACCTACTCAAAGCATCAAGCCTTCCACCTATTGTTCGTGGCTCAATGCTCAGTTCAACGACATGGATCAGACGCGGGTTTATTAACGTAATTACCTTCACAGGCGGGACAGTTCATTCACTCGGTAATCATTCGATTGCCGTATGAATTGAAAATGATTGAATGTGTTGCCATTATTTATAACTAGATTCTGCCCGCGGTTTCACCCGTAATCCAAAAGGCTTTTTGAAACAAAAGGTAACCTATGTTCTTCTCCGTGGTTTATTCTATCTCTGTACCAAATTTCATGAAAATTGGTTCAGTGGTTTAGGAGTAAAAGCGGAACGTAAACAGACAGTTACTTTCGCACCTTTAATAGTACCTAGTAGGAATTAGTACCGTTTTGCGTTGAAATGCTATTTTCTGAACCAAGAGACGTGATCGCTGTGGTTTGCTTATTCGTATCTCAACTATTTAATTCTCTGCTTACCCTATATGAAAAACATAACAGAATCCCGCACCATACGTCACAGTAATATAGCCTCAATCCCGCCAAGAAATGATGCTAAACCGGCCAAAGCTGACAGTCTAAGGAAGGGAAACGCACAAAAAATCACTCAGAATTATACGAGGTAAAATCCCGTGAAATCTAAACATTAATCTTCCAGTTTGGAGGGAAAAATACCCAGTATATCAGGTCAAACGGACCTTTATAATATACCATATTGTGGGTAGTTATATTTTTTTATATGAATAGTAAAAGCCGGTTCTAGAAAGGGAGGATTTTTGAAAATTATATGTAAGAGCTAGAAGTAGTTTACTGAAAGAAGAAATAGTATAACAATATTTTTTTTTAAACTCTCCTATATCGTTTACGAAGACTAATTTCCACATTCACAAACCGGGAGCGGGAACAACTACCTATGTCATATAAATATTTGTTCCGTCCTTCGAACTATCAACTCGTGACGTCGAAGCCAATCGCTTTGCTCTACGTCTAACGTTTGTCAATCACTACGACTTTGAAGTAGATAAGGGAAGATCGATATAACTGAAGTGACGGATAAAGCACTACAGGAATTGAGTTCGATGTCTGGGGAAAACGAGCATTTGTATGGCCTACAGATAGTTGTTACGGATCTGTGCGTGCGTGTGTTGGTGAGTGCGTTTGTGGGTGTGTGTGTATAAAACAGTAGCTAGTATAAGAAAAATGCTTAATAAATGAGACTGTAGTGTCTATAAAGCATTATTAAAAAGGATATGGAAATAAAAAAAAACAACTTTACATACAAGGTGATTAGCCTTTTTGATTCTGTTAAGATGACAAACAAGCACGGGTCCCTTAATGGTAAGCGGCCGCAGCTACAGACGCCACTAACACCATATGTATTACTAGCGCGTTAGCATCTTGAGACCTATCTCTCATGCTCAGTAATGTCACTCGCTACGCAATGTAGCTCAATGTTTTAACAATGGTCACCCATCCACAGACTGACTGCAACAAGCGCAGGTTAACCTTGCAGATCGGTTGATCAGCGTAGTTATTACATAGCCACGAGTTGTCACTTGGTCAAGATATGATGTTAAAAGCACAGTATTTGCATCAGGACCAATCTTGTATCACAGGTCCGACGGGATGGGGCGCATTCCTCGACTGCGTTCCACACACACAAACACACTCGCACGCACACATACACACGTGCGCAAGAGTTTATACTTCATGACTGATGATTTTTAGGCCAATGAGTGGACTGGTTTATTGATTGATATAATAAACTATTGTGCGTTTTTCTAGAAACTTCTTCGCCTGCAGTATTTCCGGACCAATATGAACTTCAAACCTTCAAGAAAATAGCGTACTCCCTTTTCAAGGCCGGCAACGGTCTTGTGACTCCTTTGGTGTTGCGGGTGTCCATGGGCGGTGGAAATCGCTTACCAACAGGCGATCCGTCTGCTCATTGTTATCCCATAAAAAAAAGAAAAGCAATATGTCAGAAAGTCTTGGAAATTTGACCCACTTCACGGTTGCTGATTGAGCTGAAATTTTGCATACACGTTGAGTTTGGATGACAATGCATCGTAAACTAAGTGACGTCATTCTAAATTCAATATGGCGGACTCCTAAAAATGGCAGCCTAGTTATTTTTTATCCACTCTAAACTAATTTCACTAGTAAATAAAAAAAGGAAAAGAAAAACGGTCGATGATATCGACCTTTATTGCTTTAATTTTTCAAACTTTAATACTTTTTTAAATTAGGTACTAGCCCACCTCATTAGCCAAGTGCAACTACTAAGCTTGTGAGGATGTTAATAGATATGGCGGCAGTTAAACGGTGAAAAGTGGTCGAAAGCGCAACTGCTACACTAGAGGTCCTCGATTCGATCCCACATCAGTATTATTAGATTTTTCTATGAAATTCTTTATAGCAGCTCGGAGTTTGGATTTGTGACCCTGTAGGCTTGCCCGCTTTTAAATCTAAACATACCGGTGGTGTGTGTACTGCATTGTTTTTTTTATACTACCTAGGTGGCAAACAAGCATTCGGCCCACCTGATGGCAAGCTGTTACCGTAGCCTATAGACGCTTGCAACACACGGGGTGTAATTTGCACGTTGCCGACCCTGTAAAACGAAAGAGGAATAGTTGGGTTTGCAGTACACGGGTCAATCCCCCCACTGCCCACACAATGTTTCCTCGTGGAGAAGTGGACGTGAGTACACCTCTGCCTAACCCTTCGGGGAATACAGGCGTGATGGTATGTAATTAATAATTATGTTAATACGGACTTCAGAAACTATTATAAAAACCAAACCTGTTACACAACAATATAAAGCAATAAATTATTCCAAATTCAAAAAAGGAATTCCTCAAATCGCGAGCGAGTCGTACTGCGGACACGCGCAGGAGCAGACCGGTTACCGACAAAAGGGAAAGGGCGGGGATTCCATAGAAATCGAGAGGGAACACGACATTCTTGAGACTTGTTTTATATTCTTTATTAAATTCTCCATCAGACAGGTTTTTTATCTGTGACCAAATTTTGGTACTCGATAAGGTTGTATACTTATGATTTTGTTTAAGTTTGGTTTATGTATATTTTCAATTGTAATGGGTGCAGTTAGAGAGAGCATAAAAAAGGTTAACATTATTACTAACCATATGAAAAAAAAAAATGAGATCTATTGTAAATTCCGTTTAAAGAAAAAGGGACATGCAAAACGCAAACGTCCGGGAATCATCCTGAACGGCAATCCCATTCGAGGTATTCAAATTTCGAAATGAACGAATGAACGATAAAACTACTAATAGGAATGAAGGCGGGAGCTAAATCAATCATCGGTATCAGTGAACGAAATCTCTTTACGAATGAAAATTGAAAACGATGAATTATCGCATTTCACTTGCATACTGGCGTGAATTGAAAAATGAAAATAATTGTGTAATTTTTTTTCCGACTAGTGAAGTCTTTGTGCCTTTAAAGCGGATTAAAAAATAAACTGTGATGCACAGAGAGACCCTTAATACAAGTAAATGCAAAAAAATAGTTCTTTTTTAATTCGTAATATAATTTTGAAATATTTTCATTGCAATAAAGTGTCACCTTTGGATTAATTTTCGATCTCAATTAAATCTAGCTTGTTCCAGTTTGGCGTTGTTTTTTATTTTAATAGGATACCATTTTGATAGTTACGAAACTGCATTACCTAGTGGTGTAATTATTTTTTTATGGGGTGAAATCTTTAAAAATCGGCTGGTCTACAAATTAGAACAGGGAGTGTGGGATACTTACCCACTAATACCACTCCGGTGGCCACCATTATCACATGGAGGGGGGCGGGCACTGAACCACCTCAGAACCCCCTCTGCGCAACGCCTGGTAAGCACATTTCCGTGATCCTAGTGTGGATCAAGGGGAATGGGAAGGGGCCCTTCAACCCAGGGCTTGAGGGGCTCAATTCCCAGGTCAAGCAGTATTATTGGGATTTTCTATAAAATGTTCAGTTTCAGTTTCAGCTCGGAGTTTGGATTTGGACGCTGTTATAGTAATTAGATGGGACCTAAACATACTGGTGTGGGTGTACATTAGTATACCTTTGGCTAATCTTTTGGGGAAATTATGATGCTGGATGGTATATATGTACCCATGTATAATTGAAATAAGATGCCACTACACGTCATATTACCGACTTTAGCTGTATTTTATCTTTGTCTTTATAGAATAAAGAGGTAATAAATTAAAAAGTCATTATATATCATGTCCCGTCACTTCTCATGATTTATTGCAATGGTCATTTGAAATTGGAATTCATTCCTATTTCAAAAATTATATTTTAGATTTAGTTACATTAGGTTGACGGCACTTGAGCGACTATAATGTTTGCTACATAAAATAAGCACCATTGCTGCATACCCTTCGGGCAACTAAAGTTAAAGTAATTCTTTCTATCATATCTATAGAATGTCGTTATTTCAAAAAAGAGCGATTGCTCTCTTTTAAATTAACGACTTTTCTTGATCCTGCGCATCACATTTAGTACATACCTACTATTATTTTAGTAAATTTTTTTATTCTGTTTTTCCCTTCAATTCCTTCCGGAATGTTTATGTTTAATACATGCGTGTTATTAATACCTACATTGCATCTATCCGAAGCCAGGGCATAGTACTTACTATACAAGAATATCTTATCATATCATATCATATCATTAATCGATCAGCAGATATCAAAAACACGTATACAAAAGTCACATAGACAAAAAGTTGCTCACGGAGTATCGTGTAGTGTGTAACCAGCCTATTCATGATACATTGCAATTATGCACCTCAAGTTAGAATTCTAATTTCAAAAATTGCATTCTAATATTACTTGCATTAGCCTGGCATTCTAATACTCACCTTAACCTATTAAAGCTGAAATTGCATTGTGATTGTATACTTGACATTAAGGCGGCTTCAATCACAAGTGAACATAATATGAACAAAAACGGTTGTAAATGGCCTTAAACGATTCGTTATGAGTTATTAAGTATATTTAAGACATTAACATTGATAAGCTTTGTTGGGAAATCTTTTGTATATGTATTGTTTTAGCGCTACCTTATAACACGTAGTTATTCTACAATAACTACAGGTTATAAGGTACAGAATCTACATTCTGTCATGAATATACTGTCCCACTGCTGGGCACAGGTCTCCTCTCATATTGAGAGGGATTAGGCTATAGTCCACCACGCTGGCCTAGTGCGGTTTGGCAGACTTCACAAACCGTCGAGAAAAATCTCTAAGGTATGCAGGTTTCCTCACGATGTTTTCCTTCACCGTTTGCGAGTGCGCGAGCGAATGATAATTAATTATTAATACGCACATGAATTCAAAAAGTCAGAGGTGCGTGCCTTGGGTTCGAAATCGAGACCCTGGCAGATTGGGGCCATGACAGTTTCAAGTAGTTCATTCCATAATTTTACCACTCTATGAGACAAGAATTGCTTCATTGATTTCTTATAAGAATGCTACGCAAAGCCGCTAAAAGTACGCTTCTGCCTAACCTTTCAGGAAATACAGGCTTCTTGGTATGTTTATGTACATTTGATTAATGGCTACACCGACATATAACCGCAATGTCATAGGAAGCCAAAACAGCATTGTAATTTGATACAAACCTCTTTCGATTAACCCTGTCCTCACTTTCAGAAAGCAATAGGCTATATACAATTACAAGTATTGGTAACGCAGCATTTACATGTTGAGTCTATGAATAGATTGGTGGAAAGGAAGCGTACTTGGCCTAGTTGCGTGTTTCGAAACGGCGGCAATCTGAGCAGCTGAGAACGAGTGAATGGTGTTCAAGGATGCCGCCACAATTGCTGTACGAAGTCTCGTAATCGCGATGGTATCAACCCTAGTAATTAGCGTAGGTCCTATTCGATAAATAAGGTTCTAATGCTTATTACAATAGAGGTATATTGTATTATATTGTTTCAAAACAGTGATAGGCTAGTGGTGTGACGATTGCATTGCCAAGTCAAAGATCTCGAATGCGATTCCAGGGTACGCACCTGTGACTTTTCGAATTATCTCTCGCTTATACGTTGAAGGAAAACAGCGTGAGGAAACCGGCAACACAGCTCAAAGGAGTGTTATTTCATTTCTATCGGGCAGCACTATACCCTAACGCTCTCATACAATCTCAATCAACATAATTTTAAAAATCTCTCTTTTTTTCTTAAGTCGGTTAAAAAAGAAACAACATTGACCACCCTTCAGGATTCGATATGAAGTGTTCAGGTCCACTATTTACTTTCTTTTGTTGCCAGCAATCGACGCATTGAAAGCTTTCGAGGGGCAAAAATTGAATAAACGACTCTCGAATAGTATGACGCGGTATCTAACAAAAGTTTGAACGAAATTTTAATAGACTTTTTAACACTGTCACTTTTTTACATGGAGTTTAAAAACTTGATATAAAAACGTGTAAACAGTAATTTTTAGTATCAAAATATCATGTTTATAACTGTTTTTTTAAACGTGACAGACTTTTTAACGTTTAGAAAATGATATAGTGTTTTTGGTGAAGCTTTTTATATTTTTTGCAGTTAATTCGATAGTAGCTTGTAAGTAAAAGACAGGTGTTTTTGTGCTCATAAAACTCTGTCACAGTAATGTTAGATTATTTTTTAGTTACATAACATAGGTCCAGAAGATATAAATTTGAACTGCTTATGGAATCTAATTATCTAATATGTATGAATATAATCGAGTGTTATGGAAAGTTATATAGATTTTCGTTGGAATTAACCTACTTAATTATATTTTAGAGCAAAATATTTCACAAAAGATTTTTATTTAACATTCATGTACTTAACTAAGTTTTTTTTTTAAGAAAACAATTAAGTAGGTACAAAAACTTATAAACTCTAGGCTCATAAATATATAGATAGGTGAATAACGTATATTTGAAACCCGCCAACATTTTCATTCACAGACGCTCAATGCACGAAAAAATTGCTTCACGTTGCGAACTTAAAAATAGCTTTTATAATTTCAGATATAATGTCAGATACACTTTTTCACACCACAACAATAGGTACTTTCCCTTATAGCGAAGGAAAGTGAATTTAGTGGGGCGCCTCCTTTTTTAAATGGCCCTTAGATAATGTGGCCTTTGTACACGGAATTGGGAATTATTATGGTTTAACGGATAAAGGAAATAACGCGTGTATTAATACCGTTTCGCATTTACTGGGTTTTTGTTTTGAGTTATGGGTTACAGGGAAAATAGGAAGATTATTGTATTTCATAACAGCATCACGCTTTTGTCTTGCAAGGTTAGGTTGGTATGTGGTAAATTTACACCCGCAGTTAGCTGGTATGCTTATGGATAGGAGGAAAGCCTATTTCCATTAATCATAAGAGAGGTAGGGCATAGTGGGAGTAATTCCACTCAAATTGGAGCTGCCCGACTAGGGAAGTACCTCCACCTTACAGAAAATCGAAGTGAAATAACACTGCTTTGAGCTGTGTTGTGTTCCTTGCGGCGAGCACGGTTGCCAGTGCTCGGCGAGGAAACGTTGTGTTGGCAGTGGAGGGACTTTGACCCTTGTACTGCCAACCCAATTATTCCTCTTTCGTTTTACAAGGTCGGCTACGCGCAAGTGATACTCCTGGTGTTACAAGCGTCTATAGACTACGGTAACCGCTTACCATCAGGTGGGCCGTATACTTGTTTGCCATCTTAGTGGTATACAAAAAACAGGCACAAATATAAACTCATCATCATCCCATTTGCAGTACCACTGCTGGTTAGAGGTCTCCCTTTAGAATGAGGCTATAGTCCACCACGCTGACCTAATAATGTGCATTAGGTCAGCGTGGTGAACGGTTTTAACACGCCTTACAGATTTTCTCAACGGAATGGAAACCCGTATAGGTTTCCCTCGTCTTTCAATCCGTATTTTCCTTTACTGTTTAAGCGATTGATTAATATATTAAGTAACTACATGATTTCGAAGAGCGACTGTGGTAAGTGTGATCTTGAATCCCATGGCCAAAAAAAAAATAGGGCAAGAGAAGAATAGGCAGGCGATTAATGAGTATTACCCCAACCATTAAAAGGTAGTCTTCAATTTGAACTCTAGATTATTAACCTTAGAGGCTATTTCAATCAAAATTACATCTAAATAAACCCCAAAAAGTTTCAACTAAATCAGCATAACGAAACCGCAATCTGAATTTGAATAACATATCATTTGACGTTCCAAGTAAGGGATGTCGTGACGAAGTAATATATATGCGGGGCGAACCCCATGTTATCTGGACTGCGTCAATCAAAATGTAGGACCTGGGGTCTAATGTGACACCGCTTTGATATACTGAGTACTTACCTAGAGGTTGGCGTCAACGGACTTTTGCCTTGCAAAATGTAAGAGGATTTTTGGAATGTTGAATAAGTGTATTTAAATATTGTAAGATTGAAAAGGTAAGCTTGTTGTTTAAGACGTTACTCGTCAGGAAAGGTGTAAAGCAAGCGCAGTGCATCTAGGGAAACACTTCATAAGCCTAGATGAAAATAAAAGAGCTCGTATTGATTTCTGACATTTACGCGAATATTATAACATTGAAATAAAACTATTTTTTACGGATTTTATCGCGTATATTGATATTATTAATCCCGACGTTTCGGACCCTTTACAACGTCCATGGTCACGGGTAGACTGAGGTGGTGGGCGTCTTGATGATATAATTATTGACAGATACCCTACATTTTTTTATTGTTACATGATCAATGATATTTATTACTAATTATTAATTAATACTAGATGGAGCAGGCATTTCCTAGCTGACGACCGCTGAGAAGAAAATAAAAGAGCTCGCCCCTAACAGTGAAAATTGTCCGATGACTAATTCGTAACCTCTTTCCATCTCATTCGCCCTTCCATCAAAGGTCAAATATACAGTTTCTCGTTAAGTGACTGTCTTACATTTGATAACTAAAAGAAGTCTGTTTGCTTTCTGCCTTAATTCAGCTGGTCGTCGCATTGCGTCGGAATAGCGCTATGCATCTTTTGAGAATTCGCGTTGCGTCAAGTTGCGGTCAACGCACGTAAAACATGCGTCAATGTGGCAGAGAGATGTATTGCCAAGAACTACCAATACTGTAATAAAAATTGCGCTCTCTTTGCCTAAAATGCGCTACGATAGATAATTTTGTCAGTTCTATTTCGTGCCGAATCTATGGCTGAAGACGAGATAAATTGATGAGAAAATTATGACGGGGCTTACATATGTATGAGCTCCCTTGATTTAAATACCATATTGTTTAAATACCATCACGCTTGTAATCCTCGAAAGGTGTAACAGAGTAAACATGTTTACTCACAGTTCGCCGGTATGTTTTAGGTCCCATGTAATTAGGGGACGAGCGTATTGCCTCAATATGGGCCCAATCCTAGATCCGAGCTGCTGCTGGAAATTTTATAGGAAATCTTTTGCTCAACCTACGAATCATCCCAGGGAGACACATTCAGAAGCATCAGTGGCAGTCAATTTAACTAGACGAGTCGCCGATGCGTTGTAGACGTGAAATCGTTATTGTAATCTAAATCTCTGTGAGAGTTTTATTTCGGTAAATTCATCATCATCATTATCAACCCATATACTGTCCCACTGCTGGGCACGGGTCATATTGAGAGGGATTAGGCTATAGTCCACCACGCTGGCCCAGTGCGCGTTGGCAGACTTCACAAACCGTCGAGAAAAATCTCTAAGGTATGCAGGTTTCCTCACGATGTTTTCCTTCACCGTTTAAGCGAGTGATAATTAATTATTAATACGCACATGAATTCGAAAAGTCAGAGGTGCGTGCCTTGGGTTCGAACTCGAGACCTTCGACTTGGCAGTCCAATGGTCATACCGCTAGGCTATCACTGCTGTGATAAATTATTGATATATGTATATGTATACATATATATAGATTCGGTAAATTAATTCATTAAAAAATATAGAAATATGGAAAAATCAAGTACCATTAACAAAAATACATAATTCAAAGAGCCCTAAATGGAACATTCAACTTCCCTTAAGTAATAAGGGCTAAAGCACTTTTCGACGTCATCAGGAACGAGTTAAGTGAAATTTAAGAAACATGGAACCTTTTTACCTGACCGTAACATTTGTCATTCTGGATCGCTAAGAGCTTCGGATGATCTGTCACTGTGATAAACGACCGAGTCTGATGTGTTCTGCCAACTGATAGATAAACACAGAAGGGTCAGTCCGTAAAATGCTCCAAAACTGTATGCTAGAAAAACTAATACTCCATTAATTATAACGTTAAAACGCCATCGTCATTTCGATGATGGTAAAAATATATTATTGATACGCACATGATTTTGAAAAGTTAGGTTACGCCTTAGATTTGAACTTGAGATCTTTGATTGGCAGTGCAATAGTCACATGATTAGGCTATCACTACTCACAATACGATATAATGGTATCGTATTGTTTAGACACTAGAACTTATCACTCATGAAACTCCTGGGGCCCAATTATGCTATTTCAATTGTATCAAAATGGTCATTCAATGGTACTAAGTGACATAAAGACTGACAGATTTCATACACTTAAATGTCAAAACTAAAACAAAATAAAAACAAATGAACAATTCTGAAGTCCTACTACGTCATTATTTGCTTACTGCAGCATAGTGCTGAGATAGGGACCAATTCTGACACCGCACATACATACTTGGGAGACTTCACTCTATCGTTTTGTTCTTTTTGTTGTTTTGTCTTGTGTAGTGGCTGTCAGATTTTTTTTTCTTTTGATACAATAAATAAAATAGGGTACTAGGCGCCTGGTTAAACTACTAAGTGTGTCTTGCATCGAGGTCACAAGTCACAATTGTGTTCGACTTCTGTGCTGTCCTGTATTGTGGTGCTATTTCTCCAACTCTAGAATAAGTATTAAACGCTTGACGTTATTAAGTACAGTTTTTTGGTCAGAAGAGTCGGTCACGTTTGTAATGGTTATTTATTATTGTTTCAGGTTCCAGTTTGCTGATCTTAAGGTATGTTTCAGGAATAAATGAAGATAGGATTTGCTTAACCCCTAAAAAAAAATTACAACATACTATCTAGCCTATACTCCCCAAAGGGTTAGACAGAGGTCTACTAAATGTACACCCACATAGAGGGCGAGCTTATTGCCATTAACCGGGCACAAATCCAAACTCCGAGCTGCTACTGAGATTTCATAGAAAATCCAAATAACACTTTACTTGACCTGGGAATCGAACCCAGGACGTCTAGCGAAGCAATCGCGCTTAGGACAACTAGACTGTGAGACAGTTAAAAAAATGAATGAAATGTAAATAAATAATATTTTGGCCTTAACTTTAAAAAATATGAAATATAATGTAGATTCAGTATTATTAAATTACTTGTATATTTTATTATATTACTTGCGTAGGCAAGTTCCATATTAATTAAGTTATTGTATTTTTTGCAACCGCAATGGAAATCATTAAAATTAATTACGCATATCTTCTTTTTTATTTCAACATGTACCTAAGTATTTTAAGCCTCATAGGAGTAGTGGTCTTAGTGCTGCTGTTACGCTCTTTCCTGAGTTCAATTCCTAGGTCAAGCACAGTGTTATTACATTTTTCTATGAAATTCTCAGTAGCAATTCGCATTTTGGACATATGTGACGAACTGTGAGAGACATAAAAACATCTCTAGCTAACATTTAAGAGAATATCAGCGTGAGGTTACGTAGTTAGGTTAATTACATCCTTAAAGAAGTAGGTGGGTAGGTAGTCAATAACATAATGTGCCTATTTTATTTTATTTATTAGGTCTACCAACAATTTTTTACACTAATCTACAAATAAAACACACGCTTAAACTCTACACAGTGCAACAATTACTTAAAGGTAAACACCACATGAACAAGAAAAATAACAGTAATTAGTAACTGTGGCGGCTGCTGGTAATAAAACCACATAAATAATTTTAAACTGGACTGTATTGAAATAATGCACAAATACAAAATTACGTGTTACACTGGCAAGGTGTGAATTGTGACTAACTTAAGTCCGTTCACTTGAACGGAATGAAGTTGTTATGTATGTTTCATACAGTAACTATAGTAAGTAATAAGCTACATATCGACGGCGAAGTGCCAATACCTCCTTTTTTTTGAGAAATTTACTTTTTTATACATACGGCTTTAAAGCTGATTTCCGCGTGTTTTGATGTAGCCACTCATTTGTATTTTTAATAAGTCTTAACTACATACAACGCGACTATATTTGACCGGGGGTTAGGTATTTTAAAGTTTTTAGGAAACTCATTTTTATTTTCACCGTGCGAAATTTAGTCTATGTTAGTTAGAAGGTATTGGCACTTCGCCGTCGATATTGTGCAAGCAAACTTAGTAGAAATGACGCTTTTAACATTTACGAGTAGCATAATAAAATATTACATACACCATTTCTTTAAAAAGTTACATAAATACAAGCCAAAAACTTTTAAAATAAATCTGATAAATAGTAGTGATGTTGATAATCGATTATCAATAATCGATTAATAGATTATCAACATCACTATCACAGCATTGAGATGAGAGGAAGTAAAGGTAAATAAATCTTTAGCTTCATTCATTCATGATTATTGATTATTAAAATGAGATATGTATACCTTTGAGATAATTAAGATAATTTTACCTGTTTCTATCTATTATCAATAATCGATTAATCGATTATCATTATCACTAATAAACAGTACAGAAATTTACATTTTAGCTTATTGAGAGAATCAAAGTAGAAATCAACTATAGTATCACTACAACTATTCAAAACCCTACAAAACCGAATACATGGAGAGTTAGATACCAACACCGTTCTTCTCCCTATCAATCAAAGAACCCTAGTCTAGATATTTAGAAATGCTAAGTCAAAAATATCGGCTGTACCAAAAAAGCGTAAAGAAATAAGCAATTCGTCTCCAGCCCTCACTATCGCTTGTCAATCGAATATTGCCATTTCCCCACGCTCTTTCATCTCGGCGTCCACCCATTTTGGACGGGGTCCCATCTCGGGCACAATGCCTGATCGATATTAGGATTAAGAGACTTTTAGAGCCAATTTGGCGATTGCGTCACTGATTTTTCTTTATTGTGATAGATGGGACGAAATTGAGCGAGAATTTTCGCAGACATATTTCTTTCACATTATCTATACAACGTGTTTTTTTGTCGTCTTACAAAAATAAAGTATATACTTCTACTCATCGTGATCAACAATTTCTTGTATGGGATCAACCGTGAAATGCAAAGAAAACAGCTACATCCTACAGTTTGTCGAGAGACCTGAACTTTTTTCTAAGGAAAAAAGTTCAGGTTCAGTTTGCTTCTTAAAACAGCTTTCTTTTTTTTTCAAGATTTCAGATTTAGTCCCATAACTAGCAGAAATAATATTGAAATAATGGTTTCCTTTCGGCTATAAGACAACAAAAAAAAAAACACAGTGTATATTGAAATATGCGTCCATGGTCACGGGCAATCTACCCGTGAACGTGAACATGGACGCTGTAAAGGGTCCGAAACGTCGGGATTAATAATATCAATATAAAGCAATAAAATCCGTAAAAAGTAGTTTTATTTCAATGTATAAATATCATAAATCAACAGTGTATAGGTATACGAATAAATAGGTGCTCGCTAAATTATCAACCGATCTGCAAGGTTTAACTGCGCTAGCCACGGTCAGTTTGTGGATGGGGGAGCATTCTAAACACATTGAGACCCCTTTGTGCCTCGGATAGCACGTAAAACGGTCGGTCCCGGTTATCATGCGAACACCTATGAGAATCGTTAGTAGTAGTCAGAAGCTCGAAAAGCCTGATAATCAGTATCCAGTAACTATCCTCAGGATATCGGTATTGCCCGGAAATTCCGTTGCGGAGTCATAGAGCAGTAACAATAATGTACATAATAAATCACACATGGTGTACATATTTTTGAAGCATGGTATTAGTCTCTCAGGAATTCGGCTATATTTCATTATTGTTCTTAAATTCCATCCAACGACAAGTATAAAACTAAAATAAAATCTCCTTTCAAATCCTCTTCGATAAAAATAATCGCCGGGAGGATCGTCCTTTCCACACAAGTCGTGACCACTCGGAGTCACTCTCGTTAATGTCATTGCATTCGAAAGATGAATTGAAATGACATTTAGTGTTTGCGGCCATTTTATTGGCGCTCCTGATTATCGAACGCCTCGATTTTTCGATTTGATATAGAGTACCTATGTTTTTAACTGGTACTTCTTTTTTATTTTACTAAGGTGGCAAACAAGCATACGGCCCACCTGATGGTAAGCGGTTACCGTAGCCTATAGACGCTTGCAACACCAGGAGTATCACTTGCGCGTTGCCGACCCTGTATTGAAAGAGGAATAGTTGGGTTGGCAGTATAACAACGTTTCCTCGTGGAGCACTGGCAACCTTGCTCACCGTAAGAAACACAACACAGCTCAAAGCAGTGTTATTTTACTTCGATTTTCTGCAAGGTCTGTCTGCGTACTCTTTCACACCTAAGCCGCTGAACCAATTTGGATGAAATTTGGTACAGAGATAGATTAGAGCTTGAAGGCAACCTTTTATCTCAAAATTCCTTTGAAAATTCAATTCTGTTGCTGTTGTAACAGCTAGTATGAAATAAAACCTCATAAATATAATATTTTAATAAAAACTTTTAAACCTATGTCTTTACATACAAATTTACATCTTTATAAAAATTCAAAGCACATTTCGTAGAATATGACGACCAAAGACTCCGTAGAGATGAACTTCAAAAGATAATTTTTTTACCGTCTAGTCTAGACTGAAAGGCATCGACATTTTTCTCATTGAGATAAAAGCCGGGCTGACTTGAAGACAAATAACTGTGTTGTCAAATATTCCAACGGCTAGACTTGATAAAAGTATATAATGAGTAGGTACCGTTGCATTTAGTTGTGGGCTCGTAATAACTAAGCTGATCAACCGATCTGCAAGGTTAAGCTACACTAGCCGCGGTCAGTCTGTAGATGGGTGACCATTTTTAACACATCGAAAGTTTCTCTTCAAAGTTTTCTGGCGGAGCATTACAAGGATAGACTGGTTGACATTCGTCATAAGTGTTTATATTTTCTTCGGGTACATAACTGCCATCCCTAAGGATATTTATTCGAGGTTGTAAGGCAGACGCCGTTTTCTTCCGGCAATAGAAGTTATCGGTTCACCAATCATCTACATCCATAAACCAAGTAGTTTTTATTTACCATATTTTACAATAGTCCTGCATCCACCCGGGATACTCCATGGCTGTATTCCCATAGTGCAGTCTTGGAGTGTCCCGGGTTGGTGCCCCATCCCATATTTAGAACAGCTCTCCAAGGGGCCTCTACGCGTTGGACCTATGTCCCCGCGCAAGCCTGCCAAAGGACCGGATGTCTTCCTTACGGGAGATATGCCGTTATATCCGAAATGGAGATACAAATAATAATAATAATTATAGTTCCCATAGTGCTTTCTACCACAGGTGTAATTCCCAATCATCTCATCCACAGCCTTAAATTAATAGACCTCAAGGAAACAGTTTACATTACTCTACAAAAAGCCGCCATTTTGAACACCTGCAGAATAGTCAGAAAGTTCATGCAACTTGATGAAAATGACACCATTCCTCATACGTAAATTACACACCACACACTACATTTACTTGGCTAGTCCCGTAAATGTGGTTAAAACTAGCCAAAAGGCTAAGAAAAAAAAAACACATACCCAAAAATAATAATAATGTTTAGCATAGGTTTCTGAATGTGTTAATATTGGTCACCCATTCACAGACTGACCGCGGCAATCGCTTAACCTTCCAGATCAGCGGGCTTAGCCAAGTTGCAATCTGACAATCGAATTGACGAACGAATAGAAACAAAAGTATGGAAATGACATAAGCTTTCGACAAATCGGGCGATCATAGATGTCATCATTCCCATACATTTTGGAACGAAGCTCCTTATCGCGCGTTGTGAAAGGGGGCTAGACGGAAAAAAATCTTACGAAAAGTTGTCACGACACTTTTTTCGAAATTCAAATATTGTTGACAAGCATTCAAATATTGTTGACAAGCATTCAAATATTGTTGACAAGCATTCAAATATTGTTGACAAGCATTCAAATATTATTGAGTGAATGACAGACAATATTTGAATTTCGCGCGTTGTGAATTGTTAAGTGTATACAGGTTTTTTTATTTTTAATTATTAAATTTTAATGAAAGGAACTTCGTTCCATCCGGGTGTCCCTTGACACCTCTCAAGTTTTTGTTTCTATCTCAGTCTGTGAATGGGTGAGTATTTTTAACACATCGAGACTAGTGATGATTTTCACCGTGGGAGAGCCATGCTTCAGCACGAATGGGCCGGCTCGACCGGACTTGATACCACGGCCTCACAGAAAACCGGCGTGAAATAACGTTTTCGTTGTGTTTCGTCGAGTGAGTGAGGATACCGGAGGCCCAAACCCCTTAAAAGGACGGTAACGCACCTGAAACTCCTTTGGTGTTGCGGGTGTCCATGGGCGGCGGTAATCGCTTACCATCAGGCGATCCGTCTGCTCGTTTGCTCACCCTTTCACATAAAAAAAAAAAAAAAGTGATGGTTGAAATCAGGATGCTCAACAGTCGGCAATCCTTTAAAACTTATTTGCGCAAATACTTGCTGGACAAGACACTGCTAGATTCATCTCGACACTGATTTATTTTTATCATTGTATATATTATTTATGTATTGTATCATATAAATATATATTATATATATATATGTTTGGTAATATATATGTATCGTATATATATATATATTTGTAAAGTACCTTTATGTAAGTTTATACGTTTATAGGTTATTAAGCAATAATACTCGTTTTATATCTCTCACTTCCACCTTTCTAGTGCATCTACCGTGATCGTCTCTGCACCACCTAAAGGTTGTCTGGTAGAGAATGCCTACGGCATTAAGACCGCCTTTGTACACTTTTGTACATTAAGAATTAATAAATAAATAAATAAATGGTTAATATAGCATAAAGCATTAAAGTAGCGTGCTTATTATATAAGTATAGCATAAGTAAAGCAAATGCATGCGTGCGATTCCAGAGGCATTTTCTCCCACGCACGCTTAGGTTGTGGAATCAGCTCCTGGTCCAGGTTTTCCCGAGAGACTATTATAGCTTGGGGTCCTTCAAAAAGGGTGTAAAAAGATTTTTACAATTTTAACTCAATTAAATGTAAATCGCTTTATCTGTTCCTATATCCCTATGTATGCTTAAATCTTTAAAACTACGTAACGGATTTTGATGCGGTTTTTTTTAATAGATAGAGTGTTTTAAGAGGAAGGTTTATATGTATAATACAGGTATGTTATTAGTACGGTCAACAAAAGAGTTAGGTATACAGCAGCTAATTAATAATCTGTGTTTTGATAAAGATAGTGTTATAATGTATCACGCAATTTTGCACCATTGCACCCGTGCGAAGCGGGCCGCTAGTATATTATAAGTATTTATTTACAAAAAAAAAGTACATAAGTATTATATCCATAGTACAAGCTCTGCTTAGTTTGGGACTAGATGGTGCTGTGTAAAATATCCTAAGTATATTTATATATATTTATTATTTATCGTCACGGTGTTGGTGTTACCCAGAAATTAGGTTACTGGGGTGTGATGGCTGTCGCTTCGTGTAAAATAGGTTCTGATATTCAGCCGGATTTGGTTAGACCGGAAGTCGACCCTGACATAGTAGAAGCTCGGAGTATGATGATCGTTGCATATATTGTTATTGTTATATATTTTTTTCTTAGCCATTGCTCTTCCCATTGAGGCAAAGGACCAAGTCCCAGGTCCTTCCAGGTAATCTTTTCTTATCCCACCATATTTGCATTAAGTATGTAGGTAACTAGACAAAAACTTTTTTGTTAATCTATACTGTCCCACTGCTGGGCAAAGATCTCAACCATGACCTTCCACATCTGCCTATTTGAGGTTTTCTCCGGCCAGTCACCAATAAACGCATCCAGACCGTCACACCACCGTTTAAATGACACCACTCAAAACTTATCAGTGATGAATTAGCAAACACAATAGTTTCTTTAATGAATTAAAGTTACTTTCTAATTGCTTATACAACCAATTATAATTTCTTTTGTAGTACAAGACATAAGTTCATGATAATTAAAATTTAAATCATCAAACAGGTTCTCTTCCAATTAAAACAATAATTGTTTACACTCCAAAACATAAATTAATATCGTTTGATAAAAAAAAAAGTTAAAAAATTTCAGATAATGCACCACTCAAAGTAGCTTCACCCTTAATCATAGGAAGGTACAGTCAGCAAAAAAGTTAGGTGTCTATACAGATATCGAACGTGGTCTGCATCTTTACACAGATTGCGATTATATAATAATATAATAATATTTTTGGGACATTTTACACAAGACCATCTAGTCCCAAACTAAGCAGAGCTTGTACTATGGGTACTAGACAATGGATATAACACATATGTACTTTTTTTTTGTAAATACATACTTATAATACATAAGAAACACCCAGTCAACACAAATACTCATGTTTTATCCACACAAATATTTGTGTCCTGTGGGAATCGAACCCACGACCCCATGTTCAGCAGTCACGAACCGCTAGAGACCACACAGAGGTCAAGTTTAGTATATTAATAATTACGCGCCAAAGGGTTCGGTATGTAGCCACTTACAACACCTACGTTGTGATATAATTATATTGAATAAATAAATAATTTATTTCAGGTAGGTAACCTTATTACATTATTAAAATTGATATTAAATTTACAATTACATATTAAGATAAATTTAAAATCATAGAAACATTAAAAATTGGAAAATAAACATTCAATTCAAAATCAAAAATTACTACTCCTGAATAAAAATTTTGCCGGTTACATACCTAGGTATTTTTATAATAATCATCATCATAAATGTCATTATAAATTGTAAATATAATTAAATTTATACCATAATAATTAATAAGAAAAATAATTAATTATTATTACACGATCTTTATCAAAACACCTACCTGGATACCCAACTCTTTTGTAGACCATACAATGATAGAATTGGAACGAAAAGAGTTTTAAGTCCGAATTACTGAAAGAACACCCCAAAATGTCTGCAGGCGACCCATTGCCTTATTTCGGCGAAAAAGATACGATTTTAAAAACGACACAATGAACGTTTGTCGTCGGGAAAAGCAATCTCTTTTGATCTGCTATGTCGCAAGGGAAGTGTAATTGTCATTTCATTTGTCATAACATGCAATAGAAATTGTGGACAATTTATTATTTACAATGGTAACGATGGTATTCATAAAAAAATGTTTACATTTTTTACCGCGTCTCGTAATGTTGGATACATTTGAGCGCGATGTTGATGCGTCATATTTTCAGAGATATAAAGTCTAAATTAAATTACGTTTTCATAACATAACTTGTGGTATCCCTAATTTCAGAGTACGCAACAATATGATGCCTGTGCATCATATTGAGTCTGTACTCAAGATGCAGGTCAAGCTATCCAAAACTGTAAAATTATCCCAATTGAAAATTAACCTTTTTACTTTGTAATAAAGTTGAAAATCTATCAAAGACATTTGACAGATTGGGATAGCTTGATGTGCTGGCGTCTGCACTTGTATATTTTCTTTTTTTCTGCCTCCAAGCCTTTTCTAAACTTTATTGGGGTCGGCTTCCAGTCTAACCAGATGCGGCTGAATATCAGTATTTTACACGAAGCGACTGCCATCAGACCTCTGCAACCCGACTTCTGGGTAATACCGATATTCTAAGGATAGACTGATTGTTAGGCTTTTTGGGCTTCTGACTACTATTACTATCATAGGTGTACAGTCAGCAACGAAAGTCGCTGAACATAACAAAATTTTGAAAACATCACAGCTCCAAAACTTGTCCAGAGGTTTTTTCTAATAAGGTAACCTGAATATTAAATGGTCATCTATGCAATTATTTCGCATAACCTTCACAGGTCAGTAACTTCACACTTATTAAAGATCATATTGAAAATTGCAACATGTTCAGCGACTTTCGTTGCTGACCGTACGTGTGACCCTGTCATGGTTTGGCGAATTTCGCGGATCCCATGGCCATGACAATAGGGCAGGTGAAGGCAAGTGCGGTTTTTAGTCGGTATACATCCGACATACCATCTCATATGATCATCCGATATGTCCATCCAAAGGTTGCCTGGAAGAAATCGCTGTTTGCGATAAGGCAGCCCATTGTATATTATGTTATAAATTAAGTTGTGTCCTCATATTAATGTATTTTTAACGGTGTAAAATAAAGTATATATAAATAAATAAATAAATAAATACCCTGCCACCTCCGGGGCAGAGGATTCATGATGATTTTCCGTACTATAAAATAAAAAAGTTTTTTTTTCTCCTTATTTATATTTAGGGGTTTTTATCCATCTAGGACATGCCAACCCCATCATACCTTATTACATTATTAATCCTTATTCTAAAAAAAAACAAACAAGAAACATAAAATGTTCCTGATAGTATAAATCACTGCTGAACGGATATAACCAGCCGACATAACTTCTTGCCTGCATCTGACTTTGGTTTTGCTAGTACACTTTGAACCAGACCCACGTCCAGTACATTTAATTCGACCAGAAAAAAAAAGTGTTCGTGTGACAATCGGGACCGACCCCAACATAGTTTGAAAAAGACTCGGAAGAAGATTACTCATAATGGTCGTGAGTGTAACTGCTACGCTAGACGCTGGGTTCGATTCCCAGGTCGAGCAGTATAATTGCGATTTTTCTAAAATTCTCAGTGGCAGCTCGGATTTCAGAACGATTTTTAGGGACCTAAACACACCGTCGAACTGTCCTCTGTGTGCTTAAACCTCTGCCAGACCCTTCGGGAAATACATTTGTGATGGTATGTTATTTATCCTAATACATCATCAATCCATATACTGTTCCATTGCTGGGCACGGGTCTCCTCTCATATTGAAGAGGATTAGGCTATAGTCCACCACGCTGGCCTAGTGCGGGTTGGCAGACTTCACAAACCGTCAAAAATTATCTAAGACGAGGTTTTCCTTCACCGTTTAAGCGAGTGATAATTAATTATAATACGCACATGAATTCGAAAAGTCAGAGGTGCGTGCCTTGGATTCAAACTCGAGACCTCTGACTTGGCAGTCTAACGCTCATATCACTAGGCTATCACTGTTCTGATAAATAATATAATAGAATTTGATAATATCTGCATTGCCCAATAATAACTGGATTGCTCTCCAAAGGATCACTGCGTCTAAAATGCTGATATTGAGCTACTTACATTGGGCTAGATAGTAAATGACGCCATCTCTTTCTTTCTATTTAAAATATAATGAGTACGATGCGCTCTTAATACTTCAATATGCGCCAAACAACCATGTGATTTTAGTATCTTATTACCGTTTCGACCCTATAAATATTTATAACCATTGAGTCATTAAACAAACAGGTGTTAATAACGAGCCGTACAAAGCGCTTCATTAGGCAACATTTACCGTCCTATACAAACTTGTAAACGGAAGATGCAATTTACATTAAATAAACAAATTATCTGTACGTCCGAACTCCGGGCAGTTCAACAGGTGCTCTTAATTTGAAATCTAAATAAACGCTTATTTTAGCATTGAGGTATTATAAAACACTTTTTAATTTTGTTAACTGTTATTTGGAAGGCAACATGTATTGAAATAAAACTACTCCTTATTTAGACTTTTTACGGGGTGTCAGAATTCAAGAGGGTATATTTATTATTTGGTATGCCTGCTTTAGCACCTAGTATTTAAAAAAACATTATTATACTTAGGAACAGCCATTGGTTATGTTGAACAACAATCACAGTAAGGAATATCTTCGTCTAGCAATCATCAGCTCCCGCCGGACTTTCCACGATCTCGTCAGAGTACATTATACCTCAATAAATATTGCAAGTACTTTTGCTAAAATGGCCGCCATTAGTAGCGATGCCGGGGTCCGTAATGGGAATGTATCGTGTTTCAAATTTGGAAGCATGATCTGTGCGATTGTGTCAGGGGGTTTTTATGGGAAATGTGGAGGTTTTCCCACTGGAATTTGAGATGAAAGGCAGACATGTAGTTATGGATTGTGCAGTTTCCCCAGTTGGAGTAATAAGGTAAATGTTTTTTATAATAAAACGGGCTTAATCCTATTAATATATTAATATTTTATATGTGAAAGTTTGTGAGGATGGTATGTTATATGTTTGTTACTCTTTCACGCTAAAACTACTAAACGGGTATTGATGAAACTTTACACAGTATTATTATTTATACACCAGAATAACATATAGGCTATAATTTATATCGATTTTTATTAATTATCCAAATTACAAAGATAATATTAACAGTAAGTTTTCCAAGCGAAGTCGCGGGCAAAAGCTAGTTAAACCCACAATCCATTCAATAGAGGCGAGCCTATTGCCATTAACCGGGCTCAAATCCTAATTTCAAATTCATAGAAAAACCCAATAATACTTTGCTCGACCTGGGAATCAAAGCCAGGACTCCCATTCAGATTCACACTAAACCTTTGAGGCATTTTCTTAAGTGAGGATTTTATTTTCATTTTATACAAGAAAACATTTAAGGTCCTCCTACATCTATTCAAGTATAATATCTCGTAATAAAAAAGACAACTCCTTGTGTGGCTCATTTCACTTCAGGCGCTTAAATCGCTGCACGCATTTAAAAGACGTTTATAAAGCTTTAAGTAATCTTCATTGTTACTAGAAGAAATAAAAATATTGCAAACAAATGTGCCTACTTACGTAATACATAACATCACGCCTGTATTCCCCGAAGGGTTGACCAGAGGTGTACCAATGTACACCCACAGTACGTCGGTATGTTTAGGCCCCATGTAATAGGGGGCGAGCCTATTGCCATTAACCGGACACAAATCCAAACCCCGAGCTGCTACTAACCCAAAACACCCAGACAGTATGGGATCGAACCCACAACCCATGCCGCACAAGGTGACCGCTCAGCCGCTGCTCCAAACGTGTCGTCATTTTGATCGTCAGATTTGTTCATTTATTTAGACACCTGAGTTGGTCATGTACTTTTGAAGCTCACTGTATTTCATCCCCTCTCAGATTGAGATATTCTTTCTAAATAACCCGGTATACAAAACTCTTTTTATAAACTTTGAAGCAGAATTCTATAATCTTCCACCCTGAGCATCTATTTCGAGATCATCCACACGCTTAGTTCTACGCCAAACACTATTTACTAGAATCACTATTCTCTGTTTACCTATAGAAATCCTGGTCTCCCTGAGAATTTCCAAGGTACAAGCTGCTATGGAGTACATCGTTTTATGTATTATGAAGTCGGTGCATCTAGTGCCGACATAACCTCAGGCAAATCTTGGAAGACATTCTGCTTTAGTGATGGTAATAAGTTTTGCATATCGATATCGATACCGTCCGTCGAATATCCGCATTAGTATTGTCGATGTTCAAAAAATATAATAATATGATACTTACATTGAAATAAAACTACTTTTTACGGATTTTATAAATATAAAAAGTATAGTTTTATTTCAATGTATAATATTCGCGTAAATGTCAGAAATCAATATGATACTTACATTTAAAAAAATTAAATGTTGAATGTTTAATATTTATGGTTCTTAAAGATAAAGAAAAAATTGGAATCGATAAATTACATGATTTTTATTATTTGCAATTGTAGCGCATCACAACATTCGTCATTTTCAGTGACACATGGTTTTCTCAACTTGATTCTGATCTAATAGAAATTTGTTTTCAAGAAAACCATTTGTTTATTCAAAAACAATACACTGTAGTATAATAATAAAACGTACTATTGTTAGTGTACTTATTAAAAAAAAGTTAAATCTCCATAAAATTGCTTAATAGTTTAGAACACACTACAAAGTACCAATACAATTACTATTTTAGAGTAACATAAGTCCTCAAGCGCCTATTAACATTTAAACACCTCTTAGATTTATTTCTACCTTTATATTATTTACTTGAAGGTTAGGAAACAGTAAAATTTTAAATGCCAGTGGAATTATGTTGCCAATACTTACTTGTTTCGATTTTATTAAATCGAATAATGCACCTAAATTTATAACTTAGAGTGGGATTGTGGAGACTGTTAATGTAATCTGCCGGTGATCATAAAAATAATAATGTTATTAACTAAAAATCTAAACACCATTATTATACATTTTTTATCTTTAAAAAATCACAGTTCTCTTAGTTGTTTCTTAAAATCAGCAACTTTTATTACTAAGCCTGAATTAATAACATTAAAAAAAGGTAATGAATTCAATAATTGACCGCTCCAAAATAGTTTATCGAACTAATCACAGAAAGTTGGTATTGGACTACCGGACTTGGATTGTTCAATATCGATATTTTACCAGATGTCCCATCTCTAGTATTGATACTAGTACTAGACAAGCGCTCAAGCACGCGTGTTTCCTAAAGGCATTAATAACGTCTATATACATAAGCTACCGAGCTTAATGATATACATAGACGCTATGTACCTACTTGTGTATACAATTTCTAAGGACTAAGTCAGTCAGTCTTCACTTTGATATTAGATAAATAGATCTGTTAGAGACGAAATACGTTTATGTGTATTTTATTTTATACTAGCGACCCGCCCCCGCTTCGCACGGGTGCAATGTACTAATAAAATACATGTATTATACATATAAACCTTCCTCTTCAATCACTCTATCTATTAAAAAAAACCGCATCAAAATCCGTTACTCTAGGTCTAATTGTTAGCAATAGTTATTAATTGCATTTTAGGTCCTGGTTGTCATACTCTGGGTGAACTGTTTTATAAATATTTAATATTACATGTACATACTATTTAATATTCATCATCAACAAAGTTACTGTCCTACTGCAGGGCACGGATCTGCGCACAAAATGAGAGGCGCACGTAATTCAGGTTGGCAGACTTCACCCATGATTGCGTGACTTCATTCACTTAAAAACCTCTCATACATGCAGGTTTTGTCACGATGTTTTCCTTCACCGTTTAATCGAGTAATCATTCATTATTTATACGCACATAATGTGCCTTATATTTGAAGTCGAGACCGATGACTGGCTATGATATTTCTGTAAATAGATTATTTAAAGCCACTTTTACAAGTCAATATTTTACCCTTTGACTATGAGTGGTAATACCACTTTACTATATACGTATCCATTACCTCACATTATTACATCCAAGTTGGCTAGATTTGTATGTGCTAATAGATATGATGCAATTATAATTAATATAATATTATATTATACTTTAACTAAAGGTAATAGTCTTGTTATATAAGTAAATTATATTATTCATGCTGAAAAACTTGTTGTTGTGCAAGTTTTTCGAAGGTAAAACATTTATTTTTAGTATCCTTTAAAATTAACTAAATAATCATAAAATTGCAATTAATATTATAACCGTTGAGAAGTATCGTATCTTTTTTAACGACCAAAACATTTTTAAAGATAAATTATTTTTATACCCGCCAATCATAATGATCTTGAATAAGAATTACAAAAATAAGGCTTTAACGTCAAAAAAGAGGCAATTTCAAAAAGATCCTTTAAGTAGCCTTTTCATCCCATTAAGGGCAAAATAATTCGGGAGGGCCAACACGGACGGGGGTGAAAGAAAAGCGAAAATTAACAAAGTTTAATGAAAACATTCTATGGGGATCGACTTCCCTTCAAATGGGGTGCAAACAGGTGTGAGGTATGAAAAGGAGGAAGTAAGAAGCAGTACGGACACTTTTACTTTTTTATTTAGTGTCGGGATTTTATCGATACTTTTTAGTAGATGTTTTTATGCAACTAAAAATGTTGCAATATTTTATCGATATTTTTAGAAGATTCTTGACGGCCCTAAATCTTTATTGCTCCACGCAATATAATATAGTTTCTATGTAATTTAATTTAACTGTCATATTTGGATAACATTCCTCCATTCAATTAAAATAATTGAACCAAGATGTAAATATAAGACAATTTTTAATAAAAAATGGTATGACCATGATTTCTAGCCTACCTACATATCTCAAATAAAAATTCTTTTCGAAACATTATTCTACTTAAGTTATTTTTTAGTAGCAAGCTAATACTTCAAGAAAAACTTTGAACAAGAGAACTTTCTCAACTCATAGGTACTTCACTGCTAGCGAAGAATTTTTCTAACGAAAAGATTTAACAAAGAATTTCCTTATATTTTAATTTAAAAACGTTGTAAATCAGTTTAGAGTCTAATTTGGGACAAGTCATACATCTAAAAACAATGTGATAATAAGCCATAAAATAACTCTGAACTTAATTGAAAAGTTTTTATAATTACTTCAATAATACATAATAGTAATGCACGTTTGGCGTAGTGGTTAAGGTGCTTACCTCGCCACTACCTTTACGCCGGGTGGTATTAGCTGATAGGTACACAACCGACACAAATCATTAAGTGATCCATAAATATTTCATTCGAGTCAAAATCGAGAGAAAATTTGATAGTTTTGGATAGCTTGACCTGCGCCGCGTCTGTACTTAAGCTTGTAGCTTAAGAGTAACCACAACACTAGACGTCTTCCTAGACAACGGCGCCTGAAACAGTAAAAGATTTTTGGCTAAGTAGTTTAATTTTTCTGTTACATAAATTAAGACATTAATGTAAATTAAGATCATTATTAAATTAAAAATTTAAATTTAGGCTTTGAAGTAATAATAGAAATACGCAGAAAGCATTTGTTCATGTAGTTATTTTAATGTAATAAACTCATTGTCTTCTAATAAAGACGTGGCGTGGTGGGCATGGGTAGTCTTCTATAGAAGACCGTGGCTATCAAAAGGTTAAAATATTAGGCCTCAATCAACAATTAGTTAAGTACCAGCCTTTATAAACAAAACACTTTATCATTAACCTAGTCATATTAAATATAGAAACAGACAAATAATATTATATTCTGAAGCTTTGCTGAAAATTTCTATGCAAATAACAAAGAACTGTATTACACAAAATGGGTTTCTAAATGCAATTGTTGCGAGGGCTAAGCGTTATGCGTTTGTGTTAAGAGGAGCGGAGGCGAAAGCGATTTTTTGGTACTAAGGGATCGCTTATGAAAAAAACCGTTGTTACAAATTGACATCTACTTATATAATAAATTTCATGTCCCACTTTCCTTTGTGAAAAAGTAATAACTACGCTGATCAACCGATCTGCAAGGTTAAGCACCACACGTTGCAGCAATCTGTGGATCGATCCCAGTTGTCAAACAAACACTTATTACAATCTTCAGTGGTAGTCGGGAGCTCAAAAAGCCTGACAACCAGTCTAACTTTTATATATTGATATTACACAAAAATTGGAGGAGGTCTGCTAGCAGTCGCTTTAAGTAAAATACTGATATTCAGCCGCATCTGGTTAGACTGAAAACCGACCTCAACATATTTGGAAAACGCTCGGAAAATGATGATGATAGAATCTTCTTCTGAAAGGGGACCCGTACCCAGTGGTGGATCAGTATATGGGATGTTAATGATGATGATAGAATTAATTGGTCCTGTTCCCATTACGCTAACTATTTATACAGATCTAACCCTAACAAACTTTCCCGTTCCCGCTAATCCTATGCCAACATGACCTCTAGTTAACCTCTTTGCGCCGTGTCCACCGAGTCGCAGTTAACAGGGACGCTAAACTACGCTTTTATTAAGTTTTAAACTGACTTGTTCCACATTGTTGTAATGTTTCTAAATGAACCAATTTTAAGTACCACGATGTGTTCGAGTTTGTTTGCCTTCTCTATAATAATGCAAAAGTAACGCTGTCTGTCTGTTTGTTACGCTTTCACGCCTAAGCTGGTGAAGTGATTTTGATGAAATTTTGTACAGATATAGATTGGACATTAGAGAAGGACATAGGTTACCTTTTGTCTCTCAAAAGTCCTTTCGGATGTGGGTAACACCGCGGGCAACAGCCGGTAAAAATATAAAATGATCATTTTTGAATAGGGATAGGAAAATAACTGTAAAGAATAATTGTAAAGTAAGTCATGGCAGTTGAGCAGCAAAAACTTGCTTTTCAATAGGTGTTACTGACGTCACCATAAAGACGTAAAATCAAAATGTAAAGGCAAATTTCGACCTGGCGCAATGGTGACTGGGACTCGCGGTAGCTTAGTGGTCATAGCGTCTGGTGTACCAGAAGATGCAGTTTTAAATCCTGCCCGAAGTCGAATTTTCCCTTCGCTAAAATAACTTTAAAATGTTAGCAAGGAAAATGCCAAAAAAAATATATACTAAAAGATAGTTAATAGGTAAGGTGGCACTAAAGTGGCGAATAAGCATACGGTCCACCTGATCGTAAGCGGTTAACGTACTCTATAGACGCTTGCAAATTCAAAGTCAAAACAATTTATTCAAGATATAGACTACTAGGTAGTGCTTTTTGAACGTCATTTAAGACAGCCCCGAAACGTCCGCCATTCACCGCCACCTATTGTTTTAGCTGTTAAGAAGAAGAGGCGCAACAAACTCCCCAGCAACACATTTTTCGCTTGTTATTTACTCATATACATGTTGGTAAAATTATATAAGTAAAACAACATTTTAATGTTGTTTAAATTTACTTTTCCATGGCTATATGTCAGCCATTGGACATGTTTTTGCATCGAAGTTAATACTCAAGCATCATTATAGTAGTAGCCAACCTCATCTTTAAATTAATGATATTGGTGAAATAGCGCCCACAGGCAATGATAGAATCTATGCATGATACTAGGACCTACAAGGCGATTCAGGCAACTCAGAAGTAAAAATGAAAATAACGTAACCACGCACGTTACCGACCCTGTAAACGAAAGAGGAATAGCTAGGTTGGCAGTATAAGGGTCAAAATCCCGCCTCTGCCAACACAACGTTTCTTCGCGGAGCACTGGCAACCTTGCTCGCCAAGCCCCGCAAAAACACTGCTTTGAGCTGTGTTGTTCCTTACACAGCTCAAAGCAGTGTTTTTGTGGGGCTTTATAGTTGCACTAGTTTTGACTTTTCAAAGGTGCTTTATTGGTCTAATTGAAATAAAATGTTTCACTTTGATTTTAACTTTGACACTGCAAATATAACCACTATTACGGTGGAATATAGTCGGTAGAAAGTGCAAACGGCAAATAATAAATATGGAGTTAATTTAGTTTATATGTCATGTGAGTACTTAGTTAAACAAAAAAACTTAACTTACTATTTACTTTAATGCACAAAAAAAAAAGGAAAATAAAAAGAACTACAAAATTAAAAATATAATCATCATCATCATCAACATATACTGTCCCACTGCTGGGCACGGGTCTCATCTCATATTGAAAGGGATTAAGGTATAGTCCACCACGCTGGCCTAGTGCGGGTTGGCAGACTTCACAAACCATCGAGAAAAATCTCTATGGTATGCAGGTTTCCTCGCGATGTTTTCCTTCACCGTTTAAGCGAGTGATAATTAATTATTATTACGCACATGAATTCGCAAAGTCAGAGGTGCGTGCCTTGGGTTCGAACTCGAGACCTTCGACTTGGCATTCCAATAGTCATACCACTAGGCTATCACTGCACCAAATTAAAATAGAAAATCAAAACAATTTTACTAAAAATATATTTTAGATTCCCTATCTTCTTTCTAAGAAGTCTAAAGAATAGTTTTTACTGCAACATCTTCGTGAATAGAAGTAGCATGATAAGGGTTGAGAAAGGTTCGCTCCGACGTTCCAGTCACGTGGAAATGATGTGTGAAGACGCATATGTATGAATAGGTGCATGAATGTGGAAGAAACGAAATCGTGTAAGGATTTGAGCATATTGCATTGAGAGGGTTTTCTCTTTGCATGGAAAAGTTGTAAGAATTTAATATTGTACTAGCTAGCCCGCGACTTCGTCCGCTTGGAAAAGTTACTTTTAATTACCATTGTAATTTGACTAATTAGCTCAAAATCGTTATAAATTATAGCCTATATGTTATTCTGATGTATAAATAATAATACTGTAAAGTTTCATCAAAATCCGTTCAGTAGTTTTAGCGTGAAAGGTGAACGGTCAACGTTGCCTATGGACAGCTGTAAAACCGGAGGAGTTGCTGATGCGTTGCCGTGTATATGCGCCGTTTGAAGAGCCCCATATCATAGCATAAAGGGAACACCTCAAACCTCACGGACAACCTTTAAAAAAAAGGTCGTCCGTGATATTACGATCGTCGTCGATGATCCGATCCGATGATTGCTAGAAACACATACTGTTGAAATATCTGGAAAATGTTACTATTCAATGAAAGACTTCCTAAATGATAATAATTTAAAGTTATTTCTCTATAATAGCTTCATTATGTAGGTCATCGAATTATAATAATATATGACATACTATATCACAGCTTGGTATAATTACATACATACATACATACACTCACGCCTTTTTCCCATAGGGGTAGGCAGAAACTAAAGAACGCCACTTGCTACGATTCTTGCATACTTCTTTCGCTTCGACCACATTCATACATCTTGTCATACAGACACGCCGGATGCGAGTACTACGCACCTGACCTTTTTGAAGCTTGCTATAATTAAAAATTGAAATTGAACTGAATTATATTATATTATTTTTGAATATTAATGGATTTGTTTGATGACTCTTTGTTATTGTTGACTTGTTTCGTGTTAAATTAATATTGAAAATTAACTTTTATTAATTTAATAATGTAATAATTTTGCATGCCCTAAGGTAGAATGTAGTGGACTTAAAAAAATATGTACAACACCTTATAACTGTACCTACATTGATGGCAAATAAAAAATTCTTATTCTTATATATTTAGAACACCCTTACTTAATAGGAATCAGCTCTCGTAACCGGTATTAGTAAAGCAGTTACTCCCACCCACTCTGTCAGCCGGTGTACCAATAAGTTTGTACTTATATAAATAATGCAGCAGGCGTGGTAGCGTGTTAGCCAAGTTATTGGATTACCTCCCTTATAAACTGCCGATATATATTGGAGAGTTGTCTATGCTGTCCCCCATAAAGGTTATCAAGCACTAAAATAAAAATAAAATAGATAATTAAAATAATTTTTGCCAAAAAAGTTTGTCATTTCAATTTTTGGTAGAAAATACTGAAGCGGTATGTACAATAGTTATTTAAAATAATATTAAGCTATGCTGATTTAACTACTTCTTATTTACGGTAGATATTTTATTTTCTAAAGCGTTGGAGGATGCAGCTTAGAAAGAATTCTAAGCTACTAAATTTATAACTTTGATTTAATCAAATACATGTTGACGTCGACGCTGTTCATAAGGTTGTGGGTTCAATTCCCACAACAAATATTTGTGTGTTTCTTATTTATTTACAAAAAAAAGTATATTTAAGTATCTATATCCATTGTCTAGTACCCATAGTACAAGCTCTACTTAGTTTGAGACTAGATGGTGCTGTATAAAATTGTCCAACAATATATATATGTAAGTATATAAATAAACTAGAACGTGAGTCTTGGCTTACTTATATTCAAAAGATATTGTGCACTGTGGCAATATATTTACAAAATAAGGTCATATGCTAAAGCCTGATTTCCCTAAGGTTGCAGAAAACCAGTCTGAGCTCAGTTTCTGCACGTGAATACCATTGCAGATGGTCCTTAAAATATTACTTACATTTGTTCTGTGAAGTTAGAATATTTAAGTACGGACCCATTTAAATAGAATGATTTCAATGCAGTTATACACATTGTTAGATCTATTAATTCGAGAAGAGAAAGCTTTGTTTTCTTTTTAGATAGGTATCTACCACTAAGGAGGAAAACAAGCATACGGCCCACCTCATGGTAAGCGGTTACCTTATATAATTATATCGTGGCCATGCCACAAGCCTATAGACGCTTAACACAAAGGGTATCACTTGTGCGTTGCCGACCCTGTAAAACGAAAGAGGAATAGTTGGTTTGGCAGTATAAGGGTCAAAGTCCCACCACTGCCAACACAACGTTTCCTCGCGGAGCAAAGTAGTGTTATTTCACTTCGATTTTCTGCGATGTGAGTTTCAAAACGATAATAAAAAGTAGATAAGTACCTGCATTTACTAAAAAGAGGATCATGACAAACTACTTATTATGTTTCGCCCTCACCATTTAAGAGAAAAACGTAGAACATTCAAATAAAGTGCCTTTCCAAATAGAATAATTGATCACAACTTCTCCAGAATATTTGGTACGAGTATTAGTTCTCACTACAAGCGGAGGTGGCGTTCAGCACGTGTGAATTTGCGTTCTTCATTTAAACTGCAATACACTGAAGTCTGCCAAATCGAGTTGAAATCCAAGACACGCATCTGTAACTTTTTGAATTCACGTGCGAATTAATAATTAATTATCACGTGTGTGAAGTCCGCCAACCCGCACTAGGCCAGCATAGTGGACTATAGCTTAATCGTTCTCAATCTAAGAGGAGATCTGTACCCGGCAGTGGGACAGTATATGGGTTGATGATGACGATGATCAAATTGAAATGGTAAGAAATTCTTCTTACTTCCAAGAACTTATTGAGCGATTTTTATGGCTATTTTATTCCTCAGATGTTAGTGTTGTCCATACTTAAAAAAATACAGAGGCGCAAGCGTCTTTCGCTCATAAAAGTCTAGGCTTATAAAAATATTAACACTATGATCCATTCACATATTTGACGACGTCTGTAGTTTAGTGGTTCACGTGTCGGACTGCTGATCACGAGGTCGTGGGTTCGATTCCCACAGAACACAAATATTTATGTGATGAACATAAGTGTTTGTGTTTGTCTGGGTGTTTCTTAAATATTTACAAAAAAAAAGTATGTATATAGTATAAGTATTATATCCATTGTTTGTTTATTGAGGCGGCTGAATACCAGTATTTTACACAAAGCAACTGCTATCAGACAACCCAATTTCTGGGCAATACCAATATCCTGATGATAGACTGGTTATTAGGCTTTTTGGACTTTTGACTACCACAAGCGATTGTCATAGGTGTTCGCATGAACAACTTACTTGCTCTCCGAGGCATGGAGGCGGTCTCAATGTGTTAAGAATGGTTACCCATCCGCAGATTGACCGCAGCTAGCGCAGCTGAACCGTACAGATCGCTTGCAGCATAGTCATAATTAGCCCCGATCCCTTGTAGTAGCATCCAGTAAAAATAATATTAAAGTAAAATATTCCAATTTTAAAACTTAAACGCGCTTGCCAATTCCAATTCAAATTCAAAAAAGTTCTAGAATTTTAAAAATGGATTACTGTTTCGTAGTGTATACCTGAGAAACTCGTGGATGCCGACTTTTATACCGGCGGCGAGCATCGAACGTCATTAAGAATACATTTGGTGCACTCTTGGGGTGCACTTCGTACGTGTAACGTTAGAAATATTACTACACTATGTGGACATACCGAGTTGTGAAAGAAGCGAGTACTCGATCCCGATGTATAGCGATTGTTGGGTAAGTTTACCGATATTATTTCGATGTCTCGATGTTCTACTTTCGAGGTGCATTATGAAATGTGATAGTTTGAAAGAATTTTAGAAGGCGGGTTGTGTTACTTTTGAGTATTTGGTGCAAGAAGAATATAAACTGAACATGTACTAGATGAATATGTATCGGTATCTCTATACTCAATACTATCAGTATTATTCTTTTCAGGGTCCTTAAATTACATTCCAATAGACATTGATTGCCTGACTTGGATAATTTAAAATTATTCCGAAAAAACCTTGTTTCAATAATCTCAAGTGCGAATCGAGTGCATGCTTAGGGGTGACTGAGACTTATCGATACTAAATGCATTATAATTTAAATATACACAAGTATAATAATGCCCAGCGCACCGTGATAGTGATGGGATATGCGTTACAGGAACTATCGACATCAATATTTCTGCCTACTATTAATGATTATATGATTTTTAACATATTGTAGGTAAAACAAAATGTTAAAGATTTATCCAATACGTTCATGGTTAAGTTTATCGCTTAATAACAAGTATCTACTCGACCGAAAGATAATTTTATCTTTCATTCACAAAATGGCGAGTCTGGAATCTTACTCAACAATCAAAGCAACAGCTGTCTGACCTCTGTGACCTTTGAAAACAACCAGATGTTCTTAGTAAGTACAATATTTATCATTGTGTACATTAACGTATTGCGCTGTTGCTATGTTGACCTCATAACTATAAAAACTACAATAAGTTTTTTGGGCTATCGCCGCAACTTTTTTTTTCAAAGATGTCGAACAACTTTAAATGCTCCCTGATAGTAAGCGGCAGCCGTGGTGTATATACGCCAGCATTACCAGTAGTATCACCAGCCTGCTGTCATCTTGATACTTCAGTTGTTAATCTTGTATGCCCAACAATTTCACTGGCTACATTGCCCTTCAAACCAAAACACGATTTTTGGAACGAATTTCCTTATCGCGCGTTGTGAAAGGGGGCTAGACGGAAAAAAATCTTACTAAAAGTTGTCACGACACTTTTTGCTTGTCAACAATATTTGAATTTCGAATTATTGAGTGAATGACAATATTTGAATTTCGCGCGTTGTGAATTGTTGAGTGTATACAGGTTTTTTTATTTTTAATTATTAAATTTTAATGAAAGGAACTTCGTTCCATCCGGGTGTCCCTTGACACCTCTCAAGTTTTTTATACCACTACTGGTTCCGCTGCTGGTGGCTGAGATTCAAGCATTGCGCCAATTGTACCGTCATAACTGCATCGTAACCTTTATTGAGTTATCGAAATGTAATTGTAAAAAAATTGTATGTAGTTCATTTACGTTTGTCATAATTAGTTTTATCGCAAAAATGTATAAAGAGAGAGACTTCTCTTTATACATTTTTCTGAGAGACATTATGTGTAACGGCCATGATGTCCATGGAAAGTTATTAAAAATCAAGAATACTTAATTAACTAAATAAATAAAATATTAATAATTAAAAATTAGATAAAAATTATAATTATTAAGGTTAATTACCAAATATTTTAAAGGTATCTTTTACATTTAATATACATATAAATCGTTCGGGTCAACGCACACTATACTGGTTATAGGTCAATCACCCACTTACCGTGATTATTATTTATCGAAAGTAAACACGACATTATTATTAAGATAAGATTGTCTATAAATTGAATAAATTTGTTGTTCGGTCGTTGACTTCGAGATATCAATCATATCTGCTTCACACGTGGCGTTTACATAACCCTAATTGAAAGATGAGTATTTTATCAGTTACCAATAATCGATATGTGGGCATAAAATAGGGCCCTTCACTACATCAGTGTTGTAACCATCAATTGCAATTTTGCAACTCGCTGACTTGAGTAGGTTTAAAACGAACTGCTCAATACCGAATCATTAATGAAAGTATGCTAATCCGATTTTGATGTTCCAAGAATTATATCAGACTTCTTTTTTCACACAAATGTTTGTCTCGGGTTAGAATCGAACCCACGACACCAGGCGCAACGGTGGTAGTGAGTAGACCACCTTAACCACTACGCTAAACGTACAGTGAAACTAAACTACTGATACTATTAAAAATATGATGCCCATCTATTTCGGAGGGTATACAATTCACTCGCGTTAACGACCCTGGAGCATAATGTAATTTGGGTAGGTAATTACGTCTGTTACTTTTTATGCAAATGTCAATATTATTTAATTAATACGTTCTTGTCTACAGCTCACGGGCATCTACGCAGGATTATGCTATAGCGACGGTTAAGAATTTCAGTGAAGTCATGAGTTGTTCACTAACATTGAAATAATGATGACATTGTTCAAATTATCGCTCTAATTTTATCGTCTAAACAAAATCGTAAATATTTATTATGCACAATTATCATTTATTTTTATTAGCTAAATTAAATTATAAATATTATTATACATATACTTTGCAAAAGTCAAAGAACTTTATTACTATCACGAATTATTATTTTATCTTTTAACAAGTTGACATTTGATTTATGACAGTTTGAAGCGCAAGCACCTAATTAATCTTGAACTTGAACGATAAGCAACTGAAGTCGACAATATAAATATGTATGTACTTTACTATTTATAATATGTTTGACATTGTTGCATTTATTAATTGATTTACTCATCAAGGCGCCTCTTCGACCTGGTAAATATATTCATATATTCAAATTGGTTTATATAGAAGTCCATGAAAATACTTGAATGAATAAATTACTTAATAAATAAAAGTGAAAACATACACAATATAAAACTGCAATGTGTTTTTGTTTTTGTGATCATTTTTATTCTTACTTACTTAATTATAAGTAGGCCTGTGAGCAACAGCAATGAATAAATAAATCGTAAATCAGATCTTAAATTAACTTAGTTATTTTCTTTCTTATTTGCTTTAGTTTATGTTTTATAGTAATAAAAATAGTAGAAAAACACCTTTAACATGTATTGCAAACACTAAAATGACATAATCGATAACGATAATCGACCGTCACACCACTAGTTGTTGTATGTCTCATCAAAATCTTAACAAGTTATGACTTGCAATTTGGTACTAATTGTTCTGTATCGACGTTGCGCAGAAATATGGATTTTACTGAGGTAAGGAACTTGCTAAAGAGAAGAAATGACGTCCACTGCATGACTGCATTCCACAAGATGAGATACACATTTCGCTTTATCAAGCTATCTAAAAGTTTTTTTTTTTTCATATGCACTTTGTGATATCATTCAAATCAACGTTTTACAATGCCTACGTTTATTCTTTTCATATCATGAAAACAAATTGGACCTAGAATAGCTTACTTCTAGTATACATAACTATTACCTACTTGTACTTTTTTACAGTAATAATTTAAAAAAATAGTTTAGTTTGTCCTTCTTTTAAAAAATGAAAACAAATTCATCATCAGTAATAGGTACTGGTCCATGATGCCAATAGCAATAATGCCTTATCCTATATGCCTTGAAATTTATTTCACATACCTAATTAAAAACGAGCACAAAATATTTAAAATTATACTCCATGCAATTTAACTACATCATAAAATTGCATCATCGATAGGCTAGCGTCGCGTCACTGGCACTGCAATCGGTTATCGCTGCTCAGTATACGCACGACCCGAGCGCGACTTAGCACGAGCGGTTACGCGCCACACGATACGTTCATTTGAATTTCGAAAAATCGAACGTGTTTTCAAAAGTGCCGATTTGAATTCTTTTTCAAGTCTGTTGTGTTTATGGTTTTTTTGTTTTGTGTTGATTTAGTGATGTTATTGAATTGAATTTAATTGGAAGTTTACGTTGCTTTCTGGATTTTTTTTCTTCGCATAACTTAGGTAAGTTGCGGTTGAGATTATTTTAAAAGTTTATACTGAAGGATAATAAAATTAGGTACCTATAAAAATAACCTACAAAAATATATAACCCATTTAGATAACTAATATTAGGTCTATTTTAACTAAAAGGATTAAACAGAAAAAAATGCTGGCTGACAGTTTTTTTTAATTAGAAATTAAAATATTACTTACATATTTACGTATAAAAAAAACCTAAAAGGAAATAGGGCACGTCTTAACATCAAACTATGTCTTAGCATCCCCTTTTGTTAAGTCTATTGTTTTTTTTTCTTATGTAATTCTGTCCCACTTGGCAAAGAACTCCTTAAGTCCTTCCAGGGAAATTCAAGTCTGTTGATAATAGTGTCCAAAGAACTATACTGGAATAAAAAAAAATGTTTTAAATGTTCAGCATAAATCTAGAATCGAAATTATAAATAAATAATTTTATTATAAATAAATATTCTTGGACAATTTTTCACAGCTTCATCTAGTCCCAAACTAAGCAGAGCTTGTACTAGACAATGGATATAATACTTAAAAACTTTTTTTGTAAATATATACTTATAAAACATAAGAAACACCCAGACAAACACAAACACTTATGTTCATCACATAAATATTTGGTGTCCTGTGGGAATCGAACCCACGACTTCGTGATCAGCTGTCCGATACGCGAACCACTAGATCACAGACGTCAAATAAAAAAAAAAATCCTAAAATATTTTTTCACATTGCAAGTAGTTATTCGACTGCAAGTTTGGTGGTCACCTCGCCTCTACCGTTGCATTGGGTGTCATGGATTCGATTCCCACCCGAGACAAGTCTTTCTACGATATTTACATATTCAAATCTGGATGTAATTTGTAAAGTATAAGTATAAGGATGTAATGTGTACGCGGGGGACACAGCTACCATAATCTGTCAAATATCTTTAATTTATTTTCAACTTTAGTACAAAGTGATAAGGTTCATATTCAATTGGGAAAATTTGACAGTTTTGGATAGCTTGACCTGCTGGCGTCTATACCATAGTGCAAGATTGTCTCTTGATATTTTTTTGTTTAAAACTTTTAGAATGGACTATAAAAAGTAGTGATAGCCTAGTGAACTGCCAAGTCAAAGGTCTCGAGTTCAAATCCAAGGCAGGCTCTGACTTGTCGAATTAATGTGCGTATTAATAATTAATTATCACTCGCTTAAACGGTGAAGGAAAACATCGTGAGGAAACCTGCATGCCTTAGAAATTTCTCGACGGCGTGTGAAGTCTGCCAACCCGCATGAAGCCAGCGTGGTGGACTTTTTTTTTTATTCTACTAAGTTGGCAAACAAGCATACGGCCCACCTGATAGTAAGCGGTTACCGTAGCCTATAGACCTATAGACGCTTGCAACACCAAGTATCACTTGCGCGTTGCCGACCCTGGATTGAAAGAGGAATAGTTGGGTTGGCAGTATAAGGGTCTAAGTCCCCCCACTGCCAACACAACGTTTCCTCGTGCAGCACCGGCAACCTTGCTCACCGTAAGAAACACAACACAGCTCAAAGCAGTGTTATTTTACTTCGATTTTCTGCATTTATTACTACTAGCAATCCCTCTCATTCTGAGAGAGACTCGTGCCCAGCTGTGGGACAGTACATAGGTTAATGACGATGAATATGGTCTTTTTGCCGTACTTATTACATCACTAGCATCATTCTGTTGTTAATCGACAGTGCCTTTATTCTGTTCGGCGGTACAGATCAGAGAGTGTAAGCGGATGTCGTTGTATTTATAATGTTTTATGTGCAAGCGCATCCTTATTCGTCGCAGTAACAAACCGGAAACACGCAGCTGATATAGCTCGCGACAATATTTATAGTTTTACGGGTACTCTTTTATTTGCCCTTTGAAACATACGACAAGACAGCTTGAAGTACGGTCAACAAAAGAGTTAGGTATTCAGGCAGCTAATTATGAATATGTGTTTTGATAAAGATAGTGTAATAATGTATCACGCAATATGTGTCAAAACGTAGGTATTGTAAGCGGCTACATACCTAACCCTTTGTCGCGTTATTATTTATGTCGAAATCTGTATAAAAATGCATATTTCGTTTGCTTGTATACTTAACTCTTTTGTTGACTATACCTACAGTTGTGGAGTAATCGGCTGCCGCGCTGGAGATTGACAACCTCTGTGGTCTAGCGGTTCGAGTGCCGGACTGCTGATCATGGGGTCGTGGGTTCGATTCCCACAGGACACAATTATTTGTATGGATAAAACACGAGTATTTGTGTTTGTCTAGGTGTTTCTTATGTATTATAAGTATGTATTTACAAAAAAAAAAGTATACAAGTATTATATCCATTGTCTAGCACCCATAGTACAAGCTCTGCTTAGTTTGGGACTAGATGGTGTTGTGTAAAATGTCCCAAAAATATTAATTATTATATTATTATTAAGACATCGGGTTCGATTTCTGCAGAACATTTTCGACACAAAATGTTTGACTTATACGCGATAAGCGCCTAGTACTCACTTATTTCCTGGTTAGGCCATCGTAGTGAAGGAAACGTAAAAAAAATCATACAAAATAATCAAAAAAAAAAAATTTTAGCGAAGTAAATAGGATACATAAGTTTGAGCCTCTGTTTTTGAGCTTAATCTTCAGTTCAACAACCTTTCTCTGGTCGTAATCCATAATAAAATCAATAACACTTTCAAATACGTAGAGTTTCACTAACAAATTATACGTTCGGTATGAATATGTGCTATCTGGCAGCTGTTTGAACCTGACGCATACGAAACGCCGTCTGGTGACAGAAAAAGTATCGAAAAGGTACCCTCATTGACAGAACTGAATCGAAGGTGCCAACCGACGACGCAGTCTGCTTGCAATTAATATGCAGCAATCTGACATTTAGTCACGACAGTCAGCTGGTTTGCAATTCAATGTATGACCGTCTGTATAATCCTAACGAAGGTCGAATCGAAGGTCCCAAGATCGAATCCAAGGCACTATCCTCTGACTTTTCGAATTCATGTGCGTATTAATAATTAATTATCACTCGCTTAAACGGCGGAGGAAAATATCGTGAGGAAACCTGCTTACCTTAGAGATTTTTCTCAACGGTTTGTGAAGTCTGCCAACCCGCACTAGGCCAGCGTGGTGGACTAAAGCGTAATCCCTCTCAATATGAGAGGAGACCCGTGCCCAGCAGTGGGACAGTAAATTGGTCGATGATGATGAAGCTGACATGTAGTCACGACAGTCTGCATAGACCCTAACGACGCCTCATTAAATCCATCAAGATGTTCCAGTGATGAGGGAAAAAATTCAACCAAGCTAGTCAGACTCAGTAACGGTTCAGTACGGATATACAATAATTGACAATTATTTTTAATTTAAAACAGATAATGTAAATAATACTTTGTTTATTATTGTGTTTTGTTTATTTATTTATTAGTGTCAGTTATTCGGAAATATAATATAATTATAATATAACACTTACAACATTTATAGTTTGGTGGTTCCGTTCACACTGTCATAAAGGATGCAAAAATTTACGAAAACATTTTAAAAATAATTCATCATCATCATCATCAACCCATATACTGTCCCACTGCTGGGCACGGGTCTCCTCTCATATTGAGAGGGATTAGGCTATAGGCCACACACGCTGGCCTAGTGCGGGTTGGCAGACTTCACAAACCGTCGAGAAAATCTCCAAGGTATGCAGGTTTCTTCACGATGTTTTCCTTCACCGTTTAAGGGATTGATAATTAATTATTAATACGCACATGAATTTTAAAAGTCAGAGGTGCGTGCTATGGGTTCGAACTCGAGACCTTCGACTTGGCAGTCCAATGGTCATACCACTAGGCTATAAAAATAATTATCGTATATGTACATATATTTTATAGAACTAGTCATATTTATATATTCATTCTAGTTATGTAATAAATAACTTTGTAAATAAGGAGGGGGTCGGCAATTTTGAACCACATATTATGTCACTATTAAAATCAAAAATTATAAATAATCTGTAGGACATTTTTGAACCTTTAGTCGTTTCAATTGTTTGTTCCTACGTTACAGCATACGTAGTTAGTTAAAAATTTGTGACGGACATCCATCAGAGGGACCTGAAAGTTTCTGTTTTTCTATTTAAGGTACAGAACCTTAAAAAGAAATGTACACCTTCCACATTCAAGCAAAACGACACAACTAACATTATGCGGTAACTTTTAACCAATTTAAAAGCACTGCGGTCAAATTTTTAACTTATAACATTAACATAACGATTACGTGAAATATTACGTTTAGCAAGTGTAATAATTTCGTGCGAATTTCCATAAATAATTGTCGGACATTCGCGCAACCGAAAGTGCAATGTGTGCAAATGCTTGTGATGTGTGGAAAATTGCACAATTTCGTGATTGCCCTCATTTATAATATGTTCTTTTTATTTTGCTGATGTTACGGAAACACAATTTGGGTTATGCTGTGCTGTTTAGACGTTATAGGTTTTTTAAACTTTTTTTATTGGTTTAGAGATGGCAAGCGTGACTAATGAACATTTAAGTATCGAGTTTGAATTCCAAGTTGGACAGTGTTTTTCTGCTAAAAATTTTCAGTAGCAGCGCGGAGGTTGTTCGTGTCCGGAGAAATAGGCTCTGTTCATATAACATGGGTTATAAAACCGCAGAGGGATAGGTAAGCCGAAGGTGTACTGTCATTCAGCTACAGCTTACCCGTATCTTTAAGGTCCCATGCAATACGAGGAGAACCTTTCGCCACTAACCAGAAAAAAACCCAAAATGCAGAGACGCTACTGAAAATTTCATAGAAAAACCCAACTACTACTCGACCTGGCAATCGAACTTAGGACCTCTCGCTCAACGGCTGCGCTTACGATCACTAGAATAAGACAGATGTTTCAATCTTGTAATGAAACCATATCTTGAAATGTATTAATATTCCTAAGAGCACAGTATACGTTGGCGTTTGTTTTGAAAATGAAAAATGCATGTATCTTCAACATTTTTCTTCGAGTTTCTAGAAAAGACTTTTATGTAAATAAGATGTTGCATCTTGGTTTCATTCATAAAACATAGAAGAACGGCATAAACAACAGACTAGAAAACAAAACTTTGACTACACCTTTGGCTTAGTGGTTAAAGTAGTCAGCTCAGCACTACCGTTGCGCTGGGGGTTCTATTGCCACCCAAGACAAATCTTTGTGTGATCAGATATTTGTTTCGAGTCTGGGTGTACCAGTGGTCGATGAACTTATATACTGACCCACTGCTGATGGGTCTCCTCTCAGATTGAGAGGAGACCCATCAATTTAATACCTCTACGCGTTCATGAGGCAAGGGGTAGTAACTATAAAATTATTAAAAACATTTTTATTATCTGATGTAACTAAAAATTTGCGGTTTTCGCAATTTTTCCTTTATCTGTTCTATAAGACGTTGCTTCGTACCAAATTTCAAGATTCTGAGTTTCCGGGAAGTACCCTGTAGGTTTTGATTCCCTTGCGAGTTTCGAGAATTTGCGGAAATTTGCGGCATAAACGGCTGTATCTTTTGATTGCATTGGCTTAGAAGTTTGATTTTTTCACAACTCCAAGGGACAGTAGACTTGAATATTTGATATAAATTTTAGCTTGATACCTCCACGCGTTCTTGAGAAAAAGAGTCTTGACAGACGGACGGACGAACAACAAAGTGATCCTTTAAGGGTTCCGTTTTTTCCTTTTGAGGTACGGAACCCTAAAAATACATGTATTTTTAAATTTCGAACTAATTTAAGCCGCCATTAATTTTTCATTACCACAGCATTAAGAGAGGTCACCCAAATCAGCCAAATAGGTTTTAAGCGCCGTAAATCTGAATATCCAATTACGTAATGAAATCGCATTTTCAGAGGTCACTTAATATAAATGAAAAGCTAACAAGCATTCCTAAGGGAGGACGTTCTATTACAACGTGTTGCCTCTGAGGTCGGTAGGGCATGAATTAATTATAAATTGCGATTTAGAGCAGTACCCGACCTAAATCTCTTCTGGTTCGGAAACATAGGGGTCACCATTCGGAACGGCCGCGCGGTTCGAAGGGTCAGCTTTTTTGTACCATTAAGGCGACGATAACCGCGAGCGACCTTATGCGAACAAACCCCACGAAGAGCCCTGTTAATCCGCGCACAATATTTAACCTTATGACCAACACGAACGTGTATAGACGTCAAATTAAAACTTGCTGACGACGCCAACGACGGCATGGCCCGTCAAAAATACAACTTTTTTTTAGTTCAAAATAAATACCTATCCAAACATTTGTTATTTCTTTTTAACTATTATTAGATACTAGAATTTGTCGCCTGGCGTAGAGAACACGGATTTTCGTTATTGACATGGCGGTCAAAAGTAAATCTAAAAATAAAACGAAGTCTTATTGTTTTTTCTGTAATTTTTTACACCATTATAATAAAAACATAATCTGAAATATTCACGTATCAAATTATTAAGAAATGCTGTAGTTTAACGTATATTTTTTATCAAGTCTTGAACTCTAATCGTTTAAACGTGATCTCTAATTAAAATCATTTAAAGTCGGGTATCTGCGCCTTAAAACACATTGAAACATAACAATCGAAATAAAAGGTGCGGCGTAATAAAATTGACATGTTTCGAAATAAAATTACGACCAATAAAATACAATTAATTACTTTCATTTGGGTTTACGCCTAATGCCTGTATAATATGAGCCTACGGTTTTTGATGCTTACCGATAATTTGAGCCGAGATGTGATTGGAGGATAGGATACCATTTAGGCTTAAGCTATTTGTATATATATTTAGTTATTTGTACAGAGGTCAGCACACCAAGCTACCACAATCTGCCAAATTTCTTGGATTGATTTTCAACTTTAATGCAAAACAATAAAGTTCATAATCAATTGGGTAAATTTGACAGTTTTGGATAGGTTAACTTGCTGGCGTCTGTATATGACTAGTAAATTATTACATAATTTATTTTATTTAAGATAAAATGTTGCGTTACGTTGCGTACTAGGATTTTCTCATGTATCGTGGGTACGTTTACATACACAAACACCCAGACCCGGAACATATTCTGGAGGTCATACAAAAATGTATTCCGTGCGGGGATCGAGCCCATAAACCGTAGCGCAGAAGCCGATTGCTCAACTGCTGTGACAAACGTGTCGTCGGAATATAGGTAGGTAATTTACTTGAATAGAGTGAAAATTTTAAAGACCTGGCTTTACTGTTACTGTTTGTTGAAAAAATTACTTAATATACAGGATTAGTCATAGCTTATTTCCAATATGGTTAACTATAACCATATTGGAAATAAGAGGCAGCTAAAAAGGGTGTTGTCTCTGCTGAGAATTTTTCATTTGCTGTCAATAAAATGAGATATATTTCATTGAAATCGAAATAATAAAGACAGGTATATACTTCAATGTGTCATTAGGCCGTAATTAATTTCTTTTAATTTTGAATAATGGTCTAAGAAAAAGGTTTTAATCAGCCATTGTAATTTTAACCTGCGCCTAGCTTAGTCTTAGCTTAAGCTATCTTGAGTAATAAGAGAGCAGAAGATTCAAAATCGATTAAATTTATAATGAATTCACCTTTCCGCACGCACGCATTATTATCTGAAGGTTTTTCTCAACGATCGAAAATCACAAATCGATCGCGTACGCGCCAACCGCCAATCCCTATGTTTTCAAACTTAGTTTAACTTCCGTCTTAACTATGCGGTTGTGTTAAAAGGTAACATGTACTTAGCATTAATGTATCCAATATAAAGTTATATTTTTAGGAAACTTGATCTTACAAATAAGTTGGGAAAACATTTGATGGGGGAAGCTTGTGCAAATATTATTTAACAAAACGTAGTTTTTTTTGTGATGCCATAATTTTTTTTTGACCCACGACCGTCCTTGTTCAGCAGTCTGACACTCGGACCACTAGACCAAAGATATAAAATTCTCAGCAGCAACTCTTGATTGATATCAATAGGCTTGCCCTCTAATAGATTTAGAATTCGCTTAGCCCTTCAAGGAATACAGGCGCCACGATATGTGGTTTTAAAATTTATTTTCATCTAGTTATTTTTCCGTCCACCATAGTTAGAAAAACGAGACAGTCATCAACATAAAACAGAAAAAAGGTAAACAAAATCGATCGTGCAATTACGTGCTTCTCTTTGTGTTACCATAAGTTTTTGTTTTTTTTAAGCAGCAACTTTGTATTAAGGTTTAACTCACAAACAGCTTTATCGTCTCTATTTTCACTCCCACTGAAACACTAGAATCAGCTAAAACCTTTTGATAAAAACCTACTTCATACAGACATTATTAAATAACTTAAAATCTGTCCAAGCTTACCATACAAACGCTCGACGGACCCAGGAGATTACCTTTGACGCTTTCAGAATCTAACGAACCGTTTGCTAGAGAATATTAAGGATTTAATACTACTTACATTCCTACTGATCCAATATTGGCCGAGTAACTGGAATATGAAGTAATTTCGAGAATTCAGGAATAATTTTCAATAGAGGACGTTGGAGGTAGTGAGTGGTATTTAATATTTATTATTTTAATATCTGTTTATGTACAATTTTAAGGTGATATGAATTTGTGTGTGTAATTCTTGAATATAATTAATCTTCGATCGATTACATCCTTCAAAAGGACCAAGTGTCTTCAAAAAAAATTAATTATTAATCCTATTGGAGATGGCGGGACGAACTGGATGTCTTCCTTGAGAACTGGAGAGAAGAAGCGCACTATCGCGACCGTTGGAAGGAATGGAGGGAGGCCTTTGCCCAGCAGTGGGACAGCACGGGCTAGTAATAATAATAATATTGGAATGCCAGAGAAACTCCAGTCAAAAGCTACAGCTAGTAAGGCAATAAATTCTGCTCTGACAACCATTTGTATTATTCTCTCAATGAAAAAATCGGTATTGTTCCAAATGAATATTTTAGTTTTAAACAACTTCATGTTCTGGAGCTCCCATTTAAATTCATTCAAACCAGGGTAGAGATACCACTGAAAAGCGACTGAATAATTTACATTCACCGATAAAGTGTACATAGCACGTTCGTTACTCTAATGAACGTTGTGAATTACTTCTGTTCAACCGACTCGAATCTTAACGAGGACCCACAACAATGGATGAAGATTAAAACGAGATATGTTTTGCCTAAAATTTAGAATTTGATTCCTTTTTTTTCAAACTCTTTTGAAGGATCAACACTGTTGGAGACAGTTTTGATCCTTCAAATACAGATAGATTAAAGTAAATAAATATTCTTGGACAATTTTTACACAGCACCATCTAGTCCCAAACCAAGCAGAGCTTGTACTATGGGTACTAGACAATGGATATACTAATTATATCTTTTTTTTTGTAAGTACATACTTATTATACATAGAAACACCCAGACAAACACAAACACTTATGTTTTAACCACACAAATATTTGTGTCCTGTGGGAATCGAACCCACGACCCCATGATCAACAGTCCGACACTCGAACCACTAGACCACAGACGTCGTCAACAGATATAACTCAACAGATGTTTCGTTAACTGAATTCACAGAAATAGAACTATTTTTAAAATCTTCCATAAGGAAGCGTTCTGATCTTTTGAAGGGGTACCTTTTTTTTTTGTTTACGGGGGGAAACCTTCAAAGGCTCCCGGTCTACGGGGGTTAGACCGGGGAGTGTGGGATTCTTACCCACTAAAACAACCCCGGTGGCCACCATCAGCACATGGAGGAGGGCACTGTGTCCTCTTAATAGACCACCCCAGAACCCCCCTGTGCACCGCCTATTAAGGCACATGAGTCAATACACAGCTTACGGACACTATACCTACTTATGATGTAAACATCATACAATAAATACAAACTTTATGTGCAAAATTTTATGACACGTTTGGTGCAATGGTTGAGCGACCGGCTTCTGTGCCACGGTTTATGGGTTCGATTCTCACACGGCGTACATATTTGTATGACTATGATTTGTGTATCTGAAAATGGTGTTTGTAAACGCACCCACGATACATGAGAAAATCCCAGTATGGGGCAACGATTATATTAAAAAAAAACCATATTTACAAACCTAATCTGTATGGCTTTTAGAATATTCGCCTACTTTTTATGAAACTTAAAATTAACCAGTAATTTTTTAGTGTCTTGTACAACTGTGTCATAAAATTAATTATTAATAAATTTCCTTTCCCAAAATCGACATGGCAACAGCAGTTTCATATTCATATTTCAAATTAAAGATATTCATCACCGCTTCGATCCAAAAATATTCGTTGGAAACAAGGGATTATTGAAACGGCGGGTCCCCCATCTGCGAATTGATAAAAAGACCTTTTCGAATCATTTTTTATGAATTTTAATTGCCTAATAAAATTCAAGGCCCAATCAAATTTCCTCTCTCAGAATTTATGTTTGTTTCAATTCCTCTTAGATCTTTGTATTGTGACGTTTCGTAGATATTTCCAATTTTTGTCTTTTATTAAATATACCCTTTTCGTCGTTTGTACAAATTGTGTAAACAAACAGAAATTGTCTTTTTGTTGTGTCTAAATTTGTAGCGAATAATGAAGAGATTTTGTTTGTTACAAAATTAATGCGTTGGATATATTATGATATCAACTGCGCCGTTAGTCTAGTGGTCCTAAGCGCGACATCTACGCTAGCTAACCCTGGGTTCAATTCTCAGATCGAGCAGTGTTATTGCGTTTTATAGCAGCTCTGGGTTTAGATTCGTGCTACGTTAATGGCCATAGGCTCGCCCCCTATTACATGGGACTTAAACATACTGGCGAACTATGTGTGTACATTGGTACAATTCTTCGGGGAATATAGGCATGATTATATGATAGAATTAATTAAGATAAATAAATAAATTTATTAAGATTCAGCAAAATATAGATCGTTTTCTATATTTTGATAATCATATCATAAACAGTATAATAATATTATTTAGTCTCTAAAGCTGTTCTTTCAGTGTAATCTGAGGATCATATATCGTTCAAAATACTTTGAGTTATTCATAAATTCAAAGCAAACAATAATTTTCATGTCATAACATAGTTTCAAATAGAAGCATCTGGAATGCATAGGAAGCATCTTCAGTCAAGCGTATTGCGTTTGCCAACAACAAACACTATTACCATAATAGATGGATACAGAAAGGTGACATATGTGTATAAGATAGTAGAGTCGGTAAACCATATGATCTTACGGTAAAAAGACTACGGGCAAGAAAAAAAAATAAAAACTGAAGAAGAGCAAGAAGGACGAGAACCCAATAGAAATTATTATCTAAATAACTGTAAAAAAAAACAACACAAATAACAAAACACAACCGCGTCTCTATTTACCAAAGGGTTACTAATGTACACCCACAGTTCGCCCGTCCCAAGTAAAAGAGGACGAGCATATTGCAATTAGTAGTAGTCGACAACACAAATACTTATTTCAAATTATCTTACTTAATATTAATGCGAAAGTAGGTCGCCTAAACCGCTGAACTGATTTTCATTAAATATGGTGATTTTTCAAGCACTTTTCCTCAAATGGATGCAACTGGAACCGCGGGCAATAGTTACTTTAATATAAAAGTAAGTATTTTCATCCATCCATTAAACAACAACGTTTAGACGTTCGATTTTCATAAAAAAATATAAACAAACTAAAGATTTCATTTAAATACTTTTATGAACACATCAAAGTGCAGTTAATTGACAATTTGTATGCTTATTAAGTACCTGTGGTACCAATTGAAGCACCAAAGAGTTCCAAGAATGGGATCAAAGTCGTTTGGAGAGCTCTTGCCATTCTGCGTGCAGAGTTTTTCTCAAGCGATTCTCAAACGGAATGTAATTAGTAATATGGATGGGGAGAGATAAAATAAGCTTGGCTGTCTGAACTAGCAGATAAGTGGGAATAGTTATTAGCAATTAACAAGCTAAGAGAATTGGATTAAATTATACTGAAAGTAATAAATGGCTTGAAATATGGGAGAATATTGAAAAAGTCGTTTATGAAGAATTTATGACATTAATAAAACTAATAACGGATTATCATTTTTTACTTTTTGGCATTTTCCATGCTAAGATTTTAAAGTTATTTAGCGAAGGAAAAATTCGACCGCGGGCAGGATTCAAGCCTGCGTCTTCTGGTTAGGTACACAGGTTAATTCTCAATGTGAAGGCAAAATTCGTCATGGTGGGTGGGACTTACGATGGCTTAGCGGGGTTTGGTTGGGTACCAGAAGACGAATCGTATCCTGCCCACGGTCGAATTTTTCCTTCGCTAAATAACTAATTACAGATATTGTGGTAAACTAAATTATTAGCAAGGCAATGTATAAGTGCAAGATGTACCTAATGCAGCAAATGGAAAGCTTTAAATTTTGCCAGGATCACTAAGAATTAGTCAAAAGTCTGCCGAAAGAAAAAAATGGTCCCCAATAAAAACCAGAAAATACAGAAATCAAACAATTCAATGCATTAGATTCATTTCAAGCATCATCTCCCTATTTCCAAATCCATTTAGGCGAAATACCGACGCACTTAGCACATTAAACACGCGATTCCGGTGAAGCCTTTGGCTCTTGGCACAAGGACTTGACATCAAAAGGGGAATAATTGGAGCTGAACTTCGATAAACCTGAGGATACTTAACCATCGTTTGAAGGGATAATACTTCACGCATTTTAGGCAATGGATTGCGTTAAAGTTTGGGACAAAAAAGACTATAGAATGCAGTATTTAATTTCTAGTGGATGATAGTATGTATGTTAGAATATTTGTTTGGTGATCCTTAGCGCGATTGCTTCGCTAGAGGTCCTTAGATCCTAGATTCGTAGAGCAATGTTATTGGGTTCTTCTATAAAATTCTCAGTAGCAGCTCGGAGTTTGGATTTGTGCCCGGCTTACGATACTTAACTACACTAATGAGGCAATTCAGCATTTTTTATTGGTCAAGATTACAATTAATTTTAGCTCATCTAATGCCTCGTCTAATAATTCTACCGATTTTAAATAACCTTTTTTGTTATTGATACATCACTAAATAGTATAAAACTTCTACACTTTCTTCTTCTAAATCACAAAACAGAATTTGATATGGTTTTCACTATAATTTAGATAATATCTTTGGAAAGGTTTATACATAATAATATCATCAGTAACTTGCATCTGTGCAATAACGGGGCGAAGCGCTAGTTAAATAATAAATGTTGCAATCAACATTTCAAGAAGTATCGTTTCCATTTCAGTATCCTCAAAACCCCCGATACAATCTAAAACAATCAACAAATCATCAGGAAGCGATCAAAAGGTTCCATATTAATATTCACAGTTCTCTGTTATTCCTTTGAACGGTAATGTTCGTTTTCAATTAATTCCCGGATAGTGACGTCAGTTGCCGGGATCGTTCCGAGATGATGTAAGCACTTCCATATTCATGCTATATTCCCTTTGTTAGGTTCAGAAATGCAATAGCGTGTCAATTGTTGATGCGAGAATGCAGGTCAGAATGCAATTAATTAAGATATGAACTTGACTCTCTTGAATTTGCATACAGAAAATGTTTGCTACATTTCATCTACATTAAAAGCCTTAAAGAGCTTTCTGTTTTACTTTGATTAGGTTATTCACTTGACATTGTTTCGAATAGTGAATCGATTACTCGAGCTCAGAATCTACCATCACGCCTATATTCCCTGTAGCGTTAGGCAGAGTGTACCCACTCTGTGAGTACATACATTAGTAGTATGTTTAGGTCCCATGTAATAGGAAGTTAGCCTATTTACTTTTATACCACTAAGGTTGCAAACAAGCATACAGCTCACCTGATGGTAAGCGGTTACTGTAGCCTATAGACGCTAGTAACACTGGGGTATCACTTGCGCTTTGCCGACCCTGTAAAAAAGAGGAATAGTTGAGTTGGCAGTATAAGGGTCCAAGTCCCCCCCACTGCCAACACAACGTTTCCTCGCGGAGCACTGGCAATGTGTGCCTTCGATTAAGAGTACGAGGCCAGGCCTTGTTGATCGGGGTTCAGTGCTTTGATTTTTTTTTAAGTTATAATTACGATTTTGTATTTTATAGTATTTTTTTAGACTAGTATAGGCTATGATGTTATTTAATATCATAATGTCGTCACACCCCTCCGTGCGTTGGAGAGCATGTAAAAGCGATTAGTCAGAAGCCTAAAAGAACCCTGACAATTAGTCTATCCTCAGGATATCGGTATTGCCCAGATATTATGTTGCGGAAGTGTGATGGCAGTCGCTTCGTGTAAAATACTGATATTCAGCCGCATCTGGTTATACTGGACAACGACCCCAATATAGTTGTAAGAAGGCTAGGAGTGTGATGAATGTCGTCTCTAGTCTGTAATTCTATAATTCCCGGAATTCAAAATTTCCCGGGAACATAGATTACTGGATGTATGGACTTAGAAGAGCACAACACTATTTACTGAAGTGTTTTGTCAAGCAAAGGATTCAGATTTATTACAAGATAAATTAACTTTCGAGTGCTATCGGAGTTCAATACGAATCTCACTTCAATGTAATCAGTTCTCGATAACTTAAAGCTATGGATATTGAATCTTTGAGAAGAAAAAACGTATTATCGTTATTGGCTGTTATTCTCTTCGTAATTGCATTTTGATGATACAACTAGGGAGGGGTGTGTTGCGTCAGAGTGGGGGTAGATTCGATTTGAGCGTGAGTAAAAATAATATATAATAGGTAGGTACTCTTCTGGCGTGGATTGGGTTGGCAATAAATTGTATCAGTTCTGTGATTTTTCTGCACACATTATTATGTTGCATGTTTTCACGATTTTTTTTTTAATCTTAAATGGGCTTGCTCTTGACCTCAACCTTAGCTTCGGGGCAAAGATGAGGTCGACGATGGAGTGAGCATACCCAGAAGATGCCTGTTCACCCTACTTTTGAAAGATTCGGGTTGTACGTACTCGGAAATACAGACGCAGGAAGGGTGTTCCATTCCTTGGCTGTGCGCATTATAAAGTATGATTTATAGCGCTTGATATTTGGAATATCAACTATCAGATGATATCCTGCGGTGCGTCTGGAGCTCCGATGGTAGAAGGGCGATGGCGGGATAAACTCATGAAATTCTTGAGCACATTCTCCGAAGTACAATCTGTAAAAGACCGACAAGCAGGCAACCTTACGCCGGTGATCCAAGCTGTGAAGCCCAGTCTTCACCAGCTTTTCATCACCTATTATTAGTCTATTAGATTTTGATGAAATTTGGCGCCGAAATACTTTAGACCTTGGAGAATGACATAAGCAACATTTTGAAATTTTGTAACCGCGCTGTGCTAGTGCGGGTTGGCAGACTTCACATGCCGTCGAGAAAATCTAAGGCTTGCAGGTTTCCTCACGATGTTTTCCTTCACCGTTTAAGCGAGTGATAATTAATTATTAATACGCACATGATTTCGAAAAGTTAGAGGTGCGTGCCTTGGATTCGTACTCGAGATCTTCGACTTGGCAGTCCAATAGTCATAACACTAGGCTATCACTGCTATATGCGTGCCCAGCAGTGGGACAGTATATGGGTTGATGACATGACATAACCCAACCCTGAAAGTGATATTCTCATCTTTGCATGTCATGTCTATAAGGCCTTAAACTAACTCTTATTAACTCTTCGATTGCTAAATATAACACTTCACCCGCCCACCGCCACGAAAGCCACTTGATAACGACTTCCGAAATCTTCCTAAAGCCACCTACAACCGTATAAAATAAAACGATGGTTAATAAAAGACTCACATTTGGGTGAACACTCGGTAATAGCACTTGAAAAGCAATCTTGTAGGTCCGAGTGTTCAGCTCTTGTCTATGAGTGGGGTTCAAGATGTAAGAGGTAGCGGGTTTTGATCTTTAATTTTTCTAAGATGACATACAAGCATACGGGTCGCCTGATGGCTTTTTTTTTGTACTACTAAGGTGGCAAACAAGCATACGGCCCACCTGATAGTAAGCGCTTACCGTAGCCTATAGACGCTTGCAACACCAGGAGTATCACTTGCGCTGTGATACGCGTAAAACAAAAGAGGAATAGCAACACCACTGCTAACTGTCAACACCTCCTTATGGAGCACTCAGTGTTATTTCACTTCGATTTTCTGCAAGGCGGAGGTACTTCCCCAGTCGGGCAGCTCCAATTTGAGTGGAATTACTCCTACTATATACCTCTCTTAAGGTAAGCGGCAACCGCAGTCTATAGACGCCAGTAACCCCGCGTTATCATCTCGAGACTTCAGTTGTTAAGTCTCATAATCATGTTGTTCACAATAATGTTAGCACATTAGTGCTAAGCGGCAGTGTTTGGCAATACGGTGGTACCGTCCCAGGTGAAAAACAAAAAACAAGCTTTAAAATTAAAAAAAAAAGCAGTATTTGAACTTAAAACAATGCATTTTAATAAAGTAATGGTCCTCGGTCTTACCTGCATTCATAAGGACTTTTTTGAATCAAAATGTAGCCTATATCTTTCTCCGTATCTCTAGAAACAGAGAGACGATGACAGAAAGATGAAGCGTAAAAGAATGACATCTAGAGAAAGACAAAGAGAGAGAGAAAGGGAGTGAGACGAGAGAAAGAGTCACAGTAATAAATCTTTCTCTTGTTGTCTCGCTATTGTGAAATGGTAAATTTCATAATATAAAAAATTATGACCTAATTTAATTACCACCGTAAACTTTGTGTAGCTTTTTATTCTGACTTGTCTTTTGGTGTACAATAGAGAATACTCTATCAATCTATCTATCCATCTGTCTACCTTCCGGGATTGGCCACTCACGCCAATCGCTTTAGGGTTTAAGAATTCGGACGTCGTGTGTTAAGGATTTTTCCACTTAATTGATTAAAATGGAACCCTTTTTGGGATATCTATCTGTTGAACCTATTCTCATTCTTATACTAAAGGAGTTAGCTTTGAAGTTCCTTTGTTGTGTTGGAGTGAATTTGGCGTCAAGAGCCTTATGTTCATTTGTTTCTGAAGTTTTCAGGCAGTTGTTATGGCGTGGTTTTTCGTATAACAGCTTTTCTGTTTATGTTTTTAGCTATTAAGATGTCTTTCTCGAAAATGCTAGTGAAGTTCGAAACTTCAAAGTACACAGCAATCTGCTGTCATGTAGATATACATATGTATACTCATGCGAAAAGACATTCCATGACATTTGTTATGTATTTCTGTTGAATAGGTATATATAATTAATTGGTATGTATTTATTTATTTTAGTTTGCTCAGTCCATCCTAAGAAATCGCGATAAGGCCGCCTATTGTAATATGTTTTTTTTTTCTAATTTAATATTTTAATGTTGTATGTACAACATAAGAATAATTAAGTATTTTTATTCCTAAAATTACCTATATTAATAGTCATAGTTACCACAGACGACGTAAAGATTTGTACTGTGTACGGTCGTTTTCTCTAAAAACAGTTTCAAACAGTCTACTAATAGTACTCGAGTGGTATGATTCATTCATTGTGTTACGTACTATATCTGAGGAGTTAATGAACGCGGCTATTAGCATCCGTTAACAGGTCAACACAACATGTGTGGACAAGGCATTAGTGACTTAGATGCCGTTTCCTTGTTTGTTTAGATGTTTGCACGCTTCGTGTGAAGTCGTCCTGGTTGGTCTTATGGAATATTAGTCTACATACCTAGATTATATTGCCTCGTTACTCTAGTAGTCCTAAGCGCGACTGCTACGCTACAGGTTCTAGGTACGATTCCCTGGTCATCATCAACCCATATAATGTCCCAAACGGATTTTGATGAAACTTTACAGCATTGAAATAAAACTACTTTTTACCCGACTGCCGAAGGAGGAGGGTTATGTGTTTGACGTGTATGTATGTATGTATGTATGTATGTCCGTTCCTATGTCCGCTCGTAACTATTCAACGGTGCAACCGATTTAGATAATTACGGATTTTATCGCGTTATATTGATATTATTAATCCTGACGTTTCGGACCATTTACAGCGTCCATGGTCACGGGTAGACTGAGGAGGTCTTGATGATATAATTACTGACAGCTACCCTACATTTTTATTGTTACATGATCAATGACATTTATTACTAATTATTAATTAATACTAGATGGAGCCGGCATTTCCTAGCTGACGACCTCTGAGAAGAATTACTATTTATACAGCAGAATAGCATATAGGCTATAATTTATAACGATTTTGAGATAATTAGCCAAATTACAACGATAATTAAAAGTAACTTTTCCATGCCCACAAAGTCGCCGGCAGAAGCTGGTCCTTAATAAAAATCTTTGGGATATTTTACATGGCACTATCTAATCCCAATCTAAGCATAGTTTGTACTGTGGGTACCTACTAGACAATGGACAATACACTTTTTTTGTAAATAGGTACATACTTTTAATAAATAAACACACATTAAACACGGCTTCAAACAGAATCACATAAGTAATTGTGTCATGTGGGAATGGAACCCACAACCTCGCAATCTCGAATAATCTTAAAAAAAATATCTCTGAACTCAAAGGAAAGTCGAATTATTTGGATTAACACTGAGTAGAACTTTGAAAGAAAAGTGAAATGTTAAAACATTAGGCAAAATTAATAAAGGGCAAAGGATTCCTAATAACGACAATAGTTCTATTTAACAGCTGTCAATTTTAACTTACTCAAAAGAGATTTGAAGCAGCTTATAAAAGAGAGGAAGATTAAATAATTTAAATTTAAATGAAATTTTGAAATCTGTTCTCGATTTCTCTACATAAAATTCAAGATACAACATTACTACAAACAGTCATTTTAATCTATAATTTCCCAAAGCAAACTCCCCCAAAAGTTAAACATGAAAACTAGAAATGTATTCACCAACTTTTTGTGTGCCTGGAATCCCTCGATAAATTCTGAACTATCTGGAACTAAACGTACTAGATATATTTCCTAGAATTCGGAAGTATGGGACGACCTCGGCAATGTTCAGTGTGTGCAATCGGATTCTCTAATTGCAAACACTGAGGCGCCAACGAATGTTGGTCTGTATTCCGCTTTCTGAATGAAGTTTTAACCCTTTTACGATTTAATTGTGGAATAAGGACTAGTGACAGTGGTTTTACTTTCCGCAACAGTTTTTTTTATACCACTAAGGCGGCAAATAGTCCACCTGGTGGTAAGCGGTTGCCGCAGCGGTATAGACGCTTGCAACACCAGGGTTATCACTTGCGCGTTGCCGACCCTGATGAAAGTCGCTTCGTGTAAAATACTGATATTCTGCCGCATCTTTTGACTAGACTGGTAGCCGACCGCAAAATGGTTGGGAAAAGTGTTGAGGATCATAATGACAGGTAAATATATGAGCGTCAGAATGCCAAATGATATTTATTTCTTTAAATTTAATATTGCACATTTTTTATACTAGATGGCGCCTATATTTCGTAGCATGAACGTACGTAACGTAACGAAACGTAGAAGAGACGCCGAAAAAGAACTCAGAGAATCAGTGTCTTTTAAGGTCCAGGGGGTCTACTGCCTAAGCACGTAGTCCGTAGTTTCGACCTTAGTTACGGGCGTTTCCTACTCCGTATCACGTACGGATGGATGATTCGTTCGTTGCCCGAACTAAGAATGAATGACAACACAATTTCACAGTTGTACTCTCGATGTGTTTTACCCGTTCGAAAAATTGAATTTGACACTTGCTTTATCGGACTCCGAAGTTTCGGAGAACTTTCGAACGGCTCGTAACTTCGTTGACGGAGATAGGGAGTAGCCTCAGACCCTATGGTATGAGGGTCTACTCCCTATCTCCGTCAACGTATACCTACTGCTATCAGTAGGTATTATCAGATACGTAAGTTTTACAAACAGTTGTACAGCAAAATCTGAACTGGCCTTTTGAAGAAGGACCCATAGCATCTTTCAGTTGACCAGTCCTATACATATAACTGAAGGTGTCTAAAGCGAGTTCATTACCGCGTAGGTTCCAAATGTCAGACAATAGAATGGAACGAGCGGTCACGGCTAGATCTAAGATTCAACCATTAATATGCAAACTGCATACACCTAGACGCCTTGCATACGGATGGGATATTGATTGTGAGTGAAGTACGAACGCATCAGAAAATTGTAGACGAAATTGGTTTTGGATTTTTTTTTTAAATATGAAGTCTTTGTATGATATTAGGTATTAAAGAATCAAAGAATACATGATTTTATAATAAAATAAATTATGAAAAAGGGAAATTTTCTAAAAAAACCGGCCAAGTGCGAGTCGACCTCGCGCACAAAGGGTTTCTTACCAATATTTGGCAAAACAACTTGTTTTTAAGGTAACATCACCCACTTTTGGTTGTGATTTATTGCTGTTATTAATGTCGAGCAAAAAACGGCAAAAAATGTCATTTGTTGTATGGAAGCCCAGCTTAAATATTTTAACTGTCTAGCTATCACTGTTCATGAGATACAGCCTGGTGAGAGACAGATGGACAGATGGACGGACAGATAGACAGACGAGACTTAGTGATAGGGTCCCGCATTTACCCTTTCGTTATGGAACCCTGAAAATGACCCAGTTTTAATACAAAAATTGAGATTAAAATATTTTAAATACAATTAAGTATAAAACTGCAATCCGCCATCTTGACTTAAACACCAATCACAGCGAATGACGTCAGGCCTAAGTAAATGTCAATCACCACCGAGGTTGCTCTATGTAATCTGTGTTCATTGAGCTTAAACATGTGATGAAATGTTTCCCTAGGCGTGACGTCACAACGGACACCATGACACACGAGCGTTGTCGTTCATAATTCAAGTAGATATAGGTGTACATGAATTAAATAAAACAGACGACGTCTATGGTCTAGTGTGGGTTCGATTTCCACAGTAAACGTTAACGTATGATGAACATAAGTATATTGCGTTTGCCTGGAGTCTTAAGAATTATAAGTGTGTGGAGAGGCGAGGTGTATTTATTGCCCCTCCAACGAAAAGGGAGGATCCTCCAACCAGGCGGGTGTTATGCCTGGCGGGCCACGGCCCGACGGTTGATGTCGGGCGGTTGTATATATGAAACTTTTTCGTTGCGAATGTTGCTTGCGCGATTCAGGCCTTCGTAGTTCTATGTAGCGCGGTAGATGTCGCTACAAGTGTATTTATAAAAAAATATATATATTATTACAAGTATTATATCCATTGTCTAGTACCAGTAGTACCCATAGTACATAGCTCTGCTCAGTTTGGGACTAAACGGTGCTATGAAAACGTCCTAAACATAAAAAAAAATACTTAAAACATAATTTATTGCTGAAATAATGTGTTTTTCGGAAATAGTAGACGTGTACAGAGGCCAGCTCATCAAGCTACCTCAATCTGTCAAATTCCTATGATAGATTTTCAACTTTATTACAAAGTAACAAGGTTCTTGTTCAATTGGGAAGATTTGTCAGTTTTGGATAGCTTGACCTGCTTGGCATCTGTACCTATATTAAGAGGAGATTTAAAAATCTGTTATCATACCTATTTGTTACGTTTGGCGTAGCGGCTGAGCGATCGTCTTCTGCGCCACGGGTTGTGGGTTCGATCCCCGCACGTAACAAATATTTGTATGATCTACATGTAGTTGTTCCAGGTCTGGGTGTTTGTGTATGTGAAAGTTTGTGTTTGTAAACGTACCCACGATACAGGAGAACATTCTAGTATGCGGCAAAGTTTAAAAAAAACATCTAATCAATCATTCTCGTTTTATGTAATATTTCTTCGTAAGTTTAGTCGTATGTGACGCATTGCTTGAAGTATTTACAGGTACCTAAAGTACGTGTTTACGACATGAAAATTCCTTCTGTTACGATTTTAATATTAAAGTATGTAAATTGATTATAACCAAAACGATTGCGTCACTGTTTTGTCGCACGTATAAATGAATTGATTAATGATGCATTGATTCGATTACTCCTAGCGTGCACGTGTCGAAACTTCTTTTTTAACACGTGGATGTTTTCATGAATACCCGCCGCTTCGTTATCATCATCATATCAGCCGCAGAAAGGAGCGATAGGAAAACTTCGTGAGGAAACCTGAATGCCTTAGAGATTTTTCTCAACGGTGTGTGAAGTCTTCCAACCCGTACTAGGCCAGCATTGTGGACCATAGCCTAATCCCTCCGAAACTGAGAGGAGAGCCGCACTGCTCAATAAAGGCCTCACCATAGAGTTCTACAAGGACCAGTTAGTTATATGCCGCCTGCATCCAATAGCTTCCAACAACCTTTACCAGGTCGCCTGTCCATTTCGTTAGAGAACCTTTTTGCCCCAGCGGCCATCAGTTCTACAACCTATGTTCCCCACCTACTGCGACTTCAGCTTGATAATCCTTTCAGCTATGTCGGCAACCGGCCGCTTAGGGAGACAGAAAATTGTATGAGAACAATTAAATCCACAGCATCACAGAAAGTGAGATAGACAGACAGATATACGGGCGTCGACAGACACGGTAACAGAGAAATATTTTATATTGTGTGATAATTTTGCACAGTTTTTTACACAGTATAAGATTTTAAACAGTGTTAAACAAAGTTTTTAAACTGTGTTACTTTACAGTTTTCAACATAGTTTAAAATCTTTGTTTTTCTGACTGTCTGTCCGTCTATGTATTTATTTGTGCGTCTATCAGTGACATTGTATACCTACTAACGAATTAATATTTTTTGTTTGAAAGCTGATTTAATCTGCATTGGTAGAGCTGCGTTTCAAAAACCCTAAAAATAAAGAATATTTTTTTATAACCTACTTCATGTTTTCTATCTAAAAGAACAATTTCTTTAAAAAACACACATTTCAAAATCTGGCTAACAGTTTTAGACATGGCTATGAACTAGCCACGTCAGTTTTAAAGTTCTTAAAGATATCGCCACCATATTGCGTGGCAAGAACGCTCAGACTTGGCCATGCTCCAGCGCAAGTGAAACTTCAATGAACCATCTACCGCCAACCTTCGTGCCAAAAGGATAAGAGAATTGCAAGAACTAGTACTCGTTTACAAACGTAATATTTGCTAGAGAATTTTCAAGACCATTGAGCTTTTAGTTTTTTGTTCATGTTTTTTTGTATGTACTCCTATGTACGTACAAACTACTAATACTACGATACTAAACATGGGCCACAAATTAAATATAGGCTTAAAAAAATATGTATCAACTAGCTTCTGCCTGCGACTTTGTCCGCGTGGAAAAGTTACTTTTAATTATCGTTGTAATTTAGCTAATTAACTCAAAATTTTACGTTATAATTTATAGCCTGTATGTTATTCTGATGTATAAATTATAATACTGTAAAGTTTCATCAAAATCCGTTCAGTAGTTTTAGCGTGAAAGAGTAACAAACAAAAATTCATCCATTCATACATCCTCACAAACTTTCACATTTATAATATTAGTAGGATGACGTCGTAACTACAAACGAATAAAACAATTGTTTTTCTTTAAAAGCTGATTTAACCGAAATTTTTATTGCTTAGCTGCTTTGCTCGACTTGAAATTCGAACCATCTACTGTAGCAGTTGCGGACCACAGTACTATCGAGGCAGTACTTAGTATTCTATGCGGGAATCCAAAAGTTCTCGATCTAAAGTTCCTCTTAAAGATACGCCTTATTGAATCTTGTACTTTCAGTTGCGTTTTACAGGGTAACAGAACTACAGAAGTTGATAGGAGTTAATGTTTGATCAAACAGTATTGGTGTAGTTTTCCTGAATTGCGATTCTGCAACTGGTTCTGTAAAAGGTTCTCGAGTGGAGACCACGCACCGGAAAGCGCAGCGTGGGACGGCCTCCAACGAGATGGACGGACGACCTGGTAAAGGTCGCTGGAAGTCGTTGGATGCAGACGGCTTGTAACCGGTCCTTGTGGAAGTCTATGGGGGAGGCCTTTGTTCAGCAGTGGACTTCCTGTGGCTGATATGATGATGATGATGATGATGATGATGATGATGAACTGGAAAAATAATACTATCTATTTGTTACGCTTTCACGCCTAAACCGCTGAACCGATGTTGTTGAAATTTGGTACAGAGATAGATTAAGACCTTGGAGAAGGACAAAGACTACTTTTTGTCTCAAAATTCCGAGGTACGAGTGAAACCGGATTTTTTAAATATAATATTAAATAAGATTACAATAGTTACGGGCTGCCTGATGGTAAGCGTCTACCGCAGCTTGTACAGGGTTGTAAAACACTAAAATTTCTTTATAATTATGATTGTATTAGAAATTCAAACAGAGATAGCCTGACCATTGGACCACCAAGGCAAAGGTCTTGAGTTCAAATCCAAGGCACGCACCTCTGACTTTTCGAATTCATGTGCGTATTCATAATTAATTATCACTAGCTTAAACGGTGAAGGAAAACATCGTGAGGAAACCTGCATACCTTATAGATTTTTAAAAACGGTGTATGAAGTCTGCCAACCCCCACTAGGCCAGCGTAGTGGACTATGGCCTCATCCCTCTCAAACTGAGAGGAGAACCGTGTCCAGCAGTGGGACTGTATATGGGTTGTTGATGATGATGATGTTAGAAATATTATGAACTAAAACTTTTATTTTGCGACTTCAAAAACAATAGGTAAATTTAACATATAAGTAGATTTAGAGATAAACTTTTCGGGCCACTGACTAACGATTGTCATCGGTGAGAACCGGGACTGCATGCAGGAGTTTCCATGTTTTAAGGTCACCCATCTATAGACTGACCGTGGCAAGCGCAGCCTAACTTTGAAAATCGATTGATTAACGTGGAATTACACAGCTACATGCCCCTAATAAAAAAAAATTAGGTACTTATTTTTGTTTCCTATTAAAACTAGAGTTGCCTTAATAATTTGCACGAAACAGTCAACTGTTTCTTAGCTACAAATGAATATTACCTCATTTCGGGCAAATACAGATTCTATGAACACGTTCTTCAACTTTTTTATCTGCCCCATTGACCAACCAACTCGCCAAAGTCACTGGTCACCCACATTTGATACATTGCGCTATAAAAAATCACTTTCCATGAGCGGCCGTCTCTGATATGTCGCATGAGTAAGTACCAGCTGCCCTTGTCTGGTCGTTGTCATCTCGAAGTCATTCGCATCGCCTGGAATGCAATGTCGTGACACCGCAGACACTTCAACACAAACCCAACAATCCAATATCAACCTTAGCCTAACCTAATACATTTGGAATTAGTGCGAAACTTACAACGCCGTTTATGATGTTTCGATTTGATACACAAAAGGCGCAGTGAGCAAAAACGAACGGTATTCTATAAGCAAATAGGTCGATTATGAAAAACTGTAACGACCGACTAAGGACATTACCCAGGCCTTACAGAACAGGAGTAGGATGTCCCAGACGAATATCAACTCTATTTTAATAGAATTAATGTTACATTTTAATTATTCAGATTGCTTAGTTACGCTATTTGATAAGTAGTGCGGACTTCAATGGCGACTGTTGTTTGTTTTTAAATGAGCCTAACATGCATTGAGTTGTGTATTTGTAATGAGATTTATTCCAAAGGTGTTAAGGTTGAATATTGATTGTGTGTTTTTAAGGTCAGACAAGCTGACGAGTGCGTCGACATTACAATTTTAGCCCGGATGGTTTCATGCAGTTTTTATTGTAGTAGGGTCATAGGCCCCCGTTTTCCTTTTATTGCGTGCTTGAAGGATTTCTGCGTAGGCAATCGTGTGTAGCTGGGTTTTAATTAGGTAAATTGGTATTTATTTCATTGCTATTGCTATCAATACGTCTATAAGGCAATTGGAGCTTTAATGGCGACCTAGATATTGGTTAACTGGTATTTTACCGCGGCAATCAGTACCTTAATGTTTACTGCAAATTGCAATAATCTTATTTTTATTATATAATGATGTCTCATATAAAATATGATTATTTTCTTCATTTATTCATCATCATCATCATCCTGTTAGCCTTTTCGGCTGACTTCCAGTCCAACCAAAAGAGGCTAAATATTTAATATTTACACGGAGTGACTGCCATCAAACCTCCGTAACCAATAACAGCTGTCAAGGCTTCAATAAAGAAAATAAGCATGATGCACTTTATTTAAAACATTATAGCAATTTCAGCTGTCAAAGTCAATTGACATAACCAATCTCTATCAATTTCCATCACGTATTTAGCTCGGCGCGTGCGTCTTGCGTTTATTTTGGTCGTTTTATAGACCTATTTGTTATTTATTTTGACCGTGAACTTGGGAACACACTCGTAAATCGTAATGTTAGAGAAATGCCCGCTTTGTTCTGAAATATGTTTACGATCAGCTTAACTGTTACCTTTGTAAATGTAGCAAAAAAATATGTTCTATCTGAATAGAGTTTATAGTTTTTTCTTTTACAACACGTAATTTGGACATTTTTTTGATCTTTAACATTACGATCTCCACGAGGAAACGTTGTGTTGACAGTGGGGGGGACATTGACCCTTATACTGCCGATCCAACTATTCTTCTTTCGCTATAGAAGGTCGGCAACACGCAAGTGACACCCCTGCTGTTGCAAATGTCTATAGGCTACGGTAACCGCCTACCATTGGATGTATGCTTGTTTGCCACCACCTTAGTGGTATACAAAAAAAACTATACTGTATATGAACTACCAACTCAACGTTTCTTCGCGGAGCACTAGCAACCTTGTTCACCGTAAGGAACACAACACAGCTCACAACAGTATTATTTCATTTCGATTTTCTGCAAGTACTTCCCCAATCGGGTAGCTCCAATTTGAGTGGAATTACTCCCATCATGCCCTGCCTATATAGTGATTTGAGTGTCGGATTACAAGGTCGTAGGTTAGGTTAGATTCCCACAAAATACGTCGTTAATAATTTCAGGTGGCGTTCTTTGTTTCTACCTACCCCTATGGGAAAAAGTCTTGAGTATATTTATGTATGTATAAGTATGTCATGTATTTTTTTAAAGACACACAGATTATAGTTATTGGAGAAGACCCACTCAGGAAGCTCATTCCACAATTCAGCGGTACGCATGATGAAATTTGATTTAAAGCGATACAAACTCTACTAACTTTGGGGCTAGATGTTGCTGAGTAATATATTTTAAATATAATTAAAAAAAAATTTTTTTTTTATGTCGCAAATATCTAATATATAAAATTCTCGTGTCACAGTTTTCGTTGCCATACTCCTCCGAAACGGCTTGACCGATTTTGATGAAATTTTTTGTGCTTATCGGGGAGGTCTGAGAATAGGCCAACATCTATTTTTCATACCCCTAAATTTTTTTTTTTATGGCAAAACAACGTTTGCGGGGCAGCTAGTTTACTTATAATATTTTCTAACCTTGTAATACAGCTGTAAACTGATACTGCTACTGTAAAACTGATACTCCTTAAAAACCCCGACCTACATACGGTCCTCTAGGGATGTCCCGCGGAGATAACTAAATTAGTAACACACGCGACTACCCAGGGACGTGGTGACCCTTATATCATAGCTACCCTGCCGCTCAAGGTGACGGATGACATCATACACTCTTCACATCACTAATTAAGTCCACTTACCGGCACGCTATGATGGCCGTTTTGACGTTTGTCCACTCATGAAATTTCGTATTAATTAGTAATTTAAGTAATATTTGAAGGAGCACATTGCTGTTCTATAATGTCAATAGTGAACTAACGATACTACTACAAAAATTAAATACAATATGTATACTTATGTATTGTGTTTTTTTTATTTTCGTCCATTTACGTAACGGCCATCATAGCGTGCCGCAAGTATAATGGATAATTCATTGGAATTTTATTAGCTACATTATTACAGTTAGTAATTGTGTCAAATTGAACGATCACCCCTCTGAGGTATCTGTTATTTTGGTAGAACGCATCGATTTCCCTATTCAGGATGGCGCAGGCTTACGTTGTCACACAATCAAGTGTCTCGGGAGACAAAACAAATGTTTGCTCTGTGCGGCGATCGAATCTGCGACGTCTACCGCAACAGAAGATTGCTCAACAACTGTAGGTACTAATCGTCGTGGAATTAAATAGGTATATCATCATTAGTGAAGCGATTACTTCTCCACTTTTAGGGTTAATAATAATAATGTATTTATTTGATAGAAACATGTTACAAAGTTATTATAAATTACGTCTCACAGCGACATGAAAATCAACAATAAAACTAATGGGTAATATAAAAGAATTAGTAAGTTACAATTAAAATAGAATTATAGATATTTTTTATAAGTATTATTTATGTCTTTATCTCAAAGCATTTAAAGGATTATTTTATAAAAAACTCATTAATAGAATACAAACATTCCAGTAGTAACCAATTTCGTAACTCAATGCAAAATCTTTACGTTACGCACTTCATTTGAGACTTGACATACAAGAGCATGTTTCTAGCCTCTTCCCAACTATTTTAGCAATTGGCTTTTCATTCATGCGATTATAGTACATTATGGTACAAGTGTGTAATGTTGGTGATTACCGCTGAGGCGCCATTGAAACCCAAGCCGTTAGGTGAGGGTTTTAAGAGAGCCGAGGATGGTAATCATCAATACACACGTGTATCATACGATGTTTTTCAACACACTTGTGAAGAAAATAACTATAATTTCAACTTTGAAAACGAATTGTGAAAAATTTTTCGCAAGGGCGGGAAAAATTAATCAGCTGTTTTCCTAAACAATGGCAATCGGCCATAGGCTAAAGGAATGAGGTTTCTTTTTTTTGTCTTTTCGCGGATAGCGTTTTAGCCACATACAAAATGGGAATGGGAATTCAAAGTTTTCTTTATTACAGAGAAAACGAAAGTTATATTTGAGTGAAAGTTTTATTTATTAAAAACGTACAAGTTTAAATTATCTATTTAAATACGAAGTTGCATGAAATAAGCAAGCAATAGTTACATTCATTTATTTGAACACGATCTTTTTTGTATCGAAACTTTTTTAAGAACAAACAACTCAACTAATAGAAAAAAAAACCCTATAACTCACTTGTGAATAATAGCAATGAAAAAGTCACAGTTCGATAACAGGTGTCATTATGTGCCTAATTGCGGTGAAATTAGAGCCATTTTATGAGCAAGTGTGTTGAAAAATATTAAATTAGTATTTTACACGAATTAACTACATTAAGACTTCCGCAACCCAATTTCTGGGCAATACCCATATTCGTAGGATAGATTAATAGTCAGGATATTCGGTCTTCTGACTACCACTAGCGATTCTTATTCACTAATGTTCATATGACGTAGGCTTTAGGACGGTGGAGGATGTTAAGAACGGTCCCCATCCGTAAACTGATGTTATTTTTATTTCTGTGAATCGATTTTAAAGAGTCAATGTTTTAATTTTTTAGACTAGATGGCATTGGTATTTCCTAACTAACGACCTCTTAAAAGAAGCGTTGAAATAGGACTCAGATAATCATGACCTCTTTTGAACTCCGGACATACTGTATTTTTGTTTTAAGTAATTGTTGCTAAGTAGGACTTATTTAATTGATAAATATAAGATAGAGGCCCCTATTCACAAATTTTAACCAAATTTAGAGTTTTATAATTATATATAAGCTGTGGGAAAACCTTAATAAATAAATATAATAAAATAAACAAATGTGAGTCCTGTTAAAGAAAAACTCATAGCAGCTTTGAGTAGACCAGTCCCAGTTGACGGCAATCATGCATTAGTCATGCTCTGTGGAATCAATTACCAGCGGAGATATTTCCGATCCGGTACGACATGGCAACCTTCAAAAAGCTAACGTATTCTTTTCTCAAAGGCCAGCAACGCACTTGCAACCCCTCTGGTGTTGTGGGCGTCACGGGCGGCGGTGATCACTTACCATCAGGTGATTCGCTTGCTCGCTTACCTCCTTCTTCTTAAAAAAAAGTCATTGTGTAGCTCGACTATAATTTAGGGAGTTCAGCAACCTGCTGCACGATGATATCAGATCAGCGGAACATTTGCAACTGCACCTCAACTGCCTCTTTTATGTCCCACTGCAGGGCAAAGGCCTCCCCTATCTTAGTCCAGGACTCTCTATCTTGAGCTTCTTCATACCACGTTGGCAAAAAGTGATCAAAATTATCTCGGCAACGTCTCTTCGGCCGACCTCCACGAATAGCATTGCAAGGGACCCACTCTGTAGCTACCCTCGCCCACCTGTCCTGTTGCATGCGACTGACGTGGCCAGCCCATCCTTGCAGTATGGACACCCACTTGTACTATGTTTTGGCGCGTTTTGGAACGGAGTTTCAATACTATCTATAGTAAATTACATAGACGCGTCACCGCTCTATGTTCCGGCCGCAATGTCACAGAAGCACGACATTGTCAACTGAAGGGCACGCTGATAGGTTTTTAATACTTTTCCAGCACGTGTAAACAGTTTTAAATGTGTTTGGTTGTTTGTTTATAAAAATCTAAAATAGCTTGGGACTTCGCCGACAACTTCCGAGTCTAAATGATTGTCCGAAAAATTATACATTTGAAGTAGTCTATAATATTATTCACTTTTTATATACTTACTTTTTTTTTATCATGGAGTTCACTAACTCTGACAGGAGACCCTGTGCCTCTGAGGGTGAAACATGGTTTGGGTGGTTGGTGATGAGTTAAATAATTATAATAAAACCAGAATCAGAATAATATCAATAAAATAACCTAAGTATACGAGGTTGCCAGGCAGACGCAGTTTTCTTCCGGCAATTGAAGTTATCGATCCATCAAACACCTAAATCCCAATAAAAATATTTCCCCTATTGACAATAGTCTGGGTGCAAGACTATGAATACCAGGAATACTCCAAGGCTATACTTCGATAGTGCATTAGTTGGTCCCCATCCCATATTAGATCAAAGTTCTCCAAAGGGCCTCTACGCATTGGACCTGTGTCCCCGCGCAAGCTAAGGACCGGATGTCTTCCTCACGGGAGATTTGCCGTGATATCCAAAGCGGAGATACAAATACTTGTAGAGAATAATATCAGAATGCACGTACGCTCCACGTGTATGACTAGTTAATATTTTTTTACGTAACGTGTGGTAGCAAATCGATTTTTCGATTAGCTTCATTGAATTGACCGACGTAATCGAGAATTTTCCTATTGCAGGAAAATTCTCGATTACGTCAGTCATCAGCTGTTCGTAATTTGAATTTAGCTGTTATACTTACACAGAATAATATCAAGATCTGTTATTACAATCTTATAGTTCTGTAAATTAAAGCTTAGATTTCATTGCTACCTTTACATAATAATTTATGTTTAAAATAATATTTTAAGACTATTTAGAAAAAACTCGTTTTTCCTTGATATTTATTCGTCATTAATATCTGTCGTTTTTTATTACAATATTTTACAGCGTAAGTAATAATAAGTTACTTTCGATAATCAGACATCAATCGGACGCCCAAACCCCTTAAAAGGGCGGCAACGCACCTGAAACTCCTCTGGTGTTGCGGGTGTCCATGGGCTCGTTTGCCCACCCTATCACATAAAAAAAAAAAAATCAGACATCAAAAAATATTGAATATAAATAAAGAATTCTGAGAAACAGCATTATCTAAGATTAGTAACAACCTCGGAAGATTTTTCTTATAAAACTGAGCGAAATATATTTCCAAATATAGAACTTAATCTTTAATCTTTATGTTTGTTACAGGTAAAGCCATTTCTCTAGAGAATATGAAAGTATAAGGTAAGATTTAGTGTATATATTATTTACTAGCTATTGTACGCGGGTTCACCGGCATCTAAAAGGGAATTTTGAAACAAAATGTAGCCTATGATGTACTTTTCCAAAGTCTGTACCAAAATCGGTTCAGTGGTGCGTGAAGCCTAACAGAGAGTCAGACTTACTTTCGCATTTCATTCATTATATTAGTAAGGATTGAACGACTGGCTCTATAACGACTGGCTCTATAACGACTGGCTCTATAACGACTGGCTCTATAACGACTGGCTCTGTAACGGCTTCTATGTTGGTCGCTGGTTCGAATCCCGTATGCAATAATTTGTTAGCTGAGCCTACAAGGTTGTTCTGGATATTATTGTAATTTTTGCGTTTTGGAAACGAGCCTTGATTTAGGAGGCAGAGAATTACTTCTGGGTTTGTTTGGTTTGTCTTCTTATATTATTATATGAACAATACCTACTTGTTTTAAAGATACTATACTAACTGACCCAGCAAAAGTTGTTTTGCTATATAAACAAATACTAATATCATAATAAAAAAAGAAGTTGGTGGGTTGGTGGTAGAAGGGTAAAAACTTAGGATTGTATGTATTCTTTGCCACATCATAAAAAAAAAACTTGAGAGGTGTCAAGGGACACCCGGATGGAACGAAGTTCCTTTCATTAAAATTTAATAATTAAAAATAAAAAAACCTGTATACACTCAACAATTCACAACGCGCGAAATTCAAATATTGTCATTCACTCACTAATTCGAAATTCAAATATTGTTGACAAGCAAAAAGTGTCGTGACAACTTTTCGTAAGAATTTTTTCCGTCTAGCCCCCTTTCACAACGCGCGATAAGGAACTTCGTTCCAAAAACAAAATCTGTGTGTGTGTATATGTATAAGTCGACCTATCCGTAGAATAAGGTTATCTCCGTGTATAGACACAGTCTATCTCTTAGACCGTGTCTACATACGGCGATTTTCGCGGCGATGTGACGAGTGGCTGTGTATAGAAATACGAAGCACTGCGATATTATCGCTCGTGGAGACGGCCCCTAAGTTGCCCTATAATTATTATTTTATTGGTACAATCGTTTTTTTTTTAATTATGACACTACTTAAAAAAAAGACTTTACTAATAAAATAATACGCCAAAACGTGACATAATCATATGAAATCTTATTCTATGAATCGTTCGAATTACCTATACGTCTGCCTTACCATTTAAGCAATACAGTCGTGAGGGTATGTTAAGTTTATGTTACAAACGTATTTCCCGCTTCCCTTTTATATAATTTTTATGCCTTTTATGCCCTCTTCGCCCGAGACTGTGACCGAAAGTAGACGCGTGTCAATTGAAATAAATAAAATTTAATATTAGCATTTCTAACGCTTACGGGATTGTAACCTTTAAGTAATACGATAAATAGACAAAGTCGCGTATTAACGAGTTAGTGTCAGCTGTTTACCAAGCCTACGGAGTGCAATAGCCGCGCCCCGCCTTCACCTCCGCGAGAACAGCCCACTCGCCATAATTGCTATCCTGCCTGCACATCGACTGCGCGTACGGTGACTCACAACCGACCGCTACGTACTACACCGCTTGAAGATAGCTACGTGCACACGCCGCGCCGGCAGTACCAACAGAAAAAAGGTATTACGAGTTAAGTTACATACAATATGAAGCGTACGCCACCTCAATCGCCAGCTACGTACATAGCCAGTGACTCCGAGACTCTTCATGTGAGATATCCTACTATCTCACAATCCGGATCTGTTCCAAACCTAAGTAGCGGGGATGTTAATGTCACGTCTCGCACTAAACGTAAACGCGAGGAGGATATGATCGGTTTTATGCAAGATATACGGGACTTGATAAAATCGTCCACCGCCCAATCAGAAAATAAGTTTAAATTGCTGCAAGAATCAATGACTGAAATAATGGCACAGAATTTGGAATTGAAAAAATCCCTAGACTTCGTCAGTAAACAATATGATGACATGGCAATAAAATTAGATACTTTCGAAAGAGAGCGAAACATTGATCATGCATATATAAATCAGCTCGAAGACAAGGTTGAGAATCTGGAGCGCACATTATGTCTAACTAAAATAGAGATGAGAAATATCCCAAAAAAGGATGGGGAAAATAAAGCGGATCTGCATGGGATATTATCAGAAACAGCTAAAGTTCTAGATATCCCACTCGAACAACTTCATGTAAGGGATATTTACCGTATAAGTAAGAAAAGTGGAATACCATCCATTATAGTTGACTTTGTCTCAGTAACAACAAAGGAAAGTATTCTGCAAAAAGTGCGAAACTTTAATCGCAATAACGCCCAGGTTAAATTAAACTCATCCCATTTATCCATATCAGGCGAAAAAAGACCTATCTATATATCAGAGTGCTTGACTTTGAAGGGACAACGATTGTTCTACCTTGCAAGGAAATTTGCGAATGATAACGGGATCAAATTTTGCTGGACCTCTTTTGGAAAGGTTTTTCTTCGAAGAAAGGAAGGGGACAAACACGTTCACATAAAAAATGAAGCTGATCTGAAACCTGACTGGCCGTCACAATGACTGGCCAGACCATATGCATATCTCACCTACCCCCAACTACTTGTTTTGTTATTTTTTTATCGGCAATTGCTCTTTAATTATAAAACATATAAACATAAACCAATCACACATACACAATCAAAGCCAGTTTGCATAATTCCCTACATACACAAAACTTGCCTTCGAGTAGACGTTCATACCTTACATTTTGCTGTTTTTATTTACATCAATCATTGTCATCATTTCTATCATAAGTATACGTTCCCCAACATGCACCAAACAAATATATACGGTTTTTAATGGCTAATACGGATACCAATATTTCATTACAGATAGATAGCTTTACAATGGCATCTTCTCATCACTGTGACACTGAAGCTTGTAACGAAATTATGAAAACCTGTAAAGCATCGATAAAAATAATAACACAAAACATTCGAAGTATTTACAAAAACTTTGATAGTTTACAAGCACAATTAGCAAGGCTATCGTGTGAAATGGACATCATAATCCTGACAGAGTGTTGGATAAATGAAAACAAACCGATACCGACTATGGAAAATTACGTGCCATACTCCAGCAAAAAATGTCTTAACCAAAACGACGGGATTACTATATATGTTAAAAGCAATCTCCTATGTACGGTAGAAGAACCAGACCCATTAGGTGCTAATTTCCTTCTTTTAAAAATAGCTTCTGATACTTGTATCTTGGCTTCTTATAGATCCCCATCTACGTATTGCATTGACAACTTCCTCAACTCCTTGGAAAATATCCTAAGTAAATTAAACGCTAAAAATATAATTCTGCTAGGTGATATCAACATTGACATAAAGCCTAATAGTACAGATAGAAATAGATCCTCCTATCTAAATCTTACTGCAGAAATGGGTCTTTTACCGGGACATACTCATCCTACAAGACTGCACAACTGCCTCGATCACGTTATGATTAGTACCACTACTTTTGCAACGGTCATGGTTATAAATTCCACTGTCAGCGACCACGCCTCAGTAATGTTGTGTCTAAATAACCCCTCCCCAAAAAATAGGAATCATAAGAATAGATGTACTACAAAAGTAAACTATGACAGCGCTGTTGAACAATTAAAAACCACCGATTTTAGTTTTATTACACACAACTGCGATGCAAATATAGCCGCTACACGGTTTGTTGAATGCCTTGTGGACACAGTATCTCAGCACTCAAAGGTAATGAAGGTCTCTAACCGTAAGGCAGTCCTTAAGCCCTGGATCACACCTGGCCTCTTACGATGTATTCGACACAGGGATAACCTCCATCGAAAATTCCTGGCAGATCCAAAAAATGGAATTGCTGAGTTGTCGTACAAAAGATATCGTAATCATTGTAATCTATTACTCAGGAAATTAAGAATAAACCATGACAGGTCAGCTTTAAAGACTTCCAGGGACAGTAAAGAAACATGGAATATTATTAAATCGATAACCAACAAAGTTAGGAATCAAACATCAGCTGACAAACTTCTACCTGCCCACGAAGATGCACATGCCCCTAACGCCATAGAGCAAATAAACCACTATTTTTCGAACATCGGAAAGCAATTGGCAGACAACATCGTTAAAACCCAAAATTCCCCACAAGCCCCATACAACATTGAAACACCTCGTGTGCGGGATTCAATGGTCCTTCTTCCTCCTGACGAGGCCGAAGTAGAGACTGTTATTGATAATCTAAAGACCAACTGTGCCACAGGGTGGGACTTTATTCCGGCTATACTACTCAAACTGGGCAAACAAGCATTAGTTCCACCTCTCACAAAGCTCATCGAAGTCTGTTTTGAGCAGGGAGTTTTTCCACGTATCTTTAAGAAAGCGTTGATCACACCTGTTCACAAGGGAGGGAACCAAGACGAGGTTAAAAATTATAGACCTATCTCAGTTTTGCCAGTACTCTCAAAAATATTGGAGAAATTGTTGAACCGAAGACTCATGAAATATCTAGAGAGCAACAAAATAATATCAGACGCGCAATTTGGTTTTAGGTCTGGGAAAAGCACCACAGATGCAGTTAACCAACTTGTGGATTTCGTCACTAGAAAAGTTGATACAAAGCAAAAATGTTTAGGTGTCTTTCTGGACCTGGCCAAGGCGTTCGACACTGTCAGTATTCCTACCCTTGTGAACAAGCTAGAGCATGCTGGAATCCGGGGAAGGGCCCTTAGTATACTTAAAGACTTTCTTTGCGACCGAACACAAAAAGTTAAGATTGGAGAAATTATCAGCAAGGAAGCAAGAGTTGATTATGGTGTGCCTCAGGGTAGTTGCCTATCTCCGAGCCTCTTCCTGGTCTATGTGAATGACCTATGCCAGCAGTCGCTTACCAACGGTAAAATATTCAGTTATGCTGACGACACCGTGCTAGTATTTTATGGAGAGAATTGGGACGCTGCACGACAAGCAGCAGAGACAGGTTTACGTAAAATAATCCTCTGGCTGGAACAAAATTTACTAACGCTTAATATCTCGAAAACCGCATTTCTACAATTTACTTTCGCCAAAACTAAACCTACGGTAATAAGCCTCAAGGCGCACTCCTGTGATGACCCCATGAACGGTACTCAATGCTCATGTGCTCCAATATTACAACAAAAGACGATAAAGTACCTGGGTGTCATTCTGGATGAGGGTCTTAGCTGGCGTCCCCATATAGAACTGACTGCCTCCCGGGTTAGAAAACTCATATGGGCGTTTAAGCAACTGAGACAGGTGTGCGACTTTGAGTTACTCCGTACAGTGTACCTTGCACTGGCACAATCAATAGTAGGCTACTGTGTCACGGCATGGGGGGGTGCCTGTAAAACCTATATGATATATCTTGAGAGAGCCCAAAGATCTCTGTTAAAAGTCATGTCCTTCAAACCCTACCGCTACCCAACAAAAAGCCTATATGAAAGCTGTCAAGTACTTACAGTGAGACAATTATACCTCCAAAATCTGACATTGAAACAACATGAAATTACACCAGTAAATCTCGTAAACAAACACAAAAGAACCATCGGTAATGTATGTCACACAGTCAAATGTCAGTCTGCATCCGCTCGTCGGCAACATCTATTCCTAGCTACCCATATATATAACAAACTAAACCGAATTCTCAACTTCAACCCACTGACTAAAAAGAAAACTAAAATGAAACTAAGCACATGGCTTAAAACACTGGATTACTCTCAGACAGAAAACATAATAAAATAACAACATAATAGTAATGTAGGCAAACAGTAGAATACCAGAACCACCAAGCACAGTCACTTAGACAAACAGACAAACACGCATACACACACAACACACACACACACACACACACACACACACACACACACACACACACACACACACACACACACACACACACACACACACACACACACACACACACATACACACACACACCACACCACACCACTTAAGAGCAAGCGTGCACTAATTTGCAATTATTTTAATTATAATTAATTATGTTTTATTGTATGCATTGTTAATGTTCTGCAAGCGGATGAAGACACTGATTCCTGTAACACAGGTACTACCTAGCTCAGGAATCAGGGCTCCAACTCAAATTTTGTATAAATTTTTGTATCAATAAAATATTTTTATTATTATTATTATTTTATTATAATTCGACATTCAAACCCAGCTCGTTACGAAACAATACCCCAATCCACGTGACACAATGTTTACATTACAAAATGTACCACGTTTAAAGACAAACAAAAACCCTTTTATCCAAATTGTAAGCCGAAAGACGAAGACTTCGAAACTCCGATGTAGTTCAAGTGAGATGAATAAAATTTTCAAGTTTCGAAGTCGATTCACTCTACCGTTGGAGTTCGAAATTTGAATATGAAGTTGGATAAACAGAGACGGTAATAAAGCTGTGGAATTGGTTTCAGTGTTTAATTTCGTACATTTTATTGATTTGATATGTTTCTAAAAATGTTTTATCCGACATCAAAAAATGGACTGCCACATTAGGCTAGCAGTTGACCCCGACTCCTACGTTAAAGGTCTGAGTTCCATTCCCAGGTCAAGCAGTGTTATTGGGTTTATCTATGAAATTCTCAGTAGCAGCTCGGAGTTTGGATTTATGCAATGGGTTCGCCCCCTATTACATGAGACCTAAACATACCGGCGAACTGTTGGATGTACTCCTTATGTACTCCTTATGTACTCCTTATGTACTCCTTATGTACTCCTTATGTACTCCTTATGTACTCCTTATGTACTCCTTATGTACTCCTTATGTACTCCTTATGTACTCCTTATATACTCCTTATGTACTCCTTATGTACTCCTTATGTACTCCTTATGTACTCCTTATGTACTCCTTATGTACTCCTTATATACTTACCTATGTACTCCTTATGTACTACTTATGTACTACTTATGTACTACTTATGTACTACTTATGTACTACTTATGTACTACTTATGTACTCCTTATGTACTTCTTATGTACTCCTTATGTACTTCTTATGTACTCCTTATTTACTCCTTATAATTAAAATAATAGAAAGAAAAACATTTATATCACTTTTTTCCTAGAATTCTGGGGTGGCGAAACTTATTGGCCTGGGGCGCCAAATTCCAAAATACGCCCCTGTGCTTACGGTGAGCAAGGTTGCCAGTGCTCCGCGAGGAAACGATGTGTCGGCAGTGAGGGAACTTTGACCCTTATACTGCCAACCCAACTATTCCTCTTTCGTTTTACAGGGTCGGCAACGCGCAAGTGATACTGCAGGTGTTGCAAGCGTCCATAGGCTACGGTAACCGCTTACAATCAGGTGGAATGTATGATTGTTTGCCACCTTATTGGTATAAAAAAAATCCCCGCGCCATTAACAATAACTGGTATTTCAGTGTTTTGTTGTTGGACAATATCTGACATTGTAAATATTAGCAAATAAGATATTCAATGAGATCATATGGATGCTGTGTAATATGTGGATAGGCCCTAAATCTTTACTAATAATGTATCTTATTAAAGCCTATACACATACTATACTATTACATAGCTTACGTGACGACCTACAACTCAATATCCCACTCATCACCTCTCCTTTCACGTAATATCCAACAAGCTCGCTAGAGCCGCTTATCACCAAATTACACCAGATATTTCGCCTCGTATAAAGAAAATAATTTACGCCGCAAATCCTTTTCTGTGTAGTCCAATTTATGAGAGGAAGCGATTTAGACATTAACATAATTATCTGTATTCCACGAAAGGTATATAATTATGTTTCTGTAAAATCTCGTATATTGGATCTTAGGTTTTACCAGTAAATCTTAAGATTTTCCGACACGAGTTGGTAATGTAGGGATGTATAAAAGCGGGACTATTTTTTTGGGCTTTTACATTTTATTACATGCTAGGTTTTACCAGTGACGGTTGGTAAATGTTGGTTTTGAGAATAAAACGAGGGCATGTAATAAACCGCGCAACAAAAATATTGATTGAGCAACAAAATTAGAAGAAAGTAAGAAAGTGGCATAGCTATCGCATTAGGTTTCGAAACCTGTAATGATAGTTTAAGAGTTTTTAATTATATAAATAAATAAAGAAGAAAAAGAAATAAAGAGCAGCAATGTTCTAAGTCCAGATATCGATTAAGTTAGGTTAGAACTGACCACACATCGCCAGAACCAAATCTGAATCTTTTGAGACCAAAGGGAAGGGGGAGACCAAAGTAACCAAAGACAATCATCCCATTGTCATTTATTAATAGGTAGTAAAACAAGATTATTTTACTTGTTCAATATTTATTTAGCCGTTGAGGTAAATCCTAAGATTTACCAAATAAATGGCAGTAACAGTTCCAAATGAACGATGATCACTGAATTGTTCCGACCATTTACCATGAAGAGTTGGTAAATCTTAGGTTTTACTTGAACATCTTAGGATTTACCGTAGTTTGGGGTTTTACACTAACTTTTATAAGGTTATACGCAGTAATAGCCTGGTGATATGACCATAGGACTCCCAAGTCAAAGGAATTCAAGTCACAAAACATTAACTATAAATAATAAAGAAATCGCAGTAAGGAACCTTAGACTTGGCACGACTTTGTCTAGATTTCATTACTTTTTAGATATAAACAAGCAGCTCCATCGAGACTTGGCTAGTTTTTTACAGAATGTTTTTAATGAGATAATTAATTATCACTTGCTTGTTTTATCGAGTAATGATTAGTTAGTAAGGATACAAATCCGTATAAAAAACGTACCTTCTAATATTATAAATGCGAAAGTAACTCTGTCTCTCTGATACCCTTTCACGCTGAATCCACTGAACCCATTTTGATGAACTTTGGTAGATATCTTAGACCTTGGAGAAGGATATAGATTTTTTGTACAATTATTTATCAAAAACTCTTTTAGATTCCAAGTGAAACCGAAGACAAAAGCTGGTAATATATTATAATAGGTTTTGATCTCTATTCTTGATTAAAATCGCAGACATTATGTTGTTTACTTGATAACTAAAATTTTTTTTTGCTATTAAGCCGCTTATGAATTGGACCAATACCCAAGCTAGTATATTCATAGGGCCAATCTAGCTCCATCACGTCACTGACACTTTAATTCCACGCCCCACCAGGAGTACGTTTCTGGATTTTCCACCATTTTTGTAGTAGGTATGTCACCCACTACAAAAATGAACTTCTTTCTTTTTTCATACCATCACGCCTGTATTCCCCGAAGGGTTAGATAGATAGATAGAATAATCTTTATTGCACACCATGTTACGGAACCACAATTGGAATTCATTAAATTAAGGGGTACAATGGCGGTCTTATCGCTAATAGCGATATCTACCAGACAACCTTTGGATGGACAGGAAAAAAAGAGAAAAATGAGGGGGGGTAGTTCGTGGTGCACTAAATAAACAAATAAAGTAATTATTACAATTAAATACATAAATATAGTACTTAGATGTATATGTAGATAAATATAATATATAAATATATAATACATAAATATATAATACATAAATATATGTATATATAATGCAATATTATATGACGTTAACATACCTAAGTTACAAAAAGTAGCAGCGTACGTAGCCTAAACGAACAGCATAAGCAGCAATATCCACCCATACACATAAAGTTAGGCAGAGGTGTACTAATTTACACCCACATTTCGTCGGTATGTTTTTAGGTCCCATGTAATAAGGGCCTATTGCCATTAACCGGGCGTAAATCCAGACTCCGAGCTGCTCCGAACTGTCGGTCCCGGTTGTCATACGAACACCTATGACAATCGTAAGTGGTGGTCAGAAGCCCAAAAAAGCTTGACAACCAGTCTATCCTCAGGGTATTACCCAAAAATTGGGTTGCGGAGGTCTGATGGCAGTCGCTTCGTGTAAAATACTGATATTCAGCCACATCTGGTTAGACTGGAAGCCGACCCCAATATAATTGGGAAAAGACTCGGAGAAAGAAAACATAATTATAACGTGTTACAAAATACCCCGTAAAAAATATAATTAATTAAATTATCAAAGCCAAAAATTTTGTCAGCTGATGTCATGTCAGGGAACCAGATTATTTAACAGAAAGGCCTACGTACCTATTTTACCTAATAATTTTCTACTTTAATAGTTTTTCCAATTTTCATTCATAAATGTTGCTGTTTTCCTTTTTTTGGGGAATGTTATACAGCGTTACTACGGTTCTTAAATATTGTGAATGGACTCGTTATAAGGCCCTATTTTACCTCCTTTCGGCTTCACGGGTAGTTTTGTAACACCCTGTATTAATTATGTGCCTAATACTGGTGACGAAGGTTGATATTATTGATTTTTAGGTCAACAACTATCAACAATCAGGTCACAGTTACAATTAAGTAGGTGGGCTACATAATTGTTATTGTCAATATTCATTTAAGCAATGCTTATTCAGATTTTAAGGCTGTGCCTCTATTTGTTGGTTTGAAGGCTGGATTCATACAGTAGCAAACACATAACATACCATCACACCTGTATTCCCAAAAGGGTTAGGTAGAGGAGTAATAAAGCATCTCAACGTTGATCTCTCAAATTAATAATATATTTTAAGTATAATAAAGTATGTATTAATATTAATTATTGCATTTATATGTAGCTATGTTATATTTGAATATATACATATATAGGTAGTTTTAATTTATTCATATATATGTTACGGTAAGAGTGAATAATTGAAGATTATTAATAATTATCTATTATTATTAATAATTACCGAAAGTCGAGGTTAAAGTGATAAATGTACATAAATAACGCTCAAGGACCAAAAACAGCTCACAACGCGTTGTGGTCAATTATATTAGTTGAGCTCCAATATGCAAGGAATTATAAAAACTAAATAAAATTAAAAGTCGTACTTAGGCCAGGTTAGGTTGTTAGGTTTTTTTTTTATATATTCAAAAACTAAAAGTAATAAATTTCGATCGTTTATTCACATTTACCAAAACATGTGGTTATTATTAATAATTTTGTAAAATTATTAATAATTTTCAATTAATCAGATTTACCGTAACATATATTGTATATATTTTGTTTTGTCTCTGCATCACCCTAAGGTTGACTGGGAGAGAATGCCGAATCTTTGTACAACAATTTTTGTTTTATATATAAATGTACACCCACAGTTGGTCGCTTTGTTTTAGGTCACAAGTAATAAGAGGTGAGCCTAGTGCCACTAACTGGGCACAAATTCAAACTCCGTGCTGTTACTGAAAATTTCATAGAAAAACCCAATAACACTGCCCGGGAATCGAACCCAGGACTTCTAGCATAGCAGTTGCGCTAGACTAACGAGGCAGTTTTACATTTAATTCTTATAACTTAATAAATCTTAATAATATCAAAAAAAGAATTTGATATCCACATTGCAATGTACTGTGGCCATCACATCAAGCTACCCCAATCTGTCAAATTTCTTTGATAGATTTTCAACTTTATTACAAAGTAGGTAATAAGGTTCATGTTCAATTGGGAAGATTTGACAGTTTTGGATAGCTCGACCCGCTGGCGTCTGTACCAACTTTTCTGTTATTTTTTTTATTGCGGTTATTAATTAATTCATTTATGTAAGCACTTTTCTCCAATTATTACAAATCTCTTATAAGTATAGGTTCCTCCATTTTAATTTTCTGCCTATTTTAGCAGGTTCCTATTAACCGGGCACAACTTCAAGCTGCTACAGAGAATTTAATAGAAAAAAAACCAGTAACACTTTGCTCGACCTGGGATTAAAATCCAGGACTCCAGCAATCGCGCTTACAACCAGACAAACGATGCAGTGTATTCATTGAACATGCTCACTATTCTACAACGCCGTGTGTAGTATCGTAGTAAAAAACGAATCTACTTGTCAATCTATTACACAAGATTACTTGGCACGGATTCAAACTCGGAGCTGTTCATTGACGAATGTAATCGACGTGACCCGTTCAGTATTTTTTTGTTTGTAAACTCTGTGAAAGACATCTCTAACCTTGTACAGACGCCAGAAGGTCAACCTATCCAAAACTCTCAAATTTTCCCAATTGAATATGAACTTTATTTTGATTTTCAACTTTAGGACATTACAATAAGGTTCATATTCAATTGGGAAAATTTGTATTTTAATGTACCTACCATTAAATGTACCTACACCCTGCGTTAATCTGTGAGAGTTTGTAAAAGCACTCAAATACAAAAAAGAAATCTTAGGATGATGTTAATATAAAAAAAAAATACATACTTAACAAGGATTTCGTGTACAAAAGAATTAACAAAAAATTTTAGAAAATATTAGCCAGAAGGTCAATCTATCCAAAACTCTCAAATTTTCCCAATTGAATATGAACCTTATTGTTTTGATATAAAGTTGAAAATCAATCAAAGAAATTTGACAGATTGTGGTAGCTTGATGTGCTGGCGTCTGTACCCTGTATACTTTGGAAATCATCTGAAGACGTTTGTGGTCTAATGGTTTGTATGTTGGATCTGCTGATCACGATGAGTTTGATTCCCACATGAGACAAATTATGTTTATCTTGTTTCTTTTGTATGTACTTATTTACAAAAAAATATATGTATGTATAATCATCATAATATCAGCTATTGTTTATTACCTACAGTACAAGCTCTTCTTAGTTTGGGACTAGGTGTTGTTGTGTCCTAAACTAAGAATAATGTTCCAAAATATTCATTTATTATTTATTTATTTCCAGTATTCTGGGTTCTTTTCATAATCATCGGTCTATACTCTTCCACTGCTAGGCACGGTCGGCCTTGCCGTCCCTGTAAAACGAAAGAGGAATAGTTGGGTTCGCAATATAAGGGTCAAAGTCACCTCACTGCTGACACAAGTTTCCACGCGGAGCACTGGCAACCTTGCTACGAACGCAACACAGCTCAAAGCAGTGTTATTTTACTTCGATTTTCTGCAGGGTAAAGTTACTTCCCCAGTCGGGCAGCTCCAATTTGAGTGGAATTACTTCCACCATGCTCTACCTCTCTTAAAACAACATAACATACTATCTTTTTGTATTGTTTTGGCATTTTACATTCGAAGATTTTAAAGTTATTTTATGAATGAATGCATGTGAAGGCAAATATCGACATGTGCGGGTGGGACTCGCGGTGGCGGTGTACCTAACCAGTAGACGCAGGTTCGAATACTGTCCGCGGTCAAATTTTTCCTTCGCTAAATAACATAATAAACTATCATGCCTGTATTCCCCGAAGTTAGGCAAAGGTATGTTTAAGTTTCATGTAATAGGGGGCGAGTCTATTGCCATTCACTGGGCACAAATCCAAACTCCGAGCTGCTACTGAGAATTACATAGAAAAACCCAACAACACTTTACTTAACCGGGGAATCTAAATTTTTGCGTAGCGCTTACAACCGCTCGCTAAGCCCGTTCGAAAGTGTCTAAAGGTTGATTAGATGGGATGACATCTTGCCAAGGAGCAAAATAAAACGAATCTATTCGAGAATCCGCTAGACAAATTACTTGGCAGTCGTTCAAAGTCATTCATTAACCAATATTGACGTTGGACCTACCTCAATAAAGTGTTTTGTTTAAGAGAAAAAGGAGTAAAATAAACTAATATGTATTTAGTTTTGTTTTTAGTGTAGTCGAGACTGCTACTGCTGAGATGGAGGTTCTGGGTTCGACTCCCAAATAAAGCAGACAGCAAGTATCTAAAGTTAAAGAGCGGAAATTTTTATGTATCACAATATGATTCGGGGACACAGCTACACAACGAGCCATCAAAGTCCCGTATAATCAGACCTTTATGTGTTCGAAAAGCTTTATACAATGCGAGGAATAAAACAATATTTTTGGTAAACCTAATTATTTTACAAAAACGAATTATCAAAAATATTTTTTATAGAACGATTTAAAAAAATCTAAGGAGAATTAGAATTATCAAATATATTTTTATATAAAAAATAGTCTTAGGAATAAAAAAAATGTTTTGGTAATTATTTTACAAAAAAGAATTATCAAAAATATGTTTCGAATACATTTTGTTTCGACTCTTTCGTTGATTCAAACGTTAGACAGCAACTATAAAGGCCAAGGTCACACAAACATTTGAAGAATAATACTAAAACTAAATTCGAACTAAAATGTTGTGAAACCCAACAAGTTCAACGCACTCTTCACCCGTATGTATCTACACAAAAAAAACAAGAATTCACTCTAGTTGACAGTCCGTAATGCCAATTACTTGGCGCAAGTTCAAACTCGGTTCATTGAGACCAGCTATCGCGTCGCTCTCAATGAACCAACGTGTTTATAAACAAACTGTTTGGCTGTGATAACCAAATTAATGATAACTGAGGGAGAAGATTTATTTACTTACAACTTGAAATCCAAATTGAATTTCTCACCTGGGGAATTCCTGTGAAATCAACTATAATCAAATTAATCACATACTTGGAACCAATATTATAGTAAATTATTATTTGAAATTTTCTAATGTGTGTGTATGTGTAGTGTGTAACAGTGATTGCCATTGGCAGTGATAGCCTAGTGGTATGACCATAGGACTGCCAAGTTAAAAGTATCGAGTTCGAATCCAGAGCACGTTCCTCTGACTTTTCAAAATCATGTGCATAATTAATTATCACTCGCTCAAACGGTGAAGGAAAACATTATGAGGAAACCTGCATGCTTTAGAGATTTTCTCGACAGCGTTTGAAGTCTGCCAACCCGCACTAGGCCAGCGTGGTAACCGCTAAAAAACTATACTATAGACAATATTTTAAACTCAGACTTCAACGATTGGCAAAAAAAAAATACCCACGTCAAATGAATCAAAAGTAAACACCAACAAAAGGAAAATAAGTTTTAAAAAAAAAAAAAACTTTAAAATCTTAGCATGGAAAATGTTAAAAAAATACAAAAAGATAAAAGGAAAATATTTCAAGATGACGATAGCTTTAGTTCTATTATAAACACAGATAATAAAATATCTAATTTTCTTTTAAATAACAGTCGTTGTAATATTTTAAAAACCTTTAAAATATGATTTAAAAAATATCTGTTTTGCTCACCATTGAATTTACAGCGATATGACGTCACAGATGCCTTGAGGTCAGTCATATTCTAATTTAAAACGCGACAAACATTCCGAGCTCGGCAGCAATGCTGCTTGCAGCTCAGTTCGGAACCATACCTTAAGTGTACGCTCACATTCGTTTCTGAATATTAACTTAGACTAAGTCTTTGTCCTATCGACCTTACTACACAGTCAAGCGGAAACATCATTATGATTCTGCCATGTCCTATAAATGTCTCGGTTATTATAATTAATTTGAATTTTATCACGACGTCCGGTCAGCTGACTGCAATGGCATGGTTTACGTCAATACATACGTAGACAGAATACAAGTCTTGATGGGGTCCATTGAAAGTTGGACCAGAGTCCATCATGGTCAAGACAAATCATACGTATCTCATCTACCCACCCGCACTAGGCCAGCGTGGTGGACTACAGCCTAATCCCTCTCAATCTGAGAGGAAACGGAATAGGATCTGTGACGTCACATAGATGGGAGGATATTATATAATGAAACAACTCAGTGTATTTAATTGTATAGCTGCAGTCGCACGGCTGCTTGGTCTGGCTGACAGCTAGACTGTCATCCTCACCTAGTACATTCGGCGGCCACAGCCACAACTAGGTTTTATTTTATAATACATCACAGGACCGAATGTGATGATGATGGGCATTTTAGCTCCCGTGTATTTATATTCCTTTTGTAAAATATTTATGCAGAATAATGTGGGCGACCCGTACAATTTCATTACAATTACAAATTTTTGATGCCAGATCTAAATGCATTATTTAATAATATGCACCGTGATATGTGCATGTTGTGTTCAATTTGTTTTACACGCCTCTTTGATTTAATGTCATACATATGCATTATATTACTAGTTTTATGACTTAATATGAGATTAATACGTTCGTGTTCAAGAATAAATTGAGGCCTCGATTTGTATTGGTATTTTTTTAAATATTGTTAAGTACTTTAAATAAAAAACCTTTTTTATAATGAACTAGACGCACCCGGCAGACGCTGTTCTACAATTCAATTGCACCGGATCGAATTATGAATCTAAACAATCAAGGGACCCAGTCAACTACACAAAAAAATTCATTAAAATTGTCTGTAGTCTAGTTCAAGTGTCGGACTGCTGACCACGACGTCGTGGATTCAATTCCCACAGGACATAATTGATGGAAATATTTGTGATGAACATAAATGTTTTTGTTCGTCTGGGTGTTTCTTATATACTTAATACAATATGTACCTAAGTACAAATTGAAAAAAAAGTATTTAAACGTATTATATCAATTGTCTAGTACCCATAGTACAAGATCTACTTAATTTAGGACAAGATCGAGATGTGTAAAATGTCCCAACTACATAAAAAAAATGACGTCACAGTCTTATTTATAACAACGAACTTGTACCATTTGCTTGGCAAAGGCGTACCCCTAACCCATACCTCTCTATGTGTTACACCGTTAGCTTAATTTGACCTTAAACAGTTTGTGAATCTACGCAATTACGTAATCCGAACAAATACCCCTAATTACACAAAAGATTATTTTTATTAACACTCCTGAAGCCATATATTACGCTTCGGTGTGACGCGCGTCCTCAAGACCTTGAGACTGCCCGGGCAACAACGTATATACGTAATTAGTGTAGTTCACAATTTTTTTTTGTAAATTATTACTATGTTGAGGGTATACAGGTCAGTTTTTAGATTAAGTTATAGGCAGCCCGGCATTAAAAAAAAAGTAACTTATATTTAGAAAAAAATTGTTTACGTTGAGATCGAGCTACAAAAAAAAATTATGCATGCGTGCCGTCAGCTGGGACTGGTTTATACAAAGCCAAAGGTAAATACACAGCTGAAAGTAGTATTTCACTTCGATTTTCTGCAAGGCGGAGGTACTTCCCCGTGGAATTGGTGGAATTAGCATCTCAACTTTGATCTCTCAAATCATTAATATATTTTAAGTTTAATAAAGTATGTATTAATATTTAATATTACATTTATATGTATCTGCGTTATATTTAATTATATATTTATAGTTTTAATTTATTCATATATATTATATAATAATCCTATAAGTATAAATAATTATATATTTTATCCATCTTTATTTATTTTTTCCATCATTTGTGCACCTACTATCTTGCTTTGTCTCTGCATCACCCTAAGGTTGACTGGGAGCAAATGCCGAATAGCATTAAATCCGCCTTTGTACAACAATTTTTGTTTTGTGCATGAAGTATTAAAAAAAAAAACAATTCTCCCACTATGCCCTACCTCTCTTAAACCACTAAATAATCACAAACAATACATAATTCCATATAAATATTAAACTATGTTGCACTCGCCACATGACTGGGACAAACACACATACATATTTATGACGTCAAAATATTCCTTTCTTCTTTACCCCGGACAGAAAGTCGCGAATCCTCATCGAACTGTAAACATCTTACTTTATCTCACCTTTGTACTGTTTAAGGGGGGTTGGGGACGGGGGAACTCCCCAACACATCAAAGATTGAAGACTCTGAGGTGCTCGTGTAAGGAAAGGTCTCGTTGGAAGCTAAGCGAGAAATGAGCTATGAAATATAAAATTATAAAGTTATAGGTATTTTGGAGCTCAGAATTGTCGTAAATGCGCCTGGTAACTATGCTAGAGGTCCAGCGCTCGATTCTAGAGCCAGCAAAAGGTTTTTTTTTTTTTGTTGTTCTCAATGAGTCTACATTTGACCGCTACTTTGTATGATGGTAAGCGACAGTGTGGTTTACGAAATACTGTGAAATTCCAAGTAGTAGCTCGGAAATTCGATTCATGCCTGGTTAATGGCAATAGACTCGCCTCGCCCATATAAAGCTCGTTTAAACCTTTTGGACCTAAAAATGCTGGCGAATTGTCATTACTCAGCGACAATGTACACCTCTTCCTAACCCTTCGGAGAATATAGGCATGATGTAATGTATATTATGTATATGTCAGAATAATTTCATCATAATATTGTCTTAACCACACCTATAAGGAAGACACTTAAAACATTTAAGTACAGACACCATAAAAGGTATCATATTTTATCGCTACTGTTAAAACTATCACTGTTCCTACCAGTCCCAATTATACCCAAATCTGGCTTCAAGATTATGATAACATCAATTTATAGACCAATTTAAAAACAGTAGTTGGTGCTTTGACCAAAGTGGATTACACTTTGGGTGCTTTTAGCTCGTGAAGCTGAGGATCAAATAGAAAGATATGCTTAAAGCAAAGTGTGCAATGTTCGTAGTCCATTCAACAAAGCGTATTTGGGTGACAGAATAACAGTAACTCTGATGCAAGAGTTATCTCTGCTGGTCTTATCAATGATTCGAAATCAGCAGCGGTAAAGAAGCGATGACCAAAAGAGGGTCGAAATAATTGTTTTTCTATTGTATCTTGTAATTGATACTTGATAGTTTAACTATCTTGCCGCTGAGCACAGATTTCCTCTCAAAATGAAACCCGTTTCATCATCAATGCCTATAGTCTACTACGCTGACCTGGTATGGATTTGCAAACTACGTTGTCGAGGGAATCTTTTAGGAAAATTGGTTTTCTAACCATGATTTACTTTACAATTGTAGTCCTAATGTGAACAACCCCCAAAATACTCGCTCACCCATCTCGTTGTGGCACCTCACTCCGGAGAACATTTACATGAAAATAGAAGCGTCGTTTGACCCTTTTTCGTTCTACGTATTTGTTTTATTTATCTCCTGTCTTGTCAATTTACTTGTGAATGTTTCAAGTCTGACTCTAGTTTGCGCAGTGAATATTTATGCGGTAAAAACGAAATACCGGGCCCCGAAAACGCTTTAATTCTTCTCTCTCTTGGATTAACCGGATTTCACGAATGGAATTATTTTCGTAATGCTAGAACGAGGTCCATTTGTTTGGTGAATTTTTGAATGGACTATTTCAATGCCCGAATTTTACGCTTGTTTTATTATTTATTTCAGCTTTATACGTCAGTGAGACTGAATTAATTGGTCTAGCATTGGAACTATCGTTCTTTATTTTTATATAACAATTAAGTAGTCCGTTTTTATATTTTCTGTAAATGTAACTGGAAATAGATTTGTTGTGCCAAAAATAATAAAAATAATATTTTTGGGACATGTTACACAACACCATCTAGTCCCATAATAGATAATGGATATAATACTTATATACTTTTTTTTGTAAATACATACTTATAAACATAGAAACACCCAGACAAACACAAATACTCATGTTTTATCCACACAAATATTTCCTGTGGGAATCGAACCCACGACCCCATGATCAGCAGTCCGCACTTGAACCGCTAGACCACAGAGGTCGTCAAAAGACAAAGAACAAAATATTGTCAAATTCACAAAATTCAACATTGAAAAGAATTATTTTATCAAGATGACTGGAGTATTATTGAAAATGATTGCAGGATTTGGATAATTGTAGTTATAATATTTAATGTTAATTAAATTATTTCCTTCTATCGTATCGTGTATATAAATATATTTTGCAACAAACGTTTATTGTATAGAATATTCGACAAAATATTATTTTCATAACAAGAGCGAGTTATTAGAAAAACATAATTGAAATCCGATACTAGTACAAATCATGTTATGTTCAACAAACATTGTTACATTTACATTTTAAATACTTTGTATGCGAGTATAGAGATGAGTTATACAGGATGGAGATTATGTTCCGGCATTAAATTAAACCACTGTATAACAGAGAAACACTTTAAAATAGAAAATGGTAAATTATAATTTAAAAAAATCGTCATCATCATCTATTGTCCCACTTCTGGACACGGGTCTCTTCTTAGATTGAAAGGGATTAGGCTAAAGTCCACCATGCAGGCGTGGACTTTAGCCTAATCCCCGTGCGTGTTGTCAGACCTCACACACCGTCAGAAAAATATATAAGGCATGTAGGTTTCTTCTATGAATATGTATTTCTGTGAATAAACTGTGATTAAACTATTTTTCATTTCATTTCACGACATTTTTCTTCACCGTTTGAGCGAGTGACATATATAGTTTAATGTATTTATTTGGACTAGTTTGTGTTGTAATTTCATATAATGTGGCAAAAGTCCACTTTGTATCATTATCATCCCCCCATTTACTGTCCCACTGCTAGGCACGGGTCTCCTCTTAAAATAAGTAGGGTTAGGCAAAACTCCACCGTGCTGGCCGAATGCGGGTTGGCAGATTTAACACGCCGTCTAGAAAGTCTTTCAGGCATGCAATTTGTTAATATGCACATCATTTCGATCCCTGACATAGAATTCGAATTTCGAAAGAATTCAAATTTTGCTTAATGGTCATATCACTATGCTGTATACACATTATATAACTGCAATTTACTTGCTTTTAAAAGCACATTTCTTCAACCAAACACTAAATCATTTGCCTTCAACTAGGAACATATTAAAACAATAAATTACCATTTTTATTTCCATATCAGTTCAGTATTGTACATAAAACAGTTGAAGTTCTAGCCATCTGTACGCTAAGTTAGCGAATGATTAATGTTTGTTGGCAACTTGCATGTAAAATATGTTCCATACAAAACACGTGCGGTGCTTGCTACAGCTTGAACGAGTCTGTACTACGGCCGTAGTGCCAGCGAGTTACTCGTATCTACTTTTAAATGTCTGTATTTTTTATATCCTATCATACATTGCCTGTATTTCTTGAAGGGTTAGGCAGAGATGTACAACCAAATAATGGTTCCATTAGTCAGCAAACGCTTGCCCACATGCTTGGTGTGGTCTGGTATGGTATGGTATAGCGGGCTGGTTTCCACAAATCCACGACAAAGCGCGTATTTTGCGTGCGGGTGGGAAGATGAGGTTCATTCGAACCACCCTAACTCTTCGAGAAAAGCCTCCAGGCGTTTAATGTTGTTGACAGTTTCTCGGAGAGTGCTCGGGTTATCGATGTACTTTGCCCTGTATGTAGCGACCCCAGCACAATGCAGAAGCATGTGGGCCGCTGTCTCGTCTTCTTCCAGGCAGCCTCTGCAGAGGGGGCTGTCTGTAACTCCTAGAACAGAGAGATGTTTATTGAAAAAACCATGGCCGGTAAGAGCTGCGGTGACTGTTCTCAGGTGTTGTTTTGACCCCATGCTTGCCTTCATAATTAGTATGCGCTGCAAGGCCTCGCTAATTGAAGGGGTCCAGCGACTGCTGGAACACAGTTTGTAATGATCGTGTGAAGGCAAGTGCGGTTTTTGATCGGTACGAGTCCGACATACCACGCCGCCTCCCCAGGGAGGATTAACTGTACTATAAAAAACAGGCAGAGGCAATTCGTCGGTATATTTAGGTACCATGTAATTAGAGGTGAGCATATTAAACGGGTACTGGATTTTGGAGGATTTGTATTTGGAGCCTCAGTGACAACTGATGCATGTTATAAAAATCAAATAACATTTTGTGGGAATCAAAATAAGGGCCTTATGCTCGGCAAACATACTTGAGACCGTAAGGCCGTAAGAAGTATAAAACTTACCTCCGCTGGTAGTGGCGCCCCACCCTTTTGTAAATAAAATATCGTACAACATTTGCTAGGTTCTTACATCAAAATAACGCGACTTGTTCATTGTGAAGTAATATTATGATAGCATCTAAACTTAACTTAATATTTACTTACATTTATAGAGCACATATAAAACAAGAAGGCCCAGAGTTCGTGTGCTAATCACCGGCGCGTGCGCGTATAGATGTGGCAATCTACATATTAGAGACGCCAACTTTTTCATCCAAATTTATCAATAATGCTCATACATATACGTATAATAGGTACCTAGGTATATAAGTTATATACGTCTTATAAGCTCGTCTGCTACGCTAGAGCAGAAACGTCGAGCAGTGTTATTGGGAATTTATAAAAATTTTAGATTTTTTGTGCCCGTTTAATGGCAATAAGCTAGGGGACCTAAACATACCAGTGAATTATGGGTGTACATTTTTACACCTCTGCCTAACCCTTCGGGGAATACAGGCATAAATTATGCTTAAGGGTACAGTTTAACCTTTAAACGAACGGTTCACTGTATTTATATTACGTCAAACCATTTGACAAAGCTGTTTAACTAGCCCACATTTAACTTTACAACTGCCCAGGCGCCATTTTTAATGTCCCGTGAAATCAGAAATCAGCAATGCTGGACGGAGCATTTGACGTTAATGTTGCCAATCATATTGCTGGTCCAGCAATTATTAAACAGGACTATATAATGGCTGGACAATACTAATACACCTTTGCCTAACCAGTCAGAGAATACAGGTGTGTTGGTATGACGGATCGCTCAGTTGAGCGCATAATTATAAACCACAATAATTCATAACAAAACACACTGCAGGTATTGACAGAAATATAATTTTTACAATAATATAATATGATTCGTGACACACGCGCGCCCCGCACGGCCAATTATTCCGTGATTATGCACATTATTGGCGGCCGATCACGATATGATTACAATAATGGAGTGATGCGTGCACTATGAGCTTGTGCAGGTTCGATGAACTATATTGACGTGCTTTGCAATTTAATTGTCTGTGTTGCTCAGTACCGTTCATGTTGCCAAGAGTATTGGGATCCTCGGCATCGAAATATCGAGCAAGGCGCAATTTGGGAAGCAGTTGGAGAACAAGACAAAGCTGGCGAGCAAAAAGTTGGGTGTCCTGAACAGAGCCAAGCAGTACTTCACGCCGAGTCAGCAGCAAATGCTTTATAAAGCACAGGTTTGGCCGCACGTGGAGTACTGCTCTCATCTCTGGTCAGGAGCCCCCAAATACGAGCTCGACCCACTCACTTGACTCTTTAACAAGGCGAGCTGTTCGTATTGTCGGAGATCCCACACTTACCGATAGACTGGTACCACTGGAGCGGCGGAGAAACTTTGGTTCTCTCTGTGTGCTCTATCGTCTATTTCACAGGGAGTGCTCCGAAGAGTTGTTTGACTTGGTCCTTCTTCACCGTTCTACCACCGCACCACTCGATACCGCAGTAGAGTCCACCCGTATTACCTGGAATCGATCTCATCCAGTACAGTCCGCTTCCAAAGATAATTCCTACCACGTGCTATAAGGCTCTGGAATGATCTACCTGCTGCGGTGTTCCCCGTGCGTTATGACATGTCCTTCTTGAAACGAGGCCTAAAAAGAGCTCTCTACCACACACAGTAGGCGGCGGCACAGCTCTGTCCTCGACGTTGCTGATGTCCATGGGCGGCGGTGACCA